>CM031962.1:32480964-33158464 GCA_018749465.1 Paracanthobrama guichenoti | reverse complement strand
GCAGAGGAATAAACGGAATTACCTTCACTGCCGCTAGCGATGAAATCCTCGTTGTGTCCACCGAAGCAAGAGTGAATGGTGTAGAAACCCTGTGTCACACCCTGGTACTTCCTGACCAACACGCGGTCCTGAAGGTCCCAGAGATGAACGCCCTGAGACAAACACACACGAGACATGGTTAAGACACAGTGTGAGACATGACGAGATGCACATTTGCTTACGAACACCAAACATCAGTAAAACATCACAATTTAAAGATATTAAAAATGAGGCTTACATTACTGCAATACAATTTAATGCAATATTCTCAAAAATAATTAGAAATTAAAGAAACTTTAATTGTGCATTTTATAATTTTTAAATTATAAAAATGACAACTGAATCCAAAGATAGTAAATAAGGATAACATTGCTGCAATAAAATAATATTTGAAAATGAATGAATTTGAAAATAAATGAGAAAAAATATTCTTTTATTATTATAATATTTTATAATAATTTAAAAAAATAAAGTGAACTAATTAACGTATGTGCAAGACCCATAGGCTTACCTGAGTTGCTACATTTAACAAAGCTAATCTTCCATTTTTAGAAACAGTGAAAGACATTATTGGATGATCCTCCTGAACTCTAAAGTACAAACACACAGAAGTGAAAGGTCAGACAGTTTCCAAAACTCAGAACCATCTGAAAATCAGAACAGAACATCCAAACAGCTGCTTACATGTTTCTGTCTGTTAGGTCCTCGAAACTGTATCCACGGATCCGCTGGTGTGTATCTGAGGCGAGAACAGTCCGGCCGTCGGTCATACACCAGAGGCACTGCACACGTACGCCTTCCCACGACTCCAACAGGTTTCCGTCAAGATCCTGTCCAAGCACAACCAACAAATCAATAAGTCAAGTCAACTTTATTTATGTAGTGCTTTACACAAAGCTGCTAAAATAGTTTTAAAGCAGCTTCACAGTAATAAATAGGAAAATAACATAAGACAAAATTCAAATTCTGCTGTAAAGCAGCTCTAAAAAGACAATAGTGTCATTATTCAGCTCAAGTCAGTTCAGTGTTGATTCAGTTCAGTTCAATAACTGTGTAAAGTTCATCGTTACTAAAGAGAAGCCTGTCAATTTTGAACTTACACACTGGTAAAACTGCCCTCTCTGTCCTCCTGTAACAAAGCGCTTGGCGTCAGGGTTCCAGGCGACACTGGTCAGGCTGTCCTCATGAGACTGACTCATCTTTGTCCGCAGTTCTCCTGTCTGACCACCAGGTGGAAGAGAAGAGTCAGAGGTCAGAGCTGAGCTAAAATTCTAAAAAACATCAGTAGTGAATCGACCAATATGGGGTTTAAATGGCAAACGCTGAAACGCTCTTAAAAGAGCCAGGTGGCGATGGCCAATTTAAAGCCGATTTATTACACAATTTAATTGTGAATATTAATAATGATAAAAATAAAAGTTTGACTATTTATTATTTTATTGTACATTAAAAAAAAAGAAATGCACAATTTAATTTTAAATAAATCACTGCTGCATCAAATTTAACAGATGAATTTCAATGAATTTGAAAAAATCTGAAAAATTATAATTATCAGTAATTTAACTATTATTTAATTATTTAAAAAAATTTAAAGGTAGTAAATATATGGATAATATTGCTGCAATAAAATAATATTTTCATAATTTGAAAATGATAGAAAAATCATAATTATTAATAGTTTTAATTATTATTATATTTAATGATCATTATTAGGGGTGGCACGGTTCACAAAACCCACGGTTCGGTTCGTATCACGGTTTTCGGGTCACGGTTTTTGGTTCTTGCTGTTTTTTCTTTTAACCGTTAACACTCCAGAAATTCACTTCAGCATATGATATATAGCTTAAATATCCACAATTTAGGATACAGTATTAAAAAAAATACTGTCTCCTGCTTATGCCGTCTACCGAGTCCAACACATTGGCGTAACATTTTTCATGTTAATCACGTCAGTATTGATCCGAACAATGCACTGTGGCTTTAATTCAGTGAGAGCAACCTTTAAATTATTAAAAGTAGAAGCATATCTTAACTTTTAATGTTACATTTATCATGTGAACTACTTGTATACAGCATGTTACATGCATGTGTGTTTGGGACAGAGGGGAACACGGTCGCATTTGCAGCAGATATATGCTGGCCATCATAAATCATACGAGACAGACAGGGGTCGGAGGAGAACACCGGAAAATGTGACCGAATGGACAAAATTCGTCTGTATTTGCAATACACGAGCCGTGGTTCAGCTGTGCGAGACAAACGCACAAGTGTGAATGCACAACGGGCGCGCGCGGCTCCCGCTCTCCATACGCACAAGTGTGAATGCACAACGGGCGCGCGTGGCTCCCGCTCTCCATACGCACTGCTTGCGCCCTGGCAATGCACTGCTTGCGCCCTGGCAATGCACTGCTTGCGCCCTGGCAATGCACTGCTTGCGCCTGGCAATGCACTGCTTGCGCCTGGCAATGCACTGCTTGCGCCCTGGCAATGCACTGCTTGCGCCCTGGCAATGCACTGCTTGCGCCCTGGCAATGCACTGCTTGCGCCCTGGCAATGCACTGCTTGCGCCCTGGCAATGCACTGCTTGCGCCCTGGCAATGCACTGCTTGCGCCCTGGCTTTTACTGTATGTCCACACACCTCTAATTTTGCATGAAAAGGACACCCACTGTCTGAGATAACATACGGGCACGAGGCTATATTGTGCATGCATCGAACCGTGCGACGCACACACGCACACCGAGACAAGCGAACCGAACGGTTCGGATGTTTTTTCCATGTACCATGCCACCCCTAATCATTATATTATTTAAATATATCTTTGAATCATTATTAATAAACTACAATTAAAACTACAGCTAAAAAAATATTTTGATAATGACGTAACGTTTGATATTTTCTCCTTTTTTACTTCCAACAAAAGAAGCTTCTTGCAGCAAATTGAAGAGCAAAGATTGTGTATTACACACCTAATCAATGCTTTATCCATGCATTTTATTTAGCGAGAGAATTATGGAAAATATCTTTTAAACCTTTAGCCTCAAATGTTGCTGAATGAGTAGTCTTAAACTTCCTGTCATGCTTTATACCCCTTCTACATCAGTAAACAAAACAAGTACAAACTAAATTATACTCCACACCCACCAGTAAAATTTACAATACAACTAATTAATAAAATAAAAATAGAGCCAAACGAAAATCTTAGGTTTCCCTCAATGTGTTCACGTGCACATCTTTTTAATACAATAACAACTTAAAGGTAGCATTAGATCAGCCCAGAATTGGAATATCTCTTGCTAAAATGCAGTAAATGCATATTTTTCAAAGAAAATACAGTAAGATGTGCACTGTGCTTACCTGAACGTTCCAGAGCCAGAGCTCAGAGCAGTCGTCTGGACCGCAGGCGATCAGGTAGACATCATCAGGACTCCAGGCAAGATACGACACACCGTACGCGTGGCCCTCCAGAGTCCGTAATAGCTTCAACTGATGCGAGTCCTGTGTGTGAGAGTGGATGTTTATACCACACCATCCCCGAGTCTCTTTCAACAGAGTTATTCAAGTTTGACAAGTGTTGCTGTCACTCATGTTGGCAAAAATCGCCAACTCTCACTGAAAACGCTAGATGCTCAAACAAACAGAGCAATGTTTAGTTGCATGTCCACGTGATGGACGTCCTCACTCACCAGCTCCACCTGCCAGATGATCACAGTTGTGTCCTTCGAGCCGGTGGCGAGTTTAGTGCCGTCGTTTGAGAACTTGCAGAACCAGACTTCATTGCAGTGCTCTGTGAGGATCTGCTGTGTGTAACAGGGAAACTGTTTCCTGCAAACACAAACACGGAAATGGCATGTGAAATCTTTGAGAGCGGAGGGGGCTGCGTGTTGCGTTCGAGTGTGTAAATGCAGCACACCTGGTGCAGACATGATCCAGCAGTAAGGACACAGAGTCCAGACTGGAGTCCAGTTTGGTGTTGTGATAAAGGCAGCGATCTCTCTGCATCTCCACAGCTTGTCTGAGCAGCGTCTGCAGCCGCCGAGGAGGCAACATTACAGAGGGGGGCAGGTACGCTGAATAACACACACAATTATAATGAATATAGATGACATGAAATTAATAGACAAAAATACCCCCAAATATAAGCTAAATCTGAAGTCTCCATTTTGTGATGTTCTTAAAAGCAACTGGGAAAAAAAAGGTTTTCATTTTAAAACTTATACACACAAATAATACAAGTTTTATAAAAATAAAAGAATAATAAATTTTTTTTGCTATCCCTTAATGTTAGCAATATTGGGTAAAACTTTATTTTAATGCAAAGTAGTTGCACGTTACATGGATTTAATAGTAATAACAGTAAATTATGCATAATTACAGGCAACTAACCCTAAACCAAACCCCAATCCTAACCCTTACGTACATGCAGTTAATTATTATTACACAGTACTTAAGTGCATAATTACACTAACACCATAAAACACCAACTAAAGTGTAACCCAATATTGCTAGATGATGCTAGAATAGGCACTATTCTATTAAATTGTTTAATGGTGTACTCACACTAGGCACGGTTGCCTTGTACCGTGCCCGAGCGCTATTGCCCCCCATCCCCACTCCTCCACCGGCCTGCACTCACATTGCACTTAACGTACGCTTGCGTCCTTCACGATGCAACTTTTTGTTTTGAGGAAAACCGGAAGAAAAGCGTTTTTGCTAACAGACTGCCTAATAGATTTATCATTTATGCTGCACAGCGATTTTTACTTGATTTTGCACTGCACGTATCAGAAGATTATTACGGAGGCAGCTGACTTTGATGGAGGAATTTGCAGCTTTACTCGCAAACTACAATTCATGTTCATCGATAAGGTGAGAAGTTTTGGGGGGGGTCAAACGTGCTCGGGCATGGTTCAGAGCACCTAGTGTGAGTACACCCTAAATGAAACATTGGCCAATAATGACATAAAAAGAAAATATTGGCAAATAATTAAAAAAATGTGATTTATTATTAGGGCTGGGTATTTGATTTCGATTCTCGATTCAACTCAATGAATATAGATTTAATACAAATACTATAGGTATTTATAAAAAGAACAGTGAACATAAGTTTACAAGTGGGTAATTAAAAGAAATGAAGCACCACAAACCTGTATATTAAACTCTTTATTTTAGGTACACTCGGGTACATTAAAACAGAACCCATCTCTAGATTTCAAATGCATACAATTGTTAAATACAAGTTTGCAACTTTATTCTAAAAGATTCATCTGAGAAGTCTTTTATACAATTTTGTTTTTATTGATACTTTGATATATTTATTCTAAAACATAAAAAGGATATTGGATGATTTTCGGTACACGACAAGCTTTTCTTGCGATTTTGCCGCCCGTCATGTGTGCCGTTACTTTTCATTCACGAGAAGCGCGTTCATACCTGGACACAAGTGGTTGCCGTGGTAACGAACAACAATACCTTAATGTGCTGACTTATGTGCACTAACTTTAATTTGAGGAAATCTGTTTCTAATGTAAGCTATTATGTTTGAATTATTGGTCCTGCGCTGTCTATTGACTCAGCTGATTTGAATATGTCTATAATGGCTAACGAACGTGCTTAACGTGCCATAAATGCAAGGAAAGCATTCGTGTGTATGTGATCTATTTTTAGTGGTTGTGTTTAGCTGTGGGGGTGTTGCAACGTCTGGGTGATGATGTCCCATCTAATGGTTCCACAGATTTGCAGTATTACACAGCATTTTAACTCAGCATTACAAAAGGCGACAACGCACCGGAAGCCGCCATTTAAGCACTGAATGAATGACAGGCGCGCCTCACGCCTTTGTAACATCGCGCAAGGCAAATAAGAGGGTGACATCTAGTGGAGAAGACTAGTAATTAGATTTACGTTAATCTTATGTTCAATGTTAGAGAAAATAAATATGGAATCGATTTTGAATCTACCACATTTAAAAAAAAAAAAACGCCCAGCCCTATTTATTATGCATTCCTAATCAAATCAACAATCAAGTTAACCTGGTTCAAAGTAAACCCGGTTTAAATGGAATCCTGGGTTATCTTGCGTCACATTTCACATGGCTCAAACCCTGAGTTAAGTGGTAACAGTGTCACTGACTGAACGGACGCAGCACGCCCTAGAATTGTGCATCCTCATATTATATATTGCCAACTGTACTATCAAGTTTTCCCTGAACTGACTTAATAAAGGTAAGAATGAATTGAAATTGAAAACAAATCTAATTGTTGTGTTTTCTGTCACCATTTGACATTTTTCTCCTCAAAAGCTGAAACAACCGTTTATTCAGCACGCAGTGTTTCCGTGACTGTCCAAAGCATGTGAATATTAGCACACATTTGCTTGTCTGTAGCTAAGCATCTACTGTAACATTCGAACACCACATCGCTTCACATGTACAAGTTTAACACTGCAATGCCGGGTTAACTCTGCAGGGTTTTAAAATGATGATAACCCAGGGGTAGGCGCAGTGTGAAAAGCTCTCAGGGGTCTATGGTATGTCCTCACAAATGCATCTCTGTAAATGTGTGTGTTTGTATACTCACTCTGGAGCTTGTCCAGTAATCTACATCGTGATCCAGCGCCTTTTCCTTCCCATTCAGCCTTTGCCTTCAGATCCTCAGCATGGCTGCACATCAGATACCTTAAAAACACACAGCAAATCGGAGCGAGCCATCAACACGGATCACAGTGATTTTCATAGTACATACTCTATATAGAGCTCAATAGTAATACATTTTTAGCAAAAATGTTTAAGTGGCTCAATATCGCAACATGGCAATTTTTTTATTATTTATTAATTTTTCGCTATATAAATAAGTGTTACAACGGGCATAAAGAATAAGAAGAATTAGAAACAAAACAGGCTTTATTAATAATCTAAACACTGAACAACTGAAACACAGATAAACAGGGGTAGAAAAAAGGAAAGTAAACTGGATATTAGTGAAACTAATACATAACTACAGAAAACGAAGGACATAATCAGTAACCAATGAAACCCGAAACTAAACAGAGCGGGGTAACAGGAACTAAAGGAAACAGAGCAGAATGTCAAAATAAAAGTCCACATCACAGAACATAAACTTGACAATAAGCTCGTTGGGCTATTGTTTGCATAACAGTTAATCCTCAAATCTGACTGCCCATTTGTGGGAAATACCCTTAAACATTGACCGAATGATGCTACGACAAATATTTCACTTTCCTCTTGAGACATGGCAAACGTATTTTATTTTTCAAGAATATATGACTTGACCTGAAGGAGGATAGACGCAAGTAATTGCATGCGCGCTCATTCTCTCTCGCTCACTCTCTCTCTCTCTCTCTCTCTCTCTCTCTCTCTCTCTCTCTCTCTCTCTCTCTCTCTCTCTCTCTCTCTCTCTCTCTCTCTCTCTCTCTCTCTCTCTCTCTCACACACACACACACACACACACACACACACTGTCTCTCTGTCTGTCTAGACTTGTTTAATCTATGGAGACTGTGTACAAATCACAATTGTACACCGAGTAGTGGTGTAGCAGTACACAAAACTGATGGTTCGGTACAGCAGTTTTACAAAACTGCTTTTTATTTATTTTTATTAAACAGTGTTTTACTGAACAAATTGTGCCTGTCCTTAAATGAATTCAATTATAACAAAAAATGTCTTAAAGATAATGCTGTAAACTATACAAGGAGCCCTTACTTGCACATTATAATATTAAAGAGCCCAAACCAATAGCCTAAATTCAGTACCCATTTATTTTTATTTATTTTAACACTCACATAACACATTATATGCAAACATGTAAACTTCACATGAGGCAGTTTTTGCATTTACTTCTAAATCTAATTATAAAATGATGTTTTTACTCCAATTTGTTGTTGAAATATAATCATTTACACACAGTGGCTGTGATTTTCATTTTTTATTTTAAACATTAAATAATCAAGACACCACTAATAGGTCAAGTAGAATATTATATATATATATAGGCTAATATAGTGCATATATTTAGTGAAAGAGTTCATCTCTAGTGAACTAACAGCTGTGGACACTGAGGTAAATGTAATGCTATGTGACATTGTTTACAAGCTGTTTTATTGACGTCTTTCTGCGGTTGAAACACTGATCGAGCGATTACACGACATATGATACATTTCAGTAAGTTGTAATATATCCTCATACCTTCAGATGTTGATTCATATTTATTCTTTGAATAGGAAGAGATGATTGCGTTCACTTGCGTGCCACCGCTTGAACTGACGCACCTATACAGTCACGTCACATTAAAGCACGTCAAAATTAGAGTTGTTCCGATTCCGATACTAGTATCGGAAATATCACCGATACCACAACAAATTCTGGCAACGGTATCGGCGAGTACTTGAACCCACGTACCGATCCGCTGCCATTTTCTTAAACAAGATCTTGTTATGACCGCTCGCTTTGCCTAACCGCTCGCTGCACGGTTCTTCTTCCCTGCTCAGAATGCATCGCAAACACAGGAAGTTGTGCTGTGTTGCCAAAAACAATGACTGTTTAGAGCAGCGAAGAAGAAATGAAAACGTGTTAGCAGTATGTCCGCTGTTTAGCAGGACCAACCAGCCAGTAAAACGGCGACTAGGGATGTCACAAGTACCGGTACTTTGGTACCAAGTCAGTACTGAAAATTAAAAAATGCGATTATACTAGCATTTCTGTAGTACCGACTCCCGAGCATATCCGGAGCTGAGTTCAGTCGCTTCCGTGTTTATCCAAGCGCAGGGCTTCAGACTGTAGCTGAATATATACTAGTGTTTGTGAATATTAAACTGCAAAACACTATTTAAATATTACTCCTGCAAATTCTGCCTCTCTGTGTGAATGCGCGGACGCACGTGTGACGCTCACTGTCTTTGTAGTCTCTGCCGTGTCACTACATGAGGACACGAACACATAAACCGCCACTTCAAGAGCATTTACCGTTTCATCTGAGAAAACTGTCATATCATGAACACAGACACTCAAAGGTCTTCACGGCAACCCGTCAAAATAAAAGCTCAGTTTAATGTGAAGAAATTGACAGAATATATTAGGCTCCTGTTGTACAGTAGATTTAGCTACGTCTCTATATAATAATAATAATACGTCTCTACTAATAATAATAATAATTATGCCTAGATGGTTACTTCTTTTTCTCTTGTTTTGTTGTAAAGATTTTTTCTGATTAATATATAATTTTTTTATATTCCTAGATTTATTTGTTGCACTGTTTTTTATACAGTTATATTGTAAAACTAAACTACCCTTTTCAGTTTGAGGTGTTAGATTTGTGGCTGCATTTGAAGTTCTTTTTCGCTTAAGAAAATAAGTAATATTGCTGTCAAATGCATGTCAGATAATAAAAAATACTGTAATAAATACAGTAGTTCACTGTATGTATTTGTTCATGTTTTATTAAGGGATAAGTCTGAAGCACACCATAAAATAATTCTAGCAATTCATACAGGGCTAGTAGTATATACAGCTGTATATACAGATATACATACAGGTATCGGATCAGTACTCGGTATCGGACAATACCCTGAGCCCAGGTATCGGTATCGGGAAGGGAAAAAGGATATCGGAACATCTCTAGTCAAAATGACATTTATCATTTGAATTTCGTGATAAAATGGACTAAACTTGGATTGAAGTATGACCCGCATGTAAAACAAGCCGACTGTTAACTGTTAAAGATTGCATTCGGAACCGTTCATGCACCGAACCGAAAGCCCTGTACCGAAACGCTTCGATACAAATGTGTGTACTGTTACACCCCTATTCAATACACATGCATGAAGTGTAAAACAAGACGGGCATAGCCTTATGGGGATTGCAGTTGCTTGCTGCGGTTGGCTTGTCAGTATTGCGGTATTACAATATTGCGGTTATAGTGACGGCCCTATTAGCAATAACAAATAAACCTTTCAAGACAGATAAATTGTTTATAATTATTAACAATGGCAAGTATGTTAATGTGCATGTGTATGCGTCATGTTTAGTACCCGCTGAGCACGTGGATTCGATCTGTGTTGTATTTGAGTGGAGTCAACTCTCCTCGCAGCACTTGCAGAGCTTCCAGAACTTTTCCATCCTCCAAATACTCCAGATACTTCTGCTGTAATAGCAGAAACTTCATCCGCTAGAAAGAGAGGGAGAAAGAAAAGAGACTCACTTCAGTGACCCAATCGTTTATTATACATATGGCTGAATAGTCCACTTTACAGTCAAACAACAGCAGACCTAAAATGTTATAAATATGGAGATTTTTCTTACAAAAAAAAAAAAAAAAAAAAGCATCGCTTCCCTTTAGAAGGCCTTTATTAACCCCCTGGAGACATACAGATTACTTTTATGATGGATGGATGCACTTTTTGGAGCTTCAAAAATTCAGGCTCTATTCACTCCCATTATAAAGCTTGAAAGAGCCAGGATATATATATTTTTAATATAAGTTTGGCTGAAAGAAGAAAGTTATATGCACCTGGGATGGCTTGAGGGCGAGTAAATTATGGGATAATTTTCATTTTTGGGTGAACTTACCCTTTAACAGGATAAGCTGAAATTCACTGTTTCAACAACAATTTTTGAAGGCTGCTACTGGATCACTGAAGATAAACATCATATTATGCAACTATTAGGGGTGTAACGGGTACACATATTCGTATCAATATTTATATATATAAATATTCTACTTAACCTGTTAGTGGTGTCTTCATTATTTAATGTATGATTAAATAAATCATGAAAATGAAAGCGAGTGTGCATAAATGATTATATTTCAACAACGAATTGGAGAAAAAAACAATTTTATAATTCGATTTATAAGTAAATGCAAAAACTGCCTTATGTGAAGTTTACATGTTTGCATACAATGTGTTATTTGAGTGTTGATTATTATATCTAAAAATAAATAGCAACTGAATTTAGGCTAATAGTTTGGGCACTGTTGTTAACCTTTAATATTATAGTAATGTGCAAGTAAGGGCTCCCTATATAGTTCACAGCATTATCCTTAAGAAACTTTTAGTTATAATTGAATTAATTTAAGGACAGACACAATTGTTCAGTAAAACACTGTTTAATAAAAATAAAGCAATTTTATATTTAGTTCTTTCTCCCCTACCGTACCGAACCATGACTTCAAAACCGAGGTACATACCGAACCGTCAGTTTTGTGTACCGCTACAGCCCTAGCAACTATGCATTACTTTACAAAGAGCTTGCGACCTACTAGCTGCATTCTGCCTCAAGAACATATGGTGCAACCAAACAAAGTACAGAGTTAGTTACAAACTATCTAGTACTTACTAAGCCTTTAGTGTGGGCTTGACATTCCAATTTAAGAGAGAAATAATGAATGGCTGGTGACAACCCTAGCCAGAATGATTTCTACAACACTTGTTCCAGATGAAGCATCAGAAGCTTTCAGCATCAAGAGTGCATGTGGCCAGGTCTGGTGGTCTTACCACAATAGCGTTGGGTGAATGCATCAATGCTTTTAGCTCGTTGAGGTCGTTTTCAGCCTGTCACAAAAAGAAGCAAAAGCATCAGTTCAGCATTTTGGGGGAAAAACACCAACCATAGTACAGTCACACCACATAGTTTACCTTAAAACATTCAAGCTTAGTGACAAAATAAATCAAGTGAGCTTAAAACTCAAAATGGTTTGAATGAAATGTAATGGCCCTAAAAAGTATCTGGACACTTTAATCATACTTCAAATGTCTGAAATAACGTCTTTGCATGAGATAACAAAACACCAAAAGTGTTTAAAATATTAAAAACCATTTTTGTGAACTGCGAAATCAAATTTTCCTTTTTGACATAAGAGTTCATCATACTATAAGAATATCCTCTTTCAGAACTGAAAACTTCCTTGTTAGTCCAAAAAAAAGCTTTTATTGTAACAAAGCCCACAGAACGACTTGTGGAATGTGCCTATGTATGTAGATCAGTGAAAGACCACCTCTGTCAAAGAAAGTCAACGCCTACTTCATCATTGCAACTTTGGCCCCTCCCACTGGCGTGTTAGTGAGATGACGAGGAGAGAAGAGTGATACAGAATCACTGGACTAAAAATAACATTACCTTCCAAAGGATCCTAATGCTAGGAATGTGCTTATTTATTTCCAACAATGTGAATGTATCAGCTGAGCATTAATTATTTGTATTCAGTACATTTCAGTCGCAATTTCGGTGCAGGCTTTGCCAACAGACCTTTACAATATGGACTCAACAGTAATGCTACAACATGCAAGTAACTGTGTTCATTTTAATGCCTGATCTGTGACCAGTGATTTCTGAAATGATTCATGTACAGTCAGATGTTCTTTGTCTGTGTGTCAGTAAATCAAACCATTGACTTCACATTATTTCTCTTAGTAGGATGAAAATGATCTGTTATTTAAACTGTAATTAAAATTATATATAGAAAACGGTCAAATAATGCTCCCTTTACAATCACTGAAACTGTCAATCAAACAGCGCAAGTTTATCAGTGACTGAGTTCTGGACTCCCATTATAATCAACAAATCTCTTATTTACATTGTTTGCACTGTCAGTGATGATTTATATTTTTATATGATTGAGCATTTGTTAATGTGCAGAAGTAGAGTTGCAATGACGAGATCACTGCATTCATTCATTCGGCTACAATGCTCATCACTGCAACCATTCATGCCACCATCTAAATATAAAGTCATAGATCTAAATATAATGCTATAAATCAACACTTTTCACAATTAGTTAACCTTGAGAGCTGTAATAGTAAAACGTGGAAAAAAATAAATAAATAAATAAAACAAAAAAATAATAATTTAAGAGGTCCACATGTAATACTTAGCTAATTCATATGCAAAGACCACTTAGCCAATCACAGCAGTGGGCGTTTACAATGAAGTCTCACAGCAGACACGCCGCTTAAAACAGAGCATTCAAATCAGAGGGCTAAAATCAGGGCAGGAAAATGCCTTTCATTTCTGAATTATGAAAAAAATTTTAATGTAAAAATCATACTAACATAAGTGCACCCCAGTCAACATTCTAAGTGCAACATTATAAAACAATGCAGTTCATGACCTCTTTAAGCAAAAACACAGGTTTAAATTCTGATTTATTACATATACTGATCAAAATGATAAATGAAAGTCAGCAAATGACAACTTTGATTAAGCAATCACTTTAAAATTAATCCGCATTTTTCTGCACAAATTCCCTTTATGAGATGAAAAGCAGCAGTAGGTGTTTGTAAAGTTGCCTCTATAAATAGGTAGAAAACTAGTAAAGAATTAGATGAAAAAATAGGATTCAGCTTCATCACTGTTAGCTCAGGAGTTCAGAAGACAAACAAAAGAAATCCCCAAATCCACAGAATTGACTGAAACAGCGCAATTTCTACAGAGTTTGTCTTATCCCACCATGAACCCTGAAAATGTCAGCATGATTATCGTTTCTGCCTGACGTCTTAGAAAAGCTTGGTTTCAATGGTAAAAACCCATGTCCAATCTTTCCTAAATTCAAGTGAGAGATGGTCAAATAAACCTGCTCCTTCCTCTATAAAACACAGCATATCTGGATTGTTTTTACTTTTAAACTACACTGCAGACACATATATGAATCAACTTGTCTTTGTTTGTTATGAAGTGTAAAGGAAAGGGAAAGACCTGCAATCATGCACTAAAAAAGAAATCATACTTGTGGTTAGAGAAAAGAACGTTCAGAGCAAAACGAAATGGCTGAATTCACCATGAAGCTTTATCCAAGAAGAAAAACAGAAAAACTCTATGCATGTGAAACCACAGAAAACAGAAAGAATTAAGCTTTCTTTTTGAGAACCCTTCACAGCCCCCTCATATACATATTTACATGACCTTTGACCAATAGTTCACCCATCAGTCAACATGACCAGACCTTAATAAACATGACGCAGCCCTCACTCATTCTGTCAATAATGTGAATATTTCCAAGTGAAACAAGATGAGTCAGTTTATCCATTGGGAACTGACTGGATTGGTTGTTTGTTTTTTTATTTATCACAGCTAACATGGATATATTCATGATGAGAGACAAGAAATAAAAATACATACATAAATAAATATCAACAACAAAGAATAAAAAAAGCTTACTTCTTAACTTTGATTTAAACAAAATAAATCTAAACCTAAATCTGGACTCACTTCATTAAAAATAAGAATTCATAATAAATCAGCCAAAAGTAAGACTAATTATCAGGGTTCCTATACACATTTTCCATTTCAAAAGTCCATACTCAAATTTATATATATGCTAAATCATGTGTTTATTTGTATGTGACAAATAAAACTCTTGAATATGGTTCATACATCATTATTTTTGGATGATAGTAGTCATCTGTAAATATTTTTATTTTCAATGCTTCATAACCTGCATATATATATATATATATATATATATATATATATATATATATATTCACCTATGACACATCAGTTTGATACTGTAAAAGTGGTTTGATGATGCATAATCACCAAAACAGTACAGTCTGATTTAGATGATCATTTGCACTGGTTTAAGTGGCACACGCACATTCATTTAGTGAAGTTCAAAAGAGATTCGCTTATGGTAAAGACTAATTTTACGTCAAAACGCGTGAAAACGCGTGCCTTGAATTCACTCAGTCATTTTTGACAATCACAAAATGATCACTAAAATTGTGTCAAAACACTATGATACATTGGCCTGGTTTCACAGACTGGGTTTAGATTAGGCCTTAGTTCAATTATTACATTTAAGTAGCTTTTATAAACGTGCCTTACAAAAATGAATTACTGGTGTGCATCTTGAGACAAAACAATGGCACTGAAATATCAGTGCATGTTGCTTTCAGTTAAAACAACTCAAACATGCCTTTTAGTCTGGATCTAAGGGTGTACTCACACTAGGTACGGTTGCCTTGTACCGTGCCGGAGCACGATTGTTAATTGAAAACTGTATCCAAGTAGTAATAGTTTGGCGTTTGCTGTCATAATGATGACAGTAGTGCACAGCTGTTCTGTGCTCCGGCGCGGTTAGTGATCACACTACATGCGTACCGCACCCGAGCCCAACCGAACCGCGCTCTGGACCACCTGTTCCAAGCGGGACAGGGCCGGCTAAACGAACTGTGCACGGTACGGAGCACTCACACTAGTCAACCGAACCCGGGCACAAGCCCGGCACGGTTCAGATCCCCTAGTGTGAGTACATCCTAAATCATCAAAATCATGACATTATCCTGCCATTTCAGAGACACACAGGCTTAAGCTAGTCCCAGACTAAAAGGCATGTTTGAGCTGTTTTAACTGGAAGCAACTTGCACGGATATATCTTAAAATATGTCAGTGCCATTGTTTTGTCTAAATGCACAATACAGTTGCAGGTTCCAGGCCTAAATATGACATATGCTCACCTTGTCCCATTCCCCTTCCATGACGTGGTTCCGGAACTTTGTGGCTGACGGATGCTCCAATCTACAGCCAGATTCCTGCATCAACAAATCCACCGTCTGACTAAAATAGAGACAGATAACGCATTGCTCATTTATCACACCTTTATCAAACACCATAACTAAAGCTTCATGGTTTCAATTTGCCATTTTTGAGTAAAGCAACAGCTAGTTATTCAAGTACTGTTGCCATCTGATCTGAAATAAAAAAAGGCCAAATATTTAACTTAATGAGGGATGGCACTTAATTCATGCGTGTCCCTAACACAAATGTTTAATAAAAGCCACTGAGGCCCTGCTATATAATGAAAATAATAATTTGTGAAGGGGTTCTGGGTGATTTTGTGCGATTACCTGCAGCACTCGGCCACATCACAGTTAACAGCACTCTTACGTGTGTCATATTGCTGCTTTATAGTCATAGTCATCCTCAGTTATGACTATATTCACAGTATAGCACATATTATTTACATGCATTAATAGGGTAACAAAGACAGAAGAAAAGACAAGTCCAAACATGTTGCAGTAAACATGACGCTACAGACAGGTGAAGGTTTCTAGAACAGTGTGAAAGTGTTTTGAATGCAGGGTCCCACAGAATTACGTCATGCTATGATTACAAAAGAGAGAGAGAGAGAGTGAGAGTGTGTGTGTGTGTGTGTGTGTGTGTGTGTGTGTGTGTGTGTGTGTGTGTGTGTGTGTGTGAGGGGGGGATGGGAAGGATGTTTGCAGTTTTCTTGATGTTTTCGGTTCATCTTGTAGTCTAGTGCCTCGGATATGTGTTCGAGCATTGATGATCTGGACTGTGATTGTTCTGGATTCATGTTTAGGGTTTGAATCTGAATGACAGCTGATGGCTCTGGCAGATCTTCACTAAAATTAGATTCAAGCTTCTTTCTAATGTAAACCAGCTGCTACACACACATTCCACAGCCGCCATTAAAACGCAAAAAACACACAGAGGATGTCATACTGATTTGATGTAGCGTAAACACGCTTATATTATGTATTGACAAAAATATGCGGATTTAAATTAATTCATCTTTAGAATTTGACAGTATTAAAACAATAATATGCTTTCTGGCCCGGAGAAATACGTGACACACAGCTGTCATCTGTGATCGCACCTCTCTTTGTGTGTATCCGTCTGACATTCTGGGCGAATTATAAATATTTATATATTATTTTGTCGGGTTATAAAGGTTTTGACTGTCCTTAAACACGACATTAAAGGATTGACGTCGCTCGCTTTGTTGATCACATAACGGCTGCGGTCTTGTGTCGTGCGCTCGACCTGTCAAACCGGGTTTTACCAGAACCGACTCGGTCCGGTTGTGCTCCTCATTACCGCAACACTTACTTCAGCCCTAACCCGTGCAGATGTTGTCCGATGAGGCGGATCACATCCTCCTCCGCCTGAGACAGACGCTTCTTCTTCTTTAGGGATCCCGAACCCGTCCCGGAGGCCCCCGAAGCCGAGCCTGCGTTGCTCTGGAGGCCGTTGGCATCTCCGTTCTGCGTGCTGGCTGGGTGGTTCTGCTCCTGTCCGGTCCCGTTCGACTGCATGTTAGTGCCGGTTCGGCTGAGGTGGGTCGCTAATGGAAGGCCCGCTGAAGCCCCGGGCTCTCCTACTCCCTCCGCCGCCGAGGCTCGGTGCTTCTTCCGCGGGGGCGGCGACGCTCCGCCGGTGTCCGAGTCGGAGGAGGAGGAAGCGGAGGCCAGAGTTTCCTCACCGAGAGCGGCCGTGGTTAGAAGCCGGTGAAGCCCGGGGGAGGGGAAAGAGGCGTCGGGCTCCCGCGGTCCAGAGCGCGTTTCGTGCGAGGGTCGTTCGTGTTGTTGTTGTTTCTCTCCAAACAGCTGCAGATCTAATGGCGTCCAGACGCACTGACGTCACCGGACATTCCCCTGCTGCCTCACTTCCGGACGGCGCTCCAACCAAAGCGGGGCGCGCAAAGAAACTTAGCAGCAGATACTATTAATTCATCAATAATTATAATAATTTATACTAGAGTTTACAGAGAACAGATAGCCAGAATACTGAGCTTATTAAATATATAAAAACCTGTTTTTGGTTTATAAGTCCTTACAATTACCATAATTACCACAGATGTAGCCACATCCATTCATTCATAACCAATCCATCCATCCATCTTAAACCTCTACTACCCAAGTATGCAGTCTGTCTACATTTGATTTTTTTCAAATTACTCAAGATTTATAACCTTCAAAACGATCATTTTAAGTTGTTGATAGACTACATTACTAGTTACTAGTACATTACTAATTTCTAGTTAAAATGCTTTCCCTACTTTAAGGTTTTTATTGGATGATTAAAATTCAACAAGAGAGTGCTAAAGTTTGCCTCTGTTTAATGTACTTTGTTAAGAGTCATCAGATCATTCTTCTCATTTGGTCAAACAATAAAACACTGAGAATGGCATAAAAAGATGTTAAATCCACAATCTACAAAGAAATCCACACATTCTGAGAGCCGTAACAATCTGATCTATAACCAAGATGTTCACAGAGAATACATGAGACGAACTGAACGTTTATAAAAAAAGCATTAAAAAGCATCTTCTGTCACCAAAACAAATTCCTTGTGTGTGCAAACATACTTGGCAATAAAGCTCTTTCTGATTCTGATTCTAAAATAGCATACAACCTGCGCGGATTGAGCTATAGACCTGGAGAAGATTGACTATTATAAAGGCTATTTGCTTCGGTAAAAAAAAACAACAACAAAAAACTGACTACACGTCAATATGGTGCTGAGTGTGATGTATAAGCTATATGTAAAATAAAAATACGATGAAACACTCTGCCTTCTGTTGATGCTCATAATGTTCTGTTCAAAAGATGTGCGTCATCTGCGTATGTTCGTGTGTGTGCCTTTAATCTGACAGTTTCTGAGAAGTTCTGTTTAGCTCTTTATTGTAAGTGTTTGTGTCCACAAATTAATATGACAGAATTTCCATCATGGCCTATTTTATGCGTCATACTTTTTATGTGCTTGATAAAGCCAACAATACAATGTTCAGTAATTAAAAATGACAATTCATAGTTTACTGTAATCTATGTGCCCATCCTTATCATATGGACGCATATGCTCTTTATCAGCATTTTTTACTAAGGGAATGTGTATAACGTATGAAAACATTACAGACCAGATGGTGTACTTTTGATCTGTTGCAATGATGGAAAGTGTTTAGTTAATACAACCTTTGGCTGTGAATGCTTCTTTTTTTAAAATGTATCTGTGTCAGAGCTGTTGCCTGTTGGGTACTGCATGTGCTGCAGACATGTCGAGCTGTAGTGCTCATTTGGGAGACACAGGTCTGTGTCTCCTCTCTCTCCTCAATAATTTACTGTCCCCTTTTATAACAATAAAAAGTGGAAAAGTCCCACAATAATAAAATATAAAATAGTGTCACTTGTCCTAGTCTTCTTCATTCTTCTCAGGATTTGTCTAGTATTTGATGTGGAAGAGAGACTGCAGTTGTCTTTGCAACAGGTTTGTCTTTGCCCTTCATGAAGAAAGTGAGCAGTTCTCCTTTTCCTTTCACAAAAATGGGTCCTCTTCTGACGAAACGGAAACCATACTCCTTCAGGATGTTATAGCAGTCCTCCACCACCTGGGGAGCACCAACAACGACATAAAACACACATCTGTGTTAGAGCTGAGTGATACTCTCAATATTTATAATATATTCCTTAAAGTCAGTGCAATTAGGCTAGTTTTGCATCCGAAGTATGAGTATGTTAAGACAGAGAAGTTTAAAATCACATTTCTGTTGCAAAAATTGCATTAGAGGTGGAAAGTTTCGGTGATTTCTGTGAATTATTTATTTAAATCATCACTCAAAATGAATACAGTATTATTATACACTATATTGCCAAAAGTTTTGGGACGCCTGCCTTTACATGCAAATGAACTTTAATGACATCCCATTCTTAATCCGTAGGGTGTAATATGGAGTTGGCCCACCCTTTGCAGCTATAACAGTTTCAACTCTTCTGGGAAGGCTTTCCACAAGCTTTAGGAGTGTGTTTATGGGCATTTTTGACCATTCTTCTAGAAGTGCATTTGTGAGATCAGGCACTGATGTTGGACGAGAAGGCCTGGCTCTCAGTCTCCGCTCTAATTCATCCCAAACGTGTTCTATCGGGATGAGGTCAGGACTCTTTATGGACCTTTATGGCATTTAAATAATGTCAAATCTCGCGAACATAAAACAAAGATGCTCGCAAATGATACGAGTGCTCAGAACAGTATCCACGCGCGGAAAACAATCCTCGCGAGGGAGCATTTAGAGGGGGGGGAGCATTCTCGTGAGAACGGCGCTGAGTGGCACGCTCGCTCGACTCTCTACGCCCTCTCAACTGCTCAGCCTGCTTGCTCGTCAATTTGACTTTTGAGACTTTGGAGGCGGGGAACAAATGTCAGAAGTCTCCGCTCATGTGATTGGTCAACACCGACCATGACAATACTGTAATACTCAGTGGTGGAGTAAGTACTGAATCTCAGTACTTAAGTAAAAGTACAAATAACCATCTTATTAAATATAGACTATGCTTCAGCTTTAATTTGATATTCTTAAATTTGATCAATAAATTAAATTAGAATAAGACACTATAGGGCTGTTACCAATCAAATTAAATAATTTATAATATTTTATTGCTGCCTGCATGGAGAAGATAATAATATTGGTGCTGCATATAAATAATGATGATTAAATATTGATTAAATATCAACCTTCCTTGTGATGAAAAACAGTGTGGAAAACATGGCAATAAATGACAATATGTTATGTTAAAATTTAAAAATATAATTTATAGCTATATTGGCCAGTTAGATTTAAATAACTTTTTAATTATAAATATTTACTTTAAACAAATAAAACTTATCTCACCTGTATGTTACCCATAACCCCAGTGGACTCCATACGACTGGCCACGTTCACAGTGTTTCCCCAGATATCGAAATGAGGTTTGCGCGCACCAATCACTCCAGCTAACACACTCCCCTTATTCAGACCTGACAATAATACACACACATACACACGCATGTTGGGTTTTCATGTTTTATGGAGACATTCAATATAATTTTTTTTACTGTAAAAAACTGTATATTCTGTCACCTAACCCTAAGCCTACCCACACAGGGCTTGAATATCGGCACAGGATTGTGGGTATTGTGCATAATTTTAATCATTCCCGCAGGTCTCGCTCTTATAATGCGGGAAACATTTATTCACTTTAGCACTTTATCCTCATGAGAAAGAAAATGCATGTGTCACAGTATAATGGATCTGTGCACTCGTTCTTAAAGTGTCAGCAGCCTTATATGTGTCTTTCATTAATGTTGATAAAGCTTAAATTGTAAAACATCAGGATTAATAGCCAATGTATTTAACTTATACATGACTAAAAGACTATCCAGTGTTATTTTACATTTGATTACTTTTTATTTAGTGTCTGTATTTCTGTACCGAATAGCCCTAGTGTTAAACCTTCCCAAAAACTTTTCTTCATTTGTATCTTTATTCTATTATATTTATCTGTGCTACTTTTTTCAATGACTGAAATCAAGCTTCCTTGTGTTGTGTAAACTCGTAAACAACAAAATTACCCCATTGCAAAAACAAAAATACATTGACTGAGCAAACATTTAGGTGAGATAAATGCAAAAAAAAAAAAAAAAACCTTTCCCAACTCCCTCAAATTAATAAATCCCCTCCCATAAGACTCCCAATTTTCCCAAAATATCACTTAGTATGATTTATAACTGTTTCCTCATGGAGACTATATATATATATATATATATATATATATATATATATATATATAAAATAAAACATAAAAGAGGATAAAGGAACATAAAAGTAACATAGGTCTGTAGTTGTGTTTGCTGACCTATGCGAAGCATGAAGTTATTGAATGACTGTTTGTTTAGGTTTCCAAGTGTGACTTTCATAGCCAGCGCGAAGTCTGCCAAATCAGCGAAGTGTTGCCAGCGCTCCATGAAGCACTGATCCTCTATCTGTATCACACACACATCATCGTCATCATCATCATTATCATCATCATCAGTATCATGTCAGTATCACAGACTCCACTGGCACACTACAGTGTGTTGTGTAGCGCACCTTGCGGTCGGTGTATCCGTTAGTGTTGCTCTCTGGCGTCACTCCTGATGCGGCCATGTATGTGCTGCCGATGGTCTTGATCTTCGTAATGTCGCGAAACTCTGTGCGATCCAGAAGCTACTCAGAGTCAAAAAACACATCATAATGTTCTACAGAGAATTTCTGCTGAACAAATGATGAGATGTATAAAGAAATAAAGAACAAGAGACACTCACACTGTCAAAGTCAGAGATGATTTCATTAAGGATTCGGAGGCATTCTATCCCTCCGTTGTTTATACTCTCCTCTGTGTAAAAGTCGGAGAAGTTGGGAATAGAGGCAAACATCACGCCGATCTCATCATACGATTGACTGTAAAGTTCCTGCAATAGACAAATAAACATCAATATGCACATTTATTAAGGACTAAACACATCAGGATTCAGGAATATACTTCCATACCTCATCTCGCTTCTTGGAGCCCAGGAAGTGTTTGGCCACGTGATCAGGGAGCATGTTAGTGACCAGCGCCTCGTTGTATGTTCTCATTTCATACACTTTCTCCTTCTGATCGTGCACCTCAACCTTCCACAGAAACAGCTTACGGGACTGTATTTCCACCTGAGAGAGAGGAACAAGAATTAACATGCTAATAGTTATAAAAAACAGAGGAGAGGAAATAAATGTGAGTTTGTAGGACATACGTGGCGTGCAAAGTAGTAGAAACTCATCATCATGATTATAATCATCACGGTCAGCAGATATCTGGTGGGAACCACAGAATACCTAAAGAGCCACAGAAAATAATAAAAAATCAAGTATTAGCCAACTTTTCTACTTTTGTGAGCGACATTTCAAACGCAAAAACTTGCATTTCATCACTAAACCGGGTGAAACACGTTTAACTGGGTGAAAAATACAATTGAAATATGCTATAAAAAGAACTGTGCTGTATTTAATTAAGCTAATGTAATTCTTTTCAGTCTCCTTTCTGTGTAAATTCAGCTCATTATAGACTGTGCCTTATTCACAAAACTGTTTAAAAGACCTGTTTGTGTATTGTTATTGATTATAGGAGCAGTAACTTAAATAGTGATCAAACGATGGAGAAGAGCACCAAAAGAGCATTAGAGCATCTATACAGACACAACAATTATTCTTAGTTAATTTGCTCTTGAATTCTACATTAAAAAAATTAAAAATACTTGTGTGTGTTCACTAAGTTACATTTATAATGTTACAAAACAACTTTCTATTCATCAAAGAGTGTTGAAAAAATGTATTGAGGTTTCCATAAAAATATGAAATATCACAACTGTTTTCAACATTGATAACAATGAGAAATATGAATGATTTCTGAAGGATCATGTGACACTGAAGACTGGAGTAATGATGCTGAAAATTCAGCTTTGATCACAGGAATAAAAGTATTTTATTCAAAATATAGTCATTTTATTCAAATAGAAAACAGTTATTTTAAAATGTAATATTACTTTCCTTGTCAGCGTTTTTAAAAACATTTGCCAGTATTTTTGATAATTTTCACAAATCTTTCACGGCTCCCAGAATATTTTGTTGTATGAATATCATGCAATATATCAAAAGAAAGAACAGAGCCTTTTCTTTAAACAAAAAAACCTTGTTTTTATTCTAGCTTTATGCCTTCTTTTTTATCAACAACAACAACAGACAAGCAACATTTTGAACAAAAAGCTGAGAAAAAGTGAAACAGTGAAAACACAGAAAATTACATCAATGGCGGGGGAAAGAGTTAAGAGACTTCATTCAAAAAGTAGTGTAAAATTATATTTTGTGTAAATATAGCACTCTTCGAGTATTCAAGTTTTTCTAGACTCAAACTGGACTCACCTGTAGTCCAGGTAGCGAATGAAATCGTAGATGTCGTAAATGTACATCCAGCTGTGGATGTTTACAGCACCTGTCACTATGGTAACCAGCAACATGAGCGCCAGCTTGACAACATGGCTGAGCTGTACGAGCATGACGGTTGCCACAAGCGACAGCACTGATATGTATGCGTAGTGTTTGGGGTTCTCAGCACATCCGCCGTCACCCAGAGACTCGAGCGTCATGCCAGAAGAGGAGTTCAGGAGCAACAGGGGGGGCTGAACACAGCTCAGCTAAAGAAAAATTTTTTTTTGTTTGCGAGCATTGAATCTTTAAAACAGAACTGCACTTGAAGTCAGTTGATGTCTTATCTCACCATATCAGCCACTTCAGCCATGGTCAGAACAAATATGGCGGCCATGGCCCATGTGTTACGAGCCCAACGTGTGCGGTCGATCCAGTGCGAGAAGGACACCAGCCTCCGGGAAAAGATCTGATACACACACATCACAATGTTTCACAGATGGTCTTAAAGTACCAACATGACTAAAACTGACATCAAAATAAATGAAAGCTAGATAAATAGAAATATATATACACATATATAAAAGTAAATAAAATTACAACAATTTAAAATTAAATTAGATGAACTGAAAATATAAAAATAAAAGCTAATTCAAAATCGCTTTCCCTTTTTCTCGTTTTGACTGTGTTCCCGGTCATTGTTCGTTTCCATAGTTACTCATTAGTTCCACACCTGTTCTTAAGGCCTGTTCACACCAAGGACAATAACTATAAAGATAACGATAAAGATATAGTTCTAAAAATCGTTCTCAATATTAATGAGTCAGAGTTCGTTGGAATCACTTTCAGAGCGATTTTTTGACAGCCAGTCAGAATCCATCCAGCTCGGATGGATGGAAATCACTCTGAAAGCGATTCCAACAATATCGCTTTCTCTGGGTGACCCTAATAAAGGTCATCTGCAGTATAGATTCAGTCATATGGTACAATGAGAACATTTATCACACCTTTTGATAACACACTGAATACAAACATTATGGATTCAATGACATAAGTTAGGTAATGTAAGTGTATTTTCTAATGTGGTATCTGTAACCTGTATTACTGTAATTAATTCAGCAATGAGGGTGATTTGAAACATATATCTCGCATTGTTTGCTGACTGTTAAAAGTACTAAATTGAAAGAAGATCATATTGTTGTGTTTCGGTGATTAAACCAAATGTTCTCATTACATAGCTATTACAATAATCTTGTGTTTGAAACAATGATTATATGGACTGAAAATATGTGCAACTGAATGAAAGCATGAGATCAGGTTTTGAAAGAATGACTAGCTGTGTTACAAGTGTGATCAGTTTGGAGTTTTGTACTATGAGTTTTGAAAATATACACCTTACTTTAGGGTGACCAGACGTCCCTGTTTTCCGGGGGACAGTCCCGGTTCGTGGTGTTCTGTACCCGACTGGAGCTGTCTCTGTTTTACAGCTTGTTCAAAACAACCCGCAGATATCTCGATATATTGCAAAAAAAAACAAAGCGCCCAACCAACATACAGCAACTGTATCCTGAACGTTACCGAGTCTGAGAGCCGAGCGCCATTATCGTCAAGTATCAAAAGAAACATTGTTTTTGCTTTCAAGGTAACATGCCAAATATTCATGTTAAATTAAAGTAATTATGTTTGTATGTACTTTAGCCTCAACAAAGCGAATTAACCACAAAGTTATTACCACACATCTTAATGTTACCTATAAAACAATACCTATAAAATTACACTTGCAACAAATACATGTGCAGAATACACATACTTTATGCTTAAAATAAGCCTAAAATGCAAAATAACAAGACCAATTAAGGATAATAAGCACAAACGTAACAAAACATTTGAAGTAAAAAAAGTAATTTATATAGTATAAACTTGTGAAAATTAAAATATTAAATACAATTATAAAATGTAAAAATATTTGTTAAATAGTTTAATTTATCACATTTATGTTGTATTATTTTTGTAATGTGTTTTTAAGTCATGTTTTAATATTGTTTTGAGCTGCTTATTTACAATGGCTACTAACTGTTTTCATAGTTTTTTGTTTTGTTTGTGTTTTAATTGTATTAAATCCAGACCAAAAATTCTAATAATCGTACTAAATCATAATAGGCTAATTATGAATGTTAATAATAATATAGGGAGCTCACAACAACAACAAAAAAACATTTAAAAAAATTTATTGTCCCGTTTTTAATTAAAAGATAATTTTTGTGATATTTTGACCCACTCCCGGTCTGTCCCGGTCTCCATTTCAGAAATCTGGTCACCTTACCTTACTTGTGAAAATAGTACCACCAGCGAATAAAAAAAACAAAACTGTAAATACTACAATAGTAATAAAATAATATAAAAAGCTAAATATATAAAATACTTATATATACGATTCTGGACAGATAACTAAACATAATAACGTAATTTACTAGATGTTCTGACAAAATGTTACTTGTTGCAGTCTATTTAAAATTTAATTCAACTGATGAAAACTTCACTTTCATTACTGAATGAATCAGAATTTTTGAACGAATCTCTTGAATGAATGATTCAATGACAAATACATTTTTAATAGTCATTTGTCACCACCTACTGGTGTAACCATGGAATCGATTAAATCGTTATTTGAAGCACCAACTTACTTTCAAAAGGTGATTTGCTCTATTTTGATCGCTACCACAGACATCAGTGTTTATACCCCAGTATTCTGTGATAATATGAATACTTGTAACACAGAAATAACGATACTCTGTGGTTAAAAAGACTGTTTGTGAAGCTTTTTCATACCTATACGTAATAACTCCTTTCTCTCGGTCAGCGGCAGCGCAAACACAGATCTGAATGTTCCGGTGTGAACAAATCTGACTAACATTTAAAAATAATTAACATGCAAATTGTAATTTCTTTTTTTCTTTTGATTCTGGGGTGAATTATGATGAAGTTGTTGTTGTGAAATTCACTCAATCATCTACCGCTGTGATGTTGAACCAAAGTCCCTTTCTAAGCAAGTCTTTGGTTGAACTCACTCGAGGAAAGATGGCCGCTAGTGAACACAGAGTCAGAATCAGCAGTAACAGCTCACCGACAGCCAGAGTCACGTAATTCACAATCAACCTGTCAGAAATTAAGCAGATATGTGACATCCTTACACAGCAGAAGTGTCAATTTTAATAAAATATTACTTAAATACATTAACAATCTATTTATCATGTTGCATTAGTAATTAATTATGCTTGAGCTTCACTCACTGTGGATCTATGAGCATTTCCATGGCTGAGGTGAAGATCAGAACCACACAACAGCAGCTGAAAGCAACACCTGTCTGTCTCTCCTTCTCTGCCGAGTAACGAGACTCCAGTTCAGGGTCCTTAAACCTCAGAGAGAGAACACCCGTCTTTCTCTCCTCCAGACTGAGAGAGAGATGGTGATGTGAGAAAGGGGCATAAAAGCAAAACCACTGGGTTCAAATAAGAATAAACGGTCATTACGTCTCCTCTGCCTCTCTCTCCAGCAGAGCTTTATTCAGCAGATTGTTCAGATGTTCGTCTTCCAGCCCTTCATCTGTCATACTGGCCAACTGTAGCTGCTGAGAAACCACACGCACAGGTCAAAGGTCAAGATAGATAGATAGACAGACAGATAGGCAGACAGACAGACAGGCAGACAAATAGATAGACAGACAGACAGACAGATAGATAGACAGACAGATAGGCAGACAGGCAGACAAATAGATAGACAGACAGACAGACAGATAGACAGATAGACAGACAGACGACAGATGATAGATAGATAGATAGATAGATAGATAGACAGACAGACAGACAGACAGACAGACAGACGACAGATGATAGATAGATAGATAGATAGATAGATAGATAGATAGACAGACAGACAGACAGACAGACAGACAGACAGACAGACAGACAGACAGACAGATAGATAGATAGATAGATAGATAGATAGATAGATAGATAGATAGATAGACAGACAGACAGACAGACAGACAGACAGACATAGATATGATAGATAGATAGATAGACAGACAGACAGACAGACAGACAGACAGATAGATAGATAGATAGATAGATAGATAGATAGATAGATAGATAGATAGATAGATAGATAGATAGACAGACAGACAGACAGACAGACAGAGAGAGAGATAGACAGACAGACAGACAGACAGACAGACAGACAGACAGACAGACAGATGAGACAGATAGATAGAGAGATAGATAGATAGATAGATAGATAGATAGATAGATAGATAGATAGATAGATAGATAGACAGACAGACAGACAGACAGCTAGATAGATAGATAGACAGACAGACAGACAGACAGACAGACAACAGATGATAGATAGATAGATAGATAGATAGATAGATAGATAGATAGATAGATAGATAGATAGATAGATAGATAGATAGATAGATAGATAGAGATAGATAGATAGATAGATAGATAGATCTCACCTGTGTTTCTGACTCCTCAGGTATGTTCTTTACTGATGTGTGGCTGCCGCTGGTTTCTGTGGTGTTGATCATCTGAGGAAAGTTTGAGATGAGTTTGAGACGAGAACAACAGAACAGAGAATAGGAATGAAGCTCATGATACTCACTGTGCCGTTGCTCACTCCGTTTGTTTTGGGGGTTTCTTTGGACACGCGCACCAGGTACGTGTCAATGCCTTTCTCCAGAAGATACTCGCAGCGTTCTCCTCCATTGCCCTCCTCCAGCTCAAACTCACCATGCAAACAGTCCTTTGTGCTTTGAGAGATGTGCACACGCCTGCAAACGCAGCAGAACGAGAGTCATCCACACTGTAATTCAACAAGAAAATAGTTGTCTAAATTCAGTTGTAACAGATTTTAGTTGATCTCACCCAGGAATTCCCCCAGACTCCATCTTGTTTGCCACAGTAACATCAGTGGACCAAACGTCAAACTGCCAGCGCTTCTGTCCCAGGACTCCACCCAGTACGGTACCAGTGTGCACGCCTACACGCATGTCCACTCCCGTCTGAGTCTTTTCACGCACGTAGCTGAACACAGGTGAGAAGCATATGTAAAAATTATAAAACAAATTATTATACAGTATATACATCGATCAGGCACAACATTATGACCACCTTCCTAATCCACTAGAAGGTGTGTTGTGGTATCTGGCACTAAGATGTTAGCAGCAGATCCTTTAAGTCCTTTAAGTTGCGAGGTGGTGCCTCCATAAATCGGACTTGTTTGTTCAGCACATCCCACAGATGCTCGATTGGATTGAGATCTGGGGAATTTGAAGACCAAGTCAACACCTCAAACTCGTTGTGCTCCTCAAACCATTCCTGAACCATTTTTGCTTTGTGGCAGGAGCATTATCCTGCTGAAAGAGCCACAGCCACCAGGGAATACTGTTTCCATGAACGGGTGTACATGGTAGGTGGTACGTGTCAAAATAACATTCACATGAATGACAGGACCCAAGGTTTCCCAGCAGAACATTGCCCAAAGTGGTCCAAGGAAGGAACAGCGGTGAACCCGTGACAGACTCATGGGCGGCCAAGGCTCAATGATGCACGTGGGCATCGAAGGCTGGCCCGTGTGGTCCGATCAAACAGACGAGCTACTGTAGCTCAAATTGCTCAAGAAGTTAATGCTGGTTCTGATAGAAAGGTGTCAGAATACACAGCGTTGCTATGGGGCTGCATAGCCGCAGACCAGTCAGGGTGCCCATGCTGAGCGCCCATGCTGGCACGTGAGCATCAGAACTGGACCACGGAGCAATGGAAGAAGGTGGCCTGGTCTGATGAATCTGGTCAGGATGCACTATGGGAATAAGGCAAGGCAGCGGAGGCAGTATGATGCAGTGTGATGTAACATCCATGTGGATGTTTCTTTGACACGTACCACCTACCTAAGCATTGTTGCAGACCATGTACACCCTTTCATGGAAACGGTATTCCCTGGTGGCTGTGGCTCTTCCAGCAGGATAATGCTCCTGCCACAAAGCAAAAATGGTTCAGGAATGGTTTGAGGAGCACAACGAGTTTGAGGTGTTGACTTGGCCTCCAAATTCCCCAGATCTCAATCCAATCGAGCATCTGTGGGATGTGCTGAACAAACAAGTCCGATTTATGGAGGCACCACCTCGCAACTTACAGGACTTAAAGGATCTGCTGCTAACATCTTGGTGCCAGATACCACAGCACACCTTCAGGGGTCTAGTGGAGGAGTCCATGCCTCGACAGGTCAGGGCTGTTTTAGCAGCAAAAGGGGGACCAACACAATATAAGGAATAATGTCATAATGATATGCCTGATCGGTGTATATACACACCTTTTTTCATAATTGCAGTGCTAATTTATCAACAGCCATCAAAGCATAAAGAACAGAATCATCAACTTCAGAGCTCACTTGATCTACTATAAATATATGCCTCTCATTTACTAATAACATATTTTTTGTGAATTGTTAATGTACAGCACTAAAATAATAAAGTGCTCTCTTTTATTCATATTTGATCAAATTCATCATAGCGTTTCAGAGGATAAAGCATCTCCCAGTTTATTGTATACAAAAGCCCTTCCCACTCAGGAAGCCCCTTCCTGTGGGTGTGTGGATTAGATAAAGTTTCTCATAGATGGCATTTACAGTATTACAGTTACAGATAAAACCCCTCCCATATGGCATGCACAGTGGATAAAGTGATGGGGTACTGCATGTAAAGCCCCTCCCAGTGGGCGTGTACTCACGAGATGGCGTCCACCATAGACAGGCCCATCATAATGGAGCAGGCCGCGTGATCTTCCCGGTAGTCAGGCAAACCGCAGATACAGTAATAACAGTCACCCAGAATCTTGATCCTCAGCTGGTGGTGTTGCTGTTAAAACATACAGACAGATAAGAGCAAATACACTTGTGCATGTGGAAGTCAGTGTTTCTTGTATCCTTAATACTAGTGGTTATATGCACATTTGCACCATGCAAATTCACCATAACTTATGCTTTTGTCCTCTTTTGTAATTTCCTTGCAATGTGGACATACTATATAAATATTTCAAATGTGTGTGTTGGCTGTTTTACTCACTGCTGCTAGTTTGTCGAAGCGAGCAAACAGCTCGTTGAGTACTTTGACAAGTTCTTTCGGAGTCACCGCAGACGACAGCTGTGTAAATCCTACGATATCTGCAAAAAGGATACTGCAGAGAGAGAGTTTAAAGTCAATATAAAATGACAACCTTTTTATTTCTGAATGAAACAAGATATTCAGCAAGGAAAAATATGTAGGTTTATTTTTTTTTTTTACAATCATTAGGACCAATTTTTCAATACTGTTTCATTTATGTATGACTGACAAATATGCAAATATTTTTTGAGTGTACTGAACGAATCAACGGACAAATCTAGGTCAATCTTTAGGTGAACAGATTCAAAAGAATCACTGGGGTATATAAGGGGATACCCTTATATAAGAATCACTGGGGTATATAAATAAATTAGTTTAATAATAAATGAAGACAGTATGAAATCATGCCGTGATTTAGCAAGAGGGGGGACAGTTAATGCTTTACCTGACATTTTCATGGCGGTACATGTACATAGTGTTGAACTGCTGAGCATCTGATTTCTGATTGGCTTCTTTTTCATGCCCTGAAGCATCTCATCTGCTATGTGCTTGGCAAGATGGACAACAACAACTCCTCCTACACACACATAAATATATATATATATATATATATATATATATATATATATATATATATATATATATATATATATATATATATATATATATATATACGTAAATATATATACATAGATATAGACATATAGATTACCTGTCAAGTTTGGAAACATTACAATTTTTAAACGTCTCTTCTGCTTACCTAAGCTGCATTTAATCAGAAATACAGTAAAAACAGTAAAATTGCAAAATATTATTACAAATTAAAATATATTTATTCCTGTGATCAAAGCTGAATTTTCAGCATCATTACTCCAGTCTTCAGTGTCACATGATCCTAATATGATGATTTGATGCTCAAGAAACATTTCTGATTATTATCAATGTTGAAATCTTTGTAACATAATAAATGTCTTCACTGTCACTTTTGATCAATTTAATGCATCCTTGATAAATAAAAGTACATCTTACCACAAATGTTTGAATGGCATTATTGTTTCCACAATAATGTTAAGCAGCAAAACTGTTTTCAACATTGATAATAATAATAAGAAATGTTTCTTGAGCAGCAAATCATCATATTAGGGTCATGTGACACTGGAGACTGGAGTAATGATGCTGAAAATTCAGCTTTGATCACAGGAATAAATTACATTTTAAAATATATTCACATAGAAAACTGTTATTTTAAATCGAAATAATATTTCACAATATTACTGTTTTTACTGTATTATATTTTTGATTAAATAAATGCAGCCTTGTAAACTTTGCTAGATTCAGATGCATTATTCTCATTTGGTGGAGAGTCAACAGGTGGATTTAATGTTTGAAAAAAATTTTTATGTGCTCTCTCTAGTTCACAAACACAATTGGGATTGCAGGAGTTTGATCACAGCACATTTGTCTCTTGATGCCGTTGCCATAGTGAGGTAAAACCCGTCAGCTGTGCTCTGATTGGCTGGATGCACTCAACTCCCAGAAGCCCCTACTGCTGCTATGGCATTCTGAGATTGAGGGGGTATCTGGAGACCATGTGACCACACGAGCAGGACGGACAGAAAGAGATGCTGACAGAAAGCAATTAAACCGGAGTACAGATAGCTTGGTGTTAGCGATTAAGGATTCCACTGAAACACTTAACAGCAAATAATGGAACATGTTGTCAATGTGAATGGGGTAAGTTGTCACAAGGAATCCTGCCATTAAATTGCAAATTTTAAACAGTAAAACAATGAAACACAATCAAATTTAATAGCAAAAACAGTAGCATACAAAAAAAAAATGATTTCCCCAAAAAACAATATGCAGCTTTTTTTGTTTGTTTGTTTAAGTGGTCCAAAATAGCTAAATTGACCAATGGTATACGTTAGGTTTGGGGCGGGACTATCTGACTGTCACCAATTGTCATTGTCATGAGTGTTTTGGAAATGTTTCAAAACAGTTTCTGTTCAAATTTGGTTTTGTGAAGCTAGTGGGACAGAAAATACACTTCTCCTTTAGATTTGGAAAGGAAAAAGATGCTAAGCCATCTAGGGAGTGGATTTGCTCCTTTTTTACCTTTTCCCCAAGACTCACACACACACACACACACACACACACACACACACACACACACACACGCGTCACAAAGCCCTCCTCTGAGATGTACATCTTGCTGTAAGATGCACATTGGATTGTCAGTCAGGGTTATTATAGTTAAAATAAAATATAAAGAAAATCTTTCATCTAGTTGCAAAGTCTAACTTGATGTACTAAAATAAACTAAAATTGAAATACAAATATATAGACAGTTGAAAAAACTAATATAAATTGCAGACACACAACTACCCAACTTTACCTAAAATTACAATTAAAATATAAAATATAAAATGAATAATGAATAAATATGAAAGAAAACAGCAAAACTTTACAATAAGGTTTTATTTTAGTTAACTACATAACCAATGATAAACAATACTTTGCATATTGCAACAATACTTCAGCATTTATTAATGTTAGGTAATGATTATTTCTACATTTACTAATACATGATTCAAATCAAAGTTGTATCTGTTATAATTAGTTAATGCACTGTGAACTAACATGAACAAACAATGACCAGTTGTATTTGTATCGACTAACATTAACAAAGATTACCAGATGCTGTAAAAAGATATTGCTCACTGTTAGTTCATGTTAACTAATGCATAACTAATGTTAACAAATGAGACCTTATTGTAAAGTGTTACCATAAAAACTATAATAACATCTCAATCATACTGCTGTCATTATATGTGCGACATGCAGCGAGACAGGAGGCTGTTGCTTATTTTCAAATAAAAAATCTTGTAAATTAAAAAGTAGAAAATTAATTTCACATCTAAAATGAAAATTTCATATGAATGTGTTTTGGTTGCACCTAAAACTAAAATGACACAATGTTTTGCTATAAACTAACAGAAATATCAATATAAACTGAACTGAATTAATGGTCTTTATGCAGGTCTTAAATAGCAAATAAATGATACTTTTGAGTGAACTAACCCTATTGCATTAACCAGAAATGTATGAGATATTATTTATATATAAGACTGAGCTTAAAACTTAGTATGTACTGTGTGACCAACATAAAATAATGTGTGATGGCAAATTTGGACTCTTGGGTCTTTAGTGTCGCTGCTGTCACAATAACAGCAGCCTGGGGAATAACTTCATTACTGCAATAAGAGTGACAACAGAACACAACCTGCTCTCTCTCTCTCTCTCTCTCTCTCTCTCTCTCTGTGTGTGTGTGTGTGTGTGTGTGTCCTTGTCTCTAGTTCTGCTCAGATGTGCCAATAACAGGTAACAGGACACTAGGGCTCCAGAGCAGAGCTCCACCACTGAGCCCAATTAGAGCATCTCTGCACTTTCATTACTCACACACTCACAGACATGGCTTAAGCATCCTGTACACTTACAAACCTTTTTCATTGCAATGCATGCTTGTGTGTACCTGTTGTTGACTCTGATCCTTTAGCGTAAGACTGACTTCCAGAGATTGTTTGGCCTCTAGGAACGCCGTGCGGTACTTACGGTCGGCCATGAAATAGGACATCACGCCCACCAGAATGGCAGCAAAATACAGCATCAGATTCGCCACGATCTACGAGAAACAACACACTTCTGCTTGAATATACACACTCCAGCAACACATAACATTATGTTTGTTTACATGGAAAGGCATGTTTTTGAGACTGTCCTATGACGTCAATGTAAAACTGTTTCTTCCTGACACACATATATCGTCACATTACATCAGACCCTTCTGTGAGCTCCACCTCCATGTTCATGACGTGAAACGCGTGACACGTTTCTCTCGCAACTCTCTGCTGTCATGAATCACTGATAGCATCATTATGCCACAGTAACAACACAGTATTGTTTATTGTTTGGTTAAATAAAAAACTGTTAATTTACACTAAACAATTAATTAAAAATGTTAAAGTTACTAAGACTTTGTAAAAGTTTGAAAGAAACCTTAAACTCACCAAGGCTGCATGTAATTGATCAAAAATACAGTAATAATTTTGAAATATTATTACTATTTTGAAATTCTATTTTATTATATTCTATTTGAAAATGTCATTTATTCCTGTGATCAAAGCTGAATTTTCAGCATCATTCCTCCAGTCTTCAGTGTCACATGATCCTTCAGAAATCACTCTGATAGGATGATTTGCTGCTCAAGAAACATTTATGATAATTATCATGATTATCGTGAACTAGAGAGAGATACATTTAGTTTCAGGATACTTTGATGAATAGAAAGTTCAAAAGAACAGCATTTATTGCAAACAATATAAATGTCTTTTACTGTCACCTTTGATCAATTTAATGCATCCTTGCTAAATAAAAGTGTCGATTTCTTTTTAAAACAATGGCAATCTAGATGTGTAAATTATATAAAAATATATTAAAATTTTATATAAACAAAAATTTTATAAAATAAACAATTGTTATTATAGATATTATAATTTAACAATGTAATTTATATGTTACCATGTGAAGCACCATTCTGAGATTACCCTTTACAAAAAGTTCTGTGGCAGTAACGATAATATTAAATTTGATAAACACCATGGTATAATGATGCCATCTGAAAATGGTAATCACCTTTACAATAAAAGTACTGTGGTGATACAATGGTACAAGGAAGTGCATTCAGAACCATGATATTGCTACACTATATTGCCAAAAGTATTGGGACACCCCTCCAAATCATTGAATTCAGGTGTTCAATCACAAACGTTTGTGAAAGAATGGATCGCTCTCAGGCTCAGTGAACTCAAGCGTGGTACCGTGATAGGTTGCCACCTGTGCAATAAGTCCATTCGTGAAATTTCCTCACTACTAAATATTCCACCCTCAACTGTTAGTGGTATTATAACAAAGTGGAAGCAATTGGGAGCAACTCAGCCCCAAAGTGATAGACCACGTTAAATTACAGAGCGGGGTCAGCGCATGCTGAGGCGCACAGTGCGAAGAAGTCGCAAACTTTCTGCAGAGTCAATAGCTACAGACCTCCAGACTTTATGTGGCTTTTAGATTCGCTCAAGAACAGTGTGTAGAGCGCTTCATGGAATGGGTTTCCATGGCCGAGCAGCTCATCCAAGCCTTACATCACCAAGTGCAATGCAAAGCGTCGGATGCAGTGGTGTAATGCACGCCGCCACTGGACTCTAGAGCAGTGGAGACGTGTTCTTTGGAGTGACCAATCACGCTTCTCTGTCTGGCAAACCGATGGACGAATCTGGGTTTGGCGGTTGCCAGGAGAACGGGACTTGTCTGACTGCATTGTGCCAAGTGTAAAGTTCAGTGGAGGGGGGGTTATGGTGTGGGGTTGTTTTTCAGGGGTTGGGCTTGGCCCCTTAGTTCCAGTGAAAGGAACTCTTAATGCTTCAGCATACCGAGACATTGTGGACAATTTCATGCTCCCAACTTTGTGGGAACAGTTTGGGAATGGCCCCTTCCTGTTCCAACATGACTGCGCACCAGTGCACAAAGCGAAGTCCATAAAGACATGGATGAGCGAGTTTGACCTGATGGAACACCTTTAGGATGAATTAGAGCGGAGACTGTGAGCCAGGCCTTCTCGTCCAACATCAGTGCCTGACCTCACAAATGCACTTCTAGAAGAATGGTCAAAAATGCCCATAAACACACTCCTAAACCTGGTGGCTAAGTTAAAACTGTTATAGTAGTAAAAGGTGGGCCAACTCCATATTAAACCCTACGGATTAATAATGTCATTAAAGTTCATGTGCATGTAAAGGCAGGCATCCCAAAACTTTTGGCAATATAGTGTATATCATCACTCCAAATCACTGTAAATATTTCTTCACTTAGCCTACAGGAAAGTTTAAAAAAGTTTTTATCCCTCTTATTTTGGAGTATCTGATTATGGAAACTGACTAAACACAGACTAAAGTAAGTGTGTTTGTGTCACCTGTCTGATCAGCACAGTTAACTGTAGTTTATCTTCTCGTCTCTGCGCTATAGTGAATCCCAGCAGCAACGTATGCGCGCAGCACGAGAGCGCACTCAGGAGCGCGATGGGCGCGAGCGGCAGTGGGAGCGTGAGGAAGAAGGAGAAGATGAAGAATGTCTGCCATCCGACCGTGTCACCGGCTGCGTAAAATCCCGCGAAGTTCAAACTGAAGTAGCACAGCACGTGGACCGTGATGAGCAGCCACAGCGCGTACGGCACGAGGCTCCGGAACACGGCCTCTGGCAGCAAACGGAACCGGGACATAATGTAGAGCAGAATATCCGAAGCCAGCCCACCTGCCGCCACCGCGAGCGTGTTCAGTTTATCCTGAGAGTAAACAACCGCGCACATGATGATCACGTAACTGTTGAACAGAGCCGCGAACGCGATCAGCACCAGTAACGTCTCCTGCCGCTGGCGCAGAAAATACGTCTGATAAACTTTCTCGAGAGACTCCGGAGTAAACTTAAGACGCATGAAACGCGGCAGAGACAGACGTCCGCCGGACCCGCACCCGCGCACACTCATCTCGTGTGCGCCACCGCCGCCCTTGTGCGGCTCCGCCACGGTAACCGGACGGTCCTGAATCCCGTTCACCGACATACTGCAGCTCTAGTGACGTTTTACGCGTAATAGCTATCTGTGGCAGATCCGTCACGGTGTTGTCGGAGTTTATTCCGCTCGGGTTTGAGTAGAAACACACCGGAGAGGTTCAGTCTGTCATTCCTTAAAGACCCCCGGCTCCGTTTCCATGACAAACACATCTCGAGCCGCTCTTCCACATCCTTTAATCACAACAATAGCAGAAACAAAGCAAATTGGTTACAATTACAAACATGTAAGTGATCACGTCACTATAACACTAAAAATAATTATAAAATATGACCACATACATTTGCTTAGATTTTAATTAATAAACGCGCGTATTTTCACCACAAAAACGCTTGTGTTCGTAAAAAAGTAGCGTTAGCCTCAGTTATTTAGCATTTAATGTCACAAATAGCCTATTTTTAGTGTTTTGTCTACAATATAGCTGTGGTTTAAAGGGATCGTTCATCCCAAAATAAAAATGGTGTCATTATTTATTCACATTTGACAAATAAAATATGGAACAAACTAAATTGTATCTTACCTGATTCAGGTGGGAACTTGACTTGTTAGGCTGCCACTGTTATTGAGTAACATTTCCTGTTAATCTAAGCCAAAAAATAGCTCTTAAACTAAAACTGACTGAAATCAGCTGAATAATATTAACTGAGATTTGCAATTACTCATTCTGTTAAAGGGAAAATATTCCATCTTGTAGCTTTGGTAAACAATCCATGTGTCATGTTAGACTGTCAGTATCAACACTGAACCTCAGCAACAAACAGCAGCTTCGGCCCCCCCACCCGCCTCAGACAGTGTTGCTGTAACCAAACCCAACTCTTTCCAGGTTGCTACAGTTTGTTCCCTTGTGAGTATAAGGCTCATGCTCAGGGGAACTATACAGAAATGTGTTGTCGTAATAAGTTTTCCATCCTATAATATGTTGTAATGATCCATATATATATATGATAGTTCACGCCAAGTCATTAATTGCTCGCCCTCATGTTGTTCCAAACCTGTAAGACTTTCGTTCATCTTCAGAACACAAATGTTCCGTTCGTTCATCTTTTTGATGAAATCTGAGAGTATTAGTTTCTGTTCCTCCGTTGACAGTAAAGCTACTACCACTTTGACATTTAAAAAAGTTCATAAAGAGATTGTAAAACATTTATATAATGTATAATAACATATATGATGACATTCATTAGCTCATACATCAGTTTAGGTAAATAGAAGCTCAAGCATGTTTTAATGAAGCATGTCATTCTCGTGTTACGCATCGCGTTTGAGCTTCGGCAAGAACCAATGAGGTTCATTCTCGTGTTACAAATATAAAAAAAGTATTAGTATTATTTATCAAAGAATATTTACTTGGAATATTTACTTCACTCCCGTGTTCATTTGGCTTTTAAGTTTTAACAACAGGACACATTCTGTTCAAACAATATCAAATCTAAGAGTTTGCTGCCCCCTGTGTACGACCAAGCTATCAAGAGGACAAGAACTTTATCCACTGTCTCTGCAGAGGATGTCCTAATTGGAGAAGAAAGGTTATATATTTCATACAAATAAAACAGCTCTATTTACATACTTGCTGTAGGTGATAGCTCAGCAAGCTCATGCCTGTGACGTGTGGAGTCCTGCAAGTATAAAAGGACAAGACCAGCAGCCTGACACAAAAACCCATAAGACTTTAGTTCATCATCGGAACACAAATGAAGATATTTTTTATTAAATCTGAGAGCTTTCTGTCCCTCCATTGAAGCCTATACGCAACTACAACTTTGACACTTCAAAAAGTTCATAAAGAAGCTGAAACGTGCCGCGTAACACGAAAATGAACCTCATTGGTTCTTGCCGAAGCTCAAACGTGCCGCGTAACACGAGAATGAACCTCATTGGTTCTTGCCGAAGCTCAAACGTGCCGCGTAACACGAGAATGAACCTCATTGGTTCTTGCCGAAGCTCAAAGCGTGCGCGTGGCGTGAGAATGAACCTCATTGGTTCTTGCCAAGCTCAAGCGCGTGACGTGAGAATGAACCTCATTGGTTCTTGCCGAAGCTCAAACGTGCCGCGTGACACGAGAATGAACCTCATTGGTTCTTGCCGAAGCTCAAACGTGCCGCATAACACGAGAATGAACCTCATTGGTTCTTGCCGAAGCTCAAACGTGCTGCGTAACACGAGAATGAACCTCATTGGTTCTTGCCGAAGCTCAAACGTGCCGCGTAACACGAGAATGAACCTCATTGGTTCTTGCCGAAGCTCAAACGCGATGCGTAACACGAGAATTTTTTCAAAAACAAAATCACTCATTTGTACATTTAAAATAACTACAATTAATGTATTTTAGCTTTAGCAACATGTTCTACATATATATAGACATGCCCACTTAAAAAAAAGGAATTAAATTAAGGTGATATGGGGGAAAATGTAGGCTTTAAACAAAAGAAAATACTAGTGATAGAGAGATTTTAAAAATGTGGAAAATGATATGGGAATAAATATTGACGTACAAGAAAATAAATGAACACAGATGCTGGTTCAGATGGATAATAGCCTAATTTCTAAGCATGACAATTATAATTTATGGTAATTATGAGAAGCAAGTGATTGTTTTTAATTAAAAAAAAAATGCATTTATCACTCTCAGAAAAAAAAAGGTACAGTGCTGTCACTGGGGCGGATACCCTAAGGTACAAAAGTGAAAAGGTACATCTTTGTACCTTACCCTTAAAAGGTACATATCAGTATAATAGTGCGTATCAGTGCTTTAAGTGTTGTAATGTAGGGTCAGAGGCAGTGGGATCCATTTGCAGCTTTTTATTAAGAACAATCGTCGTCAGACAGGCAGGGGTAAATCACCAGCAACAGAAGATCAGAGACAAGGCAGAGACAAAACGATGAGGCAGGCAGAATTCAGGGCAGGCAGCAATGGGTCGTAAACGAGATAAACAGTCCGAGGTAATACACAAGAATCAGAGTAATCACAGGGTAAATGCTCAGAGATGTCAGCCAGGGCAGAACAAAACTTTGCACTGAGGAGATGGGAGTGGGAGAATTTATAGTCCACAAGAGTGTTATCAGGTGTACAGGTAATCAGAGCAGAGCATGGGATTATGGGAAGTGAGAGTCCTGGGGATCTAGTATTCAGGTGAGGGAGCCCTCTGGTGGTGATCGGAGGGGACCACAGAGACCGTATTTGTGACAGAGCCCCCTCCCTGCGAGCGGCTCCTGAAGCGAGGAAGTGGTCGACGCCAGGGTCTACCACGTGGACGAGGGGCTGGTCTCTCAGGGTGAGCTTGGTGAAAGTCATTGAGGAGATTTGGGTCTAGGATATCTTCTGCATTGACCCATGATCGTTCTTCTGGACCATACCCCTCCCAGTCCACCAAATATTGTAGCACTCTACCCCGGCGTCTGGAGTCCAGGAGCTCATGTACTCGATGAGCCTCCTCGCCTTCGATGATCAGAGGAGGGGGTCTATGGTCACCGGTCTCGTCCTGGTTCTCCCCTCCTCTCGAACCACCTGCGGGCTTAAGCAGAGACATGTGGAAAGTGGGTGAGATACGGTAGTTAGAAGGAAGGGCCAAACGATAAGATACAGGGGTTATCTGTCTAACAATCTTGAAGGGACCCACGTACCTAGGACTGAGCTTTTTGCAGGGGAGACGAAGTCGGAGATCTCGAGTTGATAGCCAGACCCATTGACCCAGTTGGTAATCCAGATGATTCAAGAGTTTTATTTGTCACATACACAGTTATATACAGAATATACAACCGGCAGTGAAATGTAAACAGGTCCGCTCCATGGACAGTGCAAATTCACAGTTAAAAACACAAGGAAGAAATTATAATAGAAATAGGATATAAAAAAAAAAAAAGTACTATCTATATATGTCTATGTCTATATCTGTAGAATTATAAATAATCAAGTCAAGAGAAAGAAAAAAAAAAAAAAAAAAAAAAGGTAACAAATAAGGATAAAGTGGAATAAAATAATTGAAGTAGACTTTGCAGTGAGTAAACTGTAGACTTATAAATATGTGGTTAACAAATGTATAAGAGTATAATGTGCAAACAGGTTTATGACAGGTTGTTACACAGTAACAACGAGAACAGAAAGTGCAGTGCAATGTCAGTGTATCGATGTTTATCCTGACGTGAAGTCACGTGATGTTAAGTTCAGGAGTCTGATGGCCTGGGGGAAGAAGCTCCTCCTGAGTCTCTCAGTTTTGGCCATCAGGCTTCGGAAGCGCTTACCAGATGGTAGCAGCGTGAAATGAGGGTTTGCAGGGTGATTAGAGTCCTTGATGATCTTGGTAGCTCTACCTTTGCAGCGTTTGGTGTAGACGTCCTGCAGAGACGGGAGAGCTGACCCTGGGGGGGGAGAGTATGTCCGTTGCGGTCTCTTCCTGAAGTCCACAATCATTTCTTTGGTCTTGCCAACATTCAGAGAGAGACAGTTGTCCTGGCACCATGATGTTAGATGCTCCACCTCGTCCAAGTATGCCGTCTCATTGTTGTTGGAAATGAGGCCCAGGACAACAGTATCATCAGCAAATTTGATGATAGAGGTGGAGCTGTGTGTGGACAAACAGTCATGCGTGTAGAGAGAGTAGAGCAGGGGGCTCAGGACACAGCCCTGTGGAGCTCCCACACTCAGGGTGATGGAGGTGGAGGTGGACTGGCCTATTCTCACCACCTGAGGCCTGCCAGTGAGGAAGTCCTCAATCCAGTGGCAGAGAGAAGGATTCAGGCCGAGATCCAGGAGTTTGGAGGTTAGCTTGGTGGGAACTATGGTGTTAAAGGCTGAGCTATAGTCAATAAATAGCAGTCTTACGTAGTTCCCACTTTTGCTGTCGATGTGAGTGAGGGAAGAGTGGAGGACATGAGAGATGGCATCTTCAGTCGATCTATTGGGACGATAGGCAAACTGAAGAGGGTCCAAAGTGTCAGGAATGAAGGCGCAAATGGTGTTTTTAATGAGTCTCTCAAAGACCTTCATGACTATAGACGTGAGAGCCACTGGACGATAGTCATTTAGGCAAGAGGGTTTACTGTTCTTAGGGACAGGGATGATGGTGGATTTTTTGAAGGAGGTGGGGACCACAGATGTATGAGGGCGACGACGGCGATCTGCTTGTACCTTCTGACGTCGAACAGCTCTTTGAAGGTGTACATGTGCCTCGTCCCACACATTCTCACTCCTCTGGAGCCAGTCATTAACAGAGGGTAATTCTGATGGTTCACCCGACCAGGGAAATAGAGGGGGCTGGTATCCCAGCACACATTGGAATGGAGTTAGTGTAGTAGAGGGTTTACGTAGAGAGTTTTGGGCGTACTCAGCCCAGAACAGGAAACGACTCCAATCTGTCTGGTTATGGCAGTACGACCTGAGGTAGCGAGTAAGTTCTTGGTTGAGACGCTCCAACCTGTCCATTGGCTTGGGGGTGGTAACCTGACGTAAGGCTGACGTTGACGTTGAGTTGTTGGAAGAAGGCTTTCCATAAGCGCGAGGTGAACTGTGGACCACGATCTGAGACTATATCTTCTGGAAGACCGTAAAGCCGGAATACCCAAATTGCATAAACATTCCGCTGTCTCCGAGGCTGTGGGTAATTTGGGTAGAGGAATGAAGCGACAGGCTTTTGAAAACCGATCAACCACGGTCAGTATGGTGGTATTACCTTGAGAGCTGGGAAGATCTGTGACAAAGTCTATGGCAATGTGTGACCAAGGTCGTTGAGGTATGGGAAGGGGCTGGAGTAGACCGGCAGGAACTTGAGAGGCTTTGGATGTCTGACAGACGGTGCAGGCGTGTATGAAGGTGATGACGTCGGTGAGCATGGAAGGCCACCAGAACCTGTTGCAGACAAGTTGGTTAGTCGCCGCGATTCCAGGATGACCTGAGCTTTGAAATTCATGGACCAGTTGAATTACTCTTACGCAAGGTTGTAGGTACATAAGTGCGATCTGGAGGACACTCGAGTGGTGTTGGTTCTGAATTGAGCATTTGAGATTTCTGTCATTATGTCCCATTGTATGGGAACTAGAATGAGTGTTGATGGGAGAATGGGTTCGTTAGTGGGTGGCAACTGGAAGGATTCATGTTGACGTGAGAGAGCATCCGCTTTGACATTCTTCGAACCGGGTCGATAGGATACAGTGAACTGAAATCTGGTAAAGAAGAGTGCCCATCTTGCCTGTCGAGGATTGAGTCTCTTGGCAGAATGCAGATATTCCAGATTCCGATGGTCAGTTAGAACCAGAAATGGTTGTTGACTTCCCTCCAGCCAATGGCGCCATTGTTCAAAAGCTGCCTTCATGGCCAGGAGCTCTCGGTCCCCAACATCATAATTCTGTTCTGTAGCGGTGAGTTTCCTTGAGTAATATGCACACGGAAAGAGCTTAGGCGGGGTGCCGTGTCTCTGGGATAACACTGCTCCAATGCCAGTGTTGGAAGCGTCCACTTCAACGACAAACTCCTTTCCATGATCAGGATGATGCAAGATGGGAGCAGTGGTGAATTGTTCCTTTAGGTTTTGGAAGGCACGCTCGGCAGCAGCAGACCAGGATAATCAACCCCCTCCCTTCTTGAGCATGGAAGTCAGCGGTGATGCAATGGTACTGAAATTCCTGATGAAACGTCTATAGAAGTTGGCAAACCCCAAGAATCGTTGTAATTCCTTGATGGATGATGGTTGAGGCCAATGTAGTACTGCCTGTACCTTAGTGTCGTCCATGGCGACCCCCTCAGAGCTGATGATGTAACCCAAGAATGAGATGGATGTTTGATGGAACTCACATTTTTTCTGCCTTGGCATAGAGCTGGTGATCTATAAGTCTCTTCAGAACGGTACGAACGTGGGTGATGTGTTCTTCCAGGGTTGTGGAGTAAACGAGAATATCATCTATGTATACGATGACTCCATTGTTGAGCAGATCTCGGAAGATGTCGTTGACAAAGGCTTGAAAGACTGATGGACTGTTGGCCAATCCGAATGGCATGACTCTGTATTCATAGTGCCCGGTAGTGGTGGAGAAGGCCGTCTTCCACTCGTCCCCCTCTCGGATACGGATGAGATTGTAAGCACTTCTTAGGTCCAGTTTAGTGAAATATTTTGCTGAGCGTAATTGTTCAAGAGCTGATGGTACTAAAGGCAGAGGGTACCGGAATTTCACTGTGATTTCATTCAGGCCACGGTAGTCTATGCAAAGGGCGTAAACGCCATCTTTCTTCTTCACAAAGAAGAATCCTGCGGAAGCCGGGGACGTGGATGGTTGGATAAAACCCTTGGATAATTCCTCCTCTATATAATTTTTCATGGCTTCAGACTCGGGTTGCGATAAGGGAAAAATTCTGCCTTTAGGAGGAGTTGTACCTGGGAGTAGGTCGATTGCACAGTCACTGGGACGATGAGGTGGTAATTGAGCGGCCCTGGACTTACTGAAAGCCCCATGGAGATCTTGGTATTCAGGTGGTATCGAGGTCTTGATGTTAACAGATGTGTGTGATGAAGATGGAGCGGTTTTCTTGACTGGGGACACAGGGAGGCAGTTTATTTTACATGACTGACCAGTGCACGATTTGATTCTCTTTCCAGGAGATGTGTGGGTTATGCAAGCGAAGCCAGGGCAATCCGAGAATGATGGGGTGTTGTGGTGTCTTAATGACAAAAAATTGGGTCGTTTCTGTGTGCAATGCTCCAATTTGCAGGGACACCTTCCTGGTACTGAAGCGACCCTTGCCGGTCCCTAGGGGGCGCCCGTCGAGCGCTGCCACTGTTAACACAGATTGACATGGAATCAGAGGAATTCTGTGTACTTTCACAAAATCCGAATCAATGAAGTTGTCTGCTGCCCCAGAGTCTATCATGGCTTCGGATTCAATACAGTTCTTGTTGAAAGACAGCGTTACAGGAATAACAGCACTGGAGGAAGAAGGACTAGTGACACTGACCGCAGTTGGGTCTTTAGACGTGGGCCGAATTGGGCATGTTGTTCTCATATGACCTGGTTGGCCACACTACAAACATAGTCTTTGTCGAATTCGTCGTTCCCTCTCCTCTGCGGGTAGATGAGTGTATCCAATCTGCATGGGCTCAGGCTCAGATGACGTTGAAACTGCGGAGAATGGGAGCCGGGTGTTTCGGTTCGGCCGTCTTGAATCAGGTTGTCGACACGAATGGCAATTTTAATGAACTGTTCCAAATCCTTCCCATCATCGCGGCAAGCAAGCTCAGATTGTAATTCGGTGTTCAATCCCTTTCGAAACAGTAGCTTAAGGGTGTCCTCTACCCACACAGTTTGGGCCACGAGTGCGGGAAGAGAGAGCATAGTCAGCGGCGGTTTGATTTCCTTGACGAAGTGCTAATAATTGTTCTCCCGCCTCCTTTCCACCCTCGGCATGCTCAAATCTCCCGAAACCTCTTCAAGAAACTACTAAATGTTGCAAATGTCAGTTGTCCATCCTTCCAGACCGCGGTTGCCCATTCCAGAGCCTTTCCAGTCAGCAGGGAACAAACAAATGATATGCGACTCTCCTCTGTGGGATAAAGGGTTGGCTGTTGAGACACGAATAAAGAGCACTGTAACAAATCCCTTACACTTCGAGGGAGAGCCGTCATACTTCTCCAGGAACGCGAGTCGTGGGCTTGCGGTGGACACTACTGGTGTAACACTGGTGGAAGGTGGGGGAACTGGTGAGCTTGCTTCCGCGCTGGCTGGCTGCAGACCACGGATAGCCTTTACCAGTTCTTCCGTGATGGATGTTAGTCGCTCCAGCTGTTGTTGGTGGGTTGCCAGGACACCCGCTTGAGTCGAGACCTCAGAGGATAACTGATAGATAGCCGCTGGATCATGGTGTGGTGAAGTTTTCTGTAATGTAGGGTCAGAGGCAGTGGGATCCATTTGCAGCTTTTTATTAAGAACAATCGTCGTCAGACAGGCAGGGGTAAATCACCAGCAACAGAAGATCAGAGACAAGGCAGAGACAAAACGATGAGGCAGGCAGAATTCAGGGCAGGCAGCAATGGGTCGTAAACGAGATAAACAGTCCGAGGTAATGCACAAGAATCAGCATAATCACATTGTAACCACTCAGAGACGTCAGCCAGGGCAGAACAAAACTTCGCACTGAGGAGATGGGAGTGGGAGAATTTATAGTCCACAAGAGTGTTATCAGGTGTACAGGTAATCAGAGCAGAGCATGGGATTATGGGAAGTGGAGTCCTGGGGATCTAGTATTCGGGTGAGGGAGCCCTCTGGTGGTGATCGGAGGGGACCACAGAGACCGTATTTGTGACAAGTGTGCATTAGTACCTTAAAGGTACATATCAGTGCTTTAAGAGTGTGCATTAGTACCTTAAAGGTACATATCAGTGCTTTATGAGTGCGTATCAGTACCTTAAAGGTACATATCAGTGCTTTATGAGTGCGTATCAGTACCTTAAAGGTACATATCAGTGCTTTATGAGTGCGTATCAGTACCTTAAAGGTTCATATCAGTGCTTTATGAGTGCGTATCAGTACCTTAAAGGTACATATCAGTGCTTTATGAGTGCGTATCAGTACCTTAAAGGTACATATCAGTGCTTTATGAGTGCGTATCAGTACCTTAAAGGTTCATATCAGTGCTTTATGAGTGCGTATCAGAACCTTAAAGGTACATATCAGTGCTTTATGAGTGCTTATCAGTACCTTAAAGGTTCATATCAGTGCTTTATGAGTGCGTATCAGTACCTTAAAGGTACATATTAATACCTTTTCGGTTTTGTACCTTAGCCCCAGTGACAGCAATGTACCTTTTTTTCTGACAGTGTATAGGAGGACAAAACATGCTTTTTCTTTCTGAGTATGTCATGCATAATTATGTGCATAACCATTCAAAACGTTGATGAATGAAACAGAGGAGACATTATGTTCAAATTCATGAAATGTGTCTGTATATTTTACATTTATTCATTTCTTCACATGTGATCACAGAAGATCACAGATACAAATGTTCCCTCCTCCACGTTTGAGATATATAGCACTGCAGTTTGTACAACTTTAGAAGATCCCAACGGATTTAGAATAAAAATATTCAGCTAGAATTGTGTATAAAGTACATTCAGAATGTTGACCAATGAGTCATAATAGAAAAACATTCACACATAATATCTGTGAACAGGATACACAATCAACATAATTTTCTTAGAATAAAGTCCAGTCGTTTCATTAACATTTCACAGAAATAGAATAAAATAAATGATCATATGAATCAGTAGACTGGCTTCTAATGAAATCTAAATTGAAAACATTCATTGTGTCATTGCCATGCACCTTTGCAAGTAGGTTTAACGTTTAACACATTTGCATTTTACAGACATGAGGTTTTGTTCAAGGAGCTGGGATTATATAACTTTAGACAAAAATAAAACAAAAAAACTATATTCAAATATCATTGTCACAAAAATCGTATCATCTGGAGGCTCATCTCATCTTTTACTTCAGTGATACTCAGTAGATGGTTTTAAGATCATTTCAATGCCCGCTGATGAGTAAGTGGTTTATGACTCAACCAAAGTTCATTGACTGTCGCCCACAGGCGGATTCCGTGCGGAACTCCGGCGGCCTCTGCCGGTCAGAGCGGGTAGTGCGGCACGCTGATATGCTGGTGGAACGCGCCGTGGTGCGCGCCGTACAGCAGCTCCGTAGACGCGCCGCTAAGTCCCGTGCACAGCGGCTCATGGTTGCTCAGAACCGTGGACAGATATTTGGCCTCCTCTGTGAGTCTCTTCACCTCTTTCCTGAGCGCTGCGTTTTCCTTCTCCAGATTTTCACTCTCCTACAGCACAAAGAGAAAGCAAAACACGTTGATAAAAGCTCCAGAGGTCAGAGAGAATGTGATAACGCGCGTTTTCTAAAGAATATTTAACACATGCATTTTGAGTTCCGTCCTGTAGAGGTCCTCAAAGTTACAAACACCACAGAATTAGCACACAATAACCTATTAATCATGGATTACACTCATCTCTGACGCATTTATGGGCTTTTCAGGTCAGTAAACGAACCCTGGAGTATCGAGTATACAAGATTTCACGCTTTACATTAGCAAAACCGTTAAAGGTTAGTAACATTCGTAAAACCGTAAAACCGTTCACCCAAAAATGAAAATTAGCCCACACTCAAAAAAAAGATTCAGGCCCTTCATAGAAATTCTGTTCACTTAAACGTATCTAATTTCGTCACAACTTAATTTAAGTGTGTTCAATCAACCTAATATATTTAAAACTGAATTTGACTTAATTAAGTTGTGTTAAAACTACATGAAATATTTGTGTTGACATAACTAACTGGGCAGTGGATCTTTAGTTCCCAGCATGCTTTGCAAGGGACTCCATTAGGAGAGTAAATTTAGGGATTAAAGTGTTTTTTTCTGTAAAGGGAAAGATGTTGTTAGTTAATGTTAGTGTTTAATGGTCAGTTATGTTGGACATTTAGAGGATTTTCTGTTACCGTTATGCTGAAGAGTGGCGCTTAGGCTTAGTGATCTATGCTAATGTCAGGAGTGACACCTCTTTCCTTCATACATCATGTATGATGATGAATGAAACTGCTTATAATTGATTTTCCAATTAAATGTTTTAATTTAAGTTTTACAAGTATAAAAAAAAGTCATGTTATAAGTATATAAATATCATTTAAACTGCATTTAACAAAATTGAGTTGGACCAACTCAATTACATTTCATTGCGTGAATTATTTTTTATGAGTTGAGGCTACACATATTTATTGGATGGAAAACCTGCACTCAATTAAATTGAGTTTGTCCAATGAGTTATTTTTTTGAGTGCATGATTAACGCACCCTCAAGTCATCCTAGGTGTATATGATATTCTTCTTTCAGACGAATACAATCAGAGTTATATTAAAAAATGTCCTGTCTAATCCAAGCTTTATAATGGCAGTGAATGGGAGCCCAAAATTTAAAGCCCGAAAAAGTAATCAATACCGGTGACTGCCTTCCCTATTCAACTTACACAGAACGTGTAACGCCTCTCACAGGTCAAAAGCCTTACGCTACGTCCGACGTCATACGTCGCGTCAGCTACGCTTTCTGCATAAGTTAAATACGCAAGGCGGTCTGGTGGAAGCTAGATATTTTACTTTATAATGTGTTAAATATTTATATTTTTCTTACACAAACGCATTGATTCACTTCAGAAGGCCTTTATTAACCCCCCCGGAGCCATGTGGAGCACTTTTTTTATAATGGATGAATGCACTTAAAATTGTAGCTGACGCGACGTATGACGTCGGACGTAGCGTAAGGGTTTTGACCTGTGAGAGGCGTTACACGTTCTGCATAAGTTGAATAGGGAAGGCGGTCACTGGTATTGATTACTTTTTCGGGCTTTAAATTTTGGGCTCCCATTCACTGCCATTATAAAGCTTGGATTAGCCAGGACACTTTTTAAAATAACACCGATTGTATTCATCTGAGAGAAGAAAGTCATATTCACCTAGGATGGCTTGAGGGTGAGTAAATCATGGGGCAATTTTCATTTAATTTTTTTATCCCTTCAACCTAAGGTTTAGCTTAGTATGTCTAATATTTATAAAATGCTTAAAAGTCAAGTCACTTTTGTTTGTATTGCACTTTTCACAATGCATATTGCTTCTAAAGGAAAACTCTCCCTACAGATGAGGAATAATCCAAGACTCAACCGCATTGACCTCTGACAGGCACATATATGTCCCGTACAGGCACGCATATGTACATAAATGTCCACAGGTAAAATTTAGCTACATATCTAATTATAACGGGGTAGAAATAGATGAGAGCATGAATATGTTTATTGGCCATTATTTTTAGTTACTCTAGGGGGTCATGATGGTTCCCGCTCAGCGACGTCACCGGCCTGTGATCTGCAGCTCGACTAGCCGCTCCGCTGCCTTCCAGTCACTCTAGGGTAAAACCCCTCTGATGAGCGTCATTCAACTTTATCTGCCCACGGCCTATAGCGACACCTTACCAGAAATGACAGCTGAACACTCCCCTCAACAGCCCACGTTTCTCTGGCAGGCCTCAACCAAAAAACACACCACGAGAAGACACTACAGGAAACGTGTCATACGGAGGGAAATTTCAGCTTCCTGTTTATCAAGCATAGCCGTGAAGAGTGAAACCACATACTACACTGAACACAGAACAGTGAGTCCACCCAGTCGTACAGACTGAGTAGATGACTTTCCTCTGTAACATATTCAACTGACTTTATTATTCTTACATATCTTCATTATTTCATAACCAAAGGCTGCTCTGGATTCTAACACTGAGTTTTGCTCATTTTAAAAACCTTAAGAAAACCAAATTTAATTGAGATTTAAAACTAATGGGTTTTTCTCTGGTTTTGATGATAAAACACAAAAGGATGCGTACAAGACATGCACACCAGCGTTGTCATTGTTAACAAAACTATTAAAAATAGTTTATATAAAATAAATAATTTATTATAATTAATTAATCATTTAATTTAATATAAAAATAAATAAATAAAGCTGAGATAAAATAAAATGAAATATTAGATGAAAACCTAAAAAAAAAGAAATAAGTTTTAGTACTAAATCTAAAACACAATAAAAGCTAAAGAGAAATATTAAAAACACTAAACAAAATGACAAACTAAAATGATCAGGAAAACTGAAAATATTTTAAAATAATAGTAGATATTATAATAGTATATGAATAAACCTAAAATAACACTGATGCACATATTGCATGCACAGTTTTCATGCAGTTTTGCTTCAGCCATGACCTTTACTCAATAAAAGTTTGAGGTGTTTACATATCAGGATATTAACGGAGTAAACACTAAGTATTCTTATCTGCTGATGTGTGACCTATATGTGCATTTCTCAAAAGCTGTGAAACCTCAAAACGTCAAAATGATATGCGGTTCCTGGTAAATGGTATGTGCCTGTCGGGACAGCATCTCCCACTTTGTGTTTAATCGGTTGAGTTCAGGGGAACTTGCATGAGGTCAGTGTGTGTGTGTGTGTGTGTTTATCAGATAACTGATACTGAGAAGTACAGCGGGGGCTGTCAGGACTGACAGCAGGTCAACTAGCTAATCAAACCACTCTCTTGCTGAGAAAACTGCTACTCAGTTCACTTTGATATCTGCATTTGTTCTGTGAATCAGACCAGATCTCATTCTCAAGCAGAATCACTTCAGTAGATTCCCACCAATCACTAGTGTATAGAAGCTTATTTAAAGCTATAGTTCACTCAAAAGTGAAAATACAGGTTCATGTTGTTCCAAACCTTCTTCAGTGCAACACAAAATGAAACATCACATAGCCCTTTCCCATGCAATGACCATGCCTGAATCCAAAAAGCACTATAATAAGTGTGCATCATGTTTGAGACCTAGGGCCAAATTTACTAACAGCGTGCACCAGCGCAAACCCTCTCTTGGCGTTAAAAACTACCAGTAGAGAAAAATTAGTGCTGAAAAGGTGTGGACAGAGTTATTCTGTATATAACTGTGTATGTAAAAACTCTTGAATAATTTTTGCAGCTGACCTTATGCATTTGTAGGAGTTTCCCTTTCAGAAAAATCTATGGGAGGAGAGTATTTAAAGCAACACAAGGTAACTTTCCTGTGCTCAAAATGTACAAAATTTATATAATGAGCGAGCACATCATGCAAATCGTGTTTTTGTCTTATCCTGAATCACTACGGTACACATATAAGTGTTTATTTTCAGACTATTTTGGTCTGGTTCAGGTCACACCGCTACAGAGTAGCATAGTCTGCATGACTTGTCATAGACATAACCAGAGATCTTCTGCAAGACGCATGCAGTTTTGTTTATTAACTGCTAGAGCGCAAAAAGTTACCTAGTGTTGCTTTAAATGAATCACCCATGGTGTTTTACTAAGGTTTGCACTAGTCAATTTACTGGTATTTGCTCTATTATTTACCACCTAAACAAGCACATCTTACACCAGACCAGTAGATTGCGTTGATCATAATGGAAATGATCCGGCTGTGTTTGTGTTCTTTAATTTGCGCGTCGTCAGTAGATACGTAAAACTTTCCACTCCCATCGGCGAATTGTGCTCTCACGCGAAACTATTGTTGTCGATACTATTGGTCCATATATTTTATGAATTATAAATACAAGTTTGGCTGAGGGATGTGTGCCATCGAGTTTAAAACATGCAATAGTGCAGCCCTTGTTAAAGAAACCCGGTCTAGACCCTTCTGTCCTGCAACATTTTCATCCTATTTCTAAACTTCCTTCCATGGCAAAAATCCTAGAAAAGGTTGAATTTTGTCAGCTTTCGTCATTTTTACCAGAGCTACATATCATGGATACGTTTCAGTCGGGAATCAGAACTGGTCAGTACGGAATCTTCCCTATGATATTTTATTAGAAGTTGACCATTGAAACTGTTGGTCTTGTCTTGTTAGACCTTGGTGTGGCTTTTGACATGCTGGATCGTGTCCTTTTGTTAGAGCACCTTAAGCAGTGTGTCGGGTAAATGGAGTAGCCTTAAGGCTGATTTATACTTCTGCGTCAGACCTGCGCCGTAGCCTCTACGCCGTGAGCTATGCGTCAATTTTCATTTATACTTCTGTGTTGTTGTACGTGGCGACGTGCAGTTACACCTGCAGAGGGAGCATGATACCCCTGAGGGAGGGGTTCTGGCAGACCAATCACAGCGTTTGCGGTCTGCGTCGAATCGACGCGTTATTACATTTTTGGAGAGGTGCACGTCAGGGTACGTCGTAGTCTACGCGTAGCTACGGCGTACACTCGACGCAGAAGTATAAATTGGGCTTTATGTTGGTTCCGTTCCTACCTGGAGGGTAAAGATTGGGAGTCATTATTCTGTAACTTATGGGGTACCTCAAGGCTCTATTTTAGGGCAGTTACTTTTTTCCCTTTACATGATTCTGATGGGTTCTATATTAAATAAATATGGCCTTTCTTATCATAGTTTTGCGGATGATATGCAGTTGTATGTTCCTTTTAAAGCAGGAAGTAATGTGGCTGAAAATTCTCTGCTGGGTTGCCTTGAGGAGGTGAAAAGTTGGATGACAAAAAGACCGAAATTGTAATTTTTGGCCAAAAAAAGTATGTTGTGTTAGCCAGTAAAGAGTATGAGGCAGTTTTCAACCTGTATAAAAAGTAATGCCACTAACCTAGGCGTAATTTTGGTATGCCTTTATAGCTTTATAAATAAATAAATGATTGATTGATTGATTGATCGATCGATCATCTCCTCTCAGCCGTATCATATATATTCATATTTCATATCTCTCATATTTTCTTCTGCTCATTTCCAAACTTAGCGTGCCATGTTTGATGTCTCACAGGTCTCATAACGGAATGTGCGGAAACGTGAATGAAAATATCTTGTTTTGTGTTTCAGACAGTCATACAGGTGTGGAACGACATGAGCGTGAGTAAATGATGACTTTTGGAAGGACTGCCCTTTTAAATCGATCATAGAGTTTGGAGGATCTATTCTTGTAGTTGATTCACTGATGTAAAGATGAGTATAACTGCACTTGGTCTGTCCTTTTGAGTCCTTGGACACCATGTGCAGCTATCAGAGGAGAGAAAGGACATGAGTAATACCAGAGGGAAACACCCATATAACACACACACACAGATGCTGAATGAAAGTGATAGAGGGTTTTGGCTTTGAGTAAGAGTCAAATGCAATCCAAACGGTTTGATGACTGTTAGACAGGCGTGTGCTCGAGTGAAGAGCACAGTCACGAAATGCACGGCTGCAAAGCACCACAATTCTGCAAGCAGACCTAGAATCATGAAGATTTGAGGATTGTTGTTGTTTTCTTGATAAATTACAGAGAATTTACTAGGTGCCGCTAGCTGAGCGGTTCACCCACGCGATGTAATTAATGCCAGAATCTGAAGCAAACAAGACCAGAGCCACAACAAGTGTGAAGCACGACAGAAGCCGTGACGCATCACCACATGGTCAGTAAAGCATCATGTAAATACAGTCAGAGTCGATCAGCATCACGCCTGTAACACACCTGGATGCAATGATGCTGGACGCTCTTCTCTTCTTGGATTTTTTTCATCATTTTATTTTCGTTTTTCTTGACCTGTTTGTTTGATTGTTTTTGCTGAAATCAATTTTTTTGTCTTCGTGAACCTTTTAAGGGTCTGTCTGCCCAGCTAAAGCCGCAGCCACACCAGGCTTTGAGCACGCTAAATTATGGACACTGCACTGGTTGCACAGTGACGTCACATTATGAGAAAAGTGTAGTGTGACTGGTGGCCGCCCCCTTAACAGGGAACATCCCCAACATTCAGACAAGGTTCTCTCAAAGTTATGAACAAGCATTCTTCCAATAATGTCAATAGAATGTTAGTTCAAAGTTATCTAGTCTTTAATAATGTTCTCAAAACGTTATTTATACATCGCTAATCGCAACATTTTTAAATGTTTCTGCTTGTTTCAGAAAGTAACAATCCCATAATGTTTGCAAAATGGAATGTTCTCCTAACATTCGCATAACCAAGAAAGAAAAGAATGTTCAGAGAACATTCAGAAATAATGTTTTCATTTCGTTCTTTGTTATCTGGGTGTATCTTCTGACTGCTCAGAAGTCACAGTTTGCTGCACGAAACAATGCATGAATGTCTGTTTTGTTGCAGAACTTCTTATACCGGTTAATTAAAACGTGATTGTGTGGAAATGAATGTTTCAGGTGTGTATGTTTCTCACCAGGTGCAGATTGTCGGCTTTCTGCGTCTGTCTCATTCGGCTCTTCTGCGCCGCGATCCGGTTCTTTTCTCTCCTCATCACCTTCCTTACGTCATCCGACGAACCCTAAAGATCAGCACACAAGAGTTCATGTGTATGTCAGCACAAAAGCACCACGTTAAAGTCAATGTGAATGGTATTTGCAACCCATTTTACTAGATTCTCTTAAATCAAGTCTTTTTGTCATGCCAGAAGGGACACGTTCTGAGGAAGCTTTTGACCAGGAGGCTGACAGTCCAGAGCATGTATCCCAATGGTAATGTTTTTTTCATTTTAAATCATATTATTATTTGCTATTTTTGCTGTAACTTTAATTAACTTAAAAGTGTATAGTATATATATATATATATATATATATATATATATATATATATATATATATATATATATATATTTTACTTTTTAAAAGTAAAAAGTTAAAATAACTTTTAATTTTTATACTTTCTGTTTTTCCTTTTAGTAATTTTGTTATGTGCTTTTGTCATTTTTTAAATACTTCTAAATAGCTTTAATTTTAATTTCAGTTATTCAGTTTAATTTTTGTCTAAATGTAACTTTTTCATCTAACATTTATATTTTAGTTTATTTTAACTTCATTTCAACTACTGAAAACAATTTTTAATGGTTTTAGTTTTAATTAACAATAACGATAACATTGTTCTGTTCTCCATTAAACATAATATATTATAATAGTTTTAAGAACATTACTTTGTTTGATATCCATCTCTATGTCTGCACCTATATCGCATGTTGTGGTAGACAGGTGACATTTTCAAAGACAGAGGGCAATCTTTTCCCACAACCCCTCTGTGCAATGACGTTCTTTACTGAACCCACAAGAATGACTTTTTCCATATGACAAATTCCCCAGAATCAGAGACCCTTGAGAAAAGTGTGTGTGTGTGTGTGTGTGTGTGTGCTATGTCTATGACTAGCTCAGTTTCTGGTGAATTCAGGATAGCATTTGCTGTAATCCAGATACAGCAATTCACAGCTGAGCTGCTTCATTATGATAGTCTATGAAGCATTTAGCAGCAGTTTACAAAGCGTTAAAGTATTTGCAATGAATCAACTGGTGTTTTGCTTATTTTTAGTAGATATATGAAGTCAGTTCAAAGTGTCCAAACATTCTTTGTGGCCACTGCATTTGCATACATGAGCCATATAACCAAAACATGATTTGCACTGTTGCTATGTCTAAATCATGTTCTCAGTGATAAAGATCTATTGATGGATCCGTCGAGGTTGGAGAGGATGTAGTGGCTGTTGAAGTCAGATCTCCTCTGCTCGTATGGCCTCGTTACATCTTAACGGCAGTTTCACATTCACTAACATTCTGTCAAACTCTCCCTCTCTCTCACTGCATGATGCTGTGTGCAGCTCAACAGTTGGTTGCTCAACATTAAAGCTGATTACCTTTATAAATGTTGACGTAAAGCATTGCAGGCTTACGGTAGTATGTGTTTGGTCTGAAGGTTAAAATCACCACCAGCCTCATGACTTCCATTCAGCAGAATCATAGTCTTTCATACACACATGTGCAAGTCTACAGAGAAACATGCTAACACTCTCACTCACAGACAGAACTGGAAATGCATGTAAAATAAGTGTTTAGACATTAATCATAATATCATATTCGACTTAATATTTATGTTTTGTACATGTTATATTCCATCTGGTTAGATGCATGTTGCATCATTTATTTCCACATTGACTAATGCAATTAAATTCAGTTTAAGATGAATAAATTATTTCTGTATAAAAATATATACATTATTTATAAATTGTTATATACAAATGAAATATATGATTATTTTATTATATATATCCTTTATGTTTGTATTTATAATATAATTTATTAAATAAAAAATAATTTATCATAATAATAAAATAATGTAAATAAAGTAATGTTTTAAATGCATTTCCAGAAGGTTGGTGAAGTGTGTGCATGGAGCTGGTTAAGTCTCTCTTACCTGTTTGTTGCCCGGTGAAGGGGATTTGGTGTAGCTGGTGTCGTTATTGTCAGAGCCCTGAGCCATGCCACTTCAGTCCCTGTGAAACCTTTGACCTCCTTCAGAGTCTGTCTTGTGCCGTTGTCTTTCTCTCAGCTTGTTTATCTGTCTGTCTCAGGCTATGTGAGACTGCATGTGTTCAGAGGAGAGATGTGAACTGATGGCGGTCCACTGGCGAATGAGTAAAGACTGCAGCACTCACACTCTTTCTTTCTTGCTCTGCTTCACTCCCTCTCTTTCTCTCGCCCTGCCTAATTAGCGACGTGTGATGTGGTCGTAGATAGAAAAACTCTACTGCACTAGACTGGAAGTCACATGGTTCCTGGAAACTTTGCATAAAGCCTCTTATTCACAAGCAGAGTTGATGAACAGAGTTGATGACAGACAGTCAGAGTATCACATCTTCTCCACGTGCATGGCTATTGCCATCAGAAAGTATTTTGGAAACCTAAGCAACACTTGAAAATGACAGTGGCATTGCATTAGATAAGAAAATAGGAAATAAAAGTGTTGTTTACATTAAAGAAAGATCAGCACAAGCATACTTTTCAAGCAATAACGAGATGTTGGTTGGACTTTAAATACTCATACAATAGATGGAAATGCTAAAAATGAAGATAAAACATATTGTGTGAATTTATGTTTGTGAAACATTAGTTGAACTTCATGCATCCATTGAAAACACCAGATGATTAAAAGTCATTAAGCAAAAATTATGTTTAGTGTCCAAATATTTTTTGGAGCAACTAAAATGTCTATTTAGAACTCCCTGTAAGATAAATTTAACTCAATCTGAGTTGAATTAACACTGCCAAATCTGCTGTGTAGTAATCTGGCAGGCAGCATCTCTACTGTCATTGAGATACAGAGAAGGACAGAGTGATGGGTCTCATTTCTAAACTCAGTGGTGTTTACTAAGTTAAGCATCAGTATTCCTATTGCTCATGCTGAGGTTTAGTGATTTGAGCCAAGCTATAATACTAAGTGTTACTTCACTGCAAAACTCACGGACACGAATGATTTCTCATAAGGTGTGTGGTCTCTGAACACCCTAACAACCACACAGCAACATGTTGCAAAAACACTAGGGCTGCGTCCGAAATCGCATACTCTCTTGAGTAGGTACTTATTTTGAAGTAATTACTTTGCGACCGCTAAAAAAGTATGAGTGTGTGTAGTATGAATGTAATCTGGACATACATTCGCCATGTTGTCATTATCAGGTGACCTACCGGCGTCAGTCGCGTCGCTTCACTGCCATTCACAAATTCTCTCCCGTGGCCTCATGGGATAGTAAAGTGTCCATTGTATGCACACTTCAGAATCTCGCCGGAAGTAGTAGGTCATCCTTTTTGCTTACTCTTTAATGCATACTGTGAATTCGGACATGCTTCTTTTGTCACATACTGTTTTTGCCTAGTACATAGTAGGGAAGTATGCGATTTCGGATGCAGCCTAGCTCCAGCGTCATGGTGGCGGGCTTTACTTAGTCAAACACCACTCAAGCTTTCCTCAGAAATTGTATGAAAATATTTATTTTATTTTCTAATTTTATTTAACTTTTTCTGTTTTATTTGTTTAATAATACTTTCATAGCAACACGCTCGCAACCGCATAGCTCGTGGGTTTTTGTCATGTCATGTTCTGTTTCGTATTGTTTTCATAGTTTTAATTCTCACCATTTGCCTGAGTTCTAGTTCATTATTAGTTGTCATGGTTTCTAATCAGTTCTCACCTGTTCCCTGTTCTGTTAATGATCTTCCTCTGTGTATTTAAGCCTTCCATTTCTTTTATTAATTGTCTTGCGCTAAAGGTTATATGGTACAGTGCTCCACTTCTATATTGTGGTCACACTTGTAGTTCGGTTCACTTGGTTCATTTGGTCCGAACCCAAAAAAAACAACAACAACAACATTTAGTCCTGTTCCACTTAGCGTTCACATTGGCATTTTAACACCGAACCTAAAGGCATAGGGATATGTTCACAGTCTGATTGGTCGACCTTTATTATGTATATTTCACGACAGAACTTACAGAAAATCGAAACAATGCTGTGTTCTGGGCTAAATGTGCTCGTATGTGCTTAGCTATATATGATAATATTTTGACCAGCTGAGAACTCGCTTATAATGTGTAAAAGAGTCAAAACAGCGGCAGGAATCCATCCGTCACACACACTGGGAGACGCGGTTCTGACTCCTGTACCGAACTGTTACGGCAACATTGTGACTATAACGAGAGAAAACAGTATGTTTAGGGTCGCATCTTGTGAAATTATGTCCCATTTTTGGTTTGTGTACATGTCTTTGGTCTGTGCTGTGTTCACATTTCATTCGAACCACACCAGAGTTTGTTTGGAAGCGGACTGAGCCCCATTTTTTCATCAGTCTCGGTCCGCTTGTTTGGTGTGCACCAGGGTTCGGATGGCAGCGTTCACACTTATTCAAATGAATCGCACTAACAGAGCAATCGCACAGGGTTTGTTTTAATCCCACCAAACATGGCAAGTGTGAACACACCCTTAATCTGTATTTCTGTACTTTAATCTGTAGCATACCCTCACTTTTTCCGTACCTGTGTTGTGCCAAATTTTGACTCCCGTTAGATTATTACCCGCCTAAACCCCAGTGGTGGTATGGGGTTAGGATGAGGTAGGGAGTCAAAACTGGGCACAACACCGGCTCTTCTCACATGTTTCCGGTACTCTGACCTTCCCCAGGATGCAATTTCAACCCTCGGGAGTACAGGCACATTTTATTTTTCACCTTCGAGCCCTGTGATGGTGTATGTGTAGTCTTGCTTTCTTGTTCATCAAAACTCATGTTGATTTATTATCCTGCGTCACACATCTGGTTCTTGATCTTCTTTGGATTACCGTTACAGTTTTACACTGGCAAGCTCCATGTAACCATCCCTCAGAAAATGAATGAAAATATTACGGCTACGTCTCAATCAGCTCCTGAGCTCCCGAATCAGATCGTGCACACGAATCCGGGCACTTGTAAGGACCCTGGTACACTACACATTGGGACTACTTAATTTCCTGTGACATGATATTCCTTTTTGATATTATTTGTTATGCTGTTTAAACACATTGTTCTGTTACATATCCTTACAACATTTCAGTCAAATATAAATTATAAATGTTAGCTAGATGTGTTCACTACCAGTCTAGCTGTGTTTGTCTTTTCAAATCTTATATCACGTACCATTATATTTATTGAGTTGACTAGTGCGTTTTATGTCTTGCACTTGTGACATAAATGTGACGTCATTTCCAGTAAGGGAGCATTGTGAGCATCGATTCAGTCATTCAGGATTGAGACAGCCCTTAAAATGTCCAACTATCGGTAGCTGATTGAGACGAACCCCGTATTATTATATTTTACTTTCTTTTATTTTACTTTTATTACATTTTTTGTTATTTTATTATTTTAATTCCATTTTATAATTTAATAATGTGTTTAGTAAATATGTTTAATAATACTTTGCACTTTTATAATTTGCACTTTTGCTGTTATATCATTCATGTATTGCGCTACATAGGCAGTTAAGTTATCAGTTTTGCTCTGCCAGTAATTAATTGAAAGACATTGAATTTGAATTTGAATTGACAGAGCGAGAGAGAGAGTGAGAGAGAGGGAGTGAGAGGTGCTTCCCCTTCTGATCTGGAGTGTTTCTGCAGGTGCACACTGTATCACTTAAGCTCAAAAATTCCATCTGACTTCACCCTCCACATTACCATAAGATAAACGGCGCCAGAATTTTTTAAGCAGCAGATTTTCATAAACTCTGTTGATGACAGATCTCCCACCAGAAGTCCGCTAGCAATCCAGTGGCACCAAAAACAGCGCAGTTACTGTCAGTGATGCAAATGACGCCCAGTGCCAAGCAGTGAAAGCAGAGATATACACACACAGAGCTTTCCCCAAAATGACACAGAAATGTAAACAAAACCAGCCTCAGCTTTTCTTGTTTTCCTCAGCGAAAGAAACTGTGTAAACTGCTGGAATTTCTGAGCTTTAGAATTTATATATGCAACGGCTGATGTAAACTGTGAAGTATAAGACAGAAACATTTTAATCGTGTTTGCTGACGCAAACATCACAGTTAATATTGCTCATACTTACAATTAAACCACTCAAGTCAGAAGAGGACATTTGTTCTAGTACTTTTCTAAGTGATACTACGTAAAGACTGATAAAACGGCTAAGAAAACACACCAAAATATATCATTTTATAGACTTTTGGTTGAGCTCTTTTGATTTGGGCCAGATGCCTAGCAACACCCTAGCAACCACTCTGAACACCTTAGCAATGGTTTAAATACTAGGAAATCGTCAGACCAATTGCAGCATGTTTTGCACAGCTAGACTCGTTTCCTTAAGAAAATGTAAAAATATAGTTTATAAATATGAAACACAGCATATTTATATTTATTCATTAGGCAGATGCTTTTATCCAAAGCAACTTACAAATATATGCATATAATTATTATGTTTGTGAAATTAAAACCAGGTCATATACAATTTTGATATATATAAGTTTGGGGTTGATAAGATTTTTTTAATGTCTTTGAAAGAAGTTTCTTCTGCTCACCGAGGCTGCATTTATTTAATCAAAAATACAGTTAAATATATATATAGTGAAATATTCTATTAAAATAGCAGTTTTCAATCTGGATATACACCGATATAAGACGCATAACATTATGACAGGTGAAGTGAATAACACTGATTATCTCTTCATCACGGCACCTGTTAGTGGGTGGGATGTTGATGTGATAGAAGCAGGAAAAATGGGCAAGCGTAAGGATTTGAGCGAGTTTGACAAGGGCCAAATTGTGATGGCTAGACGACTGGATCAGAGCATCTCCAAAACTGCAGCTCTTGTGGGGTGTTCCCGGTCTGCAGTGGTCAGTATCTATCAAAAGTGCTCCGAGGAAGGAACAGTGGTGAACCGGCGACAGGGTCATGGGCGGCCAAGGCTCACTGATGCACGTGGGGAGCGAAGGCTGGCCCGTGTGGTCCGATCAAACAGACGAGCTACTGGAGCTCAGATTGCTCAAGAAGTTAATGCTGGTTCTGATAGAAAGGTGTCAGAATATACAGTGCATCTCAGTTTGTTGTGTATGGGGCTGCATAGCCACAGACAGCACACCTTCAGGGGTCTAGTGGAGTCCATGCCTCGACGGGTCAGGGCTATTTTGGCAGCAAAAGTGGGACCAACACAATATTAGGTTATAATGTTATGCCTGATCAGTGTATTTTAAAATATGCTTTATTCCTGTGATCAAAGCTGAATTTTCAGCATCATTACTCCAGTCTTCAGTGTCACATGATCCTTCAGAAATCACTCTGATTTGCTGCTCAAGAAACATTTCCTATTATCAATGTTGAAAACAGTTGTGCTGCTTCATATTCTTGTGGAGACTGTGATGCATTTTTTTTTTTTTTTATTGTTCAAAAGAAGAGCGTTTCTTTGAAAATAGAATCTTTTGCAACATTATAAATGTCTGTACTGTCTGTCACTTTAGTTCACATTATGCATCCTTGATGAGAAACATACTAATGTCTTTCAAAACAACTAAAAATATCTCACTGACCCTTAACACCTGAACTCAAGTGTTTGCATTTCTAGTTGCATTTCTGCTTGTGTTGTCATTTGATGAGCGTGTAGGATGCGACAGGAACAGATCTGAAGGGAATGCATGCACTCAGATGAGCATCTGTAGATGTTGTCTGCCTAGTGATCTATCAGAATTCAGTGCAAGGCCTTGTGAAGAAGCTCTGACTGATTCGTGATGTGTGTGTGTGTGTGTAGGTGGTGTATCCAGTAAGCGCAACACAATAGCAAAATATCCATTCACATCTCTGTGGCTTTTCATCTTACTCATACACACTGCCCAGCATACGCACTGACTGCAGAAGATTTGGTGTTAAATGTTCGGTAAAGATGCAGCTTTCCCACACTGATCTCTGCACTAACCTTCAGAAAGATCCAATCCAAAGGAAATTCAAAAGCAGCAAGAAGTGCAAAGTGTTTTAACTGCATGTTTTAAGCTTAAAGGCAGCAATTAAAGAAATATGTTTCCCATGCAAGAACATTTTTAATTTACTCCCCGTTTTATTTTTTTTAATTTTTATTTCTATTAAACACAAAAGGGGAAATTCTGAAGAATATACAGTTCTGTCATGACAAATGTCGGAATAATGGATATGACAATATTAACATGTTTGGGGCCAGATTTACTAACAGCTTGTGCCATTGGCATTTAAAAACTACTGTCAGGATTTACTAAAGACACGCAGTGAAAAATAGCGTGGACAGGGTTATTTCTGCGGCTGATCTTATTGCATATGCATTTGTAGGAGTTTCCTTTTCAAACGCAAAAATTATGGGAGGAGAGTATTAAAATGAATCACACAAGGTTTGTGCTCGTCAATTTACTGGTATTTGCCGCAGTATTTTTAACGCCCCCCCAAAAAACAGACTTAAACCAGACGCTAATTTGCGCTGCTCTTGGTAGATTGCGTTGGTCATTATGGAAATGATCTGACTGCGTCTGTGTTCTTTAATTTGTGCGTCGTCTGTAAATCACACGCAGTACTTTCCACTCCGATCTGCGCTTTTATGGGATTAATGGCGCTCTCATGCTAATTTGCCCTCTTTAGTAAGTCTGGCTCTTGGTCTTGGCAGAATAGATCTGCTGCTGCTTCAGCTACATTTAAAGGCCAATTCACACTGCACAGACAAACGCCAACAAACAAGTTGGCCGTTTGATTTAGTATTTTAAGAAAAATAAATGTCATGTTCACACTGCCCCAACAGACACAGACAAACTCGAGCACCCACGGAAATGGTCAAGCACCCACAGATATTCCCCATTAATTTTAGCCAATAAAAATAAAAGATTGCAGCTTCCAGACACGACTTTCTTCTTGTTTTATAGTTCATTTGAGGCCGTTTCTATGGCGTTGAGAGCGCATTATTGTAACATGAGAGTGCATCCATGTAACGAATTTCTCTGGATTTCTTTCACTAGCACAAAACTCAATGGACAGTATTTTGGTGTTTGTTAGCGTTTGTATGTGTGGTGTGAATTGGCCTTAATGGTTAGAGAGTCAGACTTGTAACCCAAAGGTTGCCGGTTCGATTCTCAATACTGGTAGGAAATGTAGGTGGGGGAGTGAATGAACTGCGCTGTCTTCCACCTTTAATACCCATGTCTGAGGTGCCCTTGAGTGAGGCATCTAACCCCCAGTTGCTCCCTGGGGCCCCACAGCAAAATGGCTGCCCACTGCTCCGGGTGTGTGTGTTCACTACTCACTGCTCCTAATGTGTGTGCACTAACTTGGATGGGTTAAATGCAGAGGATAAATTATGGGTTACGTCACTACTGCTGCTGTTATTGCTGCTGCTACAGAAGTATGGGATTTGCTACTGCCAATACACACACAACACGCTGCTGTGAGCAAGTAAAGCCCAAGTATACTTCGGTGCGTAAATGTTATCATCAGGCGTGTTCGTGGGTGTCCACATACACATTGTCCATTTTTATGTCTGTGCGGACGGTGTGCATACAACAGCTTGAGCACTTGAAAACAAAGTCCACTAGATAGCGCGCACTCTCCAAATGGGTCTTTCCATGCTCACGGCCAAAGGAGTATACTTTGAACGGCTTGTGGACTCAACTGTGTGCGAGACGGAGGGGAACATGGAAAAAGAAGTATCCCCGGCACAATTTAAAGGGACAGTTCACCGAAAAATTACAGTTATCCCAAAATTTACTCACCTTCAAGCCATCCTAGGTGTGTGACATTCTTCTTTCAGATGAACACAATCAGAGTTATATTAAAAAATATCCTGGCTCTCCCAACCTTTGTAATGGGAGTGAATGGTACCTTAGACTTTGAAGCCAAAAAAGTGCATCCATCTATCATAAAAGTAATCCATATGGCTCCAGGGGATTAATAAAGGTCTTCTGTAGCAAAACGATGTGTTTTTGTAAGAAAAATATCCATATTTATAACTTTATAAACAATAACCATTGGCTTCCGGTAATGGTCTAGTTCCACAGAAGCGCAGAGGATAGAGCAAAACAAAACACCGGTCACAAATTAGAAGTCTAAAACAAGAATTTTTAAAGAGAAATGTCGGAAGAGCTTGAGTTTGTTGCCCAGCCCTATTAGTTTGAACGCGAGAGGCGTCTACTCTCATCTAAGCTTACGCTACACCTACAATCTTCATCATGCGTCGGGTCGGAGTCTAGTTCCGGCTGAAGGTCACTCTTCAGCCGGATCTAGACTCTGACCCGACGCATGACTAGACTCGCGTATGGCCATTACCGGAAGCCAGTAATAAGGACCTATCAGCCTATCAGAACTTTGTATTTTTTTATGCAATTACGATGAATTAGGAGATTTTCAGATGTACAAAGAATCATAAGCCATAACATGATCATCTGACCATTAACAGTTTGACCATTCTTCTAGAAGTGCATTTGTGAGGTCAGGCACTGATGTTGGAGAAGGCCTGGCTCACAGTCTCTGCTCTAATTCATCCCAAAGGTGTTCTCTCGGTTTGAGGTCAGGAACCTGTGCAAGCCAGTCAAGTTCCTCCACACCAAACTCGCTCATCCATGTCTTTATGGACCGACGCTTTGTGCAATGGTGCGCAGTCATGTTGGAACAGGAAGGGACCATTCCCAAACTGTTCCCACAAAGGTGGGAGCATGAAATTGTCCAAAATGTCTTGGTATGCTGAAGCATTAAGAGTTCCTTTCACTGGAACTAAGAGACCAAGCCCAACCCCTGAAAAACAACCCCACACCATAATCCCCCCTCCACTGAACTTTACACTTGGCACAATGCAGTCAGGTAGGTACCGTTCTCCTGGCAACCGCCAAACCCAGACTCGTCCATCGGATTGCCAGACAGAAAAGCGTGAATTGTGAAGCGTGATTGAAGTTGGTGACTTCTGTGCACTGTGTGCCTCAGCATGCGATGACCCCGCTCTGTGATTTTATGTGATCCACCACTTCATGGCTGAGTTGCTGTTGTTCCCAATTGCTTCCTCTTTATTATAATACCACTAACAGCTGAGCATTGAATATTTAATAGTGAGGAAATATCATGAATGGTCTTATTGCACAGGTGGCAAACTATCACGGTACCACACTTGAATCCACTGAGATCCTGAGAGTGATCCATTCTTTCACAAATGTTTGTAGAAGTGTCTGCATGCCTAGTGCTTGATTTTATACACCTGTGGCCATGGAAGTGATTGGAACACCTGAATTCAGTGATTTGGAGGGGTGTCCCGATACTTTTGGCAATATAGTGTATATAGTCAGTATATTTAATGTGAAACAAATAAAAGGGAGGCTGTGAGTGTGGGATCAGTAGGTTGTACTGATGTCATACTAGATCGATTTTCAAAACCTATGTTATCTCGAGTTTTTTTTTTTTTTAAACTGGAATATTACTTTCAATATTTTGCCAACTTAACAATCAACACCAACCAGGCAGCGAGCAGCACAGCCCACTGAACAGACTTTTGTCCCTCACAGCCTCATTTTCATTCAAATCCAAATATGTGTTTATATGACTAAGGTCCTTTGCAAGATGATTTGTCATAAAAACTCATGGATGATTAAACAGACGTGTTCAGAAAGCTTTGGCGTCAAACTTAGACAGCAATTCCTTATAATATCAGTTAATTATCAGAGCTGAGCACTTCCCATTGATTACCAGTGCTTTTCCAGAACAGATTTCCTCATTTGAGATGCAAAGATGTTCTGAAAAAAAGAGGAAAAAATATTTTCTACATTTATAGGATTAAAACTGTGTTAAGTGTAATGATAAACACCGTAGCTAACGTCATTCATTCAGTAATAGAGGAGTGTTGGATCAGTGTTTAGTGTTTATTCTGCTCAGAGAAATTATTGTACAAATAAAACATTGCCTTAAAACTTTCGATGTCTGCTTAAAATACTGAACAGCCTACTGAAATGCCTAATAAAATAAGAAAATGGAGAAATATAACAATGAAAAACTACTAAATACAACAAATATTGACATGCTGAAATATAAAATTACTGAATAAATACAAAAATATATAATAACATAAAACATGCTGAAATAAATAAGCAAGAAAACTGTAATATTAAAAAATACAAAAATATGGTAGTACTTAAATTACTGAATAACCTGAAAAATAAAATAAATACATGAAATACTGAAATAAATAAATAAATGAGAAAACTTAAAAAATACGAAATAAAAAGCCTGTTGTCACACTAAAATATTAATTTACTGAATAACCTATTGAATAATGGAAAATAAAATGCAATAAATAAAAATTGAATATTCAAACACTGACATAAATATGAAGACACTGAAATACAAAGAAAAAAAACTGCCATACTAAAATATTAAATTACTGATTAATGGAAAATAAAATGTATAAAAATGAATTCAAACACTGACATTAAATAAATAAATAATACACATGAAGACACTGAAATACTAAAAACTAAAACATTGCCATACTAACATTTTTATTACTGAATAACCTACCGAATAATGGAAAATAAAATGCATAAAATTTGAATATTAAAACACACATACTGACATTTCATATATTATAATTATATATTACCCCATTGTATATATATATATATATATATATATATATATATAGCCAAAATATGGTCATAATGAAATATTAAACTACTGAATAACTTACTGCAAAATGGAAAATAAAATGCAAAGAAACTGAATTATTTAAACAATTGCATGCTGAAATAAATAGTAAAGCTCTGAAATGTGAGAGAACTGAAATACTAAATGCAAATAGAATGACATACTTTAATAAACGACTGAATAACCTGCTGAAATACTGAAAATGAAAGGCAAATAAATTAATATCGAAACACTGACATTCCCAAATACTGATCATTGAAATATGTAAATACTGCAACAGTGAAAAGCTCTAAAAATAAACCAAGATTAGGGTAAAATGAGATTATGCATTAAGAAGTGCAGTTTTTAGGTCATTGCGGTCGCTCTGGAGCCGTTCGTGTTCAGATCTGCCTGTTGAAATCAAACAGTTCTTGAGGTAGCGATCAGTGGCACTCAACCAACACTTTTTTTCTCTCGTGTGCTTGGAGAAACAGGGTGAGGAGCAGATTCTGACAACCGCCCACGTGAGAAACATGTTCTGCCAAAAAAGACGCATTTTTAAAAGGCTGGAACTGCTAAGCAGAAGGTCAGACATTTGATCAAAGCAGCTCTCAGAGCGAGAGAGTCTAAAGCCAGACCTCAGGAAAGCTGATCAACCCAATTCTGAAGTGACAAAAAGTACTAAAGACAGAAAATGAACAAACAAGCAACCCACTCAACCCGGCTTAGCTGTGAAGAATCGACATGATAAATCTATAACTGAAAAGCGCAAATGCATGAATGTCATTGCATTAAACTTTTCAAGCCTAACATTTCACGGATGATAAAACAATAGATTTACCATTCAATATAAACACCATAAACGTATCTGGATACATTCTGTTTGTCAAATATCACTGTCAAGTGGCCAAATACACTGTGAAAGTGGAAAACTCTTCAATTGACACAATTCTGAAAGGAGAAAACAACAGGATCTGTGGAAAACATAGATGCAAGTCAGTGGAAACCTCAGTGGAAATAATCTGGTTTTGTCATGTAAATTTCTCTGCAACAACATTTCATTTCCACAAACAGAGTTTACTGAAAAACAATGAAAGTGAAAGAGGGAAAAAGAAAGAAAGGTGTGCAAGAGGGATGTGTGTATTAAATTTACAAAAATGCAAATAATAAAATAATATAAATCCATCCATCCATCCTCCAAACCACATTTCCTGATGCTGGAGCCTAATAAAATGTATTTATAAAATAAGAAAATTTTGTTTTTTTAAATAATAAATACATATTTACAAAAATAGTATTTGAAAAATAGGCATTATTTTAATGTGCTCATAAAATAAACAAAATATATTTTAAAATAAGAAAAAGTATCATAAATAAATGTTTTAAAATAACAACAAAAAAAAAAAAAAATCTATAAATAGTATTTGGAAAATAGGTATTATTTAACGTGCTCTTATAAAATAAATAAGTAAAATAATCAATAAATAGTCATAAATTGTATTTGAAAAATAGGCTTTATTTTAATGTGCTCCATGTAACAGAAACATTATTTGGTAACAAAAGTGGCCGTTCAACAGACACCCTGAGGATAAAACACATAATTCACCACATGATGTGATGGCACAATAAAAAAATTATATACAGTATAATATACAATTGACTGTCAATGCAAACCAATGTAAACAATCCGTCCATGGAGACGCCAGCGTCGGTGAACAGTGGGGTTTATCAGACAGCGCCATCTGGAGGCTGCTGGAGGAATGTCACGCTTCAGTCAGATCACCTGACAGATGCTACACGCCTTTCTGGACAGTACAGCGGCAGCGGTGTCAGAGGTCTGGGAGCTTCTGGCTGATCTCAGGGATGTTTGTTTGATGTCCAGGCAAATCTGGTCCCTTTTGCCTTCATGGTGAAATTGACACTGAAAGGACGTTGGGTCTTTTTAAAAGAAATCCCAGACCACAGACAGTTTGTAGACTTGCAGTAATCGTCCTGCCGTTCATCATCTTCCTCTTCGTCCACGCCTGTGGACACTCGGACACTTTCTCTCCTCTGGGCTCTGTGAGGCTGGTGTGGCGTTCAGTCGGACTGCTCGGCGCGCTGCTCGTCGCTCTCGGGGCTTTTGACGCTGTCTGTGCGGACGATGCAGGTGGGCCGGTGGAGGTTGAGCATCACGACGAGCTGCTGCCTCTCGGATTTCAGCTCCTCGATCTGAGACTTCAGCTCCGAGTTCAACATCTCCAACCGTTCCGACTCCTAAGAGAGGACCAACCAAAACGCGTTCGGTTAATTATACTGCCTCATCCGACACGTTGTGGTGAAAAAACCCTCTTGATTATTCAATCACAGTACTTTACAGTGTTCATGTTACTGGTTATTTACAAAAGTTGACAACTCTGGTATTTATACATAACACAAATATTCCATTCATACCTCAATTGATATAAAATGGCATACATAATTACATTTTTTTTTTTTTTTAATAAAACATTTTAAATAAATTAATTGTTTAACCTCCACTAGTTACCTTCGCTTTTTAATGTGGCAAGAAAAAAAAAGTAACATCATAAAAATGGCATGCATAGAAATTACACAAGTGTCAGATTTTAAATACAACGTTCTGAATAAATTTGAGTATTTTGGTCAATAAAATTAAGATTTCAAATTTCATCTTCACTAGTTTTTAAAAATAGTTCCACCATGTGCTAAATTAATTTTAAAAAGCACAAACATTCCATGTAATCTCTCAGTTAATAATTACAAAATAATATGGAAAACTCTGTGGCAAACTCTGATATGCTAGTGAATTTTCCCACTCACTTTCTGGAGAAAGTCGGTTCTTTCCTTCTTTCTGTTCCGACAGCGAGCGGCTGCGACTTTATTTTTCTCTCGCCTTCTTTTCTTGCGCTCATCATCGTCACCTTCCTGTGGTCAGAAAGTTCAAATGTGTTAGTTTAGCGGTTCTGCTTAGTGTAAACATCATACCTATGAAAAATATCTGGCAAGTAATGATCTGACACAAACAGTAGTGTCCACCAGGTGTCGCTCTTGACCAGCGAGTAAAGAACTTTCAGAGGAGCAATAGAACATCAGTTTCACTTTCTCAAACGATCGCACGCATGTTGTTGGCGCAAACTGCTGGAATTTACAATTTGCAATTGTGCAGATCTGAATTAGCAGAAGCATTCAGAAACTGGGCTTTAATATCTGGAGTTCTTAAATGTCATGTTCCATTCTCACCTCACCATCGATGTCGTCAAACGTTCTCTTGGCGTGTCTGTTGAGGATGAGAGGAGACAGAACCGCGCCGAGGCTGTAGAGCTCTGCCAGCTTGAGCTGGTCTGTCAGGGTGGTGGCGGGAATGCCAGCCAGCGGGCCGACGCTGGGCAGAGACCCGGCCGTGACCAAAGGATCAGGGATTTGACCAGGCATCATTGCTGCTTCGGAAAGAAAGAGAAAGAGGTGTCATTATTTTTGTTGATCGTGCATTAAGTTTTCAAGTGTCTCTTACAGATACAAGTGGAACTGCATGTGCAATAGGCATTCATTTAAAGGCACAATATGTAATTTTTCACCGCTAGAGGTTGCTTATCCATAACGAAGGCTGGATTTTGTGGAGATTTTATTATGCCACAGACGAGCGCTTCTTCTCATGCGTATGTGGGGGAATGCAGTGCTGTGTTATCATATTAGATACATTATTTGAGTGTGTTGAAAGTTATGTTATAATGCTACTCTGTGCGTTCGCTCTGCGCCGACTATGAGACACTTGTTCACACTGCAGTGAGCTAGATCGATATTAGGCATGGTAAAACATGGTACTCGCGGTAAAATCAAGAAAACAAGATTTAAACAGTAAGACTGACTGTGTTGAGCTGGAGAACAATGATTAGTTTTCTGTTGATGAATGCATTCAAACAGTGTCTAATAAAACACATCATATATTAAAGCGTCTTTGGTGTTTCCATGAATTCTACAAAATAAAACCGGCAATCGAGGGTAACGCGGGTATGATGTCATTGATAGGTGACGCACGGACACAGTCCGTGTCCTGGTTAAAATCGCTTATTTCTCAGGATTTAAACATTCTTGGAAACATTTGGGATAATGTAAGTACTCAAGTCAACAAAATATATAACATTGTTCTAGTGGTTTTTGGATATTTTAATCCAAAATCTTACATATTGTGCCTTTAAAAAACCCATAGTGTAAAAAGTTGCTGCCTTACATTTTTAAGGATGTTTAAGTTACATTAAACTGCCTTAAAAGCATATAGCTGAACTTTGATAAAGCAATGTGAAACCACATGTTGCCATAACTTATTGATCATATCTTTTTTTTTTTTTTTTTTTTTTTTTTTTTTTTTAAACCGTGTATCTGTTGAGCTTTTAACAAGTTTAAGAAAAGTTTTTGCTTTGGAATAAGTTTAATAAGCACTGATAATGTGTGTTTTCAGTGGAAAGTCACAGAGAATAAATGAAGTTTCCATAGGAGGAACACAAACTCTGTAAATGTGCATGTAAAGCTGCTTCTCGGAGAGTTATAGGGAAACTTCAAGATTCCCAAGAGCAAAAACAACACCTACGCATGTTCAAACTGAGGCTTAAAACAGCTCTTGAGTTGTCTGTAAAGGCCATTACAGGATTATGTAACAGTCAACCATGTTTCGCAGCAGCTACTGGATACATTCTGCATGCGTCGCAAGAAAAACTTTACTGACGTTGAAAACAAAATTGCACTTTTGCATCATTTCTGCATGGGTTTTGGTTTTAGTCTTTCCTTCTTGCATTTGTGTTTTGACATTTTGAGTGAATCATTAAGTGACTCAAATAAAAGTAAAAAAGGACATTTGGTAACACTTTATAATACGATTGCATTGGTTAACAAGTTTAGTTATCATGAGCAATACTTTTGCAGTTGACTTTAATAATCCTATAGTGTGGCAGATGAATTTAAAGTACACATGTTAATGCATGTATAAAAACATAAGCATATGAAAATGTTGTTGCAAACTAGTTTTAGATGGAGGACATGTCAGCTGCCAATGTTACTCTCTACCTAGCCATTCAAACAAGGGGTCTCAAACTTTTCAGGGGCCCCATTGAGACCCTCAATCAATTCCTGATATAAAATGCTAGATTAATACCTTATATTGCCACCTTTTATAATGCTAAACAGATCATTAAAAAAAATACATTTTAAATATAAGAACGCACCTAAAAAAGCCTGGATTTAAACAATAGTCAGAGTAAATGTTGTTGTTGTTTTTTCAAACTCAACCGTTGGTTGAAATGTTTTAATTAAATGTTTAAACCCAACGATTGGGTTTGTCCATATTTGACGGTTGAGACAACGGCCATAGTGTACATGATGTACTTTAGTGTGCAGTAAATAACCTGGGTGTTTCAGAAAAATACATTCAAGACCTCAGTGATGCATGAACGTTATTTTATTCTTCTCGAGGCTTTATTTCATCGTATTGACACTGCACTAAAGTGCAGCAGTTGCTGAACACATTACGTTCGACCTTTAAAACGCATCTTATGCCTTGTCTAATTCAACTCCTTTCTTCTGTGCACGCTTTTGCTAAATGTGAATGTTCTAAAATATCAGCAAAATAAAGCACTTACTTGTTTAGCTCTGAGAGTTGGCGGTTGCTCGTCCGTTCAGCTCGTTTGTGCGTTTGTTCCCGTTGCATCAGCGCGTTTATGTATCGCTGGTGCTGTGGAATGCGGAACTCCGCGGCGTGACGCCAGCAGACGTTATAAAAATAAAGAGAGAATGAACGTTAGGCCCCGCCCATAGCAACCAGAACAACACAACACAGCAACGAGGGAGTCCCTGCGTGAAGCGGGATATCCCATCAAAACACAAACACTTGAATATGATGAGCTCATATGTATCTCACTATAATGAGTTTCAGTACTCAACCCACGAAAATAAATGATCAAGTTATTTTTGGATATTTTCCTATCTGCTAGAAAAAGGAGATGTCAGAAATATATTACTCATTTTATTACATTTTTGGAAAATATTTAATTTCTATTTGTTACATTATTTTATTATGGTTAGATACTGTATTATATATTTATTTAAATGTGTTTTATTTTTATTTGATAGGATATATATATATATATATAACCCTTGAAAATATATATGGCCTACGCTATCCTACGCTATCACAAAACAAACAAACAACAAAACAATTAAAGAAATAAACACTAAAGATTATATTCTATTAAGGCATGTTTACACCCAGGATGATAACTATAACAATGACGATATAGTTCTAGATATAAAGGACTAGCAAAGTCATACCACAACTTTCCTTTTCACCATTTTTATTGAAATCAGACAAATATACAAACAAAACAATCATCAAATGAACAATATTATCAAATAACAAACTACAAAACCACAAAAGGCAGATACAATCATAAAAAATAACAACATGTGACAGTGGAATTCTGAAAAACCACATGAAAGGACATTAAAGTAAAATAAATAACGCATTTTATATATAGTTTTTACTTCCGGTGCAGGACACTATAGTTCATTTATGAAAGTGAGGATAGCAAAATAAAGTAAACTGTGACGTTATCCCCAAAAAATCTTCACACAGTGACCAGTACACTCTCAGAAAAAAAGGTACAGTGCTGTCACTGGGGCAGTACCCTAAGGTACAAAATCTTTGTACCTTACTCACCCCTAAATGGTACATATTAGTACCTTAAAGGGTACATATCAGTGCTTTAAGAGAGCGTATTAGGACCTTAAAGGTTCATATCAGTGCTTTATGAGTGCGTATCAGTACCTTAAAGGTTCATATCAGTGCTTTAAGAGTGGTATCAGTACCTTAAAGGTACATATCAGTACTTTAAGAGAGCGTATTAGTGTATTAAAGGTACATATCAGTACTTTAAGAGCGTATCAGTACCTTAAAGGGTACATATAAGCACTTTAAGAGAGCGTATTAGGACCTTAAAGGTTCATATCAGTGCTTTAAGAGTGCGTATCAGTACCTTAAAGGTTCATATCAGTGCTTTAAGAGTGCGTATCAGTACCTTAAAGGTTCATATCAGTGCTTTAAGGGTGCGTATCAGTACCTTAAAGGTACATATCAGTACTTTAAGAGAGCGTATCAGTACCTTAAAGGGTACATATAAGCACTTTAAGAGAGCGTATTAGGACCTTAAAGGTTCATATCAGTGCTTTAAGAGTGCGTATTAGGACCTTAAAGGTACATATCAGTACTTTAAGAGAGCGTATCAGTACCTTAAAAGGTACATATAAGCACTTTAAGAGCGTATTAGTACCTTAAAGGTTCATATCAGTGCTTTAAGAGAGCGTATTAGTACCTTAAAGGTTCATATAGGACCTTAAAGAGTGCTTTAAGATTAGGACCTTAAAGGTTCATATCAGTGCTTTAAGAGAGCGTATCAGTACCTTAAAGGTTCATATCAGTACTTTAAGAGAGCGTATTAGTACCTTAAAGGTTCATATCAGTACATATCAGTGCTTTTAAAGGTACATATCAGTGCTTTAAGAGAGCGTATCAGTACCTTAAAGGTTCATATCATAAGAGAGCGTATCAGACAGTACAGTACCTTAAAGGTACATATCAGTGCTTTAAGGGTGCGTATCAGTACCTTAAAGGTACATATCAGTACTTTAAGAGAGCGTATCAGTACCTTAAAGGTACATATCAGTGCTTTAAGAGTGCGTATCAGTACCTTAAAGGTTCATATCAGTGCTTTAAGAGTGCGTATCAGTACCTTAAAGGTTCATATCAGTGCTTTAAGAGTGCGTATCAGTACCTTAAAGGTTCATATCAGTGCTTTAAGAGTGCGTATCAGTACCTTAAAGGTTCATATCAGTGCTTTAAGAGAGCGTATCAGTACCTTAAAGGTTCATTTCAGTACTTTAAGAGTACGTATTAGTACCTTTTCGGTTTTGTACCTTAGGGTACCGTCCCAGTGACAGCAATGTACCTTTTTTTCTGACAGTGTAAAATGTATAAAAATTTGGGACCAAAAAGACACTTTGACCTGACCATGTTTTTCTTTAATTGCTAATGCGGCCTTTGACACCACAGACTGAACAAAATGAAGCATTGCTTGCTCACTGGTTGAACTAAATTGGTATTATCTAATTGTGTACTTCAATTTAACAGCTGATTGGTTGATTGTAATCCATTACATACCTTTCTATCAAAGTTATCTGACATTATCAAGATGAATTTGTTCTGACAGTTTAACTCTGAGTTCTTGCCATAAATAAAATAATAGTGTACATAAATAAACAAATCTACACAAGAGGTAATAGAGATACGAGGCACTTAACTCATTGAAAAACAATGGCTACAGTAATAGCTTTTTCATTTGTATTAAACTTGTTTAATAGCTAAGGGATTTACATGGATGTCAATGCGGGACAATTTGCTGTACAAATGAGAGAATAACTTTGAGTACACTGTCAGAAAAAAGGTACATTGCTGTCACTGGGGCGGTACCCTAAAGTATACTAATAACCGAAAAGATACTAATACGCACTCTTAAAGGACTCTTGATATGTACCTTTTAAGGGTAAGTAAGGTACAAAGATGTACCTTTTCACTTTTGTACCTTAGGGTACCGCCCCAGTGACAGCACTGTACCTTTTGTTCTGCAGTTACAGTCATCAAAAAAATATGCTCAGTAGTTTCAATGTAATTCTCACAAAATGGACACAAAAAAATAATCAAACATCAAATATCAAAACAAGTCTTTGCATTATATAACAAAATATCAAACTAATGGCATGTATACACGGCACAAGTACACATTTCCAAGCAGAAAACCTCTCAAAAGTTGATCAAATAACTAATACGGAGTTGAGAAAGAAGATAAATTGCTGTTGACAGTTTGTGGTTGTGAGCCGCAGGTGTGAGCTGCAGCTGCGGTTCCTCTGCTAGAGACACCTGCTTGAACCTGAGAGAAACTGAATTCACACACACATACTAAATCACTTTGATGTTAAGCCGGTTAAAATAAAAAAAATATTTATCTCCAAATATAATATAAATTAATTTTAAAATGCAAATACGGTGGCAAAGTGCAAAAAATGGCTCTGAAAAGTAAAGTTTGTTATGAGAGAAGCACAGATGCAGGCACCGTCTTTGATATTTTGTTATCTAGTGCATTGAGAACTCTTAAATGTCTGAATACTAGCCTATATGAAGATATTTGTGTATCTGACAACGCTGTTTGAATGCCTCCCAGAGAAAATACACACACTTTAAACTAAAGGAACTCATTCTCCTGCCGTTTAACAATTTTCATTTCTTAAAGGGATAGTTCACCCAAAAATGAAAATTCTGTCATCGTTTACTCATCCTCATGATGTTCCAAACCTGTGTGAGTTTCTATGTTCTGCTGAGCACAAAAGAAGATATTTTGAAGAATGTTGGTAACCAAACAGTTGATAGTAGCCATAGACTAACTTCCATAGTAGTTTTTTTTCATTTGTTTTTGTGGGGCAGCAGTGGCTCAGTGGTTCATGTAGGTTGGCTACAAACCGGAAGGTTGGTGGTTCAATCCATGAGCAAGACACCTAACCCCAGTTGCTCCCAACGAGCGCCTTGCATGGCTGACACCGCCGTATGAATGGGTGAATGTAAAGCGCTTTGGTGGCCATGGGTCTGTTGAAAGCGCTATGGAAGTCAAAGGGTGCTGTGCCTTTGCAGCTGACTTGTCATAGCAGTATATAGTTTATATTACTTTCTCGCTCCCTTTCCTTAAGTTAGTGTTTAAATGTTATTGCAGACAATTTATTGCCATAAAACATGAATTTAATGTTAACACTTTCAGAAAAAAAAGGTTCAAAGGTTCTTGGCTTTATGCCCAAAAGGTTCTATATAAGGAGAAATGCATTAAATGATTGCATTATACTTTCATGTTTAACAGTTATTTACATTTTTTCTAGTGATATAAATGTTTTTTATACATACGTTTGTTTAATTAAAATACAAAATGTATTCATCAAACCTCAATCCATAAAATGATCTCATAATGGGAACCCCTAAAATATATATGATGCGCCTGACTGAACCCTTTAAGCTTCTATATAGAACCTTTTCTTTTTTAATACATGGCTCTCTCAATATTTTACTGGTCAGTCATGGCGTTCTCTGGTCAAATACACCAGATAACTGACCGCTGTTCTACTGATTTCATCTCCAGTAATAAATTAATTTTCACAATTTCAACAACTTTTTTTCTTTGCAAAGATGAAAGAACGACTGCTTGATATCACACCCACAGGAGAGGGAAAATCATCTAATAAAATGGACGTTTGAATCTGTGAGTATGGCATATACGTATATGATTAAACACATCCATCTGGCCGCTTCCTGGATATTTTGCACTGGCATGCACTAAAATATACAGACAGACCGCAGACACAATCACCTCTGTGCCTCACCTCTTACACACAGACAAACTTCCTCTTCCACATTTATTGTCCGACAGCATTTTTGTATCATCAGAAGAGTCATCAAGATTCATAAGGCCTGGATTTTTCAGTCTCAAGTTCAGTTTAATGCATAAGAACCTCAATATGTTGCTCTTTTTAAAGATTTATCACATAAAAGCGCAGGAATTGCAGAATAAAGTGCAGAAATATACCCAATGTTAAAGATAAAAGGTAAAAATGGCACAAAACGTGACCGGACATGATTAGAGCTCAATTCCTCCTTATTCACATCCAGATCCCGATGAGCAATGCTGAGTACAACACTTCTGCATTTCACTGTCATATTAATAAACTCAAGACAATGATAAAGAGTGAGCAGCAACCAGATGTCGTTCCAAACACAAACCCATTTCCGACCCTGGAAATATGATATAATGGGAAAGACATGCACATTTATTCACTATTCACACATTTAAACAGGGGATAATGCTGCAGTGTCAGTTACAGAGGAGCCCTATACGGTGCCTTCATGTTGCTTATTTGCAAAAGAGTTTCTCGAGCAAAATATGGTGGGTTTATAATGCCTTTGCATTTCTGAAGAAGTTGCTTTGTGAACCATTCAACCAAATGACAAAGGCATTGCATGTATCGAATCACCCAAATTAACAGGATGTAAATATGAACTCCACTTAAATCTAAAAATTTGCAAGTCAAATGTAAGGAAGAAAAGTATTGTTAAAAACAAAAGTCTAAAGCTGTTGTGAAAATCCGATGCACCAGACATCAGGCTGACTATGAACTTCACTATATGATAAAAAACTGAATCATGCAAAAAAAAAAAAAAAAAAAAGAAGAAGTCCATCGGTACATCAATTTCGTTTGTCCAGTTGAATCATTAGCAGTTGCACACGTTGACTAATCCAGAGCCGAACCTGAATAGACTGATCATCATCTGTCTATCAAGCCAAATAACTCATGTTTATTTCCCTTTTTATCCTTTTACATTTTAACAAAGTGGCCTGCATTAAATGTTTGTATTGTGTTTGTGCCAAGAACACTTTGTAATTGTGGGATGTCTTCCAAGAGTGACTTTGTCTGTTTTACCTGCTCACTGTTGAGAGCAATGATACGGCTGAACATGAGGCATGTTAGAACATGAGCAATTATTGAAGAGGCTATAAATAATCATTAATTTAATGATTATTTGAAAATAATAAAGAAATAAATAATCCATATATACACACATGCACACAATAAGGTCTCATTTGGTGATATTAGTTAATGTATTAAATAACATGAACTAAAAGTGAACAATATAGCCTACTTTTACAACATTTTTTAATATTTGTTATACAATACAGTTGCTCATGTTAGTTCACAGAGCATTAACTAATGTTAACAAATACAACCTTTTGATCTTAAAAATGTATTAGCAAATGTTGAAATGAATATTTACTAAGATAGATAAATGCTGTAGAAGATTAGTTCATTCTTAGTTGATATGAATTAATATAGCTGTTAACAAATGAACCCGTATTGTGAAGTGTTACCTATCCTAAAGGATTCTGAACATTTTAAATTGTGTCATTTAAGTTTGTCAGTTAAAATCTGTGACACCGATTAAGTGAAATTTTCAGTTCAACTTGTCGCTCAAATTGTTGAGCTAAAAATATGATAATGTAAATAGCCTATTATTAAACCGCTGCAACATTTAATGCAAAATAGAAGCGTTTTGAAGCTTAAGGCATAAAACAATTCAAAAGATCTTAATTTAAGGGGTTCTGAATTTAACATCATGCGTTTAAAAGTTGTTTGACATTGCTTTTGATGGTAGTACACTTGTGTGCAAGAGGGTTTTAATACACATTTCATTTAGCCTATCCTTGATACATATTGGTAAAATTTTGCAACGGAGCAGTGTCCATTTTATTTCGCGTTATATATGAACGCATTAAATGTTCGAAATCTACGCTGGATACCAAAGCCAACTGCATCGAAACGTTTGCGATACAAAACCCATAAGTTCCCGTAAACTATCGAGCTTCTCTGCGCTCCCCTCTCTACTAGATCTTCCGGGAAACCTTCATTGGTGAAACAGGACTCTACTGTTTCCATAGTGACATAGAACAACATGTCATTTTCATTACCAAATTTGGACACGGAAGTCCACTGCGTGGCGTGCAAATACGCAGTGACGTCAGGCGCTTTACGTTGCGTCCCAGGCGTACAGAGAACGTTCCGACCGTGACTGACAACGACCTACAACCTCGGTATCGACATATCGCTGTGGGTGAACCTCGTTGCACAGAAACCATAGAAATCAATGAATCGCGAAACCCAGTGAAAGGATCATGTGCAAATAATAGTCATGGGTGAATGTTTATTCTTATTCCTCGCAGACATTGCATGCAAATGAAAGAATGTGCTCGAATGAGACGCTTCAAATGCACTTTTTTTTTTACCCAAAAGAGAAGCATCACTCTGAAAAAAAAAAAACATCCACACGTTTGCTAATTGTAATAGTCATTATTTGTTTATTAGAAACATGCCAGACCACAGAAAAGGAAGCAGGAAGAACAAAAAAAAGAAAAAAAGAATAATTAATATTTTTTTTTTTTTTTTTTTTGCCACCATGGTCAGGATTACATTTTTGACAATATCAAAAAACAGTTAGTCACACACTTAGACACGGTGTAACAGACTGCACTGTACATCACCACATCAACTGATACAGTTACACGTACCTACTGGTACAAAAGTGCATGAAAGCATGTCTTTCACAGGATGAACAACATATTCAACAATGTCAACATCTGGAAGAAACAAATAGTGACTATAGTGGCTTCACTGGATGTAGAGATCACATTACATCTACTGCACAGCATTCACTATATATATATATATATATATATATATATATATATATATATATATATATATATATATATATATATATATTTTTTTTTTTTTTTTTTTTTTGTGTAAATGTTGAACATGTCATACTCATTTATGAAAGCAATATTCTGAGGGGTTTTCGGTTATATTCACACCCTTCGTCCTCAGAATATTTCTCTTAAAAATAAAAGGTTCTTTACTGGCATCCATGAAGAACCTTTAACATCCACGGAACCTTTCCATTGCACGAAAGTTCTTCAGATTATTTGAATGTTCTACACACTCTTTGGGGAACGAAATAAGTTTTACTATTATACCTTTTGGAACCTTTATTTCTAAGAGTGATGTGCCAGAACCTTCATAAAGTCTTCAAGATTTCTTTGGCTGCATGAGGTTTGCCCTCTTTGGCAGTGTCATGCTTCTCCACATCTGCGCTGTTGAAGCTGAAGACGGGCACAGCATTGGTGCTGCTACAGGTGGGGCTGCATGTAGGCGAGTTGAGAGGTTCTAACCCGCCACCCATTGACATGTACAGGGTTTCCCATTCACTCAGGCCCAGAGAGCTAGTGAGGTCAATATCTGGCACTAACAGATCCATGTCATCGCCGCTGTCTATCACGTTGCTAATGTCTTCCATGGACACATCCCTCATATCGATGTACGGTTCCGCCTCAGCGGCGCACAGTTCGGCACTGGAACACAGAAGGACGTCAGAGTCCCCAAAGATCGCAGTGCTGGTGGGGTCGGCCTGCTGAGGGGAGGTGGGCACCTGTTCCGGCGAGGCGGTGGGAGCTTGAATCTGCTCGTCCTGGGCTGGGGTTTGTTCCTCGGTCTCCTCCGCCCTCTCCTCCGTGAGTTTACAGTGGGGTTTGTGAGCAGAAAGGATGAGTTCGAGCCGTTCTTTCTCCTTTAACAGATCGGCGATCTCAGACTGCAGAGCTGCTTTGTCCTCCTCGAGACTATCGGTTTCCTGGACATATGCAGATTATAGTCATATCATGCACAAAGTCATATTTTTGGATGGATGAGATTGCAGATTAAAGTGATTTGTAAACTTACAGCTTGGAGACTGTTGGTTAGTTCCCGCCTACGATTTCGACACTTGGCGGCTGCGAGTTTATTCCTTTCTCTTCTGATCTTCTTCCTCTCCTCTTCCTCTGGAGAAAGCTGAAATGAAGAAACACATGCATGCGATTATCACTAAATGCATGTTGTAAATGTTTGCACTGTCCATGGAGCGGACCTGCTTACATTTCACTGCCGGTTGTATATTCTGTATATAACTGTGTATGTGACAAATAAAACTCTTGAATCTTTATTTAATGGCTAATTCCGGCATATATCTGTGGTTTATATAAACATAATTGAGTGACAGCTGATGTACACAAAATGCATATTTTATGCATATATTTTAATTAAAATTCACTCTTAAAAAAGAAGGTTACAATGCCAAAGATTTGATTTTAGTAACCTTAAAATAAACAATTCTTAAAAGAGAATTTTTTTTCTTAGTGTATAGAACATTCTAGTAATCTTAAGAAACATTTTCCACTATAGTGAATCTTTTGTTCAATGGAAAGGTTCCATGGATGTTAAAGATTCTTCATGGAACTATAGATGGCAATAAATAACCTTTATTTTTAGATGGGTGGTAGTTGGATGTAAATACATGATGAAGCGTTTTCTACAGTCAGTTGAATATGGAATTCTCCAGAAAGACCAGTTGCATTTAAACACAAATCAAGTAGCCTATGCAAAGCTTAGAGGTAACAGCTTAAAAAAACATGTATTTACCTGATCTTTCACCCCCTTTCTCCGGCCAGTGAAGGTCTTTCGAGCCGGTTTGGCATCTGTGGAACGAGATGAGCTCTGTGGTTTCTCGTGTCTACAGGGCGACACTGAAGAGATGTCAGTCGACAGGACCATCCACTTGAGATCTGGAGCTGAAGCAACAGCAGTGACCGTTGGAACAAAGGGAGCATCAGCATCCTTCAGAATACCTGTCTTCTGAGAATTAAACAAAATGTGTTCATCATGTATCCTTCATAGCAAAACTGCATTTTAGTACAACTTGCATCAAAAATGTCAAGAAATATTAGATCATCACATAAGCATACATAATTAATCCCACAGTCCATTTAGGTTAGATTCTAGGTAAACATGCAATTGATTACCTGCGTATCCTTCATGTCAGCAGCTGATGTGTGCAGCAGCTGTTCTGCAGACACCTGAGAAACACTCGCGTTTTTAGGCATCACTTCTGCTAGCTCGCTCCAGGAGATGCTGGGAACCAGATCAATATGTGACTAATGTCAACAAATGCTATTCTGCAGGGTTTCTTTTTTCAAAATCTAGATTGAGGTTACTACGCTAGGAGGCACCAGCCATCAGCGCTGCTTCTCTTTATAGTGAGGCAGATTTTTATGAATGAAATCTGTGAGACTGTACCACTGATCCGGAGGGGAGACAGTCCAGCACGAGCCAAATACATACACGGCATTTCACAAAAATCCCCGGCACTCGTTTTAATTCAACATTTTATGCATTCAAATAAAGTGTCTAATACGTAAACTCGGGTTATTTTAAGTTATAGGCTAACGCTGCAGCTTTCACATGAATGAACAAGATACGTCATTTTACGTGCCTTGTTTGCAGTCTGTCTTTTGCATCCCTCCGAGGTTATGATTTATGCACATTATAGAGATTTACATGACTAATATCCTAAAGATGGTTCATACAGGTGCGTGATTGTCTCACGAGGAATGCAATTATGACAAATTGACAGTGCATTTGCCATCATCAATCGAGTATACAAATTGACAAGAATTAAACAATTTAAACGATTGTTGTGATTCTTCAACCGCGCCCTTTCTATTAAAAAACCGTGATTTTTCGTATCCCTTGTCAATTAGAATGATAGATCTCCCACTCAGAGAGCTCCAGCAACAACCCTGTCGCTAATGTGAGCAGCCAATCACAGAGCGGCGTGTCCTGACCATATTTGGCATATCCGGTGTGGAGCCTCTAGCTGCAGAGCTACTGCGGCACAGCCTATTTTTATCATATCACACTTAAATCAATGACATTCTTATGACGACATATTCGCCAAGCACCCAAAATATCTAACTATGTGTTTTTAGCCTTTTTCATTAAAGTTAGCGATTTCATAACTGATATTATTCTGTCTATCATGTTATGGATATGCACACAAAAAAATCAAAGGCTTTCAAGAAAATGCATTAATGAACACTTGAACTGGAAGAAAACGGCGTTGTTCTTCTCCATAACCTGTGTGAGCATCTCTATTCATAGCACAGATGAGGTAATCCCGCTTTCACACGAGGGCGCGTGAGTGGGGCCTCCCTTCTGTCCAGAGTCCAAGTGTTTCCCGGCAGATCCGCCCCTGGTTTCTGATCTGTGAGTCTCATGAACGGAACAGGGCCATATGCAGGAGGGTCATTCCGCAAAATCAACATTATTTAATAACCTATCATCAACATTTTAAAAGTAGCCTATTATTTTTAAATTGCTATTTAAATATTATTTAAAAAAAAAAAAATAATCCTGTAACTTTTATTATTATTGTTCTTCTTTCTCAGTTCTGTGTTTCTAACTCATAATGATAGTAATAATAATATATAAAAATGTCATCGTCTGAGACAGCAGAGAGTAGCTAGCGCTATGTAGAGAAGTTTGTCCGTTTAGGGCTACTGTAGAAACATGACGAGGCAAAATGGCGATTTCACTGTAAGGGGACCCGCGGTGTGTGTTGATAGAAATGGCTCATTCTAAGGTAATAAAAACATTAATTATGTAAGGTCTTTATACACCACTGAAAAACATTCAAACATTGCATTTCTGTCAATAGATCCTCATAAATACTACACTCTGCACCTTTAAAGCAGCTTCTCAGGGAACTTTGTATAAGGGAGCAAGCAAATTAAAGTACAACACACACAAAATAGTAATATATATATATATATATATATATATATATATATATATATAAAAAAAGAAATCTTTTTTGATGACACCATCTTTAAGGACATTCTTTTTTCAGCACCTTTTTTATTATTATTATTTTAGTCTATATGTTTGTCACACGGTAATCTTAAATAATCACAAGGTTCTCTGTTAGCAGTGAATAACTGATCATTTGAAACCGGATATGTGATGTAATGTCTAAAAACACATGACCTAGAGCTAGCAATGGCAAAATAAACTGTAAAACTGTCAACTGTGTTAAAAGGCAAAGTTATATAAACATATGTGACGTCTGAGATGGCAACTGCAAGTGTAACTGCTTAACACTGCAAGACATTCTTACTTTAAAAATAACCACAATTTCGACAGGGTATCTGCGGAATGACCCAGGAGCCAGTGCTCAGCGCAGTTGCGTTTTCCAGTGAAATAAATACAGGTTGTTTGTGCTACACCTAAAATGTACATAATCAAAGCATTATGTTTATTTACTGTTAATACTGATAGAAGACTTTCGCTGTTGACAGGCGAAACTTCACAGGACATTTGCAGAGGCTCGGATCGTGTGTCAGTGACGTCAGTGGGAGGGGCGTCGCTATGACAACGCGGAAGATCAAACAAAAACACGAACGCAGAAGTAGGGCAGTCAAATATGACATCACATGGGAACGCTGATAGGGCTGTTTTCGTTTGTTAATCAATAACAAACCACCTTCAGTCATGTTTACCGTAGCCAATGGCAGAACATTAGCCTAATAAAACAAGACAAAACATAAGCAATTCATAAACAATCCAAACATTAGCTATTGCAATTGAGTTGCCTCGTTGCTTTGATTTTTCACAATAATAAAATGTTTTATTAATTATATATATTGTATTATTTACAATAATATATAACGTATGTACATGTTAAATGTAATGCACATAGTCACGTTTTTTTTGTTTTTTTTTATGTAGGCTATGCGTGTGAAATGTTACATCATGTGATTATTTATTGGTCCAGTGATGCAATAGGCCTACACACAGCGAACTCAGCATTTTATTAAAGGAATCCCTCATTAAAGGTGCGACGGCAGTTCACAATGGAAATCTGCGTGTCTGGATGTTACTCCTCCGTCACTGGACACGCCTTTCATTGCGTAAAGGTACGAACACTACCCGAGGCAATGGCTGTCTTGTGTGTTTCGCGGAAAAGTATGAAATCTAACAACATTATGTGCCAGCAGATGAACACTGTCTGAACGTGTATTTGAAAGTATCCATCAAAAAGTTTTCACCTCCATGCCATTAAAATGTAAATCGTATTTATACAATATAATAATACGGTAGCATTAGAACTGATAGTATGATTAAATATGGTTGTGAACAACAACAAAAAAAGTTGTTTTTAAAAACAATGAAGTCTTCTCGAAGTCTCTTTACATAATGCCGTCGCTAGACTGCACAGAGTGTTTCCCATCAGCACTCCGCCTCTTCAGGATGTTTTCCATATAAGGTAAATGACGTCGTGGGATACCCTGCTATGGAAGGTCATGTATTCCACTCCGTTTTCGCTCAAAATGTTAATCTACGAACGTTTTTGCAAGCATTTTGTTATTTATTAATCTTATACGTCTTTATTAATGAGGACTCGCTTGTGTAAACAGTAAAACGCGTCCCCGGAGACGTGTTTTCCTAACGTTTCTATGCAATCACTGGAAGCCCCGTAGCAACGCCCTCTCTGACGTCAGTAGCAGACTCGCATATAAACCCCGCAGCGCCTGAAGAGCGGTAGTCAAACTTTGGATACCAACGGCAGACGAACGGGGAACTAACAGATTTCAAGGCCTTTAAAACGATCCAACTTTCTGGATATACTAGCGCTGGATAGCCCTTGCTTCTCGACTTTTGACAAGATGATGTTTACCAGCCTTAACGCCGACGGTGACGCGTCTTCCCGGTGCAGCACGGCGTCGCCGAGCGGCGAGAGCGTCGCGTATTACCCGCTCAGCCAGGTATATTTGACGGTTATAACGATTGAGTTCACTAGTGTAACATTGTTGCTCATCTTAAAGGATGATTTATTTGTAGTTTATTTACTGTAGCTCGTGTTCAAATTATATTTTAGGCTTATTATAAGCAATACGAATAAAAAAACGAACCAATAATACAGAAATGGAAGGTGGGCTTCCATTTCAATATAAATAAATAAATAACAATGTATATTATAATATTGTATAAATCAGTCATGTATAATATGTGCCATATATTAAATTTATTTCTTCTTTACATTTTTAGGAGTTCACAGATCTGAGTGTCTCAAGTGCCTCTTTCGTGCCAACTGTCACGGCGATCTCTTCTTGCCCGGACCTGCAGTGGATGGTTCAGCCCATGATTTCATCTGTGGCGCCCTCCAACGGTGGAGCTCGAACTTACAACCCGAACCCTTACCCCAAAACGAGGGTCACTGGAACAAAGTCCAACAAGAGATCCCGAGCTGAACAGGTAAATAACGTGTTGACTTGGTTTCTCGGGATTGACCAGCCAGTGCACCTACATTTGTGTGTAAACTTGCAGAGTTCAGAAATTAAACCGTCTGTGTTCTTGCTTCCACAGCTTTCTCCAGAGGAGGAAGAGAAGAAGAAAATCCGCAGAGAACGCAACAAGATGGCTGCTGCTAAATGCCGCAACCGCAGACGAGAGCTCACTGATACGCTGCAAGCTGTAAGTATTCGGCAGACCTCTGTAGAAATGCCTCATGTATGCATGTCATGCATGTCCAGCGTCTGACGGTATTTGGTTTTGTCTGTAACAGGAAACTGACCAACTTGAGGATGAGAAATCTGTTCTTCAAAACGACATCGCCAACCTGCTCAAAGAGAAGGAGAGGTTAGAGTTCATCCTCGCTGCACACAAACCCATCTGCAAGATCCCCGGCGACACTGTCGCCAGCTTCCCAGAGCCGTCCGTCTCGCCCATGATCGTCTCCGATTCGGTCCCCGAGATCCACAGCGTCACTTCCTCCGTAGTCTCCACACCAAGCACATCGGTTACAACCTCTTCCAGCAGCTCGCTGTTTTCCAGCACGACCTCCACCGACAGCTTCAGCTCCACGGTGAAGCTCTCAGACCTGGAGCCCACCTTGGAGGAGTCTCTGGAGCTCTTGGCCAAAGCCGAGCTGGAAACGGCTCGCTCTGTCCCCGACATGGACCTGTCTAACTCTATGTACACTCAAGACTGGGAGCCGCTCTACACACCCGCTAACAACGACCTGGAGCCCCTTTGCACGCCCCGTCGTCACCTGCACTCCGGCCTGCACCACCTATACGTCTTCCTTTATGTTCACCTACCCAGAAAACGACGTCTTCCCCAGCTGTGGGCCGACGCACCGGAGGGGCAGCAGCAGCAACGACCATTCATCCGAGTCCTTGACTTCCCCGACCCTCCTCACTCTTTGAGCACTTACTAAAGACGCTTATCATTTATATTTGTCACACAACTTGATCTAAAAAGGCATTGCAGGGCTATGGAACTGACTCTATCAAGCAATCACGATTGCTTCCTATATTTATCTGAACCATATATGCCTGCCAAATGTAGCAAGATAAGCATGGATTAACGGATTTTGCATTAATGATCTGGTTAATGTTAATAACAGTTTTTTTTTTTTTTTTTGAGTTTACTGGTGCTAGATTTCAATTGTTGTATTAGTGTGTTCTGAGCAATAGAGAACATATGTTTTGACTTCACGGTTGATTTTCTGAATGTGTGAATTTTATTTACTCAAATGTGTGCTGCCTAACCATTGTATTAAATGGTCTAATGTCCAAGTATGAAGTTTTCTGTGAAAACGTAGTCTCTTTAATTTATGGGATTTTTATTTTTGTACTGAAATGTGAACTTGCGACTTGTTTGCAAAACAATAAATATTAAATGTATATAAAAACCCGATTCGCTTGTGTGACTGAGCTCACTTCACGTGACTATCAAATTTTTCATGTCGCGATAATCGCTGACGCTTTTATCACTATACGGTAATATCACGATATTGAAATAAGTTAGGAAAAAAAGTGCTGTCACTATAACAGTTTTTCTTCTAACAAAAGAACTCTGAACATTTAAATGCAATACACACATTTATAATGCAAACTAATTAAGAACAATAGGTAACCCTTTACCATAAGGTTGCATTAACTAAGCAACATTTGTTACAGAAGTTCTTCTTCTTAGTTAAAATACAACTGATCATTGCTCGGTCCATTAAATAATAGTTATAACTTGATTTTAATAATGCGTTAAGATTAATAAATGCTTTATAAATATTTTTCATTATCAGTTTACGTTAACTAATGAAGTCTTATACTTCATGTGTACAGCATACATTGATATTCTTAAAATGCATTCTAAAAATGTAAATAATTCATAATTAGTCACAGCATTTTGAAGTGCCCACGTTGTGTGTATGTTTATTATCGTGATATCTTATTACCGTATACCGCACATGTCTAATCACAGACATGATTTGTTGAAAACATATTTCAACTGCACTAAACGTTTGGGGTCAGTAAGATTTTAAATAATTTGTTTTAAAGAAAGAATGCTTTTATATCTGGCAAGGATTAATGAATGAAAAGTGACAGTAAAGACATTTATAATGTTCTATAGTAGAGAAAACTGCATCGCAGTTTCTACAAAAAATATAAAGGAGCAAAACTGTTTTCAAACTTAATCTTTTGCATCACAGGAATAAATTACATTCAGATATATATTTAAATAGAAACCATTATTTTTAAATGTAGTAATGTTTCACAATATTACTGATTTTACTTTATTTTTTATCAAATAAATGCATCCTTTAAAAAAAACAAAAAGTCGTGTATATCTGTCAGATTAGTATCAATCTTTTCATAGTCATACTTTGGCCTGATATTGAGCTACGCCCTTCAAACCACACCTTAATGCTGAATGGGCATCAAGATGATGTCCTATTAATGTTTAATCTGTGCTTTTGTGTTCTGCTCTGGTTCTGACGCAAGTAGTACTGATAAACATCAAATCAATGAATCTGAATAAATCCTGTGTCAAGATTCATTTAAACCTTTAACCAGAGCCCATTACGATTAGTTTGCATTACTTTATCTACAATATTATATTGCAGCCCAAAGAAATGGCAGTGGAAATGATGTTGTTCATGTGCGTAAGAGACCGTGACGCAACCACGCCATCATGCAGAGGTCACTTCCTTCCCCTTTCACGCTTATCGCGGTTGCACACTTGACAATAAGTGACTGTTGAACCTCAAAAACATGAGGAACCTCTTCCTTTTCTATGAGCTGTATGCTTTTTATGCTGATTTACGTCATAGTGGCTATTAAAATTATACTTTATAATGTACAGTATATAAAAAAAGAGGGATGAAGAGATACCGACGGAACAAAAAGGGAATTGCAAAAGACTAAATAAAATGTTAAACATCGGTAAGGCTAAAAACTAGCACTGTGTATCTCCAGCAGCAGACACAGCCAGTCAGTGAGATTATGGCCCTGACGTGAAATCACGTAGTATGTAATAATTCCCTGTCTATTAATACAATTGGCAGATCCCAGAGAGAGGCAGAGACAGAAATAGCAGGTGCGCTGCCTTCACCATCAGCATCAACAGCAGTAAAATTAGAACACGGTGACGCCGACCTGCGTCGATGCTGCAGCCCAGGGGAGGAAACAGACAGGCAGCGTATGCTGGTGAAAAAAGCAGGAGAATAGGGAAAAAGAGCAGAGAGAATCCAGGCTAAAGATAGACCATCATGCACTGCTCCCTCACTGATAGAGACACACAGTTGGATCGCCGCCATTTTCTGCATCATCTGGTGGATAATTACCAAGCTAAGGCACAAGCAGATTGGCTGACTGTTTAGATATAGACACATATGTAAATGTATACAGCTGCTATAGGGTCTCCACTACTAGATATTGATAACAAGATGATGTCACACTAATTTTACACTAGACAACCATTCACCCAGAGATCATAATACAGTAAGAAATATGAGCAGCTGTCTGTGTATAATTGTATGACATCACCAAAATTGTGTCAATGGCAAAACCTCTCACAAGGAGACCAAAAATAAAGAAAAATATATATACAGTGCAAACTTTAGATTCAACTGAATGACTTTCTCATAAACTGATGTTCAGGGGTATTTATAAGAGGGCATTTTTCTAACCATAATAGACACAGTGTGTTGTCAATTTATTCATATACATCAATTGAATTCATTAAATGAAAAAAAAAAAAAAAAAAACAGTGCTGGGTAGTAACTGATTACATGTATTACAAGATTATGTTGCGCTTTAAAATACTCATAGTCAGATTACAGTTGAATACATAATTACATGTTATTCTCACAATAATAGTAATAAATAAAATTAAGTTCATGGTTCTCTGATGTCGGTTAATGGTCACATGACATGCAGTTAAACAAAGAAAAGTTTTATTTGATAAAAAAATTATTTTATTTTTATGATTCAATTACTTAATAGCTTTTCATTAAACTCACGAACATAAGTCTGGGAAACCCTGACATAATATTTAATGCACTTCATGTTGTTGATAACAAAGAAAGGCAGCACTTTTATATCAATATGTAGGTCAGAAGTAATCTAAAAGTAATCAGATTACATTACCTTAAATATGTAATGTAATGGAACACATTATAACTACAATTTTTGTCATGTAATTTGGAATCAGTAACCGACTACCAATTGCAAGTAATCTACCCAGCACTGATCACAACTCAGATTAAAATCATATATAATCTTCAATCACAGTAGATTTTCACGTTATTTTATATTTATATAAGGGCATTTTTCTAAACATAAAGATAGGCGCAGTATGTTGTCAATTTATTCATATGCATCAATTGAATTATTTTAATGAAAAAACTAAACAAAAACTAAATCTGAAGGGTCAAGATGCTTGGCAGTCACTGGAAGTACCTGTAGTTAGATTATATTACGATTTTAAAATACTCAGTTACTACACTTACTTTTTATTCATTACATGATCACATGTTATTCTCACAATAATAGTAAAGAATAAAATTAAGTTCAGAAAGAATAAAATAAAATAAAATTGGTTCTCTGATGTTGCTTAAGGGTCACATGACATGCATGTAAACAAATAAAATCTTTTTAAAAATCTTTTTAGTGATAGTTTTTATTTTAAAATAATTTATTTTTATTTTTTTATGATTTAATTATATTAATAGCCTTTTTTTCTCCATTAAACTCACAAACCCAAGTCTGGGAAACCCTGACATAATGTAATATTTAATGCACTTCAAGTTGCTGATAACAAAGAAAGGCATATATTTGATTTCTTTTTGTACTTTTATATCAATATGTTACAAGATTATCCTATTCAAATCAATGTGATAAACGAGTTAGGTCAAAAGTAATCTAAAAGTGATCAGATTATATAATCTTAAAGTCCCAGTGAACCGGAAGTAGCGAGTGAGTTTTCTTCAGTGCTGTGACGTATTTCCAAGTGAAAGAGAATATTAAACAGAAGGCGGGGTTTACCATCTCTCGCTCACAGCAGACTAACCGTTGGAGGGGCGTGGTTACGCATTTTCAAACCTAAGCCGTCAAACTGACATCATCTGAGAAGGAACATTCCAGACCGGAAGTTACGTTTCAGATTTTGATTAAAGATTACAGCGACAAACAATTTTTTTTTCTGTGTATTAACTTGCGCGGATTAATTGTTCACCCTAAACCCTTTAATATGTGCTAACAAAGTAAACAGGGTCAATTTTGATTTCATGAGGACTTTAAATGTGTAACATAATGGAACACGTTATTAACTTTAGTCATGTAATTTGGAATCGGTAGCCTAACCCATGGAAGCTTGTTTCCGACACAAAATAAAACATTTTAAAAGATAATTGCGACTTTTTAATCTCACAATTGTGAGTTTACATCTCGCAATTCAGAGAAAAAAGTCAGAATTGCGAGTTATAAAAATATAAGCTTGCAATTCTGAGAAAAAGCAATACACACTCACCTCAGAGAATCCAGCTACAGTATCTGCTGAGGCGATAAATACATTCCCAGATAGACCTGGAATAAAATAGATCAAATGTTAAAAACATACATAAAAAGGACTTCACATGAGCATTATTTTGTCTCCCAAAATTGTGACGCATACGAGGGTATTTTGCCATGAGTCCGTGCAGATTTCAGGCCTTGCGTCAGAATTCATAACATGTCTCAAAAAGTAAAATATCAAACATTTGTTTCTGTGCAACGTGTTCTAGAGACGCCCTGGATCTCCACGAGCTGGCGCTGTCGACACACAGAGACTCGCGGAGGCAGTGCGCGTGCGCCGATTGAGGGGCGCGCAGGCGCAGTGCGCACCTCGACCCGGGCCTGCAGTAGTGGAGCGATCAGCTCGTCATGGCGCGGTTCCGTGTGTTCTCGCTCTCTATCTCGCTGTTGTTTGTGGTTCATTCCGTCGTGTCGATCTCATTCTACCTGCCGGTGCGCAGCAGAAAGTGTCTGCGGGAGGAGATCCACAAAGACGTGCTCGTTACCGGAGAATACGATATCAGCGAGCAGCCGAACACGAAAACCAACCTGAAGGTGACGTCACTCGACACATCTACAGGATTAACGATTTAAATATTCACATAAACAATCGTTACTCGTATAATCAACTATTACATTACGACTGACTGTGGTTTTCAGTTAATCTGTGATGATTGTGCCGGTTCTGTGAGTTTAAACTCAAGGCCTTGTGTTAGTGCTACATGGCGCTTCCTGGTTGGACGGTGATGTCGTGATTTAATTAACTTCGTTTTTAATAACATTAAGCTGGTTCAATGCATCAAATGACGTTGGCAAATGATATTAAGCCTTTATTTAGCAATTTAAAGTGAGTAAAGAGCAAACGCGGATGTAGTTGGTGTGTTTTCCTTCGGGTCTCGTTCACTAGTTATAACACGTCAGTCTTACTTCCATACTGGCCTGTACAGAGAAAGTATTAAAGCTTATGATATATACATGGCACTGTACACACTATTAATCAGTGTAGCATTCAATTATGATAGAACACATTGGTTGCCTTTCTGGCCTTTATAATGCCTTTTGACTGTACTTATAATAGATGTGTAGATGTTTCATATATTTGCTTTCTGTCTGGCTTTGGCTGAATGTCGAATGTTGTAACCCTGTTAGATCACAGACTCCTCCGGACACATCCTCTATGTGAAAGAAGATTCAACCAAAGGCAAGTTTGCCTTCACCACAGAGGACTACGACATGTTTGAGGTGTGCTTCGAGAGCAAGTCACCTATGGGTGAGTGTTTCGCACACCTGCAGACTTCTCCAGCTGATGCGTTTGATTAAAACACAGGCCCTTGGCGGACACATGTTCAGCTTAAAGTGATACTATGATGGTAGATGAATTAAAAGTCTGATTCTGAGTTAGCTCTGATATGATGTATGATTTCAGAATTCATGATTGTTACATTTTTCTTTGTTTTAGGAACTGGAAGAGTTCCTGACCAACAGATCAACTTGGACATGAAGCACGGTGTTGAGGCCAAAAATTACGAAGAGGTTTGTTCGCATTGTTTTCTCATGCTTAACATGAGCTGATTTTTATTAGCTTTTTTATATCATTTGTCTACTACACTGCCATTCACCAAGGCTGCTTTTATTTGATCAAAAACACAGTAAAACCATAACATTATGAAATATTACTACAGGACTGTTTTCCATTTTTATATATATATACATTTAAATGCAATGTATTCCTGTGATCAAAGCTAAATTTTCAGCATAATCACTCCAGTCTTCAGTGTCACATGATCCTTCAGAAATCATTCTGATATGAGGACTTACTGCTTAAGAAACATTTCTGATTATCAATAGCTATGCTTCCATTCAAAGTTGCACATTTAACTTTAAGCAAAACTGGAATATTGCATAAAACATTTGAGAATAAAGCACATTTTTCATCCCAGTGAAAATTGTCACTTCCTTGGAAATTGGAACAAAATATCAGCAATAAAAATGAATGTTGCTTCAATCTGGGAAGCCACTCTGGCTCATTTTTCCTGACTTGCGTCTCAGAGCGCACAGACGAAACGCAATCCAAGCTGTCGTGCTATCTTGCATTCGGATGCCTGATGCTTGTGAACGCAATCATGTGAGACGCTTCTGGGAGGGAATTAAACCAAATCATTCTGATGACAGACTTTGGCTCAGGCATTTCAGAATCAAATCACATCCTCTGTTGAGGCAAAGTCACACAAGTTTTTTTATTCGGTAAATGTATTTCCATTGAGTTTATGAGGATGTCTTAAATAGTTATCCATCTCAATTAAATGCATACTTTATGTGCATTTTCAGAATGTATGCACATCTTGGCGTTTCATCCAGCATTTTTTAACGTGTAACACTAAATGCACATAATAATAGGTGGTTTGAAACAGTTGTGCTGCTTAATATTTAGGAAACTGATACATTTTTTCAGTATTCTTTAATGAGTAGAAAGTTCAAATACAATTTTTTTTTTTTTAAATGGATATGTTTTGTAACATTATAAATGTTTACTTTCACTTCTGATTCATTGAATGCATCCTTGCTGAATACAAATTTATATTGCATTTGGAAATGATCTACCCCTACTTTTACTGTCAGATTTGTAGCTGTTGGTTTGAAGTCATTCTGATTGTGCCGCTTTGTTCAGATTGCCAAGGTAGAGAAACTGAAGCCCCTGGAGGTGGAGCTCCGTCGGCTGGAGGATCTTTCTGAGTCTATTGTCAATGACTTTGCCTACATGAAGAAGAGAGAGGAGGAGATGAGAGATACTAACGGTAAGAACCAACCCACTGAAGTTTAGTTCCAGCTCTGAGCAAGATTGGATAAAAGTAGGGCTGTCCCCAACTAAAGATTTTTTACAGGCGACTAGTAGTTGTTCATTCAAGCCTTTAGTCGCATGTTAATTAGGGGTGGGAATCTCTAGGCACCTCACGGTTCGATTACGATTCAGAGGGCTGCGATGCGACGCATCTTTTTTCTATACAGATTTTCTTTTTTCTCATTTGGTACCTTTAAAGCAAAGTTTTTATAATGACCCATAATGAATTTACTTCCAATATATTTTATTAATAAAGCAAATAAAAGGGATTTTGCAAGTGAACAGGAAGGTAACATTTGCCAGAATATGTCCCAACATTGCAAAGCACCAACAGGAAAAGTGTCTGTAGCAGCATACTTAATACATGCATATAGTAAATTAATCCATACTTCAGCATATTCTGAATCACTAACATAAAGTAATAACCAGCACCCTCCTGTTATGTGCAATGAGCAATATAATAAAAACAAAAACATTTTGCTGTCCCAAAACCACAGCTCTCATACAAAAGTAATGCTTGTGGACTAAAGCATATTCTGAATAATAGTAACATACAGCTGCTCTTATACACCAATAAATAGTCTAAGACTTATGACTTAAAACTAAATCCTGAGCACACACTTTTTTTTCCCCCTTCTGTATACCACAATCAAAAACCGCTTTTATGAAATGAACATCTGCAGAGAATACAGACGCAAATCCTTGACCATCTAATTTGCGAGAGAGTTTGTGGTCCTCTGGTTGGCAGCGTTGGAAACGTGTAATATGGTTTCTCACGTTTGTCGTGTTTGGAAAATATTTTAGTTTAGTTTGATACAACTTGCATATAGTGTGGCTCTTGTCCAGGTCATTTTCCCCTTAAACCTCACAGAAGCCGAGGTGCTTCCATACGCTAGCTTTTAATGCAGAGGGTGCCGGTGGGATTTCTCGCTCAGCCATCATGCGTCTCTGTCATGTGCACACCACAGACAGTCCGGGCGCTGCACTTCCCGCGCTTCAGAGTTGCGCCTTTTGCGTTCCGCCAACATTACGTTATCAACATTTATAAAGTCGATATTTGTGAATCGATTCAGAATCGTCCACATTCGCGTGGCGATGCATCTAAGAATCAAATCTTTCCCCCACCCCTAATGTTAATATGAATTCAGTTTCTTAAATATGTACTGGGGGAATGCTAAACCATAATGCACAAAATATATAGCCTATTCCATGCTCAAGCGCGCTCATACAGCTTGCTGAAAAGCACAGGCAAAAGTAATGATTATGAAAAAATTTAGACATTTTAATTATTTATTAATAAACTAGTGTTTTCTGAGTCAGTGACGGCTGCTGACTCTCTTCTCCAGTGGATGCACCTTCAGAGACAAATGCACCTTTCATATGGATTACATAATCGGAGAGTATTTTTTTATTTTTTTTATATAATTTGAATTGGTTAGACAATTCAAGCTTTCTATATCTCATGTCTGTGAGGCAAGTAGCCTATATTTTGAATTTCGGTTAATTTTTATGACGCACTCCTGTTCCCGGAGACTGAGACGTCAGAAAGCCCATCCTACAAGAGCACTATGTTTTGTTGCTGTTGTGAGTTTGCGCAAATAAAAGTAGATTACGGTTTTGAATGATGTATTACTCTTATTTGTATGGCCAAAAATGACGGTTTAAGTAGTTTCCGCTGTTATCAGGAAAACATTTAATTGATCGCGCCGGCGCCTCCATGTCAATGGCAGTAAGCGCACTATACTTTGACGTCCGCACAAACACTTGGATATGTGCCTAATAACATCACACATTTATCTAGGTTAGCGTTAAAGTGAGTGGCCATGTTCATTTGCTACTACTTGCATGTTTCAAATAAGCCATATTTGAGGTTAATGGATGATAGGTGAACGTTTGGATTTCCTGCCTGCGATGCTGTAATTACCACAATACCCCGCCGTTAACTATCTGTCCCTCGTGGATTGAGTGACTTTGCCACTTTCTGTGGAGTTTTCTTTTTTGCGATTAAACAATGAATCGCATTTTGTTCAACTAAGCCTCGTTGACTATTAGGGGGCAGCCCTACATAAGTGTCTTCTAAATGAACCAGTATAGATGTATATGCAGTATTTTGTGTATGACTCGTTTCTGAAATCCTGTCGTGTTTTGCAGAGTCCACCAACACACGCGTGCTGTACTTCAGCATCTTCTCTATGTGCTGTCTGATCGGTCTGGCCACGTGGCAGGTCTTCTACCTGCGCCGTTTCTTCAAGGCCAAGAAGCTCATTGAGTAAAATATGCCTGTACAATCAGGGACCCAGAACTACTTCCTGACATCAAAACCTCCGGCCCCTGACATTTGCTTTGCCTCGGCGATCCGTTCTGGTCGCCACAGGTGACCTGAAGTTTATCGGGAGTGGACGTGCATCAGGGAATTCTCTGGGAAGCGATTGATGCGTGATGGCCAAATTGTCTTTCAGTGCGTGTACATTTTTGATACAAGCTTGCTCCGTATCATTTGGAAAAAACACCCTTTCAATTTTTTTCGGCTTTCTTTTTTTTTTTTGTATTTATACTAAATGACAGCACAAGCCCCTATAACTGATAAAAGATGCGCTTCTGTGAGAGAAACCTTGTGGTCATCTGTCGTTCATTGAATGTTTGTGTTAATAATTGCTGTAATTATTATTTGGAAGGATAGAATGATTGTGTCAGCCTTTAGTCACGAAGTTCTCATGAACTGATGAGTTTAGCTGTCTTTCAAACACAAGTAGAAAAACTTGTGTTTGAAAATGCAAAGCCATTTTGTCAAAATGAAGTCCCACTCACTGCAAGTGAACAGAGCGAACGCACATCAGAGCTTCAAGCTGACATATTCCATTCTGATTTTGAGAAATGTACTAATTTTTTTTATTTTGGGAGGGGCAGAATCTCATTTTAGCTTGCTCATGGGAAAGCCTGAGTTCATCTGTAATTAAAGTCTTTATTTGTTGATTTGTTAGTCGTTGTTAGTTTCTCCACGGACTGAATACTCGTTCAATCCAACAGAACTGCAGTGGGCTTGAGGTTAAAGATGTGTAAATGCCATCATTGCTGCCCCATCAACTCTGGTGTCTTTAATGGTTTGATTTGTTACTGGATCTACCCGTATTTGAAAGATCAAACTAGACTTTCAGTTTTGGATTTCCTCTTCTTTTCAAATGCTTTAATGGAATAGTGGTTACACGTGTCCTGGGTGGAAGGTTCGAATCAGATTTATTATTATTTGCTACCAGTGGTTTAATTCTTTGCTCCAGTGTTCATACTTTTTCCAACAGCAATGGTTTTCTTCTGATTAATTTTGGTGAAAGTGGATTTCAGAAATATAATTGGCTTGTCATTCAATAAAAATTGTTAGTAAAGTATTTTGAGTGTGTGTCCGTTATTAACGAATGAAGTTGTGATGGAAACTCAGACATGACAGGCATCATCATCTAAGAGAATCTGAATTTAATAAACTATATTAAAAGAAAATAGGCTTGTTGGGTAGATCCTGTTCCAACCGATATATTTACACATTTTGAATAAAGATGAAAATAGAGCCAATAATAAAGCAATTTAACTATGCATGTATAATAAAAACAGATACAGGCTTTATGATAACGTACAGTGCATCATGTTTAATATTCGAATAGGCTACTTGGTGGATACATTTTTGTGAGATCATAATGAAATTAGGAGCAATCAAATTTAACGAAACCTACTTTTTGTTTTAATTTGTTGCTTTTGAGTCCAAAGAGTGTTAAATGTTAGTGTTTTCTTGATCCTCATATCAGAATGATTTCTGAAGGATCATGTGACACTGGGGTAATGATGCTGAAAATTCAGCTTTGATCACAGGAATAGATTTATTGTAGATTATAATGAAATTTCACAGTTAAACAGTTTTTGTATTTGTGCATTTATGCTCATATTGTGAGCATAAGAGTTTTTACATTTTTTTTTTTATTTTACCAAACTTTTGAACCGGCAATGTAAAATAAAAATCATAAACCACCATACTTACAACCGTAAAGGGAAATAATAATATTCTAATAGGCCGCTTGTTTAATTCTACATGCAGGAAACTAATTTAATGTATTCAATTTATTTAAAGAGTGTTACTGTATTAGCTGATTTCGATTCATAGCATCATACAATTCATGTTTTACGTAATGCAAATAACGTAATAAGATTTATTATTATTATTATTTATTTATTTAGCAAATAATGAGTTGCTGGATATAATATATAGGTATTTCCATGGGTCTTTATCGGTGTTGAGACGGTAGCGAGTGTTGATGTGGATGGACGGTTGGTGGGGCTGTAACAACACAGTCCTGATCGCCGTTCAACAGCAGCAGCAGCAGAAGAAGAAGAAGAGCAGGACTCGCGACCCGGAGGAGGTTTCTGTGGTTCCGTGAGTGTTGAAGCTGTCAGGAGAAGCTCGCTCTGAATCAGCGCAAAGTGAAAATGCCCGGCGCTGATAAAGAGACGGATCTGTCCGAGCGCATCGAGTCGTTTCTGTCCGAGCTGAAGCGCTGCGGCAGCGGGGCAGGATCCCTCCGGGGCTCGGCGGAAACTGCCCGAGAAACGAGCGCTTTACTCCGCAGAATCACCGCCCAGGCCCGCTGGAACAACGCCGGTGAGTAACAACACGAGTGTTGTTCCCATAGCCTGTAAGACATGTGTTGTTCCAGATGCTGGTCGCCTTAATTTTGTTTTTCTTGCCGAGAACGGAACATACTGAAAAATAAGCGCACACTTAATCTCAACTAAACAATAACACTCCTATGACATCATTCATTGTGTGTTTTATTTTATCAACGAAAATAAAATAAAATTCAGCTATATACGTTCATGTATAGAGATCCCATATATAGGAAGAAAAATAAATTAATATTGTTGTTTATTTAATGTAATTATTGAAAAGTATTTAGTTACATTACGTTGTTTTCTACTTGCTATAGTAATCCACTGTATCTTGTATTATTTATTGCTAATTTTAATCAAATGTATTTTTATTATTGAAATCTTAATATAGCTTATTTTAGTCTACTTTTTATTGTTTATTTATTAAAATCGTTTATTTTCATCAAATGTTTATTTATTTTAGCCTGTGTTTTTTTTTGTTATTTATTTTCTTTCTATTCTAAATCTGATTTATTTTAATAGGGATGCACCGATATATGCTGTATAATAATAATAATAATAATAATAATAATAATAATAATTATATAACACTTATATAATAAGACCAATAATTCTTTATATTTGAAAACCGATAAATCTAAATCCAAATTTTTATATAATTTTTGAGAGCCTGATTACACAAACAAAAGTCTCACCATTAAAAGCACAATTATAATATCTCAGAATAATTTTAATGACAGACTTTTGCGCTGCACATGTTGCACTGAACTGTGCTCATATTTCAAGCAGTTCCAACCCCCTTATGGCGAACAGTGCATCGCAAGCGTCTCAGCTGAAGGAAAAAAGACATTATTTTAACACTTTATTATCGGGCCGATCACGATAACATATGAACATATATCACCCGATACCGATATGGTGGCCGATATATCGTGCATCCGTATATTTTAATCTTATTTCTACATTTTACTTTTACACTTTTTAAACATTTGCACCGACACCCTAGCATTCTCAGGACCCCAGTTTGAAGCCTCTGGTGTCCTTTTTCAGGTGAGCTGATGGAAATCATACGGAAGGAGGGCAGGCGGATGACCGCAGCGCAGCCGTCCGAGACCACCGTCGGTAACATGGTCCGCAGGGTGCTGAAGATTATTCGAGAAGAATATGCGAGGTGAGACACTAACTTCATTCCCTCTCCCCTTCCACTGAGGCCTCCTTCACTTCAGTTTCCCTCTGTACAGATAAAAGTTTATCAAAGTGATTCCCGCTCACATGGATCCACAGAAACAACTAAGAACGCTTTATTATGCATGCCAGACAAGTCATTTGGTGGCCATTTTGTAAAGAAAAACTGCGTCTGCGCACATACCTATTCAAACGTATGTGAAGGCGCTGCTCAAACCATGAGATTCATCCCATAATTCCCAAAACAATATTCAGGGAAGTAGTTGTAGTTTTATGCTTTAACCACTAGAGGGCATTGTGTAGCTTAAAAAAAAAAAGAAGATATATTAGTATCATCATACAGGTTTATGAACGTGATAGTGAGTACATCATCAGGAGATCATGTGTCTCTCCTCAGGTCCAGAGGCAGCAGTGAGGAGACGGATCAGCAGGAATCTCTGCACAAGCTGCTGACGTCTGGAGGATCCAGCGAGGACAACTTCAGGCAGCACTTCGCTCATCTCAAAGCCAACGTCATTGAAGCCATCAACGAGCTGCTGACAGAACTGGGTGAGAATCCAGCATGATCCAGTCGCGTAATGAACTGTATGTTCTTGTAATGACTGCATGATCGATGAACTGTTTCTAGAGTCTGTTTTATTCACTGTTGTGTTTTTAGAGGGCACCACAGACAACATCTCCATGCAGGCGCTGGAACACATCCACTCCAACGAGGTCATCATGACCATCGGCCGCTCCAGAACAGTGGAAGCTTTCCTGAAGGACGCGGCGCGGAAACGCAAGTTCCATGTTATCGTTGCAGAGTGCGCGCCCTTCTGTCAAGTGAGGCCATGCTTGCATTCATTGTGTGTTTTACAGACAGCCAAGACACTCTCATTGCAATAATGTTTAATCATTATTTAATCTTATTTAATATATAATATTTATATATAATTTATTTATATGTATTCTAATATAAATTATTATAATTATTGACAAAAACATTTAGACTTATTTATTATTAGAATGTTATCTATTATTCAATTGTTTTATAATTATTCAATGTATTATTATTATTATTATTATTATTATTATTATTATGTTCTTTTCATTTAATACACAATGATAATAAATGATTAATAATATATTTAAATGTTTAATAATCATCATTTTATATATATATAAATAAATAAAAACTGAATTATTGTAATATGATTTAATAATTTATAATATTGTAAAATAATATAAAGTATTATAATTATTGACAAAGTAATAATTATAATGTAATAACAAATATTTATATAATTTATGATTTTTTTATATATATATATATATATATAATTATTTAAATATATAAAAATATATCATTTAATTATTTTTTTCTATGATTTATTATTATTTCCATTTGTCATTAATTATAATCATATATTTATATACAATATACTTTTTTAAAAATCATATATTATTTAATAAAATAATATATATATATATATATATATATATATATATATATATATATATATATATATATAAATAACAACATATTAAGTTATTAAATATCATTATTAATAAATGCATATAATGATTATGCAAAATTTGATTTTACTATTAATTTAATACTAATAATATTTAAAAAATATTAAACAGTAATATCTTATAATTTGGATGTGTATATATATATATATATATATATATATATATATATATATATATATAGCTATTAGTATTATTTATAAAAATAGTTTTATATGAATGTTTTAGCGGGTTATGCGGTTAATTTCACATGTATTTTATTTCGCATATGTATTTGATGGTGTTTTTTGTCATTTTTCAGGTCCTTGGAAATAACTTGACTAAACTCACATGAACTCTTTTTGTCCGTCAGGGGCATGAAATGGCCACAAGTCTTTCCAAAGAGGACATCGAGACAACGGTCATCCCAGACGCTGCCATTTTCGCTGTGATGTCCAGGGTCAATAAGGTGAAATAAAGGATTCAACATATAATATTCAAGATATGATAATTATCCATAATCACACAACTAAAAATATTATCAGATGCATTATTATTTTGTTTCATGTTAGTCATACACAGGCTTTAGTTTCTTGATGAATGATTTGAACCTGGTGAATGATGTGTGTGTGTGTTGTTCAGGTCATCATCGGCACACAGACGGTTCTGGCCAATGGGGGTCTGCGAGCTCTTAATGGCACACACACACTGGCTCTGGCCGCAAAGCATCACTCGACTCCTCTCATCGTGTGCGCTCCCATGTTCAAGCTCTCACCGCAGGTCCCCGACGCACTTACACACTGCAGTCAGCAGATAATAGATGCCGTTTGGAGGTTTAACTTGGCTCTTTGTTGTTGTAGTTTCCCAACGAGGAGGACACGTTTCACAAATTTGTTTCACCACATGAAGTTCTTCCCTTCACTGAAGGTAATGACGCACAGCAACATTTGACCAAATCATTTCCAATTTTACACATTCAATTTAAGGGTAAAGTAAAGCTGCCAAAAATAAGTCGCACACCTGGTATTTCTTCATTTGTAACGAGGCCATTTGATGCTTTTTTTTTTTTTTGTTTGTCTTTTTCCTTAGTGGGAATGTCTTCATGCATTTTCTAGCTCTTAAATCGTGAAAGGACCAGTTTAAATGCCCTCCGAAGCGCATTTGAGATCACTCAGACTACTTCAGGAGGGTTTTTTTTACCTGATCTCAGATCAGTTTGTAGACATTCAATGATAGATTTGTATAATAAAGAGGAGGAATTGTAGCCAAGTCTTTTCTAGTCTAATTAACTAATTTAATAAAATAAGACGTGCGATAAAGACACTCAATATGTGATGTTATTAGATGATTTATTAGTGGTATTTAATAATTACACCTTTAATAAAACATTAGCAGTTGTTTGTAAAAGGTGTTTGGCTTAATTTGCAAAGCAACTGGTTCAAGTTTTCGAAACACTTTTACTACATTAAACAGGGTGTCTGCAGGTTTTATGAAGGTAAATTTAAGACCAATTAAAGAAAATTGAAGGGAACATAACATGTTTTCTAAATGTAAATGTCTGGGAAGCACACAATGACTGTATTGGTGACGCTTCAAGGTTTTAAAATGCAGTTTCCTCCATTACTTTAATAAATTCAACAGAAAAAAAGCTTACGTTTGAATTGCACTGCATTGGAAAACAAGACAAAACTACTAGCATCACTTTTTTTTTGTGCAAATATCTAAACCTCCTTAAGTCGATACATTTACTCGAAGCAACATGACATAAGAAATCTTGTGATCTTGAGAAAGTGCTTTCATGATTAACACAAGAACAAATATCTGCCAATGGGTTCAGAAGTTGAGATACTTGTACTTGTTTTAAGCATAAACTCGCTTAAATTTGTTCAATTAGTCAGAAAACAAGACTTAATTTCATTTTGCATCAAGTAAATGCATCTTGATTTACGGAGGTTTAGATATGTGGACGAACTGTAATTTAGAGCCCTATGAAATCCATTTTATTATTTTTTATTAGTCAAAAAGCATGTCTACTTGAAATCATGAAACAGCATTTTACATTAATTTATTAAAATAAATACATTTAAGGCCCTATAAAATAAGTTTTATTTTTACCAAATTACTGTTTTCCATTTTGAGTGAACTATCCCCTTTAAGTGTCCTGACTTCCTACTTTTATGAAAGGATTCTGTGATTCCGTACCTGTCTTCTAGTGCCCTAATTTAAGGCCATGATATTGAAGTTAAGACGTTATGCTACAATAAGACATTTTCAAGGCCTTAGTTTTAATTTCACCTACAATTTAAGACCCGCAGAAACTGTTAAAGCATAATAACCTATTCTAGTAACCTCCCCCCAAAAACTAAACACTGACCTTTTGAAATAGCATTATATGGCCTCTTGAAATGCTGTTTCTATTAACATCTGACATGCAATTTCTGTTTCCAGGTGAGATCTTATCTAAGGTCAACGCCCACTGTCCAGTCTTCGACTACGTCCCTCCTGAACTCATCACACTGTTCATCTCAAACATCGGTGGAAACGCTCCGTCGTACATTTACCGTTTGATGAGTGAACTTTACCACCCTGAAGATCATGAACTTTAGTCTGGAAAATAAACAATCTCTGACTCGCATGTTTGTGTCTCACTTTGGCATTCAAAACTTCTGAGATGAGTGTGTGTGAACAATATTTAAGCTAGCAATCCACACCGTTACATGTTTATAAAGTAAAGGCAACATTCATGTGTGTGTATTGTTGACATTTAATACACCAAATATATTCTGCAAACGGTTTACAGAAAGTTGCATCTTATAAAATTCATTCGTTTTAAAAATTAATCAAAAAAAAAAAAAAAAAAAAAGCGCAAAACAAAAACGTTCAGAATGACAGGAAGCTCTGCATGAACTGTAGAAACACGGCAGCTCAGTCGTGATCACTCGCTTGAGCGTTTCTCAACTGCGGGGAAAGAAACAAGCGTTACAGAGGTTTGATCGAGACGCTTCACTGCAGTCACCTGTGAGTTCACTGTACCTGCTTTGTGCTTTGGTCCATTTCAGAGCACTTCTGGGCGGCACTGCCACAGCTGGATGGTAGAAAGTACAGTCTGCTCGCTTGCACTGCGCCGCAAATCTACACGGCTGCCAAAAAAAAAAAGGGATATGAACAAATACGTTTAGTCAAAATTATTTAAAACTAGGGCTGCGCAATATATCGAAATGTACATGTCGCAACAGCACGCAATATCTGAATGATTTTAATAGGTTACGTCAACATTGTGAAAAGTGTACGTTTTATATGGTAACTCCAAAAAATGTAACATGAACTAACAATGAACAATAGTTCTACAGTATTTATTAATCTTAATGCTAATCTCAACATTTACTAATATATTTTTAAGAGCCAAAGTTTTATCTGTTAACAGTCAATGCACTGAGAATATGAAAATTTTTATTAAAGCTGCAGTCCGCAAGTTTTGCCTCTTTGTCGCCATCTCTGTTTGAAACCTGCAATTGCAGTTATTTGTGGAATCATCATCTTTACGTGGGCTGTGCACCGGCGGCTCCTCAGCGCAGATGAATCTAATGTTTTGAGGAGTGTGTGTGGCTGTCATTCATTCACCGCACCGACGTGGATGCTGTACTTCAGAATTACAGATTCTACGTCTTGGAAGTACGACCGAAATGTCTGCCACTTTTGTTCTGACCAAGTGACAAAAAATAATTACAATAAATCGCCATACGGTGATTAAATATAACAATGGCTTAGCTTATATCACATCAAACCGTACAAATTATTATTACTGTTATACTTTGTTCTCATATTGTTTATGTTATGTTAACAACATCAGCATTGCGTGGCTATCTGTATTTAATGCGTATTAGCATTACCTGTAGATTTTAATTTCTGTACAGTCTAATCTTTTGCTTTGGGTGAATCTCCAGTTGTCACTGATGATGTCGTTTGGACCTTTTTGGATTACAATCCGACATCAAAGCGATACTTTAATTATTCCAGCTGCTGTGAGAAAAGGCTATAAATGATCCGCCACCTGCAGCATCCATACACACGCCGCGATGTATACAGGCGTGGCGTAATGACGCAAATACATACTTGAATTTTCTGCGGAAACCCACCAGTACCAGTCAAATTATAACACATTATTACAAGCTTACCGTCGTGAATCGGGCTAAGGTAAGGAGATCGTTTTGAACACTGCCTGGTTATGTACTTGCTCAAAAAATGATATTGGATAATTTTTAACCAAAAAAGTTACAGACTGCAACTTTAAGTAACATTAACAAAGGTTAATAAATGCTTTATTGTTAGTTTATGTCAGTTAATACATTAACTAATGTTGGTAACACTTTACAATGAGACCTTATTGTGAAGTGTTACCAAGAAGTCTCTTCTGCTCACCAAGGCTGCATTTATAGGATTAAAAAATACAGTACAATTGTGAAATATTACAAATTAAAATAACTTTTCTATTGAATATATTTTAAAAAGTAAAATATTTCTGAATTTTTTTAGCATCATTTTCAGAAATCATTCCAATATGTGTAAATGTCTACATCAGATTTCAGTGTTTGTCTACATAATAAACAAATAGATCCCTCAAAGTGAAACTTTGTAAAACTCACTTTAGGGTGGTAGAACGGACAGTCCAGCTTTTTACACTCTGGGAAGAAACGGCACACGCTGCTGGCTGGAGCTGGAGCTGAAGCTACAGGGTCAGAGGTCACAAGGTCAAATATCAGCGGCTGTATCAAAGTGCACATTCCCATTATTTTTGTCTTACACACCTGCTCTTGTAGGGTTGCTGCTGACTCTTCGGCTGACGTGTGTGAACGGACAGTCTGCTTTGGTGCACTTTGCATCAAACTTACAGTTAGGATGAATAAACAGACACTTGTCTGCAAATTTACAGTTGGGAAACAGTCTGCAACAACCAAAAACAATGCATTTACATAATATGCATTACTACATAACTATTAGTCATAGCAAAATAACTAGTGGTGAAATATTTTATTTATCCTATAGAAAAGTAGTTTGAATACTATAAAAGCCAGATGCGTTTTGAAGACCTCATGGTCTACATGACTGAGAGAAGTCACACGGGAAAGAATGGGATTTTGTTGCTTGCGGTTGCCATCTGCCCTTGTGGTTCAGATGGCCTTCAACATGTTCTCTTGATTAAAAAAAAGGGCAAAAATACATAAACACTATGTGGGACAATCAAAATATGTTTTGACTAGCTGGCAGTCAGCCACCCTTCAGCCCAATTTATACTTCTGTGTCGAGTGTCCGCTGTAGCTACGTCGTAGGCTGTGTGTAGCTATGCATAGACTACGACGTACCCTGACGTGCACCTCTTCAAAAATGTAACAACACGTTGATTCGATGCGGACCGCAAGCACTGTGATTGGTCTGCCAGAACCCCTCCCTCAGGGGTATCATGCTCCCTCTGCATGTGTAACCGCGCGTTGCCGCGGACAACAACGCAGAAGTATAAATGAAAATTGACGCATAGCCCACGGCGTAGAGGCTATGACACGGGTCTGACACAGAAGTGTAATTCAGCCTTTACAAAGATAACAGGCTAGCTAACTAATGAAATAACTGTGGCGAAAGTGTTGGGTAGATTCCAGGAAGAGAAAAGGGAGGAGAGCACCTGCAAATTAGATGATTAGTTAAAACTGTATAAAAGTGTGAGTTGCACGAGTGATATGGTCAGATGTCCTGTAGGCATCTCGACTTTGTTGCTTTGTCCAATAAAGTCTTATTTTGACTTCTGAAACTCTGCATCTTGAGAACTCTTTACTTTTTCAAGATTAAGAAGACTTCTCCATTACACTACCTGTTCGTTAGTTCACACAAAAATGGATGCACTTGTTTTGGGCTTCAAATTTTGGGCTGCCATTCACTGTCATTATAAAGCTTGGAAGAGCCAGGACAATTTTTACTATAACTCTGATTGTATTCGTCTGAAAGAATGTCATATACACCTAGGATGGCTTGAGGGTAAGTAAATCATGGGGTAATTTTCATTTTTGGGTGAACTATCCCTTTAAGAAGGCCTGTATAATTAGGATAGTTTAGTCACGTTTCTTGGAGGACGTTCACAGATGAGCCTCAGTGCTCATTAGACTGGGTAAACCCAGCCCGATCTGCCAGCGATTTGATTTTGCCCTGCAGCTCAGGCTGGAAACCACCTCTATCCTGCTTCCGCTACAAATCTGCAGGGACCAATCACAAACTGGCTTATCCACCTGGTGTGCTATTGGTGGGTTTAACACGATGACGATAGAGAAGCGACGGATCGTTGGTCTGATTAGTAGGACTATCCAATTGCGTATAGTCATTTGAACTATGCCCGTTTATCACATCTCTTGTGCAGTAGAATACACAGAACAGACTCCCCAGACTAATGTTCAATCTTAAAAGATTGAGCTTGGTCTGGTGATAGCCAGACAAAGTGCTCATGGCATAAGATGCTGAAATCGTCTTGAAATATATTGTTTAAGGCAGTGGATTTGACACAAAAGCTTGTTGAATGCACGCAAAAGTTCCCGTAGAAGGTTTTATGTGCTGGTAGTCAGTGGTTACTGCTCAAGCGAACCGGACTAAAGCGGTCTATAAGACAATATTCCTCGTTTAAATAATTCCCGGAAAAGGAGCATGCTAAATAAAGGGGCGGGCCTGATTGATTAGAGTTAGTAGTGTGTTGAAATGGTAATGGTAAGGGGCGTGACATTGCCAAACAGTGGAAGCGGTTGACCAATCACAACATACTGGTACAGCCAACCAATCAGAGTACATTGTGCGTTTCGGAAGGAGAGGCTTCATAGAGCCAGGAACTAAATAGAGCATTACTGACAGACTGGGAAGAGTGGAGTTGCAACAATGTAAATGATGTGAAGTTTTTTGAACACTCAAGCATGAAAACTTATTCTTAGTAGAGCCCACAAACAAAATCAAGACTTTCTAAAAGAGCATAATACGGCCTCTTTAATATGTTCTCACTTGCACTGTGTGTTGGGGTGATGGTATAAACACTCGTCTCCACTCTTGCACGCAGGCCAGAACTTGCAGCGTTCTGAAAGTTTCTGCCGTTTAGCCTGAACCTGCTCTACGTCCATGTCCTCCACCTCATTCATCTCTCTATCTGCAGGAGAAAGAGAGAATGAGGGTGAGCAGGGCACAAATCGGAGAGGATTGTTGACTACAGCTAGAATAAATCATGAGTCACATGACTACATTACAAGAATGGTCCAGGTTTAGTATTAAAAAAAATTAAGCTGGCATTATGCCCATTACCACAGAAAAATAATGAGCAATAACCCTAACTTGTGTGTTATATAAAATATTCTAGGGGTTAAATTTAGCATAAAAAATAACTGTATTGTGATATACACTGTTACTGCGGTACAAGACCCAAGACCCCCAAAGCACGAGTATCTTCGCCTTACCGCCAGCATTTATAAAGTCAGTGCCGAGTCTGAGGTGGATGGAAGGTTTTGGTCTGTTATTTTCCGGAAGGTCAGAAGTCGCGTTGAACTCGTCCTCAGTCTCCATCTCCTGATCTGTGCGGTTGGCTAATGGACTGGGGACTCCATCCAATGTCACAATGAACTTTGGACTTGAGCCACCCGTGACCTCCGCTTTCTCTCTGTGTGGGAAATTAACCAGATATGAGCAAGTACACTACCGTAATTTTATGAACTTAAACAGATAGTTCACCAAAATTTTTACATTTTGTCTTTTGACTTCAATAATAGACCATCTGTCATACCTGGGCTGCACCATTCGGGATGTGGTGGGCGGGTCTTCATTCTGATTGACAGGGGTAAGCCTGCTCCTGACTGGTGGAGTCTGTTCCAGCTCTGGTTTCCTCATGATGAATGAACGCGTGTCCAGGGCCTTGAGTCTCGCCGCCTCTAAGACCTGCAGCTCTGAACCAAAACAGCCACAAATCCGAGTTAGTACACTACGGTTCACAGTTTGGGGGTGGTATTTTTTTAAAAATGTTTTTGGAAAGTCATTCTATGCTGATTTGCTGCTCAAGAAACATTTCTTATTATCAATGTTGAAAACAGTTGTGCTGCTTAATATTTTTGTGGAAATATTGATACTTTTTTCACCCAGGATTTGATAAATAGACCTGTTACCTTTGAGCAATTTAATGCATCCTTGCTGAATAAAAATAAAAAACAAAACAGCTTACTGACCCCAAAATTTTGAATGGTTGTGTATATTGAAATAACTAAATGGCACATAAACAAACTGGTTAGTGGCTTCATATGTTGCTCAGATGGTCTCTTCCTGTCTACGTGGGTGGTTTTCCCACTCAAGCTGCATATTCAAGACTGGCTACATGAGACTACTGAGCATCACAAAATGTGACTGAATGACATCCATAGTACAATTAAGATGTACTTTGCTATTAAGGGGTCAAAATGAGGTCATATTTCTCACCGTAGTCACTGAGCTGCTCTCGGCTGTCCTCCTCTGGAAGCTCCAACTGCAGACGAGATGCTATAGCTCTGGATTGGGCTGCAGAACACAGAAGAGAAAGAAATGTTTAGTCTGATTTCTAGTTCCTTCTGACGACACCATTTCTTTAAGCAACAGATGCTCACTATTGTGCAGTGTGTCCTGGGGTGTGAGAGCATGCAGGTGCTCCTGGACCAATCGGATTGCAGCCATACTCATCTCGTCACTGGCCGAACGGGTCCGTGGCGCTACAGGGACCGTCTGCCGCTGGGGAACTGGACATGAGAATATAGACCAAAGTTACATTAACTAGAACTACTAAAAACATTTGTGTTACTTGAAATAAAGCTGAATATTAAAATTTTAAACTTCTTGATTTTGTTTTTGGGCTCTACTAAAATAGGTGTTCATGCTTGAGTGTTCAGAAAGCTTATTTTCCCCATACTTTACATTGTTGCAGTTCCTCTTTTTCCAGTCTGTCTGTAACGCTCTTGGGTTTCCCGTACAACGACGCAACTCAACGATTAACTACCATAGTTTTATTTGTCACATACACAAAAAAAAAAAAAAACTCTTGAACTATGGTAGTTAATCGTTGAGTTGCGTCGTTGTACGGGAAACCCCAGAGCGTTACAGACAGACTGGAAAAAGAGGAACTGCAACAATGTAAAGTATGGGGAAAATAAGCTTTTTGAACACTACTAGAGCACGTACGCACTCTTTAAAAACGGTGCTTTCTAAAATGAGATTATACGGTATAATCTAAGAACTTGTGACCATAGTTGGCTAACGACGCTTCGGGAAATGCACCCTTGTTTAGTTCCTGTCTCTCCTTCGGAAAAGTGCAATGTGCTCTGATTGGGCGGCTGGACCAGTGTGTTATGATTAGTCAACTGCTTAAATAAGTTATAAACACTAAAATTACAAGCGGCAAATATATAAAAACTAAAACTGAAATAAATTAAACCTAAATAGCAATATAAAAAAAAATAATAATACAAAAACACATTACTAAAAAATTATCAAAATAAATGAGCTAATTCAAAATATTAATTAAAAAAATTATAATTTTATATAAATAACTGATACAGACAGATCAACTCAAATATTTAAGTCAATAGTTAATGTTTCAGTTTAATATTTAATAAATGCACTGTGTTGATTATTAATTGTAATATTAAATGCATATGCATAACCTGTGTATGTAGTAGTCTTGTTGATGGATTCCTGAGCTTCTGAGATTGCTTTGAGGATCAGATTTTTGTTGGCTTGTTTGGCTGGTGGGAGAGAAGGCCTGTAAAATAAACACACTTATGTTAGGAACAAATCAATCTTAGCAAAAACATAATTTCATTATCCCCCCATTATTTCACAGAGGGACATACTTGCGTTCAGGTTTTGATGGCAGAGACACTTTGCTGGCCATACCGTAGTCCTCCTCGTCTTCATCCTCCTCCTCATCCAGATCTTCAGCCTCCTGCCCATGGTCATGACCTCTGTGAACCCGAACCACTGAACTGGCCATGGGCGCCTTTCGTTTCCGGTACAAATCCTGCCAGCAGAATGACATTCATTGAGGTGATGAGCTGTAGCATCAGCGCAGGACTGAACTGATGCTTTCAATGAATCGAAATTCACTCACCCTGCTGCTCTCTGCTGAGCTCCTGTAGCCCCGCCCATGGCTGGAACCTGACCTTTCCTGACCTCTCGTGACGTCTGTCGACCTGTAAGCGTCCGCCATCCGTCTTGAAGACTCCACCGCTGGCCGAGGCCTCTCTGCTGCCGATCGGCTGTATAAAGCCTGTGTGTGACCCGAGGTCAAGCTCTGCTCCAGGGGGTCATAGCCAATGAAGTCATCGTCCAGGTCAGGCTTGATGTCAATCACAGCTTCAGCCGATGCCTCCATCAGCGGTTTGACAGCAGATGTGAGTCTGGAGGGTCTTTCAGAAGTGACTCTCCTACTAGATAACACAAAAACTGGTGAGTTTGTAATAATTGGTAATCATGATTAAGTCAAATAAAATAAAAAAAAAAATGACATTGCGATTTTTCACTATTTTTCTGCGACATATACATATATTGCGACATTAAAAGATACAGGAATCATTCTACAGTCAGTTTTTTTTGGGGTATGTGCGTCTGTATTAAAAAAAAAATATATATATATATATATATATATAAACATATATAAACTTTATATCGTTTTTATTTCGCATCAGTTCAGTCCTGCGCTGATGCTACAGCTCATCACCTCAATGAATGTCATTCTGCTGTCAGAGATATATATATATATATATACCAACTTACAATTTGATTGCACCCTTTTTTAATATTAATTATAATGACCTTGCATGTTGATGACTCATTCTCTCGGTTTATATATGCTGGTTTTGCACCGTAAAGAAGCGTGACTAAAAGCTTATATAATCTGAACATTGCTTCCAACAAGCATAAATTTAAAAGAAAACAATAAATCACACATAACATATATAACAAAAGTATTATTGCCATAGGTGTCATTTTATTAAAGTAATATTTCCATGACGACGCGTCATGCCCTTCACGTGACACACTACAGCGTTGTATGGCAGATGTATCGCTTTTATTTCGTTTCCCCTTTTTTATTCAAAATATTCACAAACTTGCCGGCTATGTCATCAACTACCTGATATTCCGATTCTCAAATACATGTAAGTGAATGTGTTTTGTTGTTGAAAAATATAATGCTCATGTTAGTTTATCTATAATGCGTAATGGGTGTCGCCATGTTAGTTTGTGCCGCAGTTCAGAGAATCGGACCTGTCGGATTTACAACACGTCATTCATCCACTTATCCTGAAATACATGAAAGTAAGTGGCCGGTAAAGTTTATTTCCCGATATCAATTTTATTTTGACATGTCACGCAGCCCCAAGTCAAATTCACAGCGATTTGCTGATCCACTCATGAGAATACCTGGTGCGGTTCTCGTGGGCGGAGCTCGAGACACGGCCCTCCACCTTATCAGAGCGCGAGCTGGAAACGGCGAGAGTGCGAGGCTCCGCCCCCCTCCTTTTGCTTTCTACTGGGATGCTCATCTCAGAGTGCACAATGGGTGGACTGACAGATGTGGGCTCTGCAAAAGAAAACCAGTTAACGTAAAAATATGCACTATGGGATGCAACAAGTCAGATTATGTGAGTGCAAACAACATGAATCATACCAACTGCAACTGATCTCAGCTTGTCCAGAACACCATGTAACCTACAACACACACACAAAGTTGTTTTAACCTTTGCTTTACTGGGTTTAAGCAGCAAAACTGTTTTCAACATTGATAATAGGAAATGTTTCTTGAGCAGCAAATCAACATGATTTCTAAAAGATCATGAGACATTAAAGACTGGAGTTATGACGCTGAAAATACAGCGTTGAAATATATAGTCAAATAGAAAACAAGCATTTTAAATTGTAATAATATTTCACAATATTACAGTTTTTACTGTATTTTTGATCAAATAAGCTTGCTGAGCATAAGAGATACAATTCTTACGGACACCAAACATCACAATCTAGAGAGGGAGACTTTCACCTACCATACGGTGAACTTGATGGTATTATTGCCTAGAAACAAGGACAGATCGTCCGCCATCTGCTGCGGGTTCTTCTTATTGGCCACCATGACCATGATGTAATCCGGAAGCTCCTCGTCTGACAGAGAGAAACGGTAAAACGTTTAATCCAGTGAACCATCATATTAATGCAGAAACTGTTTCATAGTTATAACACAACATAATTTTTAGACATGGAAGAATTTACAGCTAATTTAAAGGGATAGATCACCCAAAAATGAAAATAAGACATCTATTGTTTAAATGAAGTTGCTGCTTTCTGCCCTATTATTTTACGTAATGCTACTCATTTTGCTTGTTTATTTACACTACTGTAATTTGACATGGCAGATTACCTCTTTGCAATACAAATATAAAGTTTCTGTCATGTCAGCCAAGGTGCAAGAGTGAAAATGTAAGTGTCATTTTGATCTGATTCTCTATGAAAACACAATAGAGTTGATCAAAACTAGATCCTGTTGATCTGGACTGATGGGAGATCTTACCCACATAAGCGCCGAGCTCCTGCAACTTTCCTTTGATTGCGGCCTGAAACACATTACATTACATTATTACAGGAGAAATTAATAAATGAACTTAGTCTGCACTGATACATTAGTATTAAACAGACACACAATAACTGCCAAAATAACCTTGACAAAGCACTGTGGTGGTGCTTTTGTACAAGTGAAGCCCTCACATGACAACTTTGAAACATATCATGGTACTGAGAGCTTATATAACACAGTACTTACATTGTGCACTCAACGTCCTTCAAATAACACTATGATACTTAACTTAATGAAGATATGATAGCACACACACACACACACACACACACACACACACACACACACACACACACACACACACACAAACTCTTTACTCTATTTTAAAATAGAGAAAACATTCCAAACACGTTCAATACAAGAGAAACGTTGATAAAAGACAAAAAAACAAACAAAAACCGAGCAATACCGTACACACGCACTCAACAGCAAACATACACTGGAGCTAGCATGCTAAACAGCGCCGAATGCATCGCATTGGAAAGGGTTTACCCGTATTTTCTTGCTAATCTCCGTTCCGATCTCCATATTTATTTGGTGTGTTGCTTTTTCTAAGGTTAAGGTATTATTTAAACTAATAGAGCATTGACAAATAAGAAAGAGGAAGAGTTTTGCTGTTGCTAGGCCTCGCGTCCGGCTTGTCTATTCATACTGCGCATGCGCAGCCCATTCTGCTCGACAGAATAATCTTTTTTATTTTATTTTATGAAAATAATTTTATTATAATATAAACAAATATATGAGTGTCCGAAAGCTTAAATGTGTTTTTTTTGGACACCGTTCTTTTGAATCGCCCCCTTTTGATATAAATAAATAATTTTGCTTTACATTGCTTAATAATTATAGTAATTACTATTACCCTATTATGATTATTATTGTTAAATTTAGCGTTTTATGTTTTGTTTTATTTTATTATACACTACATGATTTAAAAAAAAAAAATAATTCTCTACCCCGGACACCTTATTAATCAGGGGCCCCTAATATTAATCATTATTGTAGTCTATCTACATCATTGTTTTATTGCGTTTTCTTGTTCAATGTCTATGGTTTTGTATAATATCATTGTTATCTGAATTATGTACTGGACTAATTAATATAATATGAAAAACAGTTTCAATCATTCAATCGTCACTCCTCCTGTCCGCCAGGGTGCGCTAATGCGCCCACATACACACTCGCTCTCTCTCTCACACACAAACACGCATGGTTTCAGCTGTCAAACGGCTGCGTTTCGGATATTTAGGTTAATTAAATGATGAAGAATGAGAAGATGATCCGGAGCCGTGTTTATATCTCTAAATCATGAGATTATATATGAATAAAGTGACAGCGAGATCGATCCGCGCGAGAGAAACGCAGATGTACTGAGGATTCGGGGGGATTTTACGGACAGGAAACGATGAGCTGGTTCGGTAGGAACGCACTGATCGGTCTCGGTGTCAGTGTGACTATCAGCACAGGCCTGATCGCAGTATTGATCATTAAAGAGGCTCTCAGGCGGAGAAACCGCCGCCTGCTGATGCACAACACGAGCGCTGGATTGCAGAATGACGCAGGTAAGGACCAAAACACCATATCATCATCATTTGTGCTCTCCTTTTCACTCAAAACATTGTATATCACATGTTAAATATGTTTTGGCATACTACACACATGCATATGACACTGATGAGCTGCTGTGTGTGTGTGTGTGTGTGTGTGTGTGTGTGTGTGTTCAGTAGACCCCGCAGCTCTTTCTGCAGCAATGAGGGGTTTGCCTCCTGAGCAGCATGTGGAGCTGAGGAAGACTCTGGATGAGGTGATGAAGAGCGTGTCCAGTCTGAGAAATGAGATCGCAGAGCTGCGTGAGGGTCTGAAGGACATCACCACCACCATCGCTGAAGATGTGAAGTGGGTGATCAGTGTTTCTTCTCATCTGATCCTCTGTCAAGATGCACATTGGCATCTGTCACCTCGTTTCATTTGAGCCTCCCTCTTGCCTCATCTGACTCTCCCACTCCCACTCTCATTCTTACTCTCTCTCATCTAATCTGAGTCTCTCCAATATCTGTAAGTGTCTCTTGTCTCATCTGACTTTCACTTGGCTCATTTGAGACTCCATTTAAGCTCTTCTTGTCTTATTCTCTCTCTTTTTTCTTCTGAAGTTCACTGGTCTCATCTGAGTGCCTCTACTGTCTCATCAGACTCTTCTGTCTCATTTGAGTCTCCGTTGTCTCAGCTGATTTCTTCTTGTCTCATCTGACTTTCATTTGTCTCATCTGACTCTCCCTTCTGTCTCATCAGACTCTTCTGCCACATTTGAGTCTCCATTGTCTCAGCTGACTCTCCTCTCCTCTCCTCTCCTCTCCTCTCCTCTCCTCTCCTCTCCTCTCCTCTCCTCTCTATTTTTCTTCTTACTTTCACCCGTCTCATCTTTGTCTCCCTTCTGTCTCATCAGACTCTTCTGTCTCATTTGAGTCTCTCTTGTCTCCATTCTCTCATCTTATTCTTTCTCTTGTTTCTTCTGACTCTCACTTGTCTCATCTGAGTCTCTCTCTTTTCAGGAAGACTGTGGAGGAGAGTCAGAGATCGCGGCGGCGGCGGACGCTCATGCCGAGGGAACGCTCTGAATCCATGAGCTCTAGCTCCATTTATTTCACCGCCAGCGCCGGGGCCGCCAGTCTCTATGACGACAGTGAGGTCGGGTATGTCACAGTGTCATCGAGCTGCTGTCACACTTGACGTTTGTGCAGTACATCAGGATGCTGTGCAGCTCTTGAGGTTGTGTTCATTTCACCAATCGAGCTCTTCCACAGATACTCCACGGCATATTCAAACGCTGAGTCCGACTACACGGACAGAGAGACGGATCGCGAGACAGATAAAGATGGTGAGGATGATGGCAGAGACTCCGATGAGGATGAAGAGCAGAGCTGTGCCACGGTGCTCACGCTGCGACAGGACGATTCGCAGCACGAGGAAGATGATGATGAAGATGCTGGGCTAATGGTGGACACTTTAACGGACATTCCCATCCCTGAACTGTCCCTCCTGCTCGCCCAGTGTGATCTGCTGCATGCAGGGGACTCTGGGAAAAAAGCAGAGGGCTTCAAGCTGCTGACAGAGAACAGACCACTGGTGAGTGACTGATGTTTCTTGAGCAACAAATCATCATATCAGAATGATTTGTGAAGGATCATGTGACACTGAAGACTGGAGGAATGATGCTGAAAATTCAGCTTTGATCACAGGAATAAATTACATTTGACAATATATTCAAATAGAAAAGTGTTATTTTAAATTGCAATAATATATCACAATATTATACTTTTTACTATATTTTTGATCAAATGGCCTTGGTGAACATAAGAGACTTCTTCCAAAAGCGTTAAAAAATCTCACCTGCCCCATGTTTTATAGTATTTAAATATTAAATGCAATATTAAAAACAATAGAACAATATTAAAAACATTAACATTTAAACAATTAAATTGTATCAATATTCTTTTAATAGATAAAAATTAGAAGCAAGTAGCAAGTATTTTTAAAGAAAGATAGCATAATTACACTGTTCAAACTAAATATTTCACAGAAGAATGTTTGAAATGATAAAACAATAAAAATAAAGCTGAATCATATCAACTGTAATAAAAATTGTGTTTCTTTGTGCGTGTCAGTACGCTGATAACATAGAGTTTATGTGGCGACTGGCTCGCGCCTACACAGACATGTGCGAGACGACAGACAACAGAGAAGACAAGAGAAACTACGCAGAGCAAGGTGAGGAAATATTACATGGCATTTCCTTCAGGTCACACACTAAGAAGTGGACTACACGTCCTGACATCATGCTTTGTGAGGAAGTCACTGCAAATGCATAGAAAACATCCTAATCTAGGGAGCATTAAAAACTCCGTAGGGACCTTATGATTCGGAACGCAGCATATAATGTACTGTAAATGCACTGACCTTTGACCTTTTGACACTTAAGGTCATTATGAAGCCGAGGCAGCGTTGACGAGGAATGGACTGAGTGCAGACTGTCACAAGTGGTATGAAAACAACACACACTCTTTAATGGAAGCTTGTTTCTGCCACAGAATACTAAAATAAAAAGGTAATTACAACTTTTCTCACGACTGTGACAATATGTCACAAAACTCAAAACAGAATTGAGAGGAAAAAAATAGGAATTGTGAGAAATGAACTCGGAATTGCGAGGAAAAAGTAGGACTTGTGAGAAATGAACTCGGAATTGCAAGAAAAAAGTAGGAATTGTGAGAAATGAACTCGGAATTGCAAGGAAAAAGTAGGAATTGTGAGAAATGAACTGGATTGCAAGGAAAAAGTAGGAATTGTGAGAAATGAACTCGGAATTGCAAGGAAAAAGTAGGAATTGTGAGAAATGAACTCGGAATTGCAAGGAAAAAGTAGGAATTGTGAGAAATGAAACGGAATTGCAAGGAAAAAGTAGGAAAGGAAAAAGTAGGAAAGGAAGAAATAGGAACTTGTAAATGCAAGGAAAAAAGTAGGAATTGTGAGAAATAAACTCGAATTGCAAAGAAAAAGTAGGAATTTTGAGAAATAAACTCGGAATTGCAAGAAAAAAGTAGGAATTGTGAGAAATAAACTCGGAATTGCAAGGAAAAAGTAGGAATTGTGAGAAATAAACTCGGAATTGCAAGGAAAAAGTAGGAATTGTGAGAAATAAACTCGGAATTGCAAGGAAAAAGTAGGAATTGTGAGAAATGAACTCGGAATTGCAAGGAAAAAGTAGGAATTGTGAGAAACTCGGGTGCAAGGAAAAAAGTAGGAATTGTGAGAAATAAACTCGAATTGCAAGAAAAAAAGTAGGAATTGAGAAAAACTCGGAATTGCAAAGAAAAAAAGTAGGAATTGTGAGAAATAAACTCGGAATTGCAAAAAAAAAAGTAGGAATTCTGAGAAATGAACTTGTAAATGCAAGATTGCAAGGAAAAGTAGGAATTGTGAGAAATAAACTCGGAATTGCAAGAAAAAAGTAGGAATTTTGAGAAATAAACTTGGAATTGCAAGAAAAAAAGTAGGAATTTTGAGAAATAAACTCGGAATTGCAAGGAAAAAGTAGGAATTGTGAGAAATAAACTCGGAATTGCAAGGAAAAAAGTAGGAATTGTGAAAAATAAACTCGGAATTGCAAGGAAAAAAGTAGGAATTGTGAAAAATAAACTCGGAATTGCAAGGAAAAAAGTAGGAATTGTGAGAAATGAACTTGTAAATGCAAGAAAAAAAGTAGGAATTGTGAGAAATAAACTCGGAATTGTGAGAAAAAAGTAGGAATTGTGAGAAATAAACTCGGAATTGTGAGAAAAAAGTAGGAATTGTGAGAAATAAACTCGGAATTGCAAGAAAAAAGTAGGAATTGTGAGAAATAAACTCGGAATTGCGAGGAAAAAAAATTATAATTATGAGATTACCTTTTTTATTTGGAAAAAAAACAAGCTTCCATACCCTTCACCTCCACTGTATGAGATGATTTTTAATGTCTGTAATTCATAACACACTGGCGCGCGCTGTCAGGTTTGCTGTCCTCGCACGCTTATCTTCACAGTACGAGAGCATTCACGGGAAACTGAAAAGCGGCCGCGTACTGAAGGTGAGCCAGTGATGCTTGACCTCAGGGTTTCAGATCAACACGAGCGTCTTTTTCAATGACGTCAGGCGTGTGTTTAATGACTGTGTTTGTTCCTGGATGTTCTGACAGGAGCATTTGGATCGGGCTTTGGCTCTGCGTGACGATGATCCGATCTGTTTCTACCTACTCGGCCGCTGGTGTTTAGAGGTCAGTTCAGACTGCTCAAACAATGCCAACAATCTCAGCAATAATTAACATGCCCTTATGTTACCTTTAATTTAATATGTAATATAGCTGTTTGTGAACGCAAAAGGTCTGCAAACATTCAAAGTTATTGTCTCCCAAAAGAAAGAACTGCATGGAACGAGTCAGACACTGTGAAAAGAGCTGATGCTGCAGTGTATATTATGAGCAAATTTAAGTGTTTTTTGGCCTTGGATGCATGTAAACCTGCTGTAGGAGAATGTTAACCACTTTCAAACCCTCATAAGGTCTGTGTGTGTTGTAGGTCAGCTCTCTGGGTTGGTTGGAGAGGAAAGCTGCCGCCACACTTTATGAAACTCCTCCTACATCCTCACTGAATGAAGCTTTGGAGAACTTCCTCAAGGTATGGATGGGTTGCTAGTCTTAGGATCAGTGTTATACGATATGGATCTGAGATTTACAGCTTCATCAAACATGTGCTGATGTTTCTGATGGTCCGATCTCTAGGCGGAGGAGTTAAATCCAGGATTCTCTAAAACAGTCCGGCTTTATATCGCAAAGGTAATGGGTTTATCCTTCAAGACATGTCATTCTCTTAAAGGAACAGTTCACCTAAAAAATGACACTTGTTGACCCTCATGTCATTCCAGACCTGTACATCTTTAACCCTTCGTGAAAGAATTCTTTTTTACTGGAATAAATGCATTTTATATCCTTTTTTTAGTGTCATAAGGAGCTTGGAAACATGTCAGAGGCCAGAAATTGGGTCCAGTTATCTCTGAGCACACCAGCAGGAGCAAATGAGGTGAGGTGCAGACGTACGCTTAGCACTTGGATTCAGTGTGACCTTTTTTCTTGTAGTTTTAAGTTTCTCAGATCGATTGTTCTGTTTCCTCAGGATTCTGACAGCGCCGCTCTACAGGAGGAGCTGAATGCTTTGATTGACAGCACTGCTGACCTATCGACAAGCAGTATAGATCATTAGGGCGGGATCTAATCTTTTTTTACATTTCACCAAATATGTGCTCTATTTTATTTATTTAATGTTTATAATGGCTGCGTTAATACAATTGATAATTTCCCTTGGTATTGTGAATCGAAATATTTATTGAAATAGTTTACTATTGTTAACATATCTCCTTCCTACATAAAACACTGCATTATTCCTTTAAGAAAATATATATGAAGGTAACCAATCATTCCTAGTTTTTCATATTTAAATATGCTGTGAAATTAACTGTCTAATCAATTACAAAATGCCTGTTTGATTTTGAAATGAAGTGAATTCCTGAAATGTCAATAAACTTCCATTATCTCTCAGTATTTTGCTGTCCTATCATTTAATGGTTCCTCTTTTTAACTGATCCCATATATGGAAACAAACACTTTTATTAGTTTAACAGATAAAACGTTTTATGAGTAGTCTATGTACAAGAAAAAGGTTCAGTCCAGACAAAACACACATATAAGAAAAGATGTAAATAACAAATAATAAAGAGCAAATAATTACACCAGCTCAAAATCACTCAGATCCGTCAATCTGCACGTATGTAAATAAACCATGTATTTCACTCTCAAGGGTTCATTCTTTTTCCAAAGTATAATTCCAGACTAAACACATTTTAAAGGAGTCTTTTCTCCTACTGATGGTCTCATATCGCTCACAGCAGTGCCGGTAAGTTCTCTGATCTGTGCCATTTCAGTCTTTGGCATCTCCCACTCCATCAGCATTAATGGCAAACATGGCCTCCGCCTCAGGCAAACATGGGGAGTCGTAGATCTTACATATCCTCGTCTCGCCTCGACCCTTCCGCAGGTATAATCTACACGAGAGACATTATTAATCTATAGAGCAAGTACGCACCAATCAACACCATCATCATCATCATCATCCTCCTCCGCTAAGTTTTACCGAGTAGTCGATGCGTGTGCAAGAATGTTTCCTCCAATCGGCTTCTTGGGATCTGCAGAAAACATGGCCGCTCCGTCCACCTGCGCCACCACCTGGTTAGTAATGACGACGGCCACGCCAAACTACAAACAAGACAACACGCATTACACACACACACGCAACCTCACATCATATACAAGACACTAGTAATGAAAGACTATTATTAATTCAAAAATGTGCAAATTGATAAATCACTTTTCAAGCTAATATGATCATTATAACTGGTTATAATACTACTTATCGGTTGCAACTTTAGAAAGTATAATGCATTAAAACCCATGATATAACAAGGTGAAAGGTTGGATTCTGAAATCCACTGCCGCTTCAATATACCTGTATATATCCTGATATACATATAAATTTATAAAATCAAAGCTTTAATCAATATTTATCCTCCCATATTATTATGATTTCTAATGATTCATTCCAGAAGATTGTTTGTTTCTTGTTTTCTAAAGTGTGTATTTGGTCTCTGAGTGGTGACTGAGGGTCTGGCCTAAGGATGTGTGATGTGTCACCTAACACTTGATAGCAGAACGTCTTGTCATGTGTTTGGATTTTGGAGGCATCACACACCCCTAACATGCCAGGAGTTACAGTGCTTGCTCACTTAGCCCGGCTTCCAGATATGAAATATGGATTTGTCTTTCATTTGATATGTTATTCATTTTATATTTCCTTTTACTGAAACACTAAAGAATCCAGATTAATATTGCCTGTACCTCTCACTGAGAGCGAGCACATGTTATCAGTATGTTTTGGGAAACTTTCTGGTCAGAACTGGAACTTTTCTTTACTTAATTGCACTCCTGACTCTTGGTCTTCGTTTTTTCATTACTGGTCTTGGATCCTAAACGGTTATCCCCTAACAAAGGAATCTGCAAATATTATACTTTTAACTTTAATTACAATTAATGAAGAGATATACTGCATTACAAAGTACAGATGCTCGATTGGATTGAGATCTGGGGAACTTGGAAGCCAAGTCAACACCTCAAACCATTCCTGAAGCATTTGTGCTTTGTGGCAGGAGCGCATTATCCTACTGAAAGAGCCACAGCCACCAGGGAATACTGTTTCCATGAAAGGGTGTAAATGGTCTGCAACAATGCTCAAGTAGGTGGTACGTGTCAAAGGACCCAAGGTTTCCCAGCAGAACATTGCTCAAAGCATCACACTGCCTCCACCGGCTTGCCTTCTTCTCATAGTGCATCCTGGTGCCATGTGTTCCCCAGGTAAGTCACGCACACACACCCGGCCATCCACGTGATGTAAAAGAAAATGTGATTCATCAGACCAGGCCACTTTCTTCCACTGCTCTGTGGTCCAGTTGATGCTCACGTGCCCACTGTTGGCGCTTTCGGCAGTGGACGGGGGGTCAGCATGGGCACCCTGATTGGTCTGCAGCATACGCAACCTTTCTATCAGAGCTAGCATTAACTTCTTGAGCAATCTGAGCTCCAGTAGCTCGTCTGTTTGATCGGACCACACGGGCCAGCCTTCGCTCCCCACGTGCATCAAGGAGCCTTGGCCGCCCATGACCCTGTCTCTGATTCACCACTGTTCCTTCCTTTATCTATCCTTTGATAGATACTGACCACTGCAGACCGGGAACACCCCACAAGAGCTGCAGTTTTGGAGATGCTCTGACCCAGTCGTCTAGCCATCACAATTTGGCCCTTGTCAAAAATCACTCAAATCCTTATGCTTGCCCATTTTTCCTGCTTCTAGCACATCAACTTTGAGGACAAAATGTTCACTTGCTGCTTAATATATCCCACCCACTAACAGGAGCCGTGATGAAGAGATCATCAGTGTTATTCACTTCACCTGTCAGTGGTCAATGTTATGCCTTGTTTGTGTGTGTAATATATATATATATATATATATGTGTGTGTGTGTGTGTGTGTGTATGTACACTCACCTAAAGGACTATAAGGAACACCTGTTCAATTTATCATTAATGCAATTATCTAATCAACCAATCACATGGCAGTTGCTTCAATGCATTTAGGGGTGTGGTCCTGGTCAAGACAGTCTCCTGAACTCCAAACTGAATGTCAGAATGGGAAAGAAAGGTGATTTAAGCAATTTTGAGCGTGGCATGGTTGTTGGTGCCAGACGGGCCGGTCTGAGTATTTCACAATCTGCTCAGTTACTGGGATTTTCACGCACAACCATTTCTAGGGTTTACAAAGAATGGTGTGAAAAGGGAAAAACATCCAGTACGCAGCAGTCCTGTGGGCGAAAATGCCTTGTTGATGCTAGAGGTCAGAGGAGAATGGGCCGACTGATTCAAGCTGATAGAAGAGCAACTTTGACTGAAATAACCACTCATTACAACCGAGGTATGCAGCAAAGCATTTGTGAAGCCACAACACGCACAACCTTGAGGCGGATGGGCTACAACAGCAGAAGACCCCACCGGGTACCACTCACCTCCACTACAAATAGGAAAAAGAGGCTACAATTTGCACGAGCTCACCAAAATTGGACAGTTGAAGACTGGAAAAATGTTGCCTGGTTTGATGAGTCTCGATTTCTGTTGAGACATTCAGATGGTAGAGTCAATTTGGCGTAAATAGAATGAGAACATGGATCCATCATGCCTTGTTACCACTGTGCAGGCTGGTGGTGGTGGTGTAATGGTGTGGGGGATGTTTTCTTGGCACACTTTAGGCCCCTTAGTGCCAATTGGGCATCATTTAAATGCCACGGCCTACCTGAGCATTGTTTCTGACCATGTCCATCCCTTTATGACCACCATGTACCCATTCTCTGATGGCTACTTCCAGCAGGATAATGCACCATGTCACAAAGCTCGAATCATTTCAAATTGGTTTCTTGAACATGACAATGAGTTCACTGTACTAAAATGGCCCCCACAGTCACCAGATCTCAACCCAATAGAGCATCTTTGGGATGTGGTGGAGCGGGACCGTGCCCTGGATGTGCATCCCACAAATCTCCATCAACTGCAAGATGCTATCCTATCAATATGGGCCAACATTTCTAAAGAATGCTTTCAGCACCTTGTTGAATCAATGCCACGTAGAATTAAGGCAGTTCTGAAGGCGAAAGGGGGTCAAACACAGTATTAGTATGGTGTTCCTAATAATCCTTTAGGTGAGTGTATATGTGTGTGTGTGTATGTGTATATATATATATATATACACACACACAATTTTTTTTAATAAATAAATTGAATAATTGTCTTATTTTTCTAAGATAAAACATTATAAAAGATACATTATACATTATTATATAAGCCATATTAAAAAAAAAAAAAAATCCTCTTATTGATTCTGAATAGCTGCTTTACCTCATCAGCGAGACGGAGCAACATGCGCAGAAATCGGCCCAGATGCCCCTGACGGGCGGACAGCTCTCCTCGTCCGGAGTAATCAGTCCTGTAAAGTGCAGTAGCGCTGTCTACGATCAGCAGAGCGTATCTGAAGAGAGATTCAGAATATTTCAGCACGTTGAGCGAATGCAGACAATCTGGAGTCAGTTTCTTGCTGGATGTGTGAGTTACCTGGACTCAGTCATCATAGCGGAGGCCTGATACAGCAGCTGCGTCTGATGATCTGTGTTGAACGCCCTGGCATACGCCACATTATCCAGCACGTCACTGCCCACCAGCCCGTACCTGACACAGCAAACACAGTTCAGAGTTCAGTGTTTTTCACATAATGGATTCATATTAATGTTTAGAAAGCGGCTCTGACCTCTCAGCTACAGCCAGCAGTCTCTCTGGACGGAAGGTTCCTTCTGTGTCGATGTACATGGCTTTTCCTTCCCCACCACCCTGATCTATGGGCAGCTGAAATGCAAAGTTCATACTTTAATAAAGCACTCACATGAAAGTTACTGTGTTTACCAGCTTTACGTGGTTATTGAGTTTAACAGGGGTTAAAATACCGGATATAAGTTATGTGATTTTAATCTAATGTTGTTAACACAGAAATACCAGGCTTTACAGACAAGGCTTAAGCTAGTTCCAGACTAAACTGCATGATTGAGCTGTTTTAACTGAAAGCAACTTGTTTTGCCATTGTTTTGTCTCAAGATACACACCAGTAATATCTTTTTCTAATGCCCTCTACAGACTGCGATTTCGGCAATCTTTTAACATCCTAACAGATCGCACTGTACGACATGGATCTAATAAACTTGGGTACGACATGTATGTAGACTGTATGATGATGGCGCCTATTGAATCATAGGGCTACGACGCAAGTTAATATAAAAGAATAAAACATCAGCAGCATGCACTAGTGGTAAACAAACAGAGCAAGATGAATCGCACTTTGGGATGAAAAAAAAGAGGAGGAAGCGAAAGAGGAGATTATGCACGCGGTCATTGCTAGGAAAAAGAGGCCAATTTGGCATGCCAAAGTAGTTTTAAGCTTTCGTGCCATGACGCGTTAATCATTATGCCATTTTTGTTGGATTTTTTATTGGTTAGTCAGTAGATGTAGGTCATAGCCGCAAACACACTGTGAGATGATCATGCTAACACGGTCAGAAAATCATTGCAGCCTTTCTCAAATAAAATAAGTGTGTTACCTGGCAGGTAACGGCCAGTGTGTGACACAGCTGCGTCTTTCCAGTTCTGAACTCGCCGAACATCTCAGTGATTGATCCGGTCTCGATTCCTCCTGCAGAACACAGACAAAGATTCAATCAGGTGATCACAGTATAAAGTGTATTATTTTCTGACAGACAGTTCAGTGTCGCACCCTGCAGGAGTTTATCAAGCTCTTTGGATCCTGTGGAGATCTGGATGATTTCAGCTCTGCGCTGGTGGAACTCGGTCGCTGTGGTGAACCCCATGGGAACCAACTTAGCAGCCTCCGTCTGTTGGTTAAAGAGTTAAGAAGTTTGTTCAAATTGCTAACACACAGAATAAGAGATAGCAACAGCTCTGTTTCCACCGTCGGGCCAAAAGCGAGCATGCTAGTGCGTGTCAGAGCCAGTTGTGTTTCCAATGTCACTTCCAGGGCTTGATCGGGCCTTCCTCTGGGCCAATAGCCAGGGGTTTTTAGCCCATTGAACACCTTGGTCCAAAGCGGGCCAGCTTGGGCTTGAGGAGTGTTCATGAACAAAGACGGAGTTTATTTGAGTGAGGAGAGGGTCAACACCGCTGCTCATTTCCTGTTATCATACCAGGCTACCAGCTAAATCATTTTCAGCTCAACTCACTTTCAGACACCAGCAAGTGTTTGAAATAGCCTCCAATTGCGATTCGATGGGCTACTTATATTAACCATTGTGATAATAAAATTAAACACACACACTGGATTTGGCACAGGTTTTATGCCGGATCTTCCTGTGATCACAAATAAATGGAAGCAGCAGGCGTAACTGAATAAGTAGTTCTATTTTTATGCAGTTTTCCGTCAGCTAGCCTCATGCTGCTGAAATGGTGGGATTGTGTGATGTGATGATGTTTTATGGAGGTGTGTTAATGGTGGGTTTTAGGGCTGCGGGGCTGCTGACGCAAAAGGGGAAAATGCAGCTTGGTTTTGGCCTCGCAGCTCGAGCTTTGAGGCTACTGGCCATGCCTGACATGTTTGTTAGCCCTGGCCCGACAGTGGTGACAAATGGTGACCAAGGTCTCACCAGGATCTTGTCAGCTTTAGCTTCACTGATTCCTTTGATGTTCAGCAGCTCCTTCTTGGGTGCATATGCAACAGCCTCCACAGTGTGAAAACCACCATCTTCCAGCTTCTTTATGTCACTGCTGCTAATGCCACACTGCTGCAGAGAGATTTACAACACCATCATCAATAAACATTCAAATCGTGTTGGTGTTTATATCCGGCATGGTAGTCGTACCTCCAGACGGGAAACTGGTTGTGGCCCAAAACTTTCCTCCTCCTCGATCTCGGCCTCCACCTCCACTCGGGATGCATTCCTCATAGCCATATTTACTGCTCCATAACACATATTATTATTATTATTATAGATCACAAGTGACGCTGGTATATTAAAACGTCATACATTCATAACACATTATCAGCTAAAGAAATTCAGTGAAAAGCTATGTTTACGTTTTCAACCTAACACTTATACAGTTGTAACCGAATTCATTTATTAAACACAAGATCAGGGTTAGTACATTTTCCAGGCGTTTGTGACAATTACATAAGGATATACAAAAACAACTACATGTTTTAGACATGTATCAAGCAATTATTTGAAAGTAAAAACACATACAAATACGTACAGTGATGGGAACACCACAGCACTTTGCTATATAGCATAGTTTTAACATAGCATGCCTCCGAGAATACCATGGTATTATTAAAGTACCATGGTATCACAATCGGACAGTACTTTTCAACGAATCAATCTAAACTAGTGAAACAATAATGAATTATTTGTCCGTTAAAGATAATACACTATATTTCCCCACAGAGGAGGATATTAATGTAATCCGTCTGATGAACACACATCCTATAGCGCTCTCATCGACATAAACATGTTCTCACGCTATAGTTCATATAAATGTGTCAGAGTAATCATGTAGACGTGTAATCATTTCACTGTTTTTTAAACCTTTAATGTCGTGATTATTGTTTTTGTCACTCACCCGCTGTTGCTGTTGCTCAGTGCGCAATCTGAATTTTCCCGCGTGCCGCCGTCAGGACACGTCAACAACGTCATGACGCCATCACGTCAATGACGTTTCATAAGCGCACAATCCGTTATTATTATTATTTTTTTAAAGTACTTTTAAAAACCGTTTTGTGAAGGCATTTGAAATAGTCCTCGCTATTCAAAATCCACCCCCCGTATTGCATAACATAAAAAAATACTAACAAGTTTGGATTTCAGACTCCCGCCATTACCATGCCATCTTCGAATGAAACCATTGTGTCTGACATGATTTCAAAAGTCTGTGCAAGTGTAATTAAAAACTCAGGGTTTATAGTGTAATTATTTTTTCAGGGTTTATTTTTCTGATCATCAGTAAAACATGTTAGCTCACACACAGGCAAAGGCATCACAGGAAATTAAACGTATGGCTGTGTAGAACCTACCAATATCAATAGCTTGTATGTGAAAGACATAACAACCCATTTTTACATTTATGCACTTTCGTCCAAAGCCACTAACAAGAGAGCAACAAAGCAATTCACCAAGCAGGCAACAACATACCAGGTCTGAATAAAAATCATAAAAATATTTTAATTTTCCTATTATAGTAGGAACCGTTATATATCTTGCCCCAGAAAATAAACATGCATAAAATTATATACAGTGTAAAAACAATCACATCAGTAGCACTGTATCATAATGAAAAGCTGTAACTGTTCTAGCAGTCTAAAAGTGCAGTCATGAAAAAGAAACATTATAAAAGATCAAGATTATATTATTATACAGCAGGGTTGTGCCCCATTCAGAACTAAATTGAGAATTTCTATACAATTCCAGTTTAGTTCCTAAATTGGAACTGAGGTACTAAACAGGATACCATCAAGCAAATCTCTTTCTGTGGGGTGTCAGCAATTCAATTCAAACTCATGAACGAGATCAAATTCATAAATTCTGCCATCGGAAATAGTTACATTACTGGAGAATTTTGCATTGAATTCATTATAATACTGCAAATGAATGTAAAGTATCTATAGACAGATATGACATCTCAAATGCACAGCGACATTCAGAAGACCTTTTTGGTGAAAGTTGGTTGTTGGTCTTCCTCATATGGGTTTTCTGTGGTTTCTGTGTCTTCAGTCATGTTGCTCTGTTCTGAAGGCGCTGTGTCTCCAAAGAGGGTGTTCGTTTTCACATAATATATGAACAAGCATAATCCTTTAAAAACACAAGCATTTAATACAAAATTAATGTGATATTATGCATGTTTTATAGTATATTAGAATATAGTATAATAGGCCTGTTCGGGTCAGCAGACAATTCCAGTAAACATAAACCACAAACATGCTGTGAAATGGGATTTTTTTCGTTATTATGCAACATGCCGAACTATGAAAGCTAACATCTTCACCCTTTATCCAAATATTATAAAAAATTTGATAAAGATTTTGTTAGCATATTGCGTAATTGTGCTTCGAGTTAATTGCTTTACATGTGATAATGCACAACTCACAATTTACACAATATTTTTATTGTATAAAAATACAATATTTTCCCCATATTTTGATGGTTTAATCGAACTTGTAGGGTCATTAAAAACAAATATGCGATGTACCAATGTGCAATAAACCAATCAGAGTTTCATCTCCCATTCCCTTTAAAAGCCAGTTGCGCTTGCACCATGGCGGATTCGCTATTTACATGGTGGAATTTGCGAAGGGAAAGACTGAACAGACAGGAATCCTTTTATTTTTAATATTTGTCATGTTTGTGTGCTGCTACGCATCCCTGTGTGTGTAATAAGCAGAGTGTACACGTGTTGTGAACCTGCCTAAAGGCGCATTTTACTAACTCACCCTTTAAATAACACAAAAATACTGCGCTATTGACTTTAGACCAGGTTTTTGTTGGTCAATGGCACAGTCGTTTTCAGTGCCAACAATGCACCTCGTTTTCAGAGTGGATTTGCTATTTAAACAACGTGGCGCTGGACATGAAAATGATAACTGCTTCGGGCTGAAACTAGCAAAAACCTGGCGTCGCAATGTGCCGGGTGTATGACAGGGCTCTGAATCGTTTCAGACACTTTGAGAAAAATATATGCAATATATGCATTTAAAATTTTCTGCAGAAAAGCTCTCACCTTGGAAGGAGTTTAGTATGGTGAATATGTAGTATGAGGGCAGACGCAGACCTCCATAGCTGAAGAACGTGAAACTCCAGGTGAGTCCCAGCAGACAGCAGAGGCCAAGGATGGTGGTGATGTCAAAGGAGGCGGTTCCTGAGCGTTTCACCTTTCCAGCATGGTTAAACTTGCCCATCTTCAGAATGGAGAGCCATCGCAGCACCACAATGCAGGTGCAGAAGGTAAAGATGAAGACGAAGCAGTAATAACCGATGTTCACAACATAGTGGACAGTGGAGTCTAAAATCCAGCACCTGCAGGGAAAAAAGTGCAGATGGTTAAAGCTGACAAAATGACATTTGTATATTCATGATCATAACGATTTACTTCCATAATGTGACATATATCCATAAATATAAAAATTTGATTGCTGACCATTATTTTCCACACCAACACAGTGTTTTTCTTATTTTTATTTTAAAAGTTTACACAAATCTACATTATTGTAATAGTGAGTAGAAAAACAATACTTTCTCAACTAAATAGAAAGTAAACATTTTCCAACGTTATTAGGTAAATCTGTTCAACTGCACATTAACACAAAATATCTAATCAGTCAATCACATGGCAGCAACTCAATGCATTTAGGCGTGTCTGCATTAAGTTAATGCATTAAGACGATCTGCTGAAGTTCAAACTAAGCATCAGAATGGGGAAGAAAGGTGATTTTGAACTTGAACGTGGCTTGGTTGTGACTTTGAACGTGGCGTGGTTGTTGGTGCCAGACGTGCTGGTCTGAGTATTTCAGAAACTGCTGATCTACTGGGATTGTCATGCACAACCATCTCTAGGGCTGAGCGGCAGTTCGTGGGAGAAAATGCCTTGTTGATGCCTGAGGTCAGAGGAGAATGACCAGACTGGTTCAGATAATAGAAAGGTAACATTAACTCAAATAAGCACTCGTTATAACCGAAGTCTGCAGAAGAGCATCTCTGAACACACAACATGCCCAACCCTGAAGCAGACGAGCTACAGCAGCAGAAGACACACCGGTGTTACTCCTGTCAGCTGAGAACAGAAACTGACTAATTAACTAATTAGACTATTAACTAACTAATTAACTAATTCACACGGCTCACCAAATCTGGACAATAGAAGATTGGAAAAACATTGCCTGGTCTGATGAGTCTTGATGTCTGCAGCGGCATTCACAAGGTGGGGTCAGAATTTGGTGTAAACAACATGAAAACATGAATCCATCCTGCTTTATATCAACAGTTCAAGCTGCTGGTGTAATGGTGTAGGCAGGGGATATTTTCTTGGCACACTCTTTTTTACCAATCGTTTAAACGCCACAGCCTACCTAGAGTACTGTTGCTGACCATGTCCTTCCCTTTATGATCACAGTGTATCATCTTCTGATGGCTATTTCCAGCAGGATAATATCATCTCAAACTGTCCCAAATCTCAATCTAATAGATCAGCTTTGGGATGTGATGGAATGGGAGATAAATATACTCTTAAATATAAGGTTCCAAAAGAGGGTTTGTGCAATGATGTCATAGAAGATCTATTTTTGGTTCCCCAAAGAACCTTTCAGTGAACATTCTTAAAAAAACATTTTTTATCTTAGTAAGAAGAACATTCTAATAATCCAAAGAACCCTTTTCCACTATAAAGAACCTTTTTGGTTCCATGAATGTTAAAGCTTATACTATATAAGTACATCCATTTTTAAGAGTGTGGGTTTTCATGCATATCATCATACAGTATGGTTGCCATTATATTTTAAGAATAGCGTCTCATCATATTTTTGGGTCTACTTACATGGTTACATTGCTTGAGTCTGTCTGTATGGTCTGCTCACCATATTTGCCCAAGACGAAAATGATACTGACAACAACAGCAGGAGGAACTGAAACAAATTGTTGACAATGCAATTGTACTATTAGAAGCAATAGTCTGGATAGAGGATTAGAACAGACTTTAGTATTTTATCTGAACATATGACATGAATTCTATGTGCATTTCATATCCCAGGATTCATGATGCTATTATGGTTGTTAAGGTAGTCTGAGTGGTTGCTTACTGGTCCACGTCAAAACACCCTTTAAAGTTTATGGGATTTTTGCAAGTGAAAATTGCGTGTCTGATCATAGGCAACATATTTCAGCATGCATATTTAAAGGTTTTTGAACTCACCCCACCCAACCACAGAGATCTTGAGGATGTAATGTTTGATGACGACTGAGTGTTTGGCCATTTGCAGGCAGAGGTGTAAAGCCTCCACCGCAAACCAGGAGAAACTGGCCAGCAAAGCGTAGTGCATGACTCCAGCCATGACCTTGCAGGCGTTGTGGCTATTTGCACGTGCAACGTATTCATTAGTCAGGAAAGTCAGGTTGAGCAGAAACAGTGCTATAAAGAGATTCATCAGCACGTGGGCTGAATTAGTGGCCTTCGCTTTCCTGAAATTTAAAATGCATCCTGCTTTTAATTCAACAGTAAACTGAGATTATTTTTGATCATGCTGCATCCAAATGACATACTTCAGCTTTAACCCTTTATTTGTGCAACTCACCATATTAGTTTAGTCAAGTCAAGCTCAATTCACAGCACTTGTGGCATATTCTTGATTAAAAATTATTAATTCCTTTCTACTTGTCGCCTTTTTTAAAAAATTTTTTTTTAGAAAAAGTAAAAAATCTGGGTTACAGTAAGGTACTTTCAATGGGGCCAATCTGTGATGATGTTAGTGTAAACAAAATTGCTTACTAATCTTTTCTGTGTGAAGTTATATGCAAGTTATGACAATGCAACACCTAAAATGCAGACAACAACTTTATAATTTTACAAAAGAATACTTGTAAGCTAATAAAATTTTAAGGGCCAGATTTGCTAAAAATTTATGTCAGTGCATACTCTCTTCTGGTGGTAAAAAACTACTGTCAGGATTTACTAAAGACACGCAGTGAAAATAAGCGTGGACAAGGTTATTTTTGTGGCTGACCTTATTGCATATGCATTTGTCATTTTACTGGTATTTGGAGAGGCTGCTCACTGCAGAGCAAATGGGTGGAGCGTACATGTAGCTCCTCCCCACTAGAACTCCAGAGAGGAGGGGCGAATGTAATTTACGCTTAATGGGTGGAGCTAGAATATCCAACCACACCCTAACCCTACCCACAACTCTATCCCTCCACCCCATTGGAGCTCTAGAGAGGAGGAGCTGGATGTTAGTTGACTCTGCAGTAAGTACCACTTGGGTATTTGTGCCATTATTTACCGCCTAAAAATTAGGTTTGATAAAGGATTCAGTCCTCCTTTCCGAGACCTTGCTTTGCTCTGATTGGTCAGACAGGCTAGTCTATTGTGATTGGTCGGAAACAAAACGGCCATTACCATATATGAATTTCAGCTCTGGACTCTTCTTCAGCACTTGATACAGTGATACGAACAGTAACAATGGTGTCCTTTTTACCGTATTCCTCATTCTTTGTAAATGCATGCAAATTGGATTTGCTTTTACAGAGCAGAAAACAGCGTTTTCTCAACATGTTAATAACACCAACCAAACTCTTCCAGGCCTCAGTCAACTACAGTGTTTGAGGGCGGGTCAAAGTAGACCAATGAAGACCATATGCTGACATTATGCAAATTTGTTACAAACCTACTTAGGTTAGGACTGGAATTACTGATGACTAGTTTCAGGCAGTTCAGAATCAGTTCTTTCTTGTGTCTTATTTCGAAGGCTGTGTCCTCCAGAGAGCCACATGCATAATCAAGAACTTCAGAAAAGTAATCATTATAAAGCTGACTATTTCTTATGATATGTCAATGACATATGCGGCCGACAAGAGGCACCATTTATCGTGCACTTTGATCCTAAAAACTTTTCAGACCTTTTACATTTCCAAACATCTATATTACACAAAAAAATAACACAATAGGTGCAATTTTTTAAAAAAAGGAGTCAAAATTATGTTTTGCTAGATTTTTTTGTAATCAACATTATGACACAAATGCTGTCGATCAATGAGATCATATTGGGGATCTCACATGAGTGAGCAGTGGTACAGAGAATCATGTCTCACCTTAAGAGGAAGTGAATAAATAATGCGACTCCTAGGAAAAACATGGAGAGGCCGCAGCCGATGTACGTGATGTAGGTGAGAGTGACGAGGTCATTTTGGGAAATGGTTACATCGGGAGGGGCCTGTATTAAAACATTGTTCAGTTACACAGGTCTGTCTGGACATTTGCAATCTTGGGAAATAAGTAACCACAAAAGGTAGTGAAATAAATAAACATACACTCACCTAAAGGATTATTAGGAACACCATACTAATACTGTGTTTGACCCCCTTTCGCCTTCAGAACTGCCTTAATTCTACGTGGCATTGATTCAACAAGGTGCTGAAAGCATTCTTTAGAAATGTTGGCCCATATTGATAGGATAGTATCTTGCAGTTGATGGAGATTTGTGGGATGCACATCCAGGGCACGAAGCTCCCGTTCCACCACATCCCAAAGATGCTCTATTGGGTTGAGATCTGGTGACTGTGGAGGCCATTTTAGTACAGTGAACTCATTGTCATGTTCAAGAAACCAATTTGAAATGATTTGAGCTTTGTGACATGGTGCATTATCCTGCTGGAAGTAGCCATCAGAGAATGGGTATATGGTGGTCATAAAGGGATGGACACGGTCAGAAACAATGCTCAGGTAGGCCGTGGCATTTAAACGATGCCCAATTGGCACGAAGGGGCCTAAAGTGTGCCAAGAAAACATCCCCCACACCATTACACCTCCACCACCAGCCTGCACAGTGGTAACAAGGCATGATGGATCCATGTTCTCATTCTGTTTACGCCAAATTCTGACTCTACCATCTGAATGTCTCAACAGAAATCCAGACTCATCAAACCAGGCAACATTTTTCCAGTCTTCAACTGTCCAATTTTGGTGAGCTTGTGCAAATTGTAGCCTCTTTTTCCTATTTGTAGTGGAGATGAGTGGTACCCGGTGGGGTCTTCTGCTGTTGTAGCCCATCCTCCTCAAGGTTGTGCGTGTTGTGGCTTCACAAATGCTTTGCTGCATACCTCGGTTGTAACGAGTGGTTATTTCAGTCAAAGTTGCTCTTCTATCAGCTTGAATCAGTCGGCCCATTCTCCTCTGACCTCTAGCATCAACAAGGCATTTTCGCCCACAGGACTGCCGCATACTGGATGTTTTTGCCTTTTCACACCATTCTTTGTAAACCCTAGAAATGGTTGTGCGTGAAAATCCCAGTAACTGAGCAGATTGTGAAATACTCAGACCGGCCCGTCTGGCACCAACAACCATGCCACGCTCAAAATTGCTTAAATCACCTTTCTGTCCCATTCTGACATTCAGTTTGGAGTTCAGGAGACTGTCTTGACCAGGACCACACCCCTAAATGCATTGAAGCAACTGCCATGTGATTGGTTGATTAGATAATTACATTAATGAGAAATTGAACAGGTGTTCCTTATAGTCCTTTAGGTGAGTGTAAATCTGAAGGGGCCAGTAGAGAACTTATAGTCAAAACAAAAATTATTCAGACACCAGATATCATTTTTTTTTACTAGTGGGTGCAGGACACTATAGTTAATTTATGCAATAAAGTAAACTATGACATATTATACCCATAAATTCTTCATACAGTGGACTACCAGTAAAATTGATAAAAATTAGGGACCAAATTATTCAGACACTTTGACCTGACCATGTTTTTCTTTAATTGCTAATGCGGCCTTTGACACCACAGACTGAACAAAATGAAGCATTGCTTGCTCACTGGTTGAACTAAATTGGTATTATCTAATAGTGTACTTCAATTTAACAGCTGATTGGTTGATTGTAATCCATTACATACCTTTCTATTAAAGTTATCTGACATTATCAAGATGAATTTGTTCTGACAGTTTAACTCTGAGTTCTTGTCATATTTTATTACCATTTACTAAACTATAGCGAATAAACTGTGATCATGTGAGAAAATGTTGAAGGTGTCTGAATAAATTTTGGTTTGACTGTACTTGGTTTGGTTTACTTTGACTCTAGCTTTGGCGAAGCAATTTTCACAGATTCCAGAAGGAAACGGAGAACCTACCATAAGCACAGCGAAGAAAGTCAAATGATTGCAATTACATGTTATCTTATTTCCATTAATATCAGTATTACACCCTTCAGTTGTCCAGTTTGGCTTTTTCCTGATGAAAAGGAGGAACTTGTTAATTTGAGTTGAGAGAATGAATTAATGTTAATTGACATCATGGCTGATTTATGATTAGACATAAATTAAAACATATTATGATTATATCGACATTCATGCTCCACAGCATGGCCTAAAGGATTCAGGCTCTTAATTAGTTCTATAATTTCTACACTCAAAAATGTTAAGCCCATTTGTAAGTTTTTCAATTGTATTGTAAAATTCCATCAAACTGAATTGATTCTATATTATGAATTAAGAATTTTAAATTAGTAAAAAACATTTTGTATAAGAATCAAATTTATGAATAAGAATCACATAAACTAAAATAGTCCATTCCCTTATTCCATTAAGATTTATACAAAATGATTTATTAAGCTCTAGTTTTTTTTTACTCAATTAAAAGTCTTAATATATATAAATATCCATGAAGTATAATAAGAATAATAGGACCCACTTTATACAAGATGGCCTTAACTATGTACCACACCACCACACCTGTCCCTGACTTTACCCTTAAACTTACCCACACCACCACACCTGTCCCTGACTTTACCCTTAAACTTACCCACACCACCACACCTGTCCCTGACTTTACCCTTAAACTTACACACCACCACACCTGTCCCTAACTTTACCCTTAATCTTACCCACACCCACACCTGTCCCTAACTTTACCCTTAAACTTACCCACACCACCACACCTGTCCCTTAAACTTACTTACACACCACCACACCTGTCCCTAACTTTACCCTTAAACTTACCCACACCACCACACCTGTCCCTAACTTTACCCTTAAACTTACCCACACCACCACACCTGTCCCTAACTTTACCCTTAAACTTACCCACACCACCACACCTGTCCCTAACTTTACCCTTAAACTTACCCACACCACCACACCTGTCCCTAACTTTACCCTTAAACTTACCCACACCACCACACCTGTCCCTAAACCCTTAAACTTACCCACACCACCACACCTGTCCCTAACTTTACCCTTAAACTTACCCACACCACCACACCTGTCCCTAACTTTACCCTTAAACTTACCCACACCACCACACCTGTCCCTAACTTTACCCTTAAACTTACCCACACCACCACACCTGTCCCTAACTTTACCCTTAAACTTACCCACACCACCACACCTGTCCCTGACTTTACCCTTAAACTTACCCACACCACCACACCTGTCCCTGACTTTACCCTTAAACTTACCCACACCACCACACCTGTCCCTGACTTTACCCTTAAACTTACCCACACCACCACACCTGTCCCTGACTTTACCTTTAAACTTACCCACACCACCACACCTGTCCCTGACTTTACCCTTAAACTTACCCACACCACCACACCTGTCCCTGACTTTACCCTTAAACTTACCCACACCACCACACCTGTCCCTGACTTTACCCTTAAACTTACCCACACCACCACACCTGTCCCTGACTTTACCCTTAAACTTACCCACACCACCACACCTGTCCCTGACTTTACCCTTAAACTTACCCACACCACCACACCTGTCCCTGACTTTACCCTTAAACTTACCCACACCACCACACCTGTCCCTGACTTTACCCTTAAACTTACCCACACCACCACACCTGTCCCTGACTTTACCCTTAAACTTACCCACACCACACCTGTCCCTAACTTTACTCATATCCTACCTCAATATCAACAAAAGTGTTTTGCAAAGCAATATGAAAACAATAAGTACAGTGTACTTATTTTTTTAAAAGTACATAGTAGTTAAGGTCACCTAACAGAAAGTGGGACCGAATAAGATATTCTTGATATACTGTATGGATATTTATCATATCCATATTCCCTTTAATTCAAACTCAGGCTATATAAATATGTTAAAAACACAAACGCATCACAGACCTTGTCCATCCCATGAGGAACAAACAGGAGTTCCCACCATGCCCTGCAGAGAAATAAATAAACATTTTCAGAAGACTCAGGCTGGTTTAGAATATTAGACATACTTTTTTTACATGCATCATATATTACCTGTTCATTGCTGAAGGCCAAACTGATGTTGTTAGTCAGATTTGAAATTTTTGCCCCCATCTCGATTGCATAAACATCCCCCAAAACCGTACTGTTGTTTTCATCCTTTAACAAAAAATTATGATTGATTGCTGAGAAACAGAATCAGACTTCAATATAGAAACATGATGCGATTTACATCACAATTAATATTAAATAAGACCAGTCAGTAGGCAAAATGTCCTGATCACTGTCCGTGAAACAAGCATTTGAATGTTCAGGATACTCCGGATTTGTATTCCTACAAAATGTCCCACTTTATTTTTTATCTTAAGCCACAAATTTGACAGGTATTATTGATTATCGGTTTTCAAGAATGTCTAGTTTCACTAAAATCACTCATTTAAAAGTAGCCAAAAATGACCAAATCTAGTTTTCCAGGTTTAGCATGATAGAATCACTGAAAGTGCACTATAAACCTTTTGCATTATAAACATAGCTCTATATTGTGTATATGCATAAACTCTGTCAGTATGAAAACAAAATGCAAGCCAGCCTTTGCAGTTAAGCAAATGCTTTGCTTGTACCTTTGCGTGTGGCATGAAACAGGCCTAAGCTTACACTTCCCTGCATACAGGAATTCAAAAATCATAGTGTTTTTTATACCTTTGACATGTTGGGAAATCGGAACACACCCAGAAAAGTTTTATTTGTATTTTTATTTTTATTGAACGCTTGCTGAGTGGCTTCCTTTGGAATAGTGAAAGCGTTGGGATAATTTTTCAGTTCTGAAAAATCATCTACGACCTGTAAACATAAGGCGATTTCAGTGCTGAGGTACATTTTAAGAGAGGAACATTTTTGTTCCACATTAGGCAAAGTTAAAAAGATGTGAATGTTTGTCATCGTTACACTCACTTTGAAGCCAGTTTCTGATAGGATGAAAGCGGACTCCTTGATATCAGACTCACTTTGAATTTTCTTTAAAATCCCTTTAACGCTACCGATGGCTACAGATGCTACGGTCAAATTCTCCATTAAATCCAGCAGACTGGAGAGATTTTTCATGACCATACTGAAGAAGATACAAAATGATTTGTGTTTTTGTTATGATAATATCTCTGATATAAGAGGAAACTAAAAATAAAATGGTACAATTTACAACTGTTGAGATCCCTTAATTGCTTGCAATATTAAGTGCAGCAAGTTATGATGGAAACCTCTTGAATATGGTTATTCATTTTGCAATTTAAAAGATGACCTGATGCCTGATCAAATTATCTCTAAAAAAAAACTGATTAGACATGTTTAAAAAAAAAAAAAGTACTTACGCAGCCGCCTCAGCATTTATCTCTTTTTTTTGAGTATTATTAAATAGATTTGACATTTCTGTGGGTATATTTTTGATGCCATCTATCATTTGAAAAGGACTTCCACACTTAATACAAGTTGCAGTTACACCATTGATCTCAATGGTGTTTGTATTACTTCCATCACCTACAGTGTCATCTGTGTAAAAACATAAAGTTGAAAAGTAAACAAATGAAGATAGAATGATTAAGAGCAATATATACAGCATTGTGGTTAAATTACACTTTTAGTCTGTTCAAAGAGTTATTAAAGCAGAAATGTCTGATTTAGAAAAAGAGGCATATTGAAACGCATTCTTACTTCTACAGCTGGGATCATATTTGGCAGTCTCACATGCCTTTGTGGGATTCAGGCAGGTCATATTACACTCTTAAATACACAACACACAAAATGATAGCATATACAGCATCTGACGACACTCTAATACATATTGAACATAATATTTAGACTTTGATAGGGATAATACTCACTGGTGATTCCAAAATATTTCGGAACAGTCCAATTACAACCTTTAATAAAGAGAACAAAAATATGCTCTATCAGATTCCTGAACTGCAAAAGACCAATAAGTCAATAAATCATTTGGAAGAAAACTTTCATGCAACACTTCAAAGATAACAAACTTCAAAACTTGAATGATCCAAGGGAAAATCACTATGTGGTGTTTATGATTTTGTTTACGTGTTGTCATCAGTGTTGGGGAAAATAACTTTTAAATAATGCTTTACAATATTACGTAACTCCTTAAAAACTAATTGCGTTACTTGCTTTTATAATTGTTTTATAACAACAACAACAAAAAAAAAAAAAAAAAAAAAAAAAAAAAGAAAAAGTACTGTTTTGAGCAAATGTCAAGGCCCTTTCACGCCAAAAGGGAAATGAGGCAGGAGAAGAAATTTCAACAGTCTAACTTCAGCAATAAAAAAGAAACACAATGTGCTGTTGAAGTCATTCTGCTAATTAGTATGGTTGACTTGAACCATTGAAGGTCATCAGCAAATATATTGAGACAATGAGATTAAATACATAATGTATATTTATGTTATTTACCATATTTAATTATTGCTGGTTTGCGTAATATTCTGAGTTTACATTTCACTGTTTTTATTAATTTTGAGGAATTTTGAATCTGTTATGTGCAAGCAAAACTGTTATATCCTAAGACTTTACTATAGCCTAATTGTAAAGTTCAAACGTTATTAAAGGATTAGTTGACTTTAAAATGAAAATTACCCCATGATTTATTCACTCTCAAGCCATCCTAGGTGTATATGTGTAACACAATTGGAGATATCCTAATGTTTCTAAGCTTTATAATGGCAGTGGCGGGGTCCATTGAGTTTGAAGCTCAAAAAAGTTAATAGACAGCAATTTAATTACCACTTTCAAGGTCCAGAAAGGTAGTAAAGACATCGTCCATGTGACTCCAGTGGTTCAACCTTAACAATTTCAACAATTTCTTCTAGTAGGGTGAATTCAGGGTGACTGGGACACTTTTTGCCATTGAGACTTGGAAAAAAGTATCCGAATCAACCTGAATTCACCCTATGTGTCAGACTCTTACGCTGTCACATGTTTGGAACACCATGACTAATTAATGACAGAATTTTCATTTTAACGCAAACTAACCCTTTAAGGGTGCAGTGTGTAATATTTATGCGGATCTATTAATAGAAATGCAATGTAATATACATAACTATGTTTGTATAAAGACCTTTCATAATGAACCGTTATGTTTTTATTACCTTACTAAAAGACCTTACGCATGGATCCAATATATTGATGTGTAAACGATTTATTTTTTGTTTATGTTCAAGCGCAAGAAGATGCAAAAGAGAACTCAATTTGCTGCTGACATCCGGCTCTCTCTGAGTGCACAGAAAATAATAAAATTATCTTGCACGTCTTTTAGCACTTTAAATATTAGGCCTTGGTATACTTTACACAAAGTTCGATTTCGTTCTTCGTTTTTGGGTAAAACAAAGTTCGAAACACGTGAACAGTGATATACTGTCAGCGAACATCCGAAGCCACCCACACTGCTGAGAGTGGTAAAGTGCTGCGCGCTTTCCTCTCAATAACAAAAACACAAAATAAAATTGAGAAAACAGCAAGCAGCCTGTTTTAATAAAGAATAAGAAAAGCTTATGATCATAGCAACAATATGTTTGCACAAGCTCAATGGCACTCTAGTAAAATTACGTCACATTTGTTTATTTATATAGCACTTAAAATCAAGCAGCTTTACTGTATTAAACATGAAAAACAGTGTCAGTGTCTCATTTCATCAGAAGAACGACATTGCCTTTTAAACCCTTGATATTGTATATTTCTAAAAGCATACCAAATAAATATAAGGAAAATGAGATATATACTGTATTCACCTCCTGCAATCCAGTTTATCCAAGTGTAATTTTTGCAGGACCCCTCTATTAAGCATACAAACGAATGTATAATTGATCTGCTTATGGTGAGATTGTATGGTGAGTGTTCAGACAAAAACAAATCTGCAAAACAGGGTAGAAAACACTGTTACTCTGGGCTCAAAATACATAACAAATCGTATGATTTCCTAAAGAACATCCACAGGTTTTCATTATTGATGGTGGCACTAAGCAGCTCATACAAAAAATCAAGACAAAAAAAGTCTACTTTCAGACCCACCGCTGCTGTATGTTTGTGTGATATTTTCAAATGAAAAAACAGTGATGCTTGATAGATTCCACTCTGTTGAAAGACAAAAAAATAAAAATACATAAGTAAGTTTAAAAACATTAATGGCCATTTTAAAGTGGCCATTAATAAACACAGTAGTATGACTTTTACTTCCCATCCGCGCTCTTAAAAGGAAAGGTTCCATTCATATACAGAAGATTTTAGGGGTTCCAATCATGGGATCATTTTATGGATTTAGTTGTAAATTAATGAATTTAGTTCCATATAGACTCCGCTGAACCTTTTTCTAAGAGTGAACATTTTTTCTGTTTCAATAATCCATTACATATATACGTCACAATACGGGACAAAAGATTTGTCCATTTCATTGCAACTTTGCATCGACCGCTGCAAACTTTAAAGCATGTTTAGTTAATGAGATTTGATTGATTCATGACATTGAGATTTTAAAAATGGCTCTAGACCTATTACACACTGTTAACGGAACAGAATATTTAGGTTTTCTTTTTGTTTGTTTTGGAGATGAAGACATGCAAGACAAAATGTATTTTGAGAAATGAATGATTATACATGTATGCAGAAGGTTTCTCTCTTTGATATACTGTTTATGCCACATTTGGCTTCTCCTCCTCACCTGGCAATCCAGAAAAACCGCACGTAATATTAAATGGTCTCTGTGATGTGTTCCAGCAATCACCTATTTAAAGGACAAATGAAAGGCCACCAAAAGGTAACTTTTATGTTACATAATAGAAATAGTTACCCGCTGTATTAAGTATTTTACATTCCCCTTTGAAATCACCTGTTTTCTGAATGTATCCCATGAAACCATCTGTGCCGAGTATAAAGATGTCCTTCCCCAAATCATTTTGGTTGGGCTGAGTGGACTTAGTTAAGGGCATTATGTTATTTAAAACAGTACATTCATGTTTCTTATCCTTCTGACAGTTTTTTCTGGGAGAATCTTTGCAGAAGCAGAGAGGTAAAATGAGCAGGAGACTACAGATGATCAACTTCATCCCTGACAGGATCTCCAGGTTCCTCAAAAACATCTGAAGAGCTGCAAGAAGAAAAGTGTAAAACATGAAATATACTTTTTTGTTGTTGTTGTTGCTTATAGACAAATTATCTAAAAGATTTGGGTCAAATCCCTGACAGGATTATTGTTTCTTTGTTTTTTTTGTTTTTTTTTTACGTTTTTGCATTGCCAATGTCTAATAAGATTAAAAGACCAGAATTATTTGTATTATCCTTTGAAAAAGAACTATCCCAGACACAGAGAATCCAACATCACATTCTCGGATACAGTGTTGTATATTGAGTCAAATGCCATAGACCTGTGATAAAATCAACAAATTAACTCCCAATTCTAGTGCACTGAGGTACATTTACATTTTTTTTATTAAAAATTATAAACAAAAAAATAGAAAAAGCAATACCTTCAAAAGTATACTAGCGTAAAACAAACCATAAAATCCATTGCTGAAGTGTTATTTTCCCACTTTATTTTCCTTCTTATAAGATAACTGAAACAAACTTCTTACCTGGTGAAGAGACGTTGAGTCTTTCCAAAGACTGCATCATTTCATCAGATATAGATGGAACTTAATTTTGCATGTAGCATTTCCTCCCTCCCGCTGTGGTTTTCTGTTTTTGTTAACCACATCTCTTCATGCAAACCAGCTAACGGAGAACAGTGGGATGAGCAGGGCATACTCTCTGTTAGATGATTATATAGTAAGCAAAGAGTTTCGGCATTTTTTTTTTTTTTTTTTGTAGTCAGCACATTTAAAATATGTGCCTATAAAGGAATTGACTTTCAAGTAACTTAAGATTTATAAAGAAATATATTTGGTTTGCTGTTTTGTTTTTTTTTTTTTTTTTTTTTTTTTTTTTGGTTTAATGAAATTGTATCAATAGGATTTTTAAATCAAGGAACTATTTCATAGTTTGTAACTTTTTACATTACTTACAGTGACTAACTGTGACATTTTCTCTCATGGCGTAGTTTAAAAGCATCACTGACATCACTGATGATTTACCATCACTGCCATAGTTACCACAGAAGATCAGCACAACTGATGGCCATGAATAACAGAGATAAAATCTCAGTCTTACAAACACAAACATGCCACTGATGCTCAACAGGGAATTAGTAAATAGAAGCCATTGTTCATATCAAGCTCGCAGATGAGATAAACAGAAATTCATCTGTTTAACAAATTAGGTGTTTTGTCACAGAGGACGTCAGTCCAACAAATGCAAACTTGTGAGTTTACGAGACATTTCAAAAGGCTTTCTGTTATATATTGTACATATATGGTATAATATGCAGGTATATTGATAAGCATTATGATAATTTGACACTATCCTGGAGCAGGGCATTAATGATTTATGACATTTAGACATTTTTTTAAACAAATACAGTTTTATGCACAAGTTTGGACACACATCTGAGGCTGCATGATAATTTGATAGAAAAGATCGTAGTGATATGCCATTCAGTTTCTACAGAAAGCTTGATAAAGTGATGTTTTTCAGACAAAAATCTTTTAGTGTAGCAGTATTTAAGAGTTGAATGCAAAAGTTTGGTCACCCATTCAATTGGGTTGATTTGAATACCTGTAATGCTGATTTATTGCAACACAAAATTTATGCAATTAGCTCAATGAACATTAGACTGAAACCACAGGTGCAGCCAATCATGAAAAAGGATATTCAAGGTAGCTAATTCTCTTTGCTTTTCTTTGATTCTACTGGAAAGTATAGCAACATGGGAACGTTCCAGCGTACACAGTCCAGGAACAGCTCAATGGAAGGGTGATGCAGAAAAAGCCTTTTCTGCAAACAAGCAGAGTCATTTGAGGTATGCAAAGGCTCATCTGGACAAGCCAGAATTATTTTAGAATAATGTGCTGTAAGGAGCGGTTTTACTGCTAAGACAAAAGCTGAGATCCAACGCCCTGACCAAAACCCTCTCCCCCTCTCTACCTCCCTTCCCCCTGATTCAAGTCCCAGAATGCAGATATACTACATATGATTTATCTTGTGAATCTATTGTTTTATCCCTTTCATGTCTGGTGTCTTTTTAAAGGTCATAGTGCGATTGGTAAAATGGTCTCAACATCACTGAAGTCACTGATAGGGTTAGAAAGATTGAAACATATGAGAATTGTGTTCTCTTTTTGAGTGGTCACTCCAAAGATATCTGATCCTCTCCCCCAAACTAGGTGTTTGTGTTGCAAATATTTACAACCCTTTGTTCTGGTCTGGGTATTTAAGGAAGGGTAGCAGGGCTGCCATTGGGGAACATTCTGTAGACAGAAGCCCCCATGCAGTGTTGTGTCAGTGTCCTGAGAGGCACTCACACACACACTGTATGTATTGTGCCAGATATGACTCTTTGAAACTATTTTCATATTACTTAATTGTATTTTATATTTTTATGCTGAAAGTTGTGTACCATGGATTCATGTTTCATTATGTTCTTTAAGTTCTGTCTGGCCAAAATAAATGTTAATCTTGATTTATTCTGTATCTTTCTGAAATCATTTTTCTAGTAGTGTCGCATGAGGAGTTTGTAGGAGTTTCCGTAAATCTTTCTGTCAGGGCAGATTCATACAGAGGACCCCATGACCGGAGCATGGCGCTAAGCATGAGGGACAATCTGATTTCTGGCTGTCACTGTTATTAACAAGTTGCAGCTCTTGTGACTATTGCTAAAATTACACTTTCTGTTATGAGTAAGCATGTGCGACTCACTTAAGAGTAAAATAGTTCACTCTGTAATCCTCTGACTAATATCAGAACTGACTAATTTGCGTCCGTGAGGTAATGTAATTAATCGCGAGCATCATCCTCTGAGCGACTCCGGGTCCCATGGAGGAACGAGTATTTGAAATTAAGAGATACTAAGAGAAATCAACGATCTAAATTAAATCGCAACTAAACTTATGATCAGCTGTTAAGTTACAAATGTAACAAAGTTACAAAGAATTGGAGTCAGATAAAATTATTCATGGAGTCAGATTTAAAATTTGATGGTCATAAATTAAGTGAATCCAACAGAAGTGCTGAAAAGGCTTACACGCAGAAGTCCTTCAACCAGGCCGTTAGATTCCGTCCTTGGGCTAACGGATGGACCTTACAGTGCTGTGGACAGATGAAACTAAGATGTGTTGTGTATGGTGGAAAAAGAACAGCGTTTGTAACGGCCACTTTATTGTTATGTGGGAATATACCTTTAAGACGGTGTATGTTGTTGCACGCACGCACGCACGCACGGGGGAGGAGTTTTTGGTTGAGTGAAGAGAGTTTTGAGTTTTTGAGAGAGATGGCCGCTCTACCGCTGATTGTTAAATAGAGTTATCTACTGTTACTATCCTCCTTCTTTTATTTGTGATGTTTGTTGGAGTGTTACCTTTTCTTTCCTTGTTTTGTACCTCACTCTTTACATGTCTGAGAGGAGTGTGCCAGTACGAAACCCATCTATAAAAGCTTGAGTGACCAGTTTAATCGCCTCGAGTTTCCTTTCGTTTTCATTTTCCATCTGGGCAGTTGTCAACCACTCTGACAGACGTTACAAATTGGCGCCCGAACAACTGGATTCATACCGGTCATCTTTTCCCCACGAGGATTTTCGACATTTTTTTTTTTTTTTTTTTTTTGGAATAGTTCGTTGCACGGAGTTTTTGCATTGCGATGGGCTACGGATTTTGCTGACTAGCTTGCTAACAATGGAGACCATGCGGTTGGTGCGTGACTGATTTTCAGGTACTGTTTTGTCGGATTGCTTATTTTCTTTTCATGGATCGCCAGAATATTGACTGTTTGAGATGATATATGAGAACTGTTGGATATTTTTCGACGTTTTGCCTTTTGTGGATTACTAATTGTACTGGACTGTATTGTACTGTATCAGCGCAAATTTTTTTTTTCCTTTCTCCATTAATCTCACGTGTATGCGCAAATGCCAATAAGGAGCTGTGAAAACTGTGTGAGAAGTATTGCACTCGTGGAGTAAGTGTTTTTCCTTGACATTTCTGTGGTGTGCAAGTTTGCTTCAAGCCAGCGCTGACGGAAAAGCTCTACTTACGAAGAATTTTTTTTTTATTTGATTGAAATAGTCTACTTGTTTCCAATTTTCTATTACACTTTGCAGTTTTATTCTGTTTGAAACGCATTGGGGTGCTGTAAAAGGGGAAACTTAAAGTGTTACTGTTATCTGAGAACATCTTGCTGAAAAACTGTTCTTTACTGTGGGTTAAAAAAAAAAAAAAAAAAATTCTGGTTGAGTACTGATTTTGAATCCAATATTTGTGGGAAAATACTGTTTTTTTTTCAATTTATTGTTTGCATTGATTGTGTTTTACTACATAATGGCTACTCACCCTGACTTGCAGTATGACTTAACTGACTGGCCCACAGCAGCAGACTCTTTTTCTGAACAGGAATTGCCGCAGCCTAATTCTGGAGACATGCAGACTCAAGTCAAGCTATTACAAGCTGAGGTGGCAGTGCTGCAGCAGTGCCTGCGTGATTCGATAGACCTACAAAAAGACATGATGAACCGCTTGGCGCATCAGGAGTGTACCATGCCTGCTACCCCGCAACCAGTTCCCTGGGCCAGCTCGACGCCTTACAGTTTGACACAAGCTCCATTTACAGCCTCAAGGTCAGTTCCAGTCAATACAGCCAATTGTAATACAAACCCTTTTGCTCAGCCACCCACTGTAGATATGAATGCCACTGCAAATGCTCTCACCACTATTCTTCACCAATCACGGCTCGAGCCACCGGTGTTTGCTGCAGATGGTTCCCTAAATCCTGAGGAATGGCTTCAACTACTTAATGTGTACAGAACCTCCCTGGATCTCACGGACGCCCAAATTCTCCTTGAGCTCCCACGTTTCCTGTCAAAAGAGCCGAGAAAATGGTTTACTGTACTTAGCACACATTTGACCACATGGAACCAGTTCTGTGAGTTTTTTAAGACGGTTTTTCTGCCTTCAGACAATCAAGAACGTATCCTGAGGGGCATTCTAGACCGCGTGCAAAGAACCAATGAGCCGCTGCCAACTTTTGTCGCTCACATGTTGGGTGAGTTTCGTAAGCTAAGAACCCCTCCGCCCCAACAAGAGCAAGTAGATCTGATACGGAAGCATGTTCTTGAGAAATATAGAGTTGCTCTTTATGGCACACCAATACCATCGGTCATGGATCTTCTTTGCGGGCTCACGAGCTTCATGCAGTTCTTGGTCCAAGTGTTGGGTGTTCGCTTCTGACACAGCCGAGCAGTGCACCTTTGAGGATGTGTACTGTTTTAAATGCTCCTTGCCAGGATTCACCACTGCATTACTTGCCCAAACTGTGGCCGAGGAGCGAAACCAAATTTGTCTTCAACAGAACCACCAGAACTCTCAAGAGAGACTGACGATAGAGGGCCAGGTGCTGGTAGAATGGATGGCTCTAACCAGGCCGTTGGGGAGGAAACAGGGCTCTCAGACTTTGCCCAGAGGGGAAACTTCAGAGGAGGGAGGGCGTTCAGGCGGGGCAATCCTCCCTCCAGAAGATAGATGTGCCTCGTTTACCTGATGCTTTCATGAGTGAGCGACCTACACTTTGTCATGTGGAGGGCGTTACTTCCGTGTCTTCTTGGAATACCCCATTCAGAGTTAAGGTTAATCTTTATGGACATGCTTTCAATGCCACTCTTGACACTGGTGCTTCTCTTTCTGCAGTGCAATCAGGGGTTATCCAGACTATTCCTGGGGGGGACTTAAGAGTTAAGCCATGGTCCGCACCTCCTATTCGGCTTGCGGATGGAGCATCCTGTTGCCCGCAGGGTGTCATTTGGTTATCTTTGGGTTTCATGGGCCAGCGTTTCTATCACCGCTTTGCTGTTGTCCATAGTCTATCTTCTCCTGTTATTTTGGGAATGGACTTTATGTTGAGATCTTCGGTTACTATCCATGTTCCATCCAGGACTGTGGTGCTCGGTGATGAGCCATTACCTCTTGAAGAGTTAGAGGGTGCTGACTTCACAATACCTGGACCTGTTTTGTCATGCTTGGAGGCCAGTTCTTCTGCCATGTCTGAGAAGGTTGAAGAAGCATCACTAAATAATGAGCAGAAAACCAAATTGGCTGAATTACTCAATACATTTAGCAGTTTATTTGATGGACATTTGGGACGTACTTCTCTAGTGGAACACGAGATTGTCACGAGTGATGCAAAACCGGTACACCTTGCACCTTACCGCACTTCTCCTGCAAAAAAGGAACTCATTGAGTCTCAAATCAAAGACATGTTGAGGGAAGGAATAATTGAACCTGCTTCGGGTCCTTGGGCTTCACCTGTCGTCATCGTCCCAAAACAATCAGGAGAGCAAGGTTCTGTGTCGATTATCGTGCACTCAATAACATCACTGTCAAGGACTCGTATCCGCTCCCGAGGATTGATGAGTCTCTAGATTTTCTGGCTAGAGGGACTTTCATTTCCACCATTGACTTGGCCAGAGGCTACTGGCAGGTAGGGATGGCAGAGAACTCAAAGCCAAAGACTGCTTTCATTTCCCACTGTGGATTATTTCAGTTTCGGGTCTTACCTTTTGGTTTGTGCAATGCCCCTGCCACTTTCCAGAGGCTTTTGAACACAGTTCTTGGGGTCTCATCTATAAGTCGTGCGCTGTCTACTTGGATGACATTGTGGTGGCATCGCCTACCTTTGAGCAGCACCTTGCTGACCTGAAAGAGGTTCTAAAGAGACTGGAATCTGCAGGACTTTCAATTAAGCTTGCAAAGTGTCAGTTCTGTAGGAGCGAACTCACCTTTCTAGGTTATAGCATTACCCCAAAAGGAGTTATGCCAAATGAGGACAAAGTGAGAGCAGTAACTGATTTCAAAACCCCAACTAACGTTAAACAAGTCAGACAGTTTCTGGGAATGACCAGCTATTATAGACGCTTTATCACTGACTATGCCCGCCAAGCTGAACCACTCTTTGCATTGACCAGGATGGATGTTCCCTTCGTGTGGTCTAATGAGTGTCAGACGGCGATGGATTTTCTCAAGGAAAAACTGAGTTCTGCACCTGTTTTAACTTTCCCAGACTTTTCTCTACCTTTCTTTATTCATACTGATGCGTGCGACAGTGGACTTGGTGCCGCACTCATGCAAAGGGACAATAACGGCAGAGATGTTGTAGTGGCTTATGCAAGTCGTGCTCTACATAAGTCCGAAAAACCCTATTCTACTCCAGAAAAAGAGTGCTTGGCCGTCATCTGGGCTCTTGAACACTTCAGGCCATATATCGAGGGACTTCATGTGACAATTTTTTCGGACCACAGCAGCTTGAGATGGCTAATGAATCGACCAAACCTCTCTGGCCGGCTGGCTAGGTGGTCTCTCAGATTGCAGGACTTTGACTTTGATATTGTCCATAAGCCAGGGACAAGCAACAAAGTGCCAGACGCTCTTTCTCGTAACCCTGTTCCTTCCTGTAGTGTACCCTTGGGACTTCTGCCTGATTATGCCATAATTGGGAGCCTTGATTTGCGTACTTTACCACCTGTAATTTTTTCAGATCGGGAGCAACTTAGGCAGCTGCAGCTCAATGACCCAGAGACGGGGAAACTTCTACGGATGCTGGAGGAACAGACTGGGAGTAATACGGAGGTGTTGTCTCAGTATGAGATCCAGGATGGACTCCTGTACTTCGTGGATGACAGAGTTTCTTGTAATCTTCACCCTATGAAGCGTCTTAAACTGTACGCACCTACGACTATTAAGAGGAGTTTGATGGAATATTACCATGATCACCCAATGGCTGGACACTTGGGAATGACAAAGACAATAGCGAGACTGAAACTTCGTTTTTACTGGCCAAAGATGGTGTCTGACGCTAAAAAGTATGTTGCTTCCTGTACTGTCTGCCAGTTCACAAAACCAAGCCAGAGGAAACCTGCTGGGTTTATGATTCCTATCTGCCCCAAAAGACCTTGGGAGTATACTGGAGTGGACTTTGTGGGGCCATTACCACGCACATCCTGCGAAACGTGTACATCCTGGTCTTCGTGGACTATTTTTCGAAGTGGGTGGAGATCAGTGCAGTAAGAGAAGCGACTGCCCAAGTTGCTGCTGGCAAGTTGCTGAGCGAAGTGTTTGCGCGACATGGCGCGCCTACTTACCTGATCACGGACAGAGGGTCACCATTTGTAAGTGAACTCTTCAGGCATGTACTCACCACCTTGGGGTCAGAACACAGACTCACGACTGCATATCACCCCCAAACGAATGCTACGGAGAGGGTGAATCGTTCGCTGAAAACCGCCATCCGTGCTTATGTTGGTAACAAGCATACCGCTTGGGATCGTTACCTACCCCAAATTTGCTTTGCCTTGAGAACTGCACCACACGAAAGCACTGGCCATAGCCCATCCATGTTGTTGTACGGACGAGAATTGAACACTCCTCTCGACATTATGACTCAGCCTAATTGCGATGGAACGGACGAGCCTGGTATCCCATACCCAGAAAGTTTGGAATCATCAATCAGAGAAGCGCATGATCATGCTCTGTCAATTTTGGAGGGAAGTCATGCCAAAAGGAAGAAATACTACGACCAGAGGCGTCGGCCTGTGTCTTACTCTGTGGATGAGCTGGTCAGAGTAAAGACTCATCCCCGATCAGATGCGCTGGCAAATTTCACAGCTAAACTAGCACCTGTATATACAGGCCCTTACCGAATTGCTCAAAAGCTGTCACAAGTGAACTACAGACTCATAGACGTGAATACAGGGACGGGGCGCAGGTGTGTTTCACGTTGTAAATCTGCTTCCTTTTCGCACCTGGAACCCAACGATTGAAACGGAGTTGGTGCAAACAGAGGATTCTGTTGCGGAAACGTCAGTTAACAGTTCTTTGTCAGAGGAGTGACTGAAGAAGCGAGTGTTCATGATCTGTCAGGTACTTTGGACAATGTGAATTCTTTGCCTGACCTTCAAATTGACTCAGGAACTCAGAACAATAACTTGACTGATAATGACTGCGAACTTGACAGACACAGCTATAACTTGAGACCTCGACGTCTACCAAGAATCACCTCAGACTGGTCGACTAATAGGTGGACGAATGTGTACCACACAGACAGACTAGACCTTAAGTAGTGTTCAACCATGTGAATGTGTTCATATGTTTTGTGTGACACTGAAGGAAAAGAAGGGTTAACATGTAAAAAAAAAAAAAAAAAATTTTGAAATGGTATTTTCATTTCATTTTCATAACATGGTTACAATGTTGAAATGTGTAAAAAAAAAAAAAAAATTTGTAAAAGGAAATGTCCTATCTTAAGTTTGTGGTTGGTTGTATACTGTTTTCCTTTGTTTGAAATATGCTGCTGCAGACTCGGTATTTTGGTCTATCTGTACTGTCATGTATGCCAGTGTGTGCCTTAATACTTAATACTACTGTTTTGTTATTTTGACAACTTTTCATGTATGAGGTTGTTCAAAGTGATTGTACTCAGTTGTGCACGGCTGAGGGCAGCCTTTTCTTTTCTGGGGGGGATCTGTAACGGCCACTTTATTGTTATGTGGGAATATACCTTTAAGACGGTGTATGTTGTTGCACGCACGCACGCACGCACGGGGGAGGAGTTTTTGGTTGAGTGAAGAGAGTTTTGAGTTTTTGAGAGAGATGGCCGCTCTACCGCTGATTGTTAAATAGAGTTATCTACTGTTACTATCCTCCTTCTTTTATTTGTGATGTTTGTTGGAGTGTTACCTTTTCTTTCCTTGTTTTGTACCTCACTCTTTACATGTCTGAGAGGAGTGTGCCAGTACGAAACCCATCTATAAAAGCTTGAGTGACCAGTTTAATCGCCTCGAGTTTCCTTTCGTTTTCATTTTCCATCTGGGCAGTTGTCAACCACTCTGACAGACGTTACACGTTCCAGGAGAATAATCTTCTCCCTACTGTAAAATTAGGTGGAGGGTCCATCATGCTATGGGGCTGTGTGGCAAGCCCAGGTATTGGAAACCTTGAGGGTCGCATGCACCCAGTATCAGCAGATTCTTGTTATGCCGGGGTTGGTTGTTTTAGCAGGACAATGATCTTTATTTGATTGTTCCGAATCTACCAAGGAATTCATGCACAGACACAGATACAATGTTCTAGAATGGCTATCCCAGTCCCCAAACTTGAATATCATAGAAAATCTATGGAATGATTTGAAGCTTGGAAATCATCCAACCTGACTGAACAGGAGACATTTTGCAAGGAATGCCACTACAGCAAGGGGTGCCCAACCCTGCTCCTGGAGGGCTACCGTCCAGCAGATTTGAGATCCAAACCTGCTCCAACACGCGTGTAATTAACAAGCAGCCCTGAACACCATGATTAGCTGGTTCAGGGGTCTGTATCATGATGGTAGTTTAACAAACTCAGGGTTACAGGATTAGTTTCGAGTTGACAAAACCAAACCAATCACTTCAGGCTTTGTTGGTCCCATGATGCTGATCATCAGCTTTCTCTGTCATCTCAGGCTTTGATCCTGAGTTTAGGAGTGTAGCTGTGACTTCAGTAGTGAACAGCCAATCACACGCTGTGGATCAGTGGAACTGAGATTCATTTCTCTCTTCTGCAGAATATTACATGATTGAAAAATATTAAGAATTTAAACAAATTTACACAGCAAGAAGAAAAGAGCCGTCTATGAAAGAGGACAATTTAAAGAGAAATCGTATACGTCAATGCAAGTAAAAGTTATGAAATTGATGAGAATTGAACATTTAAGCTCACATGTAGTCATTTTTATAGCTTTATTTATTGATTTTAAAGCTTATTTGTATGACCTTTATGTAGTCTATTTATATATTAATTTGAACTAAGTGCCTATGAATGAATGCATGAATACACGTGTAATTGATTAAGGGTATAATTATTACATAAATTATAATTAATTTATTTTGATTATAAATAAGCATTGTTAAAAGCCAGACGCTTTAGTCTTTAAAAAACATTTGCTATGTAGTGACCTTTAATGTGGAGAAACAGGGGGAGTGGCTTTATTACATCAGAGGTGTGTCACTTTGCTCACAGCTGATTGGTCCAATTTCAGTTTGAGCTCTCTTATCCAGAACATAACCTGACCCGGAGCAGGTTAGCCGTGGAGCGTAAGTTACTATGGAGATAGACAAACCACTTTAATATTACCTAAAACCCAGGATTGGCACAAACTAAGCTTAAACATATCTGGCTAGCCAGCTAAACCGGCTTCATGGTATAGGCCCCAGGTAGCCTCTGTTTGATTCAGGTTTGGGCTAAAATCTGCAGGGTGACAGCCCTCCAGGACCATGGTTGGACAAACCTGCACTACAGTAATTCTACATATTTTCAATCACCTGGTCTGGATCATTACATTTAAAATTCCTAGTTTTGTCAAGATTTATACATATTCTGTGTTGCAGCATTCTTCAAAATATCATCTTTTGTGTTCAACAGAAGAAACTCATACAGGTTTGGAACAACATGAGTGTGAGTAAAATATAAATTTTTGGGTGAACTTTCCCTTTAATGCAGTGTGATCTGTATTCGTGTATAACTTATCTGACTTTAACCCTGTAAATAAACTTTTTTTCAGGTCATTGAACTTTTAGACAAAGTCTTAAAAACTGAGCATCACATTTGATGGATCAGGCTTTTATGACTCATGAGCTGTAACATCTGTCAGCTGCGGTACCCTTAAGTACCAGCAGATGGCTGCCTCATTTCCACAGACTGTTATTCCCGGACTTCATTTCCCAGTGTCCTGTTTTCTTAGTTTATGAAGTCTTGTTTGTTTTGGCATTTCAAGCAGTTCTTGAGTTTCTCATGTTTGATTTCTGCCTGAGTCTTGGATTCCCTGTTCCTGTCTGCCCTCCTTGGAGTGTATGTTCTGTATTTGGACTGATTACATGTGCTTGACCCCTCTGTCTGGTATGGACGATGACCTTGGATGATACATGTAAATAAACTGTGTTTGGATTCTCACTCCTGCTGTATGCTGTTATTACAACACCAAATCATTACAGAGCTTATACTTGAGAGGAAAAACAACTCAATTTTATTCAGAGGCCCAAATAGAGACAAAATATGGAATTTGGTGCTAATATTTATATGGCCCAAAAATAAGATGAAACTCTGACAGCTTGTAATGTAAATGAGATCTGTATAATTGTATAACAGACTACTTACATAAAATGCATACAAAAATATCAGTTGTCACTGTATCTTCCAATAACATGTCTTTAGTAAGATGGTATTTAAATGTTTAGTAGTTGCATGAAATATTTTGAAACATTATTTTCTTTATGAATTAAGGTTACATTTATATGTTAATATATATTTGGAATGCACTTTCAGAAAGATGTCTAAAGTTAAATTTGACATTTCCAGCTTTCCTAAGCCCATAAAGTTACAGGGTTCTCAGAAAGAGAATATAATGCTGTAATATTTCAATGCAGTGTCTGGGTTTCACCAGTAGAGCACGCCATAACATTTTTCTTTTTGGACACTGTGAAATGAAGTGACTGTCCTGAAGAGGAAATAAAGTTTAAATTGAGATCTGACCTCAATAAACAAGATTTTAAGTTTTAGATATAAACGAATGTCCAACCATGACAAAATATGTTCAGACTGATTATAGTTATTATAGGACACACATACACAAAACACTGTAGTTTGACATTTGCAGAGACACTTATGACACAACACATCTGAGAAAAAAAAAAAAATGATCTCACACCTCACACTTCAGGAATGTGGGCTGCTTTCTTTTCTATTTTTAGAGCCCAGTTGAATTTGTGGTACTAGGGTGGTTTGACATCTGTTCTTTCAATGAACGGTGAACAGCTTTCAATGAACAGGTTTATAGGATGCAGGTGGCTCAACACAGGAGATCCCATGGGACCCTATTGGATGCCAGGCTGCAGTTTGCTGACATCACCTGTCACCATCTTCCCTTTGGGCTCTGGCTGAGGATGGAAACGTTTCCATTGATCCGGAGCTGCTGTTGTTGACATCATCTCTGGGATTTCCAAAGTAGTGTTTTCTAAACACACACATACGTATCTATATGTATGCATACAGAAGCTTGTTTTTTTTTAAATACTTTGGCAAATTTAACTACTATGTGACACTGCATCTGACTGTTCTTCAGCATCATGAAAGTTTATTATCGCCATGCATTTTAAAGCCATATCAGTTTAAACTTCTGATGGTTTTCTGAGCGAAAAACAAAAAAATCTAGATGTCCAACAGTGCGTCGCATGTGTATATTAGATCTGTGTATTAAAGTGAAAGCAGTGTAATATACAGTACCTACTACTGTATATGTGGTTAATATGAACAAAAGAAAAGAAAAAGAAAATCACTCTCTGCTCTTGATTGAATAACTTTAGTAGCTTTAATAAGAATACATTTCTTACTTGAATGCTCCAGAGATAAACATGGCGGACTGTGTACGGCTCACTCAGGGCGGGGTCTATGCTAATACGGCATGGTCTGTCAGCAGTCGTGGGTGGGACCCAACTGCAAACGGCCAGTTCCGAGACACTGCTGATTTATGATGATAAAAAAGAGTGTGTGGAATTTTACCACATATTTATGTTCAAACACCACGTAATTGTGAATTTTGCATAATATGTCCCCTTTAAGGCACAATATGTAATTTTCGCCACCAGAGGTCGCTTGTTCAAAACAAAAGCGTAGCTTGATGATGCCTTGATTTCACAAAATCATGTGAGTTGCTGTCTTCACCTCTTCAGCCGGTGGAAAATAATCATATTCATGGATAAGCTAATGTATTAAGGATTTATTAACATTACTGTAGTATGAAGCTGGGTGGAGCTGAAAGCCGCTGGAGTGGAACGAGGCCGCTGGAGCGGTTGCTAAAGAGAGATAAGCGTGACACACGGCTCGAGAGCAGTGGAGCTTTTATTATGCCACAGACAAGTACTTCCACTTCTTCTGCTCATGCGTATGTGGGGTAACGGTTAGGTTTTTGCCCTTTCGTGCCTCATCCCAGTCCTCTGCATTGGCAATTGAATGAACAAATACTCAGCGCTGAGGGAGAGTGTAACATCTCACTTTATTTGATGCATTAGATACATTATTTGAGTGTGTTGAAAGTTATGTTATAATGCTACTCTGTGCGTTTGCTCGGCGGCTGCTATGAGACACTTGTTGCACACTGCCGTAAGCTGGATCGATATTAGGCATGGTAAAACATGGTACTCGCGGTAAATCAAGAAAACCAGATTTAAACAACTGTGTTGAGCTATATAACAATGATTAGTTTTCTGTCGATGAATGATCCAAACAGTTGCTCACCTGTCTAATGAAACACATCATATATTAAAGCGTCTTTGGTGTTTCCATGGTTTCTACAAAATGAAATGGAAATCGAGGTTAACGGTGGGTATGATGTCATTGATAGGCGACCCACGGACACGGTCTGTGTCTTGGTTAAAATGGCTTATTTCTCTGGATTTGGCATATTGAGACTTTAATTAAACAATAATTACTCATTTGAATGAGCGGAGAATATAACTAGGATTCTACACAGATAATTTTTCTTCAAAAAAATACTAATTTATACAATTTATTAATATTTTGAATTAACTTATTTATTTTAAATTTTTACATGATGTAGTAAATTAGCTTGTGCTTTTGTTATTTTTATTTCTATATAACTTATTACGGTTTTATTTATTTATGAATTTATTTTATTTTTATTAGTTTATTTTTTGTTTAGTATTGAACTTTATTTTAGTTGGTTAGGTTTAAGTTTTTTTAAATATAATATTTACATTTTATTTTATTTCAGCTCTATTTAGTTTTAGTTAATAACAACACTGCTTCAAGTATGTATTATAAGTCTTTTACAGACTTATAGTTTAAAGTAGTCTGCTGTATCAATGCATCTGAAAAGAATCTAATTATCTTAAAAAAATACTTTACCTTTTTTCAATTTTATTAAACTGATTATATTTATCCAGACCACTGAGACTGGTCATTTCTTTGCCAGTTCCTTTACACATATTCGTTGACATATTAATCTATCTACCTTGAAGCATGATGTCATGCAATCTTCCAGCGCTGATGTCATCCGTCTTTGGTCGTGCTCATGAGCTGCAGTCGTTCGTCTGGGGACTCATTCTTCTTGTTGGGTGAATCACACACTGTTCTCCACGCATCTAAAGTTTAAACACAAGAGAATGACAAGTGAACACTTTCTGGACCAGTTAGGCCTCAAAAATGAAGTTGTAAATCATAAATGTGTGATATGTAGATTGTAAAATGGCTCAAAACTAAAATTAGACAAAATATGTTGGAGCTAAAAATACATCAACAAGTTTTTCTTTCTGAGAGCACAAATGTAAACAACCAAACTGACAGATGCTACGCAAATATTAGCAGTGAATCTTAGCAAACACTGCTGCAGTATTACAAATATGAATGAACAAACATTAAGAAATCGTGTACTGTGAAATTGCACCAGCAACATGAGAAGTATGAATTTTACTCCCAGAGCAAAAAGTGTGTTAATGAAGGGCTGTTTGTCATACAAAATACTTCTTACTAAGAGCAGACCGGCAGCAACAACATCATGTTTGGCTAGCATTTGGATGACTGACAGAAGCCTAACCACACCCTGTTTTAGCAATTGTGGTTTGTTACTAGGAGTCCATGTTGCTGCTCGGCCAATCGGCTTGGAGAGAAGTTGACCTTCTGCTGTGGGTGTATCCCTTCAGGGCAAAAGAGAGCAGCCGCAAAAACATATGAATGACTGAGAGATCGTCATGAGCAGCCAATGAGGACGCAGCACAGATCTCACCAATCACAGTTGCTTTCTGTTCTTCCGGACAGTTACCAAGTCACTGTTACTGCCTGGGTAAGCTGGGGCTGCCTGCTATTGGTTGAAAGTGCAGAAAACTCAGCACCTGATTGGCTGAATTAACACACGCCGTTGCTAGGGAGCTGCACCAATCACAGCGAGGCAGAAGTCAGCTGTTTGGTTTCTAGGCAGGATTTACTCACTGAGATGTTTTGGCGGGAGAGTGGGGAGGAAGGAGGGGGCTGTAGAGTGAAGTGGAGCATGTGATGTGTTTGTGTGTGTGCGTGTGTGTGTGTTTTGCTCTTCCTCTTGTAGGATCTTTCTGATGCAACATGCAGTTGTGAGGGAGGTGTCTCCTGGGTCTCTTGTGATTTTTTTTAACAGGTCTTTACTATGAAACAAGAACCAATGATGTAGCTGTTGCCACGGAGGCAGCGCCAGCGTTTGTTTTGCCTCGCTCTCATCTCTCGTACTTCCCCATCCACAGTTACCGTAGAAACAGAGTCACTTTGAGTCTATTTCAATCCTCTTCCTCTAGTCAGTGATTTGTCTCTACCTCATCCTCAACCATCCCAGCATTTTAGCAAACTGAAATCCCTGCCAGCAATGTGTTGGCCTGCACTGACTAATGAAGTTTGTATGCACACTTTAAACAATAACTTCCTTACATGATAATCAGCACATTCTTTTTTAGAGTTTTCTAGAACAGTGATTAATCTTTAAATTAGCCATTGCGATCTCACGATTGAGAAGCGCAGCAACAGTGTGTAGGAATGCTGAGCCCAACTGCTGTTGGAAAGGATGATGTCATCGCAAGCGAGTGAGAACAGGAAGACTGTAATATGCAGGTGACTCACTGCCTGTTTAGAACAAGCGCACTTGAACTGTGCACTTGAATTCTGGCTTAGGCAGAAAATAAGCATGCACAAAAATGTGGAAAATGGAAAAGTGTACAAATCGATCACAACGAATCATAATAACTTGTAAGGTTGACAGATATCAAGGTCAGTGTATTTGCCCACTACAAAACAACAAAACAAAACAACAAACTTTCCTGTGGATATTGATGATTTGCATGGACAACTAAATTTGGAGACAAATATTCCTCATACAGAAAATGTTCTCTATTGGTGGGATACAACATGACTTCTTTATATTGGTGTTTAAGTAACAGTGCGTACAAAAAATGAAAATTGCACAATGCACATGCTGTTCTTTCTTTCATGAAAACATAAAAGGTGAATATATTCCCAAACAACATTTTTGATGGGCTGTCACTTGAGCTTTGCATGGGCAATCCAGAAATTTGTCCATCAGCTCCACATGGGCCCCATATATGTAGCCCATATATATATAGCCCATAGGAGCACATGATGGAACCAGGGGCCCCTTTAGATGTTCATATGGGCTCACCTGGGTCACTTATGGGTGCTAATAATGGTGCCACGGTGGGCTACACACAAAACGTTATGGGGCCGACGTGGAAATGTTGGCTGGAATACTGATATTCCTTTTAATTTATTTGACTTTTTAATTTGTATATGCAGTAGTTTTTAGCTGTGCCTATTAATAGATAGTAAAATGTTTGCTTAAAAAGTTGAGTATGCGACTTGTTATTTATCTATATATTATCATGCTGAAAAAGGGGGTGGTCTTGTGGCATTAAAATCCCAGGCTGAAAATGGGCCCCACTCAGGCCCTATATATACACTCACCTAAAGGATTATTAGGAATACCTGTTCAATTTCTCAATGCAATTATCTAATCAACCAATCACATGGCAGTTGCTTCAATGCATTTAGGGGTGTGGTCCTGGTCAAGACAGTCTCCTGAACTCCAAACTGAATGTCAGAATGGGAAAGAAAGGTGATTTAAGCAATTTTGAGCGTGGCATGGTTGTTGGTGCCAGACGGGCCGGTCTGAGTATTTCACAGTCTGCTCAGCTACTGGGATTTTCACTCACAACCATTTCTAGGGTTTACAAAGAATGGTGTGAAAAGGGAAAAACATCCAGTATGCAGCAGTCCTGTGGGCGAAAATGCCTTGTTGATGCTAGAGGTCAGAGGAGAATGGGCCGACTGATTCAAGCTGATAGAAGAGCAACTTTGACTGAAATAACCACTCGTTACAACCGAGGTATGCAGCAAAGCATTTGTGAAGCCACAACACGCACAACCTTGAGGCGGATGGACTACAACAGCAGAAGACCCCACCGGGTACCACTCATCTCCACTACAAATAGGAAAAAGAGGCTACAATTTGCAAAAGCTCACCAAAATTGGACAGTTGAAGACTGGAAAAATGTTGCCTGGTCTGATGAGTCTCGATTTCTGTTGAGACATTCAGATGGTAGAGTCAGAATTTGGCGTAAACAGAATGAGAACATGAATCCATCATGCCTTGTTACCACTGTGCAGGCTGGTGGTGGTGGTGTAATGGTGTGGGGGATGTTTTCTTGGCACACTTTAGGCCCCTTAGTACCAATTGGGCATCGTTTAAATGCCACGGTCTACCTGAGCATTGTTTCTGACCATGTCCATCCCTTTATGACCACCATGTACCCATTCTCTGATGGCTACTTCCAGCAGGATAATGCACCATGTCACAAAGCTCGAATCATTTCAAATTGGTTTCTTGAACATGACAATGAGTTCACTGTACTAAAATGGCCCCCACAGTCACCAGATCTCAACCCAATAGAGCATCTTTGGGATGTGGTGGAACGGGAGCCGTGCCCTGGATGTGCATCCCACAAATCTCCATCAACTGCAAGATGCTATCCTATCAATATGGGCCAACATTTCTAAAGAATGCTTTCAGCACCTTGTTGAATCAATGCCACGTAGAATTAAGGCAGTTCTGAAGGCGAAAGGGGGTCAAACACAGTATTAGTATGGTGTTCCTAATAATCCTTTAGGTGAGTATATATATATATATATATATATATATATATATATATATATATATATATACATATATATATATATATATATATATATATATATATATATATATATATATATATATATATATATATACACATATATATATATATATATATATATATATATATATATATATATATATATATATATATATATATACATATATATATATACATACATATACATATACATATACATACATACATACATATATATATATATATATATATATATATATATACACACACACACACACACTATATTGCCAAAAGTATTGGGACACCCCTCCAAATTCAATTCAGGTGTTCCAATCACATTCATGGCCACAGGTGTATAAAATCAAGCACCTAGGCATTCAGTCAGTCAGTTCTACAAACATTTGTGAAAGAATGGGTCGCTCTCAGGCGCTCAGTGAATTCAAGTGTGATAGGTTGCCACCTGTGCCGAGCAGCTGCATCCAAGCCTTACATCACCAAGTGCAATGCAAAGTGTTGGATGCAGTGGTGTAATGCACGCCGCCACTGGACTCTAGAGCAGTGGAGACGTGTTCTCTGGAGTGATCAATCACACTTCTCTGTCTGGCAATCTGATGGATGAGTCTGGGTTTGGTGGTTGCCAGGAGAACGGGACTTGTCTGACTGCATTGTGCCAAGTATAAAGTTTGGTGGAGGGGAGATTATGGTGTGGGGTTGGGCTTGGCCCCTTAGTTCCAGTGAAAGGAACTCTTAAGTTTCATGCTCCCAACTTTGTGGGAACAGTTTGGGAATGACCCCTTCCTGTTCCAACATGACTGCGCACCAGTGCACAAAGCAAAGTCCATAAAGACATGGATGAGCGAGTTTGGTGTGGAGGAACTTGACTGGCCTGCACAGAGTCCTGACCTCAACCCAATAGAACACCTTTGGGATGAATTAGATCGGAGACTGTGAGCCAGGCCAAATGCGCTTCTAGAAGAATGGTCACATATTCCCATAAACACACTCCTAAACCTGGTGGAAAGCTTAATTAAACCCTACGGATTAAGAATTGGATGTCATTAAAGTTCATGTTTGTGTAAAGGGAGGCATCCCAAAACTTTTGGCAATATAGTGTATGTCATTTGGGTCCTCTGGATGATGCGCTCATGTTTACTGTTATTACCTTATCAATTAATAATAATAAAAAAAAAGCCATGTTTGTAGTTGTGCCACCCTGACATGCAAATTTCTGGACAAAAGTTTTTCAATTATCTCAACAGCTTTAAAAACTACTGATATTTATAAAATGTGTTTATATGAAAGGTTTCAAAACTAAAATGACGGCATAGTATTTACTTTTTTTATTATGAAGACAACATTTTAATTAGTTTCTTAGTCTGTTCATTTGTTCGGACAGTTGCACCGCCTGACATTTTGGGGATTAAGATAGCAAAACAAAATAATATGCATTATTTAAATATACTAAATAGGTTTTATGGATTAAAGATCACAAATTTATCAAATTATTTTAAAAGGAAATAATGCACTTGGACACAAAAATATGCACGTCATGTCATTGACCTATATATAATAATATATAATAATATATATATAATTTTATTTTTTCTCCCCTCAATAGTTTACAATGCTCCTCCTCGGAAGTACGCAATCTGTCATGTGACTGATTACTTGCAAAAGGATAATAAAAATAACAATAATCTATCGCTGTTAAACATTTGCTGTAATATAATGAAATTAGCCTACTTGCAATTTTCCAGTTCGTGACAAAAAGGTTGTCAATGGAAGTATGCTTTTCACTCATTTTGATTAACGCTAGTTTAAGTTATTCAATAAATCCAACACCAAAAGCGGCACTAGAACGGTTTCTTTTAAAAACAACCAACAATCTTAATAGTTTGAATTGTTTAATCTGAAATAAAATTGCTAAAATGCTCTGTTCGTTCACTGACAGAGTCAACACACAAACCCTAAACTGACCTTTTCCCTCGGGCACCAACAACACACCGACTCCCGCCTCTTTACACTAATTATCATATCGTGTTATGTCGGCGGAGATGGGCGTGGCTTTCGGCGCGCTCGTGTCCAATACAAACAACTCGAGCGGAGGGAGCAGAATGAAAACGGAGCGAGTCCCTGTTAGTAAATACAAGCAGAGTGAAGACGGAATAAAAGAGCGCTGACACAAAAAGCGGAATAAAAACAGCACCGACAGACACATTCAAGCGCTGGCGGTGAGTGTCTCCTGTTTCTGACTCATATGCTCCAGTTTCATTCTGTAGTTTTGGATTTCTGCGGTTTACTCTGTTGAAATGAGTGAAGTGACTGTTATTGTCAGTAAAAACAAAGTTTCAGTGTTTTGATCTGCGAAAGAAGGTGCTAAATTACAGAATAAAGATTATAATCCAATACACTGATATTCAGATTCAGATGTATAAATCTGAAATATCACAGAGTGACATTCACATGACGTTTCACGATGTGATGTGTTTACTATATGGCATTACTTTATGGCACATGTGTTATTTTGGGTTGTATTCCCTGCTGAAACAACACATTAGCCCAGGCTGAAATAGTTTTCTAAGTAATAGAGTAATTTATGATGGTCTTCAATTGTCTTTCAGCTTCCCAAGCCCCAAGCCACCCCCCTCCTCCCCACCCCCCGCCCCCACCCTCATATTCTTATTTATAAGAATAAATAAGCTCTCCATTGTTGTATGGCTTGTTAGGATATGACAATATTTGGCTGATATACAACTATTTGAAAATCTGGAATCTGAGGGTGCAAAAAAAAAATCAAAATATTGAGAAAATCACCGTTAAAGTTGTCCAAATGAAGTCCTTAGCAATGCATATTACTACTAATAATGATTTAAAAAATATATATTTACGGTAGGAAATTAACAAAATATCTTCGTGGAACATGACCTAATGATTTTCGGCATAAAAGAAAAATAGATGACCCATATAATGCATTGTTGACTATTGCCACAAATACACCCGTGCGACTTATGACTGCACTCTAAAATTGGGTTATTTTAACCCAGTAAATGGGTTGTTTTAACCCAGCGGTTGGGTTAAATGTTTGCTTAAACAACCCAACCGCTGGGTTAAAACAACCCAATTGCTGGGTTAGTCCGTTTTCAACCCAACTTGCGTGGTTTTTAACCCAGCATTTTTTAGAGTGTGGTTTTGTGGTCCAGGGTCACATATGATAATCAATCCATTAACACAATTATACTTCAGAAAATGTAATATATACTCATAGTGTGGGAAACGCAACTCTTTATGCTCTGTCACTGTGACCGATTTCACTGTAACTGCATCTGTACTGTAACTCTCAGACTTCACAAACTGACTTGTTATGATGGTACAGGTTTGAAATGCATTGTTTTCTGGGAAAACTCTTTTGAACACAGGCCAGAAACTTCCCCTTATTTGTATGAGGCTCCTTTGAAATGTCATTGACGTTTTGGTGGTTTTGTTTGTGACCAGCATATCTCAGTCATCATCTCACTGCACTTTGATGTCAGAAGTTGCACTTACATGCTGCTCTACTGTTTATCTTAAAGATGTATTGTTAAACCAAATAAAATGCATGTAATAACTAAAACCTATTTAGATCAGTCATGGTTGGTTGTTCTTGTGAATGTGGGTGATGATCAGTTTTTGCATAAGGCCAAATGTTCCTGAAATGCACTGGATAGAGAGAGGAAAAACAATGCTAAATGCAAATGATAAAATGCTTAGATAATATGATAACTATACATGGATTGGGATAGAAAATACATAAGCTTATCAACTTTTAAAAGAGGCGGACAAATTGCCATGTTTCATGTGTTTATGTCCTGTGCGTCCTATCACATTTTGGGACATATTCATCTCTCCCAAAGTAGTAAACCAACAAATAAAGATTATATTTAAATGTTTGACTGCTTACTTTTGTAGCACATTAACATTTTTGTCATTGTGTTTGGTCGCCACTTAATATCCAATGTAAAATATGGGTTCTGAAGCAAAACCACTGCACAAGAAAAACAGAAACAAGGCCCAGTGTCTCATATTATAAAACACAGAAAAAATGAACAGCATGTGAATTGTCACAGTTGCACAGAGTGACAGTCTGTGGTATATTTCAGGGCAGTTTTGCTGACTCCGCCGATGGATGATGAGGAGGAGGAACAGCTTCCTCGCTGCTGTGAAACGCCGCTAAGAAACAAGAGCTCAGAGAACAGAGACGCCCACCGTCGAGCGGTTAACAGACACAGACGCTTTGAAGACAGATCCACACAGACAGTGAGCTCTGTCCTGAATTCAGTGAGAGACGGAGATATGGCGCCGTTCCAGGGATCAGGGAGAGACGCATCATCTCCCTGCGGAGCTGTGGAAGCCAGGACTGCATTTAGGGCTCACTGTGGATCCAGGGGCCTTGCGTCACTTACTATGGCCCCTGGGGCTCCAGGGCCAAGAGCACTTTTTTATGGTAGGGACACACAATATGCATCATATCCATGGTTATGAGGTTGTATTACGGACAAACACAAATTTAAACTAGTCCACATTAGAGCCAGACATTTTATTAAAGGTCCCGGGAACACATTTTTCCCCATTTCTTAATATACAGGAGATATATATAGATATATAAAATATTTTATCATGTTAAAAAAAAAAAAAAAAAAATATATATATATATATATATAAAATAATAAATAGTTAAAAATTAAACCAAAGTACTAAACTGTATTAAAGTTTTTTTATTTTCATTCTTAAATATTTTATAAAATATATTATAAATGATATAATATGATAACATAAAGATTTTTTTATATCTTAAAGGAAATGCTGGATTTCGTGCACACTTTCCCGCACTGTTCGAACCTGTCCCGGGTGGCGCACAAAATGACGAAGAAAGGGAGGCCGACGAAGGGAGACCAGAAGAAAAAGAAGACGAGCGTGATATGGGAATTAGCGTGGAGACTCAGATCGGGCGTAAATTGCGTGAAATGGGGGATCAGTTTCAGCAGGAGCATCTTCAGCTGGTAAGACTGATTTCAGATCAGACTAGTTAATTTCCTTTTTCTCAAGGCTGATGTGAATCGAAAGGGTTAAAGAGTTTCACAGAGTTGGTGGTTTCATTGCAGTGGTTTCTGTCACAATGTGCAATGACACCATCGTCTGCTGTTATTTCAATGCTGCATATGCAAATGCTCAGAGGCAGCAATGACATCATTATCGGTTTGCTCATCCTGTTTACTCAAGTTCTCTCTTAGATTTTATCAAATGTTTATTTTACTTAAAATGACGAATACATACAGTACACCAATAACCTTTCACTAGATGATGTTTATTGCAAACTTATTTATAAGGCTGCATGACTATTGAAAATATTTATTTGGTTTTAATTAAGGTTTAACTTTTAATGATATAATTTTGAGAAGTGCCACATTTTATCATGTAAATATACCAGTTGGAGGATTTATTAGTGTTTTTGTTGTAGATGTATTTTTTTTTTAAGTTTTTAAATCACAAACAGTAGATGAAGCTGAACGTGGTCTTGTTCAACAATATGTGGCTTTTGGTAGAGGTAAACATTTTCCATGTGTGCGACCTATCGAAGTTAACATTTATCCCTCTAGGCTACATGATTGTTAACAGAGATAAATTTAGATTTATCGAGGGTTTGAAAGTTTGCAAGTTCTGCCCAGGCCGGCTGTAGTTTGCGTGTGAGCCCAGAAAGAGGATGTGAAGTGTGTTTATACTGCAGGCTAATTTTAGACAGACTAAAACTCCACGTCAGCAGACATGTGACCACAATCTCAAATGTAACACCTTCTTTAGTAACACTCTGTGTGTGTTAAATGCTGAGCCGCTACAACGGAGATGTGTTTTAATGAACATGCAGATTATAGATTTATAGACCACGGAAATCTGCCGTCATGAGCTCAGAAACAATCAAAACCTGAAACTTCATATTCTCACAGATGGCCTGAGGGCGGTTGAATAATTTAAACACTTGAAAAGATGACAATCCAATTAAGAATAAATGGGTCAGAAATAGATAAATAAGTTAATCTAAATTACACCATGCTAACTCTTTTACATCTAGCGTGCCTTCAGTAAGAGCGGTCGCTTATGCAACATACTGCAATAGTCAAGGCTGAACTACAACACCCACCTACAACACAGATGGCCTGACTGCTGATTGGCTGCTTTAACGGTCCATCAGGGGGATTAAGAGGGAAGGGGAGGAGTCTGAAGGGAAGCTTGAGGCCACAGCGCCATCTCACGGATGCCATTAAAAAACAAACATGAAATCAACATTGACCCCATTTACATTCTTAAAGGGAAAGTTCACACAAAAATGAAAATTGTCATCATTTACTCACCCTCAAGTTGTTCCAAACCTGTATGTAACATGGGTATGTTTCTTTCCTCTGTTGAACACAAAAGAAGATATTTTAAAGAATGTTGGTAACTAACCAGACAGGCACCCATTTAGCTTTTTTCCTACTATGGAAGTCAATGGGTGCCGTCAACTTATTGTGCATGATTTATTTAAAACAACTTTGCTTTTTGGAAAATTAAGTCATTGTTTTAGGCTACTGATGTAAACAATGAAGCCTTCACTTGGAAATATGTCACATTATTACAGCTGTGAATGTCAATTCATGTGGACTTTAATTATAAAATGGATAGTTTCATAATAATGACTCTCCTGAATGCAATATCATCTTTCATCCATGACAGAAAATTTCACCTGATAATTAATTATTTTTGCTTTATTTTTGTGCAGTTCACTCACAGGGGCCAGTTGGGTTTGTTCCAGCTAGTGACGTCGATCTACAACTTCCTTTTTCCTCGAGAAGGAGCCCAAAATGCAAGAGCCCAGAGATGAGAGGCCACAGCTCTGTTCAGGACCCAAATGTGTTTTACACAGCACTGTAAGATGTGCGCAGATATGGATTTACGTGGCTCAAAAACTGTTGTGGAAAGAAGGTTGCCACTGGTCAGAGACTTAACCCTCCTTTTCCCGAAGAAGCCATTCTCAAAATGGAGCATTGGAGTACATTTTCTGCAGGTTGCATATCAATATAAAGATGTTAATATTCTGCCTTATGTTTTCCAAACATACGTTCACGAGCGGATCTCAGCGCAGTGGATGCCTTAATAAAAACCCTCAGAAGGAACAACTGCTTTAATAGGCAACGAGCTGTGAGAATACTCAAGGTCCACACATAGGTTTGAGTATTTGTGCTGACTTTAATACACCTTCTGAACTCTGACGCATCCCAGAACAGAATCTTGATCTTTCCCTGCTGGTGTATCACGGATTGTGCTTGATTCACTGCTGTTATCAGTGTTATTGGGACAGAGTTGAAGGACAGAACAGATGTGACGATACGTAATCCAGAAGCCAGTGACATGCTTCAGAAAGAACCGAAAAAGTTTTGTTCAAATGCAGAAAAATCAACTTGAACATCAGGTTTTACTACCTGTATATCATTAATGAGCCATTTTTGAGAACAACAAGGAGACAGATATAAATTTTGTGATTTTAAAATGTTTTCTCATTAAGAGAGAATGTACCACCACCACCAAAAAAAAAAAAAAAAAAAATTCAATTTACAACAAGTTTAGCTTTCTGAAATATTAGTTTGCCTTAATGAATTAATTCTGCTATCATGTATCACAGACATTACATAATGATTTCTCTCAGGCACTGAAGTATTACTTTAGATATCAGTGTTTAAAGCATCTCTTTAGTAATTGGTGATAATCAAAATGTGCTCAAAGAAGCAATACACCAAATCATCCTTTACAGTTCAACTCAAGCGATAAATACAATCAATAATATCTAACAAATACACAAGTTACCTAATGAGAACCCATCAAAGTTCCAGGAAGAGTTGTGTTGGTATGTATATGTCAATCAATAGTTATTATAAAGAGGTTTTTATTACTGTAAATGTCTTAAGAGGAAAATGTCCTATGGATAGCAAAAATATGCTTTAGTTAGAGGGATAGTTCACCCTAAAAGTAATATCACATCATCATTTACTCAGCCTCATGTCATTATGAACATTCCTGTGTATATTTCTTGCTTAATTGCTAAACGTTATAGATTTTCACCAGGGTAGCACCATTTTAATTTTGCAGCGAATAAAGACAAGGCTGTAAGTAAAGATGATTCCATAAAACATTTTTAAAAGTTGTGAGTTTTGAAAATTACACGTGATTTAGGCTAGCACTTACCGTGCATACCAAGACTGCCCAGCCATTGTTTCATCCACGTAAAAGTCCTAGGTTTGTATATGATGACATATTTTACATTTTTAAGTGAACTGTCCCTTTAATGATGAGGACAATAATGAACTCAGGTGTGTTCGATTTAAAGCGGCGCTGCGCAGACCAATCGGGACATCATCTAAGTATCGCGAGAGCGATTCGAAAACGTATGCTTTCGAATCGCTCTCGCGACACTTTGATGTCAGTCTGCACAGAGCCAAGTCGAACGCGCCAGTAGATTTGTACAGAAACGTCCAATGAGACGGCCAGATCGCATCACGTGACTGGCTCATGATCTGGCGCTTATATGAATATTTAAGAGTTTGTATATGATGGGCAATTTATTTTCCATATATATTTGCAAACCCATATTGTAAAGTGAAATTAATATAAATATGAGATTAATAATTTAAGTTATAAAAATAGATATCGTTCCATTGCTGGTTTCTTAAACGCTTTCTTTTGTGGTACAATCTACTGAGGTGCCTGTACTTTGCGGTTTACAATTTTACATGGTTTGCTTGTGCATTATCAATAGATTTTATAACGTAATGTCGTCAGTATCGTGTTAGAGACCATGAAGACGGTGTGGATATAACACAGACTGTCAGAGTCCACAAATCCACATGATTCCTCTGCACTTAAGTTACTCCGATTTCAGACCATTTTATTTCCTCACCACATTCCACGGAGGTGATGTTCCAGTGCTGTGATGCATTCTGGTCCTGTTGTTCTTCTGACAGGTGTGCCTCAAATGCTTGTGTGTTGGTAACGATGACACTTGCAGACAATCAAACAGCTGAAGGTGCCTTAGAACAGCAGGCCAACCATGAGGACTTGATGTTACCAATACCATCACGCTGGGCTTCAGTCACGAGCACCCAAACAAACACGTGAACACATATTGCAGTTGGATGATGAATAAATACCTCCACACAAACCACAGAGAGCTCAAACAGACTATCAAAGAGAACAGGCTGCTATTGCTGCCTCATTTATCTGAAATGCCCTTTCAAATGCACTTGTCTCTGAAAAAAAAAAAAAAAAAAAAAAGTCAAAGGAGTAAAAATGTTACGCTGTTTTTACTGTATGGAATGTGTACGGGACGTTATTGCTGGTTCTTTTTTTTAATTTTGCTACTTAAAATAATTATACAGTTTGATAAATATATTAAATGCTGTTATAAAATTGTGAAATAAGATGTCTTTTTTACATACAGTATATTATAAATGCTGTCATACAAATGCTGACACCTTTTCTGCAACGTTTACTGCATTAAAATATTTATGGATACTCATTTGAGAGTTCTATTTGTGATATATATACACATACATACATATATACACATACACACACCGATATACACTGGCATAACATTATGACCTTCCTAATATTGTGTTAGTCCACCTTTTGCTGCTAAAACAGCCCTGAACCATTAAGGCTGAAGGTGTGCTGTGGTATCTGGCACCAAGATGTTAGCAGCAGATCCTTTAAGTCCTGCAAGTTTGCAAGGTGGGGCCTCCATGGATCGGACTTGTTTGTTCAGCACATCCCACAGAAGCTCGATTGGATTGAGATCTGGGGAATTTGAAGACCAAGTCAACACCTCAAACTTGTTGTTGTGCTCCTCAAACCGTTCCTGAACCATTTTTGCTTTGTGGTGGCACGAGCATTATCCTGCTGGAAGAGTCACAGCCACCAGGGAATACTGTTTCCATGAAAGGGTGTACATGGTCTGCAACAATGACATGTATCACCTACCTAAGCAAAGTAACATCCACATGGATGGCAGGACCCAAGGTTTCTCAGCAGAACATTGCCCAAAGCATCACACTGATGTGTATATAGTGCTTCCTGGTGTTTCCCAGGTAAGTGACGCATGCACACACCTGGCTATCCATGTGATGTAAAAGAAAACGTGGTTCATCAGACCAGGCCACCTTCTTCCATTGCTCCGTGGTCCAGTTCTGATGCTCACGTGCCAGCATGGGCATCCTGACTGGTCTGCGGCTATGCAGCCCCATACGTAACAAACTGCACTGTGTATTCTGACACCTTTCTATCAGAACCAGCATTAACTTCTTGATCAATTTGAGCTCCAGTAGCTCGTCTGTTTGATCGGACCACACAGGCCAGCCTTTGCTCCTCACGTGCATCAATGAGCCTTGGCCGCCCATGACCCTGTCGCCGGTTCACCACTGTTCCTTCCTTGGAGCACTTTTGATAGATACTGACCACTGCAGACCGGGAACACCCCACAAGAGCGGCAGTTTTGGAGATGCTCTGACCCAGTCGTCTAGCCATCACAATTTGGCCCTTGTCAAAATCACTCAAATCCTTATGCTTGCCCATTTTTCCTGCTTCTATCACATCAACTTTGAGGACATAATGTTTACTTGCTGCCTAATATATCCCACCCACTAACAGGTGCCGTGATGAAGAGATAATCAGTGTTATTAGTAGTAATAAGAATAAGGTTGTTATTGAGCATCATATCCTTGAATTATTCAGTGTCTACACTGAATACAAACAATCTGCTATTATTTAACTTTTTAGCATTTTAAAAATAAATCTTATAACAGAAAATTGCTTTAGATGTTAGAGTTGTTTTATTCATTACAATTTGTTCAAATGAACTTGAAGTAGGGTCAAAATACAAAACAACTGTACAAAAATACTTTTCAGTACATACTAACTCATAGATGGAAACGGTTTCTATTTGGATATAGATTCGGTTTCTATTAAGTTCAAACAATACTGAAACATCCCACAGTCCAATAGGTTTCATTGTAGAATATTTAGAAGTTTCCATAAAATCGTTGAGAGACAAAAATGTTAACAATAATTTAAATCAAAAACTGATAGTTATAGATAGAATATGTCCTAATGAGATGATTAGTGATCAATTAACCACAAATGATCACAGCATATGAACAAACAAATACACACTTGATCAATCCCTGGCTGTTATAGATGTTTGACACAATGCAAATAAACACAAACACACATAATACGTCCTGATTCAAATGTCACAAAATAACTTTTCAGTCTCAAAATTCATGGCTGGATACAAACTATAAAAGATAAACAGTGTCAATAAAAAGCTACAAAATCCACTTCATGATCACATTAGAGTTTGGCTTCAAAAGCTTGTGCTGGTGATGTTGTTGTGCTGGTTTCCAAATAACCCTACAAACACAAAACACGTCATTAGTAATAGATATCACAGTGAAGCGGCGCCCCCTGATGGCATCAAACCAGTTTCATGCACACATCCCCTGGAGGACAGTTAGTGTGTTAGTGGATTAAATGAAGGTTAAATGTTAGTACAGACCAAAGAACCAAACAAGTTGACGCACACACACACACAAAGCTCAAGGGCGAAGCGTTCAGATAGAGCAGACAAAAAACATTAACACTGGACTCTGATTGGACACACTGAGAATCAAAAGCACATCTGAATCACTTTATAAGCGACAATTAAAATGAAGCTAATAGAGTGTGATCATTGAGCGGCTGATCACATGTGCCGCCCATACCTGAACCACAGTGAGCAATAAAATCAGGCAGTGATTGATTGGTCACATGTGCGTGGAGGGGAGGAGAGATGTCCCACTGTGAACCTGAACGTCTGTCCTGCCCAACGCTGCCTGTAGACACACACGCGCACACACGCACACACGCACAGATCTGTGAACACGAATAGATTTGAACAGATATGAAACTACAAGAAAGAACAGGAGGAGCAGAAATTGGGGAACAAAACGAGTAGAGGAGAAACAGAAAAAGTGGGATGAGATGAGTGGAAGTTGTGAACATAAGCAGAAAGAGGACGGGATTTCACTGCCACTCAAAAGGTTTGATTTAGCAAGGATGCATTAAATTGATCAACAGTGACAGTAAAGACATTTATTTATAATGTTACAGAATATATTTATTTCAAATAAATGCTGCTCTTTTGAACTTTCTATTCATCAAAGAATCCTGGAAAAAATGTATCGCAGTATCCAAAAATATTAAGCAGCACAACTATTTTGAACATTGATAATAATCATAAAGGTTTCTTAAGCAGAAAATCAGCATGTTAGAATGATTTCTGAAGGATCATGTGACACTGAAGACTGGAGGAATGATGCTGAAAATTCAGCTTTACGTCACTGGAATAAATTACATTTTACAATATACTCACATAGAAAACAGTTATTGTAAACTGTAATAATATATCACAATATGACTGTATTTTTGATCAAATAAATGCAGCCTTGGTGAGCAGAAAAGACTTCTTTTGAATCTCACAGACCCCAAACTTTTAAACAGTAGTGTATATGAGAGGAAAGAAGCAATGAGATAAGTGGAAAAACAAAACTGGATAACTGGAAACTGGAGTGTGAATGGGATGCGTGGAACGTGATCTAGCGTGTAATGATGAGCAGGAGTGATCGGGAAGAACAGGATGAAATGTGTTTATAAGGCTGGTATTTCCCAAGTATCATCCAATCACAGCGTTGATGTCAACACAATAAAAAGTTCAAAGCGTCACAGAAGCTGCCGGACCACAGACCCTCGCAGATACTGCTGTTAACCTTTGAAACAAAAGCTAACAAACCAAAACGACCATCTAGTCCAGCGAGCGAAATGACCGGAGTTCAGGTTAAAACACAGCAACACAGAAACATGAGCAAGAAACACCAGGGGTCCGTTCTTCGTACCTGAGATGTTTTGACAGATCCCAGGTGTTTTAATCGTGATAACTGATCTCTGGCTAATTTGGTTCTTCAAACGAATTTGCGGATTTGATTAAAATATCTGGATTAAGTTATCTGAGATTACTGCGCGTTCTTGTGTTCACTGAAGAGGGCAGATACATCGATACTCGAGACTACGATCAGCAATGCAGCGATTGGCTAGCGTCAAGACAGCAATGTAATGACATCATATAATTAAAAAAGACACCTGACAAAAAAACTTGACAAATTACACACACATTTCTGGACCTTTATAAGGAAACAACCAAACTACCAAACCAACAAAAGCTATAATAGATAAATTATAAATGTTTTAAAAAAAAAAACATTATTCCCAATTATTTATATTCACGATTTTATAGTATTTGTACACCCTTTACATTTAATTTCAATGTTGTAATTAACAATTGATGTAATTTTTAAGTCAATTTGAAGCAGATCTGTTACGTGACCGCATTAATTAAAGTTTCTTAAGGGTCAAGATCAAGCCATCCCATAATATCTTGTCACCACTCAAATTAATGCACGGCTCAGAGTAACATTACAGCATGTGCGTAAGACTCCAATAAAATTATAAAAGTAATGATTTCACCACGAATAAATCTCTCAATCAAGTGGCTGTCTATAGTATTATACACCTTTTACATTATAATATTATTTTCATTTTTATATTATTATGATTATTGCCCCTGGTTCAGTAATGAACTCTTGTAATAAAGTATCAGTGGATGGGACAGATTTTAAGTATCAAGATGCAATCTGATCCTGTTTACATGAAATAAGGTTTAATCTTATGGACCTGTTGCTATGACAGCAAGTCCAGGATGAGCGTCAAAGAACCAAACAATCCAAGATCATGCCAAATCATCAGCAATCAAATCCAGCTAACTGAGTTAGCGATGTACGGAGAACGGACCCCAGGGGAGTCATTTCTCTAGTATCTGCAGGACATGTTAGTGGTTGTAAAAAGTTTTCTGCTGCATCAATCAAATCACATTTTCAGAAAGCACAGAAAGTGAACTTATTCCTGGATGAGAAGGTCAAGTAAACCTTAATCTGCTTTCTATCATAAAAATATATCACATAAAATGTTATTCTGCTCATGCTGCGGAGGAGACATGGAGGGCAGGTGTAATTGTGCGACTGTTTTGCAGGTTTGGATTGATACTTACAGCTGCCAGTGCTTGCTGGTTTGCCAACTGTCTGCGCAGATCTGACTTAATACAGGCTGAGATAAAGAACAGAAACACAAGACACACATTATCATGGCTTTAACATTCACAGACTATCTACTGAGATGACTGATGCAACCTGTGAGCTCTAGTCTATCCAATCAGTATTTGAATTATGAATATCAATGGATGAACCCCTCAAAAAACATGTCCAGATCATATCTAATATATATATATTATTATGTTTAATTCCACATGACGTATCCATAATGGCCATCAATGGGTTTGGCTAAGATCACATGGAAGACCATTCTGGTTGAACTTTTGAGATATAACAGAGAAATTAAAAACTTTTGTGGTGAACAGCACATTCCAGGGCCCAGTTTATAGCTGGGACCATCTCCGTCTGTAACAGTGGACAAAGGTTTGCTACATTTTGATGTAGCAATGCTAGGACAAGACACCTTAAGGAAGTACAGGGATTCTCATTAGTCCACAGGCAGCTTCTGCCCTGCATCCATCAGGAGACTAATCCCTAAGGTTTGAGCCAACCGCCATAAAAATTATTTAGGACATTTTGCATGCAAGAGCAGTGGCTGAAACAAAGGGAGGCCAGCATTAACGTATCTAAGACAAAATTTATGATAATTGATTTTAGAATACAAACACATTCTTTCAAGTCACATTTATTAAGGACGAGAAGGTGGAATGTGGAAAGTTATAAATATCTGGGGACAATTATTGATAACAGATTGCATTTTTATGTGAACACAGAAGCATTGTGTAAAAAGGGACATCAGCACCTATAATGTCTTAGAAAATTAAGATAATTTAATATAGACAAGACACTGATGGAATTGTTCTATAAGTCTTGTATAGAGCCAGTGCTGTCCTTTCCTATTAGCTGCTGGTTTAACATTTTTAGTGTGAAACTAAAATGGAATAGTCCCAAACAGTTGGAAGATTATAGGTAAAGAACAAAGAAGTTTGTCAGTTTTGTTCAACAGAAATGTTTTGAGTTGAGTCCATTCTGTGCTTCTATATCATAGACTGTAAAAAAATGACAACGGCCCTTCACTGCCTTCCATTGAAGAAAAGTGAAGCCGCCAATGTCCGAATAAGGCGCTGACTAAGGCTGATTTGACACCTGCGTCTGCCTAGTAGTGACCTCGGGACACGAGTCTGCGCAGTAGTGAGCCCGCAGTATCTGTTAGTACAGTTTACTGCAGAACAACTCAATATGTCAGTGTGAGTAAACAGTTATGGAAATGTAAAAATTAAAGCTAAAGCTTCAATCTCCTCCTGAAAATCCAGAAAAAAAATCTGTTGGTGCCTCAGTGACAACTTCGCTCAGAGAAAAAAAAACTTACATCATCATGATAAAAACTCCCTAAAATGATAGAAACCATCTTTGGGAAAAACGTATTTGAAGTGTAATTTGATTGTTGAGTTTGTCTGGCGTCCCATTAGAATACATGGAGGAGGCAGGGTTTATGAGCTATACTGGGACGATTGAGACGCTTTGGCTTCCCCTTTCAGGACGTGTGCGGCACGCTTATTCTAGATAGTGACCACTTCTTACACCCAGAGTTTTTTATGCTGCCTTCAGGTTCTCGCTATAGACTACCAAAGATGAAAAATAACCGATACAAATATTCCTTTGTTCCAAACAGTCTTAAAGGAATTTCTTAGGTTATTTTTATACTTTATATACTTTATGTATTTTTAAGATGTACTGTATGTGTTAGTTGTGTGTCTATTTGTGCTGCATCCAAATTGTCCGTAAGGGATCTTAATAATGCTTGACCTTCAGAACGATCCATCCAAATCCATTCATAACTATGTTTTGAAACCTTGAAACTGATGTAGACTACACACATTCATTTTATACTTATTCAGAGAAATAAGTTGTCAGTGAAAGCTATTTGTTGTGCAACGTCTTACACAAATTCAGCTGTTAATGTACAAATGAAGGAACGCATGACAGTTTAAACTTTTTCCATCTTGTTTGGTGTCTATTTGTTTAGAATATTGCCAAAGGTATTCTGGTGGTGGTTCGGAAAGTGAGAAATGCATCGGTAAAACTTTAAAAGACACTTTAAAGACTTCCGACTGAAGAAGGGTGGGCCACACTGTGCGTGCCCCTTCTGATGCTAGAAGCCAATCACAGCACTGGAATGGAGAAGTGCCAAATTGCAATCTCCTTCTCATCTGAAAGGGATAAAGGTACCCTTTTTTTAACTCCTTGTTCTGAGTCTTGGGCCTGCGTAAGTGAGACAGAAACAGATCAACAAAGTTCTGAGTCTCCCATCAGGTGAGATATACATAACAGATATACCATTCTGAGTCTGTTGTGTCCAGTCACCCAACGACTCTACCCGGTCCCCAAACCATGTTTTGTCACGAAAACACACACAAAGAGTGGAACGGGAAATGACGCGAAAACAACGCGCAAAGCAGACGTTGTTTATTTGAAAATGGATGAAGAAATTTGCGCTGCAAGCTGTTTGTGCGATGATCTCTTCTGAAAAACCCTGAAAAAGGAAAAAACAAAGAATATGGGTGAAATAATGGATCAGCACACGTGGCCAGCAGGGACTGTCTGTGCTACAGAGAGTTGGAGGCGGGTAAAATAAATTTATAATGAAAAAGTAGCAGCTTGCTCGTGTTGTGGTGTGGCCTTTTATTCCGGTGACCCCAACTCATGCCTTGCTCTCTCATTGGCTGTACCTCGTCACGACACTTGACACCACAGGATGTCGAGTCGGCCGACAGCTCCAGATATTTATCATGCTAGATATTTGTCTGCGAGGCATCAGCGAGCCTCTTTGATGTGCCGTTGAGTAGTTCACACTACTTGATTGTAGAGCGATGATCACCCGCTGATTTGCCCCCGATCACAGCCCAACCTATCTGCGAGCTCGTTGACTTGCAAATCGGGGTTAATCCGTTCTTAAAATCTTAAAATGTCTTAAAATCCTGTAGTGTGAAATTGCCATAAGGGGAGAGATAAAGTTCTGAGTCTCCCAATGGGTGAGACATAACAGATACACTGTCCTGAGTCTCCAACCTGCAATGGTGAGACAGAAACAGGTTCCATGCTCTGAGTTTACAGCTTGTGTGGCAGTAACAGATTACCACGTAAACGTGGCCACGTTTTGTGCCTCCAGTCTGTGAGGAAAGAGACATTAACAAACACTACATTCAGAGTCTTTGTTCAGCGAGACAGTGACGACTACAGCACACCCCGAGTCTCCATGCCAGAGAGACAAAAGCGGATTGCCCAAGCTTGCAGTGTATGGCCCAGAGAGGCAGAGGACCAATGGACATTTGCGACAAGGTTAAGCTCAGGAGAGCAAACTTTCACTTCAAGGTTCCTTCATCTGCGTATTCCAGATTGTTTAGGACCTTCTGCACCTACTTCAGGCTTTTTGAATTTGAAGATCAAGGTAAATTGTACTTCATTTGTTTTCCAGAAAACATGTATCTTCTGTTGCTTCTGTTGTTTTAAAATTACATTTAAACAAAATGAGAAAAATCTGAATGACATCATCCTGTTCAAAAGTTAAAAACTTTTTGAACAGGAGGATGTCATGCAAATTTCTTACTGTTTAATAAATTTCATTAATATCAAACAAATTTTTATTGGTCTTGTGAACTATATGTAAACATCTTTTATGTAAAATATCTTATTCAGGACAGTACTAAATAAAAATAACAACTGTATATTTATTTCATTAGAAGTAATATAGCTGATGTTAGTTAATAACAAATAATCTTTTGTTTATTTGTTTGATGCATAATAAGGTTCTCCACCTTATTAGTTTCAGAGAAACAACTGTTTATCTTTCCATAAGATAACGTAACTGCCATAGCCACACCCAACTTATTCAGTTATTCATTTAATAGTTATGTTAGTTATTCTTGTTTATCTTTTTGTTAATAAAATATTTTATTACATGTGTCTTCCTTGTGTTGATAATGCAGAAGAGGCTCTACAAGGTAACGATATCTCACCAATCTTTCAGATAAATCAGCTGACCAACTCCCTCCAGTTTACATTCGTTCTAAATGGTTGAACAGCCTCGTGTTGGGAGTGTTCTCATACTGCCAAGGTAAAAGTCCTTGACTGGTGCCGCGGATTAAGAAAGGGGGAAGTGGTCATCAGATCATACTCATAACCACACCTTAAGTGACGTGTGATCCAAAAATCACAACATCAGCCGTAACACGAGTACCAATGACTACATAATTGGCATTTCTTCCATATAAAATCACTACACTTTGCACTTCTTTGCACCAATGTTATATAAAGGACTATATAATTTCTCCACATGAACTCTTATTGCCTGTAAAATGTGTTGAATATTAACTAGGAAGTCATAATAACTGCAGCGAAGATTACTATTGTAATTAATAAGTTGTATAATTTTATAACATTTAAAACATGACAATTTGCTATGTCTCGAGAACACAGTTCAATCATTTGATTAAAATCTACCATAATTTGTTAAGTGTTTTTTAAATGTACAACTCACTATTTAATGGGAAAGGCAAATCACTGAATACATACAGAGATCCGGTTCTGTGTTTGTACCCTGAAATCCTTGGCTGTGCCAAAACAATGCCGCTTATACTATATTTACACAATCCAGTGTTTTTTTCTGTGTTTAATAGTTCATACATTAACTGAAACATTAGAGGACACCGCAGCTTTCATAATGTCACTCATGCAGCATGAACAATGCTTTCCAAGAAGCATTATCATCACCAGGAAACAAAATGTTTGAAAGCAACTATAGTTCATAGGACCAAAGTAAAAAATACAAAGTAGTTTCACAACTCTATACTGGATTAAAGAGGACCAACAAGTCAGGTAGACGAGCATTGAGCGATCTGCACCTGTAATGAAGGTTCCTATCAGCAGGAAGGCACATAGGAAGAGATTTCCAGCCAGCGTATTGAACGAGTCCATGATTTTCCCCTGACAGATTGTAAATATGATCCCAAATACCTGCAGTAAGAAACACAATGTTCATTAGGATTGTCGGAAACTCCATATAAACTCAAATAATATAAAACTCAAAAAATAAGACAACTGGAGCCTCTTATAAAGAGTTTATCAAACGGATAGTTCAGGTCCTTGCTGCTGATTGGTCAATAGCTGTGTTTTACTTAGCATAAAGCATGACTATGACCGATACACAGAAAATATCTGTGCATCACTGTGCAACACTCTTAAGCCGGGCTCAGACTACAGGAGTTTTAGGCCGATTTATCCCTGATTTACTACTCCCGACAATAGTGAAGAAAATCTTGTCCATGACCCTTGGGTCAGGATTATGTTCTGTTTAGTTGTCTTTTTGTTCCTATGTGTTTGTTTCTTGCGCTTCAGTTCAGTTTAGTCTTGATTGATTCCTAGTTATTCTCCTTAGTTACTGATTATGTTCAGATGTCAATCATTATGTTTCCCTTGTTAACTTTGTGTATAAGTACTCCCTGTTTTGTTTTGTTCCTTGTTGGTTATTGTTGTTGCTTAAAAGCACAATGTGTAAGATTTTTGGATAAAGGGCACCTATTATGCAAAATTAACTTTTACATGGTGTTTGAACATAAATGTGTGTTGGCAGTGCTGTAGACAACCACCTTATAATGGTAAAAATCCACCCACTCTTTTTTTTTTTTATTCCCATAAATCATAAGCAGTGTCTCAGAACAAGCCGTTTGCAGATTCCAGATTCCAAAGTGACATCACATTTTACAGACCCCGCCCACAAGTGTTGATGGACACTGATAGACCCCGCTTTAGAGAGCTGTATACAGTCTGCCATGTTTATCTCCTCGCCAGAGCATTTAACAGCAGCATTCAAGTAAGAAATGTATTCTTATTAAAGCTACTAAAGTTATTCAGTCAAGAGCAGTGAGTGATTTGATGTTTTTCTCTTGTTGTTTGATTCATATTAACAGCAGATATATCAGTAGGTTCTGTATATTACACTGCTTTCACTTTAATACACAGATCTAATAGACACACGGGACTTCTGTACTTGCTGCATACGTGCACAGACATAACTGTTTTCATGTGAACTTTGTGTGTTTCTGACATAACCTTGTGTGTATTTGACAGAGAACTAGTCTAGTGGTTTAACACTCTCTGTGCACATGCGTCGGGTGTGTGTGCTCAAGTTGAGAGTGATAAGGCTTTAAAATGCATGCAGATGATAATATTTCATGATGATGAAGAACTGCAATGTCACGTGAGCATGTCCGCGATAGAGATGATCATAACCAAACAGATGTATCATGTTTCAGTTTTCATTTGCGTGTTCACAAGCTGTGAAGGCTCCGCCCTCTTAAATCCATTTGCATTTAAAGGAGACACACAAAATGGCAAATTTTTCTCAAACCAAAAAATTGCCATTTTCAAAATGGTATATTCAATTATCTGTCAGGAATTCTGATCTGAAACTTCAGACACACTCTGGGGACACCAGAGATTATTATTACATCTTGTAAAAAGGGGCATAATAGGAGACCTTTAAAATATCTAAAAAACACTAGAACAATGTTATATATTTTGTTGATGTGTACTTACATTATCTTGTTTCCAAGAATGTTTAAATCCAGAGAAATAAGTGATTTTAACCAGGACACAGATCGTGTCCGTGCATTGTCTATCAAAGACGTCATACTTGCGTTACCCTTGATTTCCGAAACCATGGAAACACCAAAGATGAATAAATGTGTTTTATTAGACAGGTGACCAACTGTTTGGATGCATTCATCAACAGAAAGCTAATCATTGTCTTATTGTTTAAATCTCGTTTTCTTGAATTACCGCGAGTACCATGTTTTACCATGCCTAATATCGATCTAGCTTACGGCAGTGTTAACAAGTGTCTCATAGTAGCCCTCAAGCCTTTGTTTTGAATAAGCGACCTCTAGTGGCAAAAATTACATATTGTGCCTTTAAGTGTTGTTAATGTGAGATTCTTCCAGTTTGTGGTTAAAGACTATTTGAGTGTATTCCTGACTCCTTTGTGTTGGATTCAACCATGCAAACCCTGACAGAATAACCAACCCTAAAAATGTGTAAATTTGAATGGTTTTCAAATATTTGTATTGCGAGCATGTTTGAGATTTGAGAGAAGACAATCTGTAAAAATTCTCCTTATGTGCATGATGTAACCAGATTTCATAATCGGTTAGGATTTTAAAACTTCTGTGGTCTGAGACCGGCTTTAGCAACATTATACACATAGAACAGTTTTGACAGTATATTGTTTATGCATTTCAGCAAAAGTAACAATTTACTGTTTATTTAATGAAGTATGAGTGACCCCTGCAGACATTATGTCTCAGTCCTTCACCTTGAAAGGGATAGTTCACCCATAAATTAAAATTCTGTCATTATTACTCACTCATGTCGTTTCAATTCAAACCCATAAGACTTTCATTTAGCTTCAGAACACAAATGAAAATCTGTCCCTCCATTGACAGGCTACGCAAATAAGACTTTCAAACCCCAGAAAGGTATTAAAGACATCATGAAAAATAATCCATGTGACTCCAGTGGTTTAACCTAATTTTATGAAGCGCCGCGTTTGCTCAAAAACACTTTATTTATAAAATATTAAGCTCCAACCCGCGTTCAGGAGTTGTGTTGTGTTGACATGAGAGCGGACGTTGTTACGTGAATAAAGTGGTAAATTGTGTTTTTTTGCGTAAACAAAGCACTCGCGTCACTTCATAAACTTGAGGTTAAACCACATGGATTACTTGAATTCATTTTTGGGTAAACTAATCCTTTAATTTAGATTTTCTTGTGTAATTCATATGGATATTTATTTGGCTAAATCGCACACATACCTGTGCAGAGCAGTTCAGAAGTCCTGAAGACGTCCCCTCAGACTCTGGGTAAGTTAATTCGACTGCAAACTCAAAACCAAGGGGAAGATAACCAGTCATGAAGAACCTGCGTCAGTGGCACACAAACAAAAAGGTTTTAAAAATGAGAAAATAATTTTTCTTGTGCAAATTTCATCTGGCCATGCACAGCATGAACAACAATAAAATCTTCTCATACCCCAGGGTCCCCGCTGTGATAAAGACCACCCACAGGTGACCCAAATCCAAGGTAAAGGCATAAAGCACCAAACCCACAAGGGACATCAGATACACAGCTAGAGTGGTTTGTCTGTGGAGACATCACATAACAGAGACATGGGACACAGGTCAAATCTTCCATCTGGATCCAACATGATCATATCATTTATAGCAGCTGCAAATACATGTAGACCCAGATACCATGTTGCTTTAGTAATATAGCATCTGCTCAATATCTGGGTGCTTATGCACACCTTTTACAAAAATGTTAGTTGTTTTTGGTGGAAATGATGCAAACTGTGGGACAATCATAATTTGTGTCACAAAATACGTTTTCACATAAAATTTGAAATAATTTATGGATTGCTTTACTCTGTTTATAATGGATTTTCATAAATATTATATATATTTTTATTTATTTACTTTATTTTTATTTTTATTGAATTAATAGAATTCATGAATGTATTAATTAATGTGAATTAATGGTTTCCACAAAAATATGAAGCAACTGTTTTCAACAACATGTTTTTAGATCAAATAAATCCAGCCTTGGTGAGCAGAAAAGACTTTCAAAAACATTAAAAAAGCTTACTGAACCTAACCTTTTGAATGGCAGTGTATATAAAATAAATTTGAAAAAAAGCAAAACTGTTCTAAATGAATTCCAGTGACATGAAACGGCCTGAAGTTGAAGATACGCCCATTAATTGTATTATTAATCTGATATTTCAGTTCAGTAGTGCAAGTGTGGTACACGGTGGTAAGTGAGAACAAAGCTGAATAAAAGAAACATTACAATACCCAGGAGGGGAAGACATGCTGCGAGGGGTCAAATGCACTTAGACAAAAGGTCACTGAGGTCAAAGGGGCAAACACCTGGAAAAACACACTTAACCAAAGCATATGAACAGACTCACGGGGGGAGAACTCAATAACACACTTATCTTCAAGGAGGAATGAAGACAAATGTTTATCGAGCACTGTCACTGCCTGAATGACATTTCAAGATTTGTTAGGATTAAAGTCCAGCCGCTTACTTGTATGTCTTGGATCGGTCTAACCAGATCCCACAGATGAGGGAACCCACCATGCCAGCGATCACAATGGTGAGGCCGATCCTGCCGGCGTTCACCTCCTCTCCCTGTTAAAACCAGAGCAAACTTTTACACTTTTTATTTCTTCTGGATTAACAAATAAATGTAGAAATGGAAACACACTAACTTCCACCAATACTGCCAATGATTATGTTAAAAATCACTGGAATCACTTCAGTTATGTAAATTGAGTGTAGGCCATGGGCTCTCATGATTGGTTGGACAGGCAGAGGGACTTACAGGATAGTGTTCAATGATCATTTGGTTGAGAAGCGTACTGACAGCATAGAAACAGCCAACATTCAGCCCTGAGGATAGACAGAAGTCAAAAACATTAAAAAAAGCATTTTAAAAAGCCTGCCGAAAAAATGAACAGAAAATCTTCAGACTACTGATTTGATGTGTATCTAGTAAGCAATAAAATGTCACATTTCTGAAGCAGCTGTAAAGACATAAAGAGCTCTGCATTCCTGCAGGATTATTTCTGTCAGTGTTCAGCCAGGTTAAATGCAGCTACAGGCTTCCCGTGCCAGTGTTACACAGGCGTGTGTGTGTGTGTGTGTGTGTGTGCATATGGATCATAAACTCAGTGTGCAACGTTAATGTAGTTTATGTTCACCATGAAAGCAAAGCAATGACAATTCATTCTGTTCAGAACTAGCTTTTTATCTAGCTTTTTTAATATTCATGCCATCACAAGCTAGACATAAGTATATCAATCAATCAATCAATCAATCAATCAAATATATAAATAATATATTTATACAATACATCATTCAAGTTTTTTAATGTTTCATCAAGATGTCTCACGCTCTCAGAGGCTGCATTTATCTGATGAGTGTACAGTAAAAAAATACAGTAAAAAACAAAACATTAATAATGTGGAATAACTGTTTTCAATATTTATATATTTTAATCTATTCCTGTGATGCAAAACTAAATATTCAGCATCATTCCTCCAGTCTTCAGTGTCACATGATCCTTCAGAAATCATACTAATATGCTGATTTGCTGCTCAAGAAACATTTATGATTATCATCAATATTGCAAGCAGTTATGCTGCTTAATATTATTGTGGAAACGGTGATACATTGTCTTCAAAAGTACTCTTTGGTGAGCACAAAAGAACAGAATTTATTTGAAAAAGAAATCTTTTGTAACATTATGAAAGTCTTTACTGTCACTTTTGATCAATTTAACGTGTACTTGCTGAATAAAAGTATGAATTTCTTACTGGCTGCAAAACTTTGAATGGTACTGCATGTATACATCACTTTTTATACTTGGGTGTCACAATATATATTTGGGTTTAAATATATAAATCAAATTCACAGCAATTAATTAAAATATGATGTAAATAATATTCCATTTTAGACAGAAGCTGCTGTGCAATCCAGCTTTCTGGTATGGGAGTATCAGGTTTAAGGAAAAAAATGGTGCGATAGCTACTTTTTCTGGCCCATTACTGCCCTTTTAGCACCAGCACCCTGCTTACAATATTCTGGTCTCTATGTATGGATTGAGTCCCTTTAATATAAGACTATGACATTTTTGTGCCTTATAGTTTTTATTTTATAATAGGTTCTTTATGGTGCACTATAATTTTTATAGTGCACCATGTGACTATGATTGTAAATAAGCACATGCATGATCTGAGGAATCTTTTATACCTGTAGCAGGACAAATTATGTGCAGAAGTTTAATTATTACTGTTAGGAGCATGTTCGAATCACAAACCCCAAGTATGAGCAACAGTAACAGAGATGCTTACATTAGCAAACAGCACTATAGAACTATTCATGTTAATGGTCACAGTAACAAACTATGACTGTGTTTAGAAGGCAGCAAGCATAATGAACCCCAGTTTGAGGTCCTGAATGGCTCTGTTGTGCACAGAGTGACATTTACCGTAAGTGATGACGAGGAGGATGAAGGCTTTGTTGCGGAGCAGCCTGACGATGGAGCCTGTATACGAGTAGCTCTCTGGAGAGATCTGCCGAGCCACGGCCTGAGCGTGGGTGGGAGGGATCTCCGGACGCTCCTCAAACACTGACGTGAACATAAAAACACAAACTTGTTCAATCAACAAAACTCTTGATTTACATGTAGTAGATCAGCACTGATCTGAGTTCAGTTTCACAGTGTACAGCGATTATTGTTAACGAAAAATAAAACGATTAAAAATAGTTTTCGGTACTTGAAATAAAAATGAAATATTAGATGAAAAACTAACTGAAACATAAGTTTATGTTGAATTAAATAGATGATATAAAAACTAATAAAAACAAATTATAACAAAATTGACTTAATTTACAAAATATAAAAAAAATACAAATTTAAAAATAAAAACTAATTCAAAATATGAATTAATACTATAATAGTAAATAAATAATGCTCAAATAACCTAGACAACCTCATACGTCAAGGCTGTTTAATATAAAAGATGAGGCGGCTGCAATAAAATATTGCCTTCTAAAGCCAGGCGTAAACGCTGTGATTTTTGCTGTCTTACGAGCTTGCCGACAATTTTTTTTCACTCGGGAGAAATCGTTGATGCTCGTATGGTCGCGGCTCATAGTGTGTGAGAGGAATTATGAGACGAGCACCTCCCGACAATTTTTAAACATGTTTAAAAAATGTGGGGAGTCGGCCAGATTTTCACAGGCATATAGGCCGCCCCTTTTGCCATATCATACACAGCCACGTCACATAGGCTAGATTGATGAATATTATTATTAGGCTATGTCTCAGTGACTGCAATCATACAACATGAGCAAACTGCGCATACGCTGTCACACACACACATACTCGCTCTCTCGTTTCTATTTTTTTCTGTTGAAAGGAAATACTGCTGTTCTCAGCTTTTCAACAATTCATTTGCACACAGATCGTTTTTTCTTTCTTTTCCTATCCGAAGCTATAAGTGCAACATTGAAAGCTCCAGTCTCTGTGTTTAGCACGAAAGCTCACGTGATTGCCTCCCGCCATGCAGTACAGTCGTGTCGTGTACCAGCTGCTTTGATGCGATTATCAAGTTAACTGACTCGCAGCGTGTGCAATATGTCAACCTCCTGAGTGTCCGAACTCGCACAGTGTACGCCCGCCTTAAGATACACTCTTTTGGTCAAAATGTAAGACAAAAATCACTGTATTTTCAGGCAATCCAATGCACTGTAAACCCTGACACTCAAAATATTTAATTGTTTTGAGTAGGACAAACTTAAATTAAACAAATTAGTTCAGTCAAATTAACTTTTATGAGTATTTAGCACTTTCCTTTTCTTGAGGCAACTGATTGCCTCACATTTTTTGAGTTTTGCCAACTCAAAACACCATCCCAACGCCGGAAAATTCATTATCATCCTATGCTTGTTATTGTCAGGCGATATTCACCCTTGTCCAGGACCTAATGGGGTAGTTTGTCCTGGCTTGAACAAGGGTCGAGTTTTGGATTCCGGATCATGCTTGACTCATGGGTGCTGAGTCGGCTTTGCGGTCCAGTTTGGAAATGGGTGGTTGGCATGACGGGTTACTGGGGGAACGGCGCTGAGAAGATGACGGGGACTCAGCGGTTGGAGAGATCTTTCCAATTCCAGCATTAGGTGGTTCGGACGTTTTTTTTTTTTTAAGACTATTTTGATGCAAAGGTATTGAGGAATTAAAGTGGTTACTTAAGAATTGTAAAGTGGGGATTTTTTGCGCAACAGAAACATGGTTAGGTTCGTCAGTAAGTGACAATGAAATTAGTGTAGAAAATTATAATTTAATTAGGAATGATCGCAATAGACAATCTGGTGGTGGTATTTTTTATTAGATCGGACATACATTTTAATGTGTTGGATAATAATGTTGAACATGAGGTATTGTTTTTGGACTTCTTGCGACTAAGCCTATATTGTTTGCAGTTTGTTATTGTCCACCAATTCAAAAAGACTTTTATGAAGGACTTGAGTTTGTTTTAAATAAGTATATTGCTTTGACAAAAGAGTGTATTATTATGGGGACTTTAATACTGATATACGCAAAAGAATAGGGATAATTATAATGCTCTGCAGTCATTATGTAAATTATTTAATTTAACCTAAATTATAAACAAATCTACGAGAGTTTGGGAAAATACCATAGATCTTATTCTGGTGTCTGATGAGAAGCATATTTCTCAGAAAGGAGTAACAGAATATGGCATCAGTGATCACTATATTATCTTCTGTACAAGGAAACGTAGTAGATTAAAATGTAATAATCATAAAATAATACAGAACAGATCATTAAAAAATTATAGCATTTCATTATTTAAGGAACAACTTAGAGTCAATGAAATCTATCTTATTAATTGACAATGCCTTGACACATTTTAAAGTTTTATTTCTCAAAGTGGTGGATAGTATTGCCCCACTTAGACAGATGAGAGTTAAACAAAGATCCAGTCCACGGATGAATCAGGAAATAACTGAATTATTAAGAAATAGGAATAAAGATCTTTCAATATTTAGGAGAACTAAGAAGCAAGAGGATTACGAAAAGATTAAAGCACTTAGAAATTTAGGGCAGAACACTACAAAGGTGGCTAAAAATAATTTTATGAAAGAACAAATTCAAATTAACTTAAGTTTTATTTGACCGATACTTTAACAGATTTTATAAGAAAGCAAATTGATGGAGGTAAAATGTGTGGAATGGTACTCTTGGATCTTCAAAAAGTTTTTGACACAGTGAATCATTCAATATTGCTAGATAAATTAAGTGTCATGGTTTTTTTTTTTTTCAAGTTTTTCCATGGTTGAACTCTTATTTAACTAGGAGAGTTCAAAGGCTAGAAATTGACGGACAATCTCGGAGGAAACAATTATTAATAATGGAGTTCCTCAGGGAAGTGTCTCAGGTCCCCTTTATTTCTCTTATACATAAATGACATGCAAGCTGTTTGTGCTGTAATTTGTTTCTATATGCTGATGACTCTGCTTTACTGCTTTCAGACAAGGATGTTGGCAAAATATAAGAGATATTAGGTGAGGAGCTTTGCACAGTAAGATACTGGCTCTCAGAAACAAACTCTTATTGCATTTAGGTAAAACTGAATCAATATTATTTGGATCTAAAAGTAAACTAAACAAAGCTCCTAACTTATCTTATCTTATCTTATCTTATCTTATCTTATCTTATCTTATCTTATCTTATCTTATCTTATCTTATCTTATCTTATCTTATCTTATCTTATCTTATGGTAGGGGACTGTGTATTATCAAATAGGACCAGTGTTAATTACCTTGGATGTGTTCTTGACAATGATTTAAGTGGTTATGGAAATTTTAGGGAAGGTCAATGCTAGGACAAAATTTCTTGCAAGATGTGGTAGTTTTTTGGATAAGCAAAATTTAAAATGACTTGCATCGTCTAGTGCAATGCCATTTTGAGTATGCTTGTATTTCTTGGATGTCTGATTCGTCTCAAAATAAATTTATACGGTTGGTTTTAGTAGTTTTACACATATTGATATTTCTCATTTTAGACATATTAAGTGGTTATATAGAAAGCAGAGTTGCACACACACAAGATAATTAATAAAAGAGCTCCTACATACTTTAACATATATTTTTCTAGGGTATGTGAGAAACATTGTTATAATACTAGGCAGAGTCTAATGGATATCACATTATGTCATTTTAAAACAATGTACAGTCGTAGGTCTTTGGAATACTCAGGAGCCCAAGAGTGGAATAAGTTGCCTCTACATGCATATGGTCAAATACGGTTGGATTTAGTACGAAAGTTAAAAGTTGGCTATTAGATAGGTTGTTTTAATGATAAATTTGTATTAGTGTTGTATTGTATTAGTGGGTGGATGATTGTGATGTAAATGTGTTTGTAATGTTGTGTTGTAATCATAATAGTATGCAATGCCTTTATAACCAGGAGTGAAGTTGTGCTTTACAGCAAGGACCACTATGGAAACAAGTTTTGTTTAAACTTCACCGTGCTATCCTTAACAAATGAGTGTATTCTCACTATTATGTTGTCTAATAAATCAAATCAAAAACGTATTCAGGTTTACAGTGTATGTTGGAAAAAATTAAATCCAAGATGCCGGGGTTTTAACACAAAGCTAATATGTTTGCTAACTGAAATTGTTTAAAAAGAAGAGACGTTAAAGAACAAATGCTTAATTTCTAAAGGATGAAATAAAGGTCAGTTGTGTCAGTGTGTTAAAGCGAATGAATTCACCATGTTATGACATCTGGGGATGTTTGTGTTTGAGTAAAAATTTAGCCTGCTGTCCCCAAAACTGCAGGTGACTGAACTCTGTCATATTTGTTTTATCAAACATGCACGAGATATTAAAAACTGCAGAACTATTAAGACAGAAACACTAGAATCTGCTGGGCTTGTTCTGTTCTAAAGAATTAAATGTCAGACCAGCTAAAGTGTTTATTTTAAGGGAAATTAAGAGAACAGTTAAACTAAAAATAAAATGTATGTCATCATAACTCTCCATCATGTTGTTGCAGGTTGCATGAGTTTATTTTCTTTCATGGAACACAAAAGAGAACGTTATCAGAATATCCCAGGTGTTTATTGATATAAAATAAAAATAAGGAAGGGAGCTCCAAAAATTACAAAAAGCACCATATGATGACTTAACAGATAGACTTTGAATATAGTGCACAAGCCGTAAGAAAAACTTTCATGTTACATTTGTTAACTTTTAACAGGCCATAATAGGCCATACATTTCTAACTTTTAACAGGCCATAACAGGCCATACATTTCTAACTTTTAACAGGCCATAACAGGCCATACATTTCTAACTTTTAACAGGCCATAACATTTTCTAAAAGGCCTCCTTTTTTGTTCCATGGAAAAGTCATACCTGTTTGGAATGACATGAGGGAGAGTAGGCTTTTGGCATGCAAATATCTTGTGATTTTCTTATTTTTTATTGTCTAGACAAAATTTTTGCTTGTGAGAACAGAACTGAATGCACGTGAGTGTTGCTCAAAATGTCACAGGAGGTTTTGTGGTCATTTCAAGGTAAAAATGGGCAGCTCAGCATTTAAATGGCTGAAACAAAGAGCATATAACGACTGAGCAAAATACGTTGAAAGTGAAAGAAAAAAAAACCTAATTTCCCCCTTCCCCTCATTTGTGCTAAAGGTCAGATAATAATCAAGCACTAACATACGCCATTTAGACTCTTACAAGCAGACTAACAACATGACAGACACATTGATCATTTATATAGTATGTATAAAAACTATTAACAAATTTGTGTTTTTGTACATTCAGGAAGAACACAGCAAGACTCAACAAAAAGAGGAACAAACACACACTAAAAGAGAGTCAAATATCAACACACCAACCTAGTGAGCGATCTTGCGGCTATCACCAGACCAAGCTCAATTTAAGATTGAACATTGGTCTGGGGAGTCTACTCCGGATAGTCCTTCAATCAATCAGACCACAAGAAGCGTGATCAACGACCCATCGTTTCTCTATCCATCATCATGTTAAACCCACCAATAGCGCGACATATGGATAAGCCAGTCTGTGATTGGTTCCTGCAAAACTGTAACAGAAGCAGTAGAAATTAATGTACAGGTTTCCAGACTGAGTTGCAGGGCGAAATCAAAACGCCGGCAGATCAGGCTGGGTTTACCCAGTCTACCACGAAGTGGTAGGCCACGTAAAATCACAGAGCGGGGTCAGCGCATGCTGAGGAATACAGTGCGCAGAAGTCGCCAACTTTCTGCAGAATCAATAGTTACAGACCTCCAAACTTCATGTGGCCTTCAGATTAGCTCAAGAACAATGTGTAGAGAGCTTCATGGAATGGGAAGTCTCTTCTGAAGAGACTTGTATGATGAACAGACTTAATTTAGACTTTTGTGAGTTAACTCAGAGTTTTGTGGGAATATACTTTTTAATAGAGGAACAGAAATCTCTCAGATTCATTAAAAATATTCATGTTTCAAAGATGAACAAAAGTCTTATGGGTTTGGAACGACATGTGTAAGCTATCCCTTTAATTTCTATATCTTTTAGAACAACCTTCATGTCAGGAACATGTTTTTAAATACTGCCTCAGTAAGCAGCTCACTGTTTTTGAATAGAACAATATAGTGATATTAGTATAAATAATATTTGCACTTACCAATTACAACCAACACAAAGAGGAATGTGGCCACACCCGCTGTTATGTAGAACATGACTCTGATGTAAGCCGCTAACTCATCCAAATCGTCCACATTTGGAACCAGTATTGGTGGAACGAGGAAGCCGATGGCAATTCCCAACTAAAAAACACGAACATCTGTGAGGTTCAAAACGAAGCAGTACATGGCATAAATACTGAACACAAGTATATAAAATACAGCACTTCCTTTTAAAATTGCACTTGCTCACAAAGGCCTTGTTCCACTTGGGACACTGAAGACTGTCATGCAATTATATGGTTGCACATTAAAGGAGCACGCCGACTTTTTGGGACTTTGGCTCATTCACTGTATCCCCCAGAGTTAGACAAGTCCATACATACCATTCTCATCTCCGTGCGTCCCATAATTCTGTCTGACGCACACACCGTTAGCCTAGCTTAGCACAAAGACTGGAAGTAAACGGCTCCAGCTAGCCTACTGCTCAAAAATGTTGTGATGTGTATAGTCACAGGTACAAATCACAAGGTCACATGAGACACAGCCATCTTATAAATGTATACATACTGGGGACTATATTCTCAGAAGGCGAAGCACTGCTACTTCTGCGGAGTGAGAAGCACCGTTGTTACTTCCGTCAACAAAACCAACGTGACTAGGTAGCTAGTAACGAACGTGACTGTTGATCATGGCTAACTGTGAGGAATAGTCAGAGGATTTTTACTTGGTATCAAACCAAAATCCAGAACCATATAGGTTTGAGCCAGAATACACAGACAAGGAGTTACAAACTTTGGAAGCTGATAGACAAGACACCGAATTACCTCTAGCACCGCTCATTTGTTACTGTGACAGAGCGCGTTCGTGACAACACAATACTAACATTACAGGGGATACATGGAGCACGGGAACAACTGCAATACAGTAGTGACCACCCTATTCATGTAATAGTGTCACTAACATTACATTAGATCTAGCAAATGACACTGTTACAGTAGGCTAGTCATCTAAATACATAACGGAACGCTTACCGCAGCCGCAGGTGATCCACTTTGTCCTGTCTGTACTACCGATGGGATGGCCGTATCCTTCAGCGCGTTTCATGGTCCGTGTGGCAAGTTCCATTTTTTTTCCCTAAATAGTCATCCTCGGTTAAATGTGATGAAAACACGATGGTACTCGATGATGGCTACAGGTGTGTTTGGATCTATATCCAAATCAAATCAAATCACCTTTATTTATATAGCACTTTTTACAAGCCCAATTGTTTCAAAGCAGCTTCACAGTGTTAACAGGAAAATAATGCAACAGAATTTGATTCGGCTGTACAGCCGCTCTGGAGAAAACGGTGATGTTAGCTAATTTCAATTATCATATAGTGTCAATGCGGGCAGATCGGTAATATAGTTGAAATTTAGGTGTCCCCAACTGAGCAAGCCAAAAGCCAAAGACAACGGTGGCAAGGAACCAAAACTCCTTCAGGGCCAGAATGGAGAAAAAAACCTTTGGAGAAACCAGGCTCAGTCGGGGTGCCAGTTCTCCTCTGGCCGACGAACAGTGTATGATTACATCACAGATAGAGCTACCACACAAAGGTAGAGCTACTAAGATCATCAAGGACTCTAATCACCCTGCAAACCCTCATTTCACGCTGCTGCCATCTGGTAAGCGCTTCCGAAGCCTGATGGCCAAAACTGAGAGACTCAGGAGGAGCTTCTTCCCCCAGGCCATCCGACTCCTGAACTCAGTCACTTAACATCACGTGACCATCGATACACTGACATTGCACTGCACTTTCTGTTCTTGTTGTTACTGTGTAACAACCTGTTATAAACCTGTTTGCACATTATTCTTTGTACATTTCTGTTAACCACATATTTATAAGTCTACAGTTTACTCACTGCACAGTTTATTTCACTTATTTTATTCCACTTCTTTATTTTTTTTTCCTATATATATATATATGGCTGTGTCTCATGTGACCTTGTGATTTGTACCTGTGACTATACACATCACAACATGTAAATAGGAAAATGTTGGTGTTATTTTGTCACTTTTTGAGCAGTAGGCTAGCTGGAGCCATTTACTTCCGGTCTTTGTGCTAAGCTAGACTAGCGGTGGGTACGTCACAGAGTTATGGGATGCACGGAGATGAAAATGGTATGTATGGACTTATCTAACTCTGGGGGATACGGTGAATAAGCCAAAGTACCAAAAAGTCAGCATGCTCCTTTAAGCATAATTTTTCTTGGCTTAAAACAGAGGTTTTCAAACTGGGTTTCAGGGACCCATGGAAAAGTTTAGACTTTAGAGGAAAAATAGCATGAACAATGTAAAAAAATATAATAAATAAAATATTGTATATAATGTCTGTGAAATCTACGTATGAACATTCTCAATAAAATGTATTGTAAATTTACACACACACACTACATTATATACAGTGAAAGTATGAAAAGCTGCATTATAGCTCGAGCTTCAATGTTTCTCTGTATATCAAGAGTGTGTATTTAGAGACCATCATATGTTTGCTGAGAGTGATGAAAGACTGTAAAGCAAAGGTTGTGAGGAAAGCCCTTATATGGAGATGGTTTGGGTGTGTTTTATGCAAATGACTAACCTTGGGAATGTGGTCGCTCATTTAGAATACTCCACATTAATTTATCTTAGAAAAGATTAAGAACAAATTCAGGTGCGTATGCACATTGTGATGTGAAGTTCTCATGTTCTTAGTTTCATTCTGCTTTCTATTGACAGCCTTAGTTTTATCAGCTGTAGCTTTTCTTAGTATGTATACATTAGACCAGTGTTTCCCATGCAGCCTCTTTTTTTTTTTTTTTTTTTTTGCCTCGGCACACCATTATATAGAAATATAACAAAATTGCACAAACAAGCATTGCTTCAAATGGAATATTAAAACTAGATATTATTATTTAAATGTGAAACTTGAGCTTAAGTCAGGTAGGAACACAATAAGGTCATATAGGTAGCTAATAGATGTTGTTGGTGATGATAAAAAACACAAATACATATCGAGCTGAAACCTCTTTTTTTTATTATTAAAAACTGTTGTCGAAGTTGATATTGGCTTTATATATGGTCAGACACTTGCATGCATGTGTCATAACAATAACATTTTATGAAAATCAAGCTCAAATGGATTCATGAGGTTTCTGACCAGCAAATGAAAGATATTTTGTATGTCACTGCAACAGACACATCTTAGGCATTACGTTTTCATCAAAAGTACCAAAAGATACAAAATATGGAGCGCTATGCACAGGATATTTAAAGCAGTATATTTGCTTCAACTAGATGACAATTCTATTCTATTCATTAGAAGACTATTTTCCACTCTTCAAATACAAAAAACGTCAGCCTTTATGGACATGGAGTTTCTTGAGTAAAGAAAACGCTGTACTTACTCAAACATCAGTTCTTTATTTACCCTTGCACTGCAAACAAGCAGAGATCGCCAAAGTGTGTGCGGCACAGCATTCTAAATGGAGGCGGGTGGAGTTAGGAGGTTTGACTGACAGTTTGAGGTGCCAATTGAATTTACGAGGTTTAGTCACAACCTTTTTTTAACGATTTTTATTGGTTAAATGTTTGTAAAACCCACATACAGATGTAAATGATGACCTGGTGCCTGGTTTGAACCAGTGTAAGTTTTAAAATGAATCTTACACTCCTATCGCCAACTTTCTTTATCAAAACTATTGCCTTACAAATTACATACATAATCAAATGCATGTGCCATGGATAAATAAAATATCCTATGCTTGCACGCACAATAGGCCTAATGAAATGATTTAATTAAACCATTTGTTGATAAAAATTATACAAGAAAAATAAAAGTGCTAGTTATTATTAATAATGCATGCGTTTTTGAAAAAGAAACATCAGCCTGCAGTCCAGATCTTTCACTCAGAGAAAACATTTGGCGCATCATAAAGAGGAAAATGCCACAAAGAAGACCTAAGACAGTTGAGCAACTAGAAGCCTGTATTAGACAAGAATGGGACAACATTCCTATTCCTAAACTTGAGCAACTTGTCTCCTCAGTCCCCAGACGTTTGCAGACTGTTAGAAAAAGAAGAGGGGATGCCACACAGTGGGAAACATGGCCTTGTCCCAACTTTTTTGAGACGTGTTGATGCCATGAAATTTAAAATCAACTTATATTTCCCTTAAAATTATACATTTTCTCAGTTTAAACACTTGATATGCATGTATGTATATGTATATATATATATATATATATATATATATATATATATATATATATATATATATATATATATATATATATATATATATATATATACGTAATTGAATCTTTGATGACTGAATAAGTGCAATTCACCTTTATTCTACAAGGTGGCAATGTCTGATAGACAATGATGAAGTGATGTTTCACTCATACTTACCGCAGGCAGAAAAGAATAAGAAGTATAATCTGCAAAACTTGAAATGGACTGGGGTCTGTACCATGATGGTAGTTTAACAAACTCAGGGTTACAGGATTAGTTTCGAGTTGACAAAACCAAACCAATCACTTCAGGCTTTGTTGGTCCCATGATGCTGATCATCAGCTTTCTCTGTCAACTCAGGCTTTGATCCTGAGTTTAGGAGTGTAGCTGTGACTTCAGTAGTGAACAGCCAATCACACGCTGTGGATCAGTGGAACTGAGATTCATTTCTCTCTTCTGCAGAATATTACATGATTGAAAAATATTAAGAATTTAAACAAATTTACACAGCAAGAAGAAAAGAGCCGTCTATGAAAGAGGACAATTTAAAGAGAAATCGTATACGTCAATGCAAGTAAAAGTTATGAAATTGATGAGAATTGAACATTTAAGCTCACATGTAGTCATTTTTATAGCTTTATTTATTGATTTTAAAGCTTATTTGTATGACCTTTATGTAGGCTATTTATATTAATTTGAACTAAGTGCCTATGATTGAATGATTAACTAAAACGATACACGTGTAATTGATTAAGGGTATAATTATTACATAAATTATAATTAATTTATTTTGATTATAAATAAGCATTGTTAAAAGCCAGACGCTTTAGTCTTTAAAAAACATTTGCTATGTAGTGACCTTTAATGTGGAGAAACAGGGGGAGTGGCTTTATTACATCAGAGGTGTGTCACTTTGCTCACAGCTGATTGGTCCAATTTCAGTTTGAGCTCTCTTATCCAGAACATAACCTGACCCGGAGCAGGTTAGCCGTGGAGCGTAAGTTACTATGGAGATAGACAAACCACTTTAATATTACCTAAAACCCAGGATTGGCACAAACTAAGCTTAAACATATCTGGCTAGCCAGCTAAACCGGCTTCATGGTATAGGCCCCAGGGGTGTGCGTAAAGGGTACAAACATGAACCCATTAAGCACAGCCAGACTTTTTGCCTTTAATGATGTACATCTTAACTGAAAGCTTTTGTCATTTAAAATAAAATATTATTGTGTGAGAGATTTTAACATAACTTATTGTACCAATACCCTGTGCACTAAAATGTCTTTGGTGAGCTTAATAGGTACGTTTACATTTTAGTAAGAGGATCATCTGAAGGTCTGTGGCATTCAAGAGTTTGAAAACCCCTATCTGATAAAAAAAAAAAAAAAAAAAAAAAACTAATTTAGACACAAATAAGAAATTGGCTCAACCAATGACGAGAGATTGGGGGCCGGACTATCTGTTTGCCGACCAATTGCAAAGGGGGCGTGGTCAGGATACCTGTGTGGAAACAGTCTTTTTTTTTTTGTAGTTACGAAGTGTGCAGAAATTACACACTTCCGTTTTAATTTTCACAGTGCAGTTAAATGAGCAATGGTATTATTATAATTTTTTTTTTTTTTTTTTTTTTTGAGTTTTATGAAACCCACCTGATTTCCGAAGACCCCGATGGAGCACGCAGTGGACACCTCATCCGATCCGAACCACACCGATGCGATGCGCGAGGGCATCCCGAGTATAAACACCTGAGCCACGGAGCACGTGAACTGACCCAAAAAGGTCACGGGGAAAAGGTCCGGTCTCGCGCTGGCCACCTTGATCCACGTGCCCGCGCAGTTCAGAGCTGCGGCCACGAGCGCGATGACCCTCAGACCTTTTTTATCCAGGAGCCACGACACGGGGAAAATGAGAGGAATGTACGTCAGCATGTAAATCATGGACATCCAGTCAATGGTGAAAGAGTTCACGTTGTAGAAGCGCATGAAGATGTTGTTGATGATTCCGTATTGGATCCATTGATACGAGTTGCACAGCGAATATGAGCTGAACAAACACACTATGATCCATCTCTTTTTATATAAACGCGTTTCCGGCATGGGGTTAGTATGATGGTCAAAACTCACCCCAGCATCACGGCTGCCGGTCACGGCTGTTTTTGATATATATTTATTATCATTCACCTCTCCGTCCACTGACTTTGATTCATCTCCCATTTTCACTCGATTCAACCGCGTTCAGAACTTTTTAAAGCTAAAATATTCATTCATTCAAGTTGAATCACAACTGTCACGTTGAGGAGACGCCGGTCAATCCGCTGGACCTCAACGCGCTACTATAAGTCATGTCAAACTGTTCCGATTTAATACTTACTTGACATGACATACTAATGATATATCACCTGAGTTTAAATACTCGTGGATAAACTTCCCATAACACTTCTATGTTTGTCCGCTGCTCGGAAAGCCTATAATGCAGTATCCGGCTCCCGCACCAGAAACTCTTACAACATTCGTTGAAAGTTTCGCCGCGGCGATGAAGCCTCTGACGTAGAAGAGTAACTGACTAGACGAGAAACTACAAACGGTCGAAAGGCCTGAAGGGGGCGGGGCTTAACGCGGTTGTGTCGGTCATGTGACAATCCTGAGCGAGACCAGAAGAACAACGTAATTAGCCCAAATATTCATTCATTCTTGTTGTAAATATGAGACTATATACAATACCAGTCAAAAATTAGGAAACTGTACTATTTTGATTGTTTTTGAGAGGAAGTCTCTTCTGCACACCAAGGCTGCATTTATGTTATTAAAAATACAAAAAGCTGTAATATTATGAAATATTATGAAATATAAAAATAACTGTTTTCTATCTGGATATATTTTAAAATGTAATTTATTCCAGTGATCAAAGCTGATTTTTTCAGCATCATTCCTCCAGTCTTCAGTGTCACATGATCCTTCAGAAATCATTCTGATATGATGATTTGATGCTCAAGAAACATTTATGATTATGTTTTTTTTTTTTTTTTTTTAGGATTCTTTGATGAATAGAAAGTTCAAAAGAACAGTATTTATCTGAAATATAAAGACATGCCGTTTAAAAAAATAAAAATTATATATATATATATATGAATACATTTATTCAGCAAGGATGCATTAAATTGATCAAGTGACAGTACAGACATTATAATGTTGCAAAAGCTTTACATTTTAGATAAATGCTGTTCTTTTGAACTTTTTATTCATTAAATAATCCTGAAATGTATTTACTGTGTATAATTATTATGTCTACATGAATATACATTCATTCATGTAAACACAAACCCGATTCCAAAAAAGTTGGGACACTGTACAAATTGTGAATAAAAACAGAATGCAATGATGTGGAAGTTTCAAATTTCAATATCTTATTCAGAATACAACATAGATGACATATCAAATGTTTAAACTGAGAAAATGTATAATTTTAAGGGAAAAATAAGTTGATTTTATATTTCATGGCGTCAACACATCTCAAAAAAGTTGGGACAAGGCCATGTTTCCCACTGTGTGGCATCCCCTCTTCTTTTTATAACAGTCTGCAAACGTCTGGGGACTGAGGAGACAAGTTGCTCAAGTTTAGGAATAGGAATGTTGTCTCATTCTTGTCTAATACAGGCTTCTAGTTGCTCAACTGTCTTAGGTCTTCTTTGTGGCATCTTCCTCTTTATGATGCGCCAAATGTTTTCTATGGGTGAAAGATCTGGACTGCAGGCTGGCCATTTCAGTACCCGGATCCTTCTATGCAGCCATGATGTTGTAATTGATGCAGTATGTGGTCTGGCATTGTCATGGTGGAAAATGCAAGGTCTTCCCTGAAAGAGATGACGTCTGGATGGGCGCATATGTTGTTCTAGAACTTGGATATACCTTTCAGCATTGATGGTGCCTTTACAGATATGTAAGCTGCCCGTGCCACACGCACTCATGCAACCCCATACCATCAGAGATGCAGGCTTCTGAACTGAGTGCTGAGAACAACTTGGGTTGTCCTTGTCCCCTTTAGTCCGGATGACCCGTCCCAGTTTTCCAAAAAGAACTTAAAATTTTGATTGGTCTGACCACAGAACAGTTTTCCACTTTGCCACAGTCCATTTTAAATGAGCCTTGGCCCAGAGAAAACGCCTGCGCTTCTGGATCATGTTTAGATATGGCTTCTTTTTTGACCTATAGAGTTTTAGCCGGCAACAGCGAATGGCACGGTGGATTGTGTTTTCTGGAAGTATTCCTGAGCCCATGTTGTGATTTCCATTACAGTAGCATTCCTGTATGTGATGCAGTGCCGTCTAAGGGCCCGAAGATCACGGGCATCCAGTATGGTTTTCCGGCCTTGACCCTTACGCACAGAGATTGTTCCAGATTCTCTGAATCTTTGGATGATATTATGCACTGTAGATGATGATAACTTCAAACTCCTTTGCAGTGTTTCTCTGAGAAACTCCTTTCTGATATTGCTCCAGTATGTTTGGCCGCAGCATTGGGGGAATTGGTGATCCTCTGCCCATCTTGACTTCTGAGAGACACTGCCACTCTGAGAGGCTCTTTTTATACCCAATCATGTTGCCAATTGACCTAATAAGTTGCACATTGGTCCTCCAGCTGTTCCTTATATGCACATTTAACTTTTCCGGCCTCTTATTGCTCCCTGTCCCAACTTTTTTGGAATGTGTAGCTCTCATGAAATCCAAAATGAGCCAATATTTGGCATGACATTTCAAAATGTCTCACTTTCAACATTTGATACGTCATCTATATTCTATTGTGAATAAAATATAAGTTTATGAGATCTGTAAATTATTGCATTCCTTTTTTATTCACAATCTGTACATTGTCCCAACTTTTTTGGAATTGGGGTTTGTATATTTAAGAAATATTTGCATGTATATATATAATTAATATTTTATATATAAATAAGCAAGTTTATTAATAGATGAACACAGATGAAGTCACATCACAATGAGTATAAAAATGACTTCTTGGTGGAGGAAAATGTACCACTTGTATAACAAATTAAACATCATCTACTTTTATAACCGAAACACTTTAATAATAACTTAAGCTGTCGCTGCTGTAGAACGTCACGTGGTATCTGTTACTTTTCTCTGTGGAACAAGTCTTTTGTGAATGCACAGCAATTTATTTAATTATTTCACAGAAATGCCTGGATATTTAACTTTTTATTTCAGATAGCAATCTTTTAAATTAATAAATTTAATATTATCATTATAAGTTTGCCACAGTATGGCAAAAAACATCCTGAGCTTTGAATGCGACTCAGAGTAGGATTCGAATTTATGATCCATCGAGCGCCTCCTGGAGGAGAACTACAGTAATCACACAGAACACGTTTCAATCGGTTCCGTTCATTGGTGAAGCTGCTTCCTCTAATGCCTCCATTTAGGGTTTGTGGAGGATAAAGAGGAGACGGCGCCCTCTGCTAGGCTGGAGTTACTGGTGAAGTTTGTCTATTTGCTTTATCCTCCTGAGACTCAGGAGTATACTTTTTTTTGGTCCTCTGTAGTGGACATTATATTTCAGTGAATTTCTCTGACAGCATGCATGCCACAGTTTTAAGTCTGGTTGTTTAAGTTTCACCAGGACACCTGCCTCTCCTTGGACTTTAAAAATGACTGACATTAATTTAGACATCAAGTTTAACACTCTTATGGAAATATGATAATTATAATTTACATCTGACTCATTTTTGAATTGTCACAAATCAACATCTCAGGAAAATGTCTTGGGGTTTCAAATCAAAATATGACTTTCTGTTATATGAAACAGGACACAGATTTCATGAATGTCCACTATAGAGGACACCAGGACTTAAAGCATGTTTATCAGGCATTTTGAGAGACACAACAAGTGAATAGGGAAATAAATTATACTTCAATATTCCTATGAAATATTAGATATTACTATGACAACTTTTTCATTACATGTTGCACCAAGAACACACTTGGCCATTTTACACACACATTGCATAAAGCAAAAAGCTATATCAAAGCATTCCGTTATAGCCTATCTTTTAAATGGTATACATGATATAAATGAGAATCATCTTTATACAAAGATCCAGAAACCTAAAAATAAAATCAAAAAAATAAAATCCCATTGTTTTTGCCTATTCATGTCATTACATTTTTTTTTTTTTTTCATTTTTTTTTTTTTTTTTATGCTCTTAACAATATAATGACACAAAAAATACTAAATTCACCAAACTTTTTTTCTGGTTCTCAGGAGGTTATATATAATACATTTAAACAATTGATAATTTGCGATATTTGCTGGTCAAAGCAATTTTTTGTTACTTTTGTACATTTTATTTCATAATTGTTTTGCTCTTCAACATTTATGTTCATTACAAACAAAATGTAAAATGAGTGAGATGTGAAATAAAAGAAAGGAACTCCCCAGTCATTGAAAACATGATTGTCTTTGCAGCCATGTTTAATAGATGACAAAACAAAATAATAATAATAATGTAATAATGAAATTCTGTCTTACATTAAGCAACTTACATCACATTCATCAGGGAGGAGTCTTTATTAAACACTTTAAATGTGAAAATTAATTTTAAGCTTTTCTGAAACCAAGGGTAAAATAAGGCATAAATGATGGGATTAATGCTGGAGTTCAGGAAGAAAATCATTACTGTAACATCTCTAAAAAAAAAGTCATCATTACTGTATGGGATCACTAAATAACAAATATAATATGGCACTACACACAGGAGAAACACAAAGACCAGAATCCCCAGCAGCATCGCAGCTTTTCTCTCTGATTTATCACTGGTTCTGTTTTTAGAGGATTCTCTGTTGTTGTGAACGTGAAGGGCTCTTATAGCAGTCACATGTTTCCTAGCAATGACAAAAATATGAGTATATAATATTATGATGAGTGTGCACGGCATAAGAAACACAACCAGGAGATCAATAACAGACAAGAGCAAGACACACTCCTGGACACACAACATCAGTGAAGTTTCCATTAATGAAGAGAAGAGTGAAGTTATAAAAGAGTGAAAACAGCCAGTTAAATAAAGTTGCTATGCAGTTCACAATGGGTGAGATTTTCTCTGAGTAAAAATAAGGAGAATGTAAAGCTAAAAACCGATCAACTGCTATTAAAGCCACAGTGTGAACAGAGACGCTGGTCGCTTGAAAATTTACAATTTTTAAAGCAGAGCACATGACCGGTCCAGAAATCCAACATGACTCGATGAGCCAAGACAAATGAAGTGGCATCACAAAAACTCCGACCAGCAGATCAGACACAGCCAAAGAGAGGATGAGGATGTTAGCAGGGGTGTGGAGCTGCTTGAAGTGACTAACAGAGATGATGACCAGCAGGTTTCCACACACGGTCAGAAGAGCCACAGCTGCTGCGGCCACATACAGAATCACATAGACAGATAAAGAAACAGATCTCTCTGGACAGAAATATTCCTGACAGCCATCAGTTTGGTTCACTGCTGTAAGATTCATTCTGAAGTACTTGGAAGAAACATGCAAACAGAGAATTGTTCCCTGTTTCTTTCTTTATATAAAGTTCAATGTACACATAACCACAGATAAAAGTCTCTGCTATTTGTCTCTCCAACAGCTCTGAACGGCTCCTCACTGAAACAGTCACTCCTGGAGGATTCACAATAAAGATGTGCTACAATCTATGTTGCCTTTTATACACTTGACATGTTGACTCTTTCCAAGTCTGGCAGCATCAAGGGAGAAGAACATACAGCTGAGATCAATTTTCTAAATCTGATGATTTAGAAAAGTGTCATACAAAAACATTGATGGGCTTATATGGGCTTTTAATGTATAAAAACGAAAACTTCTTCTGAGCACATAAATACGCAAATCGTACAAAGTTATTAATGAATGCTGCCATTCGATGTGCAAACGTAGACTGTGGGTGCTTCTCAAATGGAAGGCTGCGTCCGAAAGGTTAAAAATGCTGCCTTTGGAGGCTGCATTCCAAGGTAGGAAGGCATCAAGACACATCCAAATCCAATGTTAGCTTTACTTCCGGTCTCCTGAGATACATTCATCTGATTGATTACTGAAGGCAGCATAAATGTATCCTTCGCTACTTTTGATATCGCTACTGTTATTCCTTGTAAAACATAAATTATTGCAATTCCCTTATGACTTTGGAATGTAATGGTTACTTTACTGTAATACACTGAAATACACTGTCTGTATTTCATACAGCGTGATGAGAAATGACTTGGGCTGCTCTGAAACAATCACAGAATATGTACGATAGAGGTGGTGCTTTGTTAATTTTTTTAATTTAACATATGTGACCAATCACGGAAACTAGGGACACAAGTCGGTTCTGGGGCATTTTGAGTTATTCACAGATTCTGAAAGTGTAGTCTCCAAGCTTTCCAACACATGCAAATCTGATCATATTTGGAGAAGTTGTGGCCATTTGAAGGTAGGCACTCAAAAAAGCTCAAAAGGGAGAAAACGGCCTCTAAAGATTGTGTAGTTCTCACCTGTTCTCACCTGCTGGGAGTGACAACAGGGCTCATTTACATCTCATTTAGATAAGCCATACCCCTGTAAAGCATATCAACGACAGACGCAACGGGAAAAATCAGACTGCATACTATTAATAATAAAGGATAATTTGCATTGTAAATGTCAGTAATTTATCTTTTTTTTACTTTTATAAAAATGATTTAGAGGCTGAACTTTTTTTTGTCAAAACTCTATTTGGACTTGTGCATTGTAGATAACATGTTGCAAGACACTCCTTTAAAATCTGGCCATCATTTTTAATGTTATTATTTTAATGTTTATGTAAACAAAAAGTACATATTGATGCTAATTTTATTTGTTATTTGCTGGTTTTCTACATAAAACTTGGTGAATTGATTTCATTGTGTAGCATTAGGACTTTTTGAACAGGATTCTGTGATAACCGTGATCATTTTGGTCACTATAATCATGAAATTTTCATGCCATTTCATCTCTAGTTATGATCAACTATGATAAACTAAAATCAACTATAATTATGGGTTTTTATAGTATAATATGCAAAGTATAATTTTCTATAAGAAAAAATGAATCTCTGATTGTTCTCTGACATTTAAGGGTAACAGGCCTACAAAGACTCTTTTAGGTCTAAAACAGTTTGGATGGTTGTTAATACAGCGTTCCCATAGCTTGATTAACTTCAAATTCAAGAACCTTTCAAGGTCCAAGACCCTCAAATTGACTTGATGTGGGGACACATTTCGAGTGAGAGCAAGGTTACATCGTGCTACCTTGTAAAATACATTGTTACAGTTTTCATGTGTCAAACACATCTATGCAAAAAGATTTTTTTTTTTTGCATTTATTTTTGGCCATATGACAGAGGTCTGATATTCTATTTGTCATATTTCTGTTTTGCATAAAACTGAAGAATATTCAGTACATCCTATACTGTATTCTAAAATGATCTGATATTAACTTTTGCATGGATTTTATTGAAAAGAGCTTAGGCTCATGTAACCAGTCTATTTTTAAACAGTATTTCACGGTGTGTCTGTGAAACGCTGAGGTACCGTAGTAGTTTTGTGCACGCGTGAACATCATGGCAAAGTACAACACAAAGTACCTCACGCGGGAAACACTTAACGTAACGCGTAAATGCAAGTAACTAACGTAAACCAAGCATAGTCCACGAAGTGTTGGCAAAATAACATATGGAATTTCTTCCAGAAAACTTCTTGCACAAAATAAATTCAAGCACTTTAAGGACCTGTATCTATGCATGTTTATTTTCAAAAACTTTCCAGGGCCTTGAAATGTTTTTTTTTCAGATTCACAAACTTTATTCACAAGCATAAGACAAAGGTCTTTGTGACAGTCCAATGATATCACATTCGCATCCTCTTCTGTGGTCTCTTCTGTGTTGTGACCCGTGGCGCTGGGCATGTGACGTCTCTTGCCTCGTCAGCACAGAATGACCTGATTTTTTTCATACAGATAGGTCTGCCTGTCAATGTTCAGTCCATGTGGGGCCAGGACAGGAAGACCGTCGATAGGGGGCAGATCTGCTCCGTCACGTAGTAGCTGATATTCGATAGGTTGTGCATCACAGTGAGTTTTTGCAAGCACCACACCTGGTCTCTTGCCGTCAAAGCTGTGACAGAATAAGCACAATAAGACATTTTAAACATGGCAAAGTATTTTCTCATAAAATACGGTCATGTGTATGTTGTTGCTATGTTATATTGTATGTACACAATGTGAAAGTTTCAATACAAGTACCTGAAGTGCTGATCTGTGGGAGTCTACGTAAGTGGTCAGTCAGATGCTGCTGCCAGTCGAAGGTCTGGACTAAAACTTTGCCCTCTGCTGTTCCAACAAGCTGTGGGATATTGAGGTGACTCACAGGAGAGCGGTTTTCCACAACCTGATGACAAAAAAAAGAGAAGAGAGAAGAAAAAAAAAAAAAAAGATCTTCAGTTAAATGTTTCATTGAAGCAGAACAGAAAACAGCACTGAAGTCATTAAAGCAAAGTAAAAGTTAAAGTACCTCAGCGATGTCTTCCGAAGTGTTGACTTCACGTAGGCTTGCTTGATGAGTCCAAAGCCATAGTCAGGGGAAAACTTGGTGTGGCCAGCAATAAGGAAGTGGATTTCAATTTTATTGTGAAGCTTGTGTCCAACCCGCTAGACAAGGTGCCAGAGCATGAAGTTGTTCTTGTTCTGCCCACTGCAGTTGTCACAATGAAGATCCACCTCTGTTTCTCCAACTCCAAAGTTGCCGAAGAAATGATGCATGTAGCTGATGACTTCATTGCTTCCCTTAGTAGATAACATGCCTTCATCAATCAGGTAAATCACCCGTTTCTGCAGCCCTTCATAGGAAACACCAAATAGGCCACATTTCCGTGGGGGTCAGGAAGTACATTGGTCCTGGGTGGAGAGTGTTTGAGGGAAAGTGTAACTGTAGGAGACAGAGGGAGAGATGGAACTTGGATTAGATTAAATGAAATTTGCGTATATTCATAACTTGCGTATATTGATGCTATTCTGCATTTGCGCTATTATCAGGCTGCTTATCCTCATGCACCAAATCACCCTTTAAGGGACATTAATAAAGTAAAGTGAATGTGTGTGAAATTACCTGCTGAGTAATACAGCCTAATCTTCTTGCTTGCTGGTAGGGACGGTCCAAAAGACAGGTTAGAGCCAGAGCAAATCTTTCTTTGTGGCAGCAGTCATGTCGTTGTGCACAGCCCTCTCTTTCTGCACAAGGGAAAGATGATCTTGTTGCTTCTTTACTGCTTCAGACTTTCTATCATCTGGGAGGTTTGCACTTTGTATCAGCTGCTCGTTATTGATGTATGGGAGAAATCGGTTCCACAGTGCTTTGAAGCTGGTTTTACAAACTGCACGCTCATCACATTTCTGTCTTGTTGAGCACATGTGGTGTTTTGTTATTTTCTAGCCATGTGCTTTGGGTTGTCATGTTTTGGTTATGTCATGTCTCCTGTCTATTGTTCTGACCCCGCCCCTCCCTCTTGTCATCTCATTATTGATTTATTTGCCCCACCTGTCTTCCCTCATTACCTGCCTTGTTTGTAATCTATTTAGTCTCCTTGTGTTTGCTGTGCTGGTTCGTTATCTTCTGTTTGGTGTTTGAGGGCTCCTGTTCCCCGCTTCATGTGCCCGACCCTGGTATTTTTGTCTTTGGTTGAGTTTGGTTTTCCCCCTCGTGGGTGTTTTTGTTCATTTTTTTTATTTTTATTTAAATGAACCTCCTTCTTTCCTGCAATTGAGTCCTCACTTCCTTTTCTGACAATGCTCACCTGAAAAACAAATATTGCTTATGGTTAATTGTATTGTAATTGCTAATAGTGCGTCGCATTATTTCACATTATAAGCACTCAATTCTAAATCAATGTTTACACATACCAAGCTCCTTAGCAGACTTCACATAGAGACGCCACACTGAGGCCTGAGTTGGCAGCAACTTCACATGCCAATCCTTATGCCCAGGCTGTCGGCCAGACAGCATGATGGCATTGTCTTCTGCATAGTTTTTTATGAAGTCCAAAACTCTGTCGATATCCTCAGGGCTGATGAACGTGGCAGTGAGTGCTTCTTCCTCAAACGTGGTCTTGCCCCATTCTCCTCATAGTGTTTGACTATATCAGCCAGGGTGTCTCTGCCAATGCTGAAAAAGGGAAAAAGAAAAAAAAAAAAAAAAAAAAAAAAAAAGTGTAACCTCATGCTAACAGCCATCTTGTCACCTATATCAGAATGTATTGTTCAAATTATAGGTACTTTTACTGAAGTAAATTTTATGATGAATACTTTTTACAGTTTAGAGTCTGTATCTGTACCTGGTTTAGTCTTGGTTTAGACCTCAGTTAGTGGTTAGACCTGGTTTGAGTCAAAAGGGAAAAAAAAAAAATCCTGTACATTAAACTCTTCATAAATACTTTTACTTTTGACTTATAAACGCACATTTTACAGCTACTTTATACTTTTACTTAAGCAGGAATTTAATCTGATACATTTACTATTGCGTTAGTAAATCCTTGTTAAGAATATTAAGTAGCACTTCCTCCACCACTGGCTAAAATTATTAGCATCACATTCAGTTCAAGAATGCTAACAGGAAGGTTTACGTGGCCCAAGTCATTCACACCAGTCAATTCAAGCAATTTAAGCATTATTCAGATTAATAGCAGATGCAAACATTACCATCTAAAAGCCCATTATAGTAATGTTTTTTTTTGGCAAGTGATACGATGCTAACGATTACAATTAAAAAGACAGTCCTGAGCTAGCTAATAACAATAGGTAGGTATGGGAAGGTCTAAATATGGACTAAACATGAGATAATGTGTATGTTTTCTTAGAATGAACACAAAACGACAAACTTTGATGTTTATGGAAACTCACCCCATAAGAAACAGAAAAGTATTCTTGCATATCTCGTTGCCTCCAATGAAATAAGTCGTTCGGGCACACTTTCTTTTTGTCAGGGTCTTTGTGGATCTCCGTCTCCAAAGTTTGCACTGTGCGTCTGTTTGCCTCTAAACGTCCAATAATTTGCATGTCCTGCCACTCTTTTTCCGCAGCTAAAGAATCCAGCCGTATGTTGTACATAATGTCTGGAGAAAGCTTCTGGCTACAGGACTGTCTCCCATGCAGAGAGTTCTCTTTTCTCCTCGTGTAGCATTTACAGTCAAAGTTACATATTTTCCCCATTTTTCCCCATTTGTCTTTATCCCCATCAAATGTTACTATCGATATAGCCTCTGATATCTTACGGTCCAACTCGTCTGACGCCAGTCTGATACATTCTTCCTCGTCTTCATCTTCGCTCAGTTGTAGATTAGGGATATTATTCAGTCTTATTAAGCCGCTTTCATCGTCGCTCAGATCGTCTTCTCTGAATCTCTGAAAAACAAGCCGATTTCAACCTCAAAATGTATGCTTTTAAATATACCAATACTGCTATCTCAAACACGGAGAGGCTTCTTCGTGATCTCAACTAATGTTACATGTCTATCTGTTTCTGCTGTGTTTTTTTCCTGTCACATGTTCCTTTGTTTAGTTTTCCCGCCACTCCTGCGTTCCCATGGTCACCCTCATTATGAGTTAATTTGTCCCAGCTGTGTCTTGTTAATTAGTCTAGTCATCACCTTGTTTCCCCTGTGTATTTAAGCCCTCTGTTTGCCCTTAGTGTTTGTCTGTTCTTGTATGTTGATGGTTTTCCTGAGTTTGTTATTAAAGTACCAGTTCCAAGTTCTCCTTCGTGAGTTTGACTCCACAAAATAAACATAGTTTTAGATCCGTTTTTCTGTCAGGCATCGGTGCTGTGTATAAACACACCAAGCCAAAGGAGCATTAATATCTTTAATGACAAACTCAGGAGATCAGAGTGGTAAATAAAAAATTTGAAGGATGCATCAAGTGAATCCTTTGCGTTATTCATCCACAATTCTTTGCACACATTCCAATTCACTAAATTTTTTTGACGGAAAATGAGTTGGCACTAAGCTTGTCTGAGTTCATTATGAAATAATGTTTTTGGATATAAAGGCATACATGTAATCTTTTGTTTTAGTGTAAATTAATCACTTACTATCACGTCTATTGCGGTCTCAAAACTCTGGCCAGTTGATAATCCCTAGAATATCAAAATCAACACAGGCGGTCGATCCTTTTCCTATTTAGCACCTAAACTCTGGAACAGTCTTCCTAGCATTGTTCGGGAAGCAGACACACTCTGTCAGTTTAAATCTAGACTAAAAACGCATCTCTTTACTATGGCATACACATAGAACATTATCGATCTCTATTATTCAAATCAGTTAAATGATTGTTAGGCTGCATTAACTAGGTCAGCCGGAACCGGGAACACTTCCCATAACACCTGATGTACTCGTTACATCATAAGAAGAATGGCATCTACGCTAATGTTAGTCAGTCTCTCTGTTTATCCCGAGGTTTACTGCCGTATCCAGAACGCATCCCTGAAATGTCTGCAGAGAGCGTGTCAATTAAACTCCCCCTGTAAATGCCGCATCGACATGACATCCTCATTAAACCCGTCTCCGGCATGACGACTCCAATCTTACGAATATCTATTTACCTAATATGACTTAAGACCTGCAATGTTGCTAGAATTATAATCATACACTGTTTGTTTGTTTGTAATACAAAGTATTTTTCCAAAATTAAGTTTTAATAGTGACTGTGGGGCTGGGAATATGTGACACAGCCATCTGAACTGAGCCTTGTGAGACTTGAAATAGCTATAATCATAATGTTTTTTTTTTTTTTTTTTTTTTTTTAGTTAATTACAACCTTTAAACACTATGAAATCACATGTACATTTTTTTGTAGTTAAGACTTTGAAGACTTTATCTTTGAAAAACACTTTTGCATTCATAGGCTATAAAGAAAGCAAACAATTCTGTTTATTCCATTAAGTGAGATTAGTGCACTAAGACATAAAAGACAAAAAACTTCCCCACTTGCATTGTTATACAATATACTGACACTGTTCATATGTTCACTGTCATGCTTAATATAAAAGAAAGAAGAAAAAACCACCTAACCTACGCAAAAGGACATCTGAAAAATAGACAACAGGAAAAAGTCTTACATTCAATAACTTACATCACATTCATCAGGGAGGAGTCTTTATTAAACACTTTAAATGTGAACATTAATTTTAGGCTTTTCTGAAACCAGGGGTAAAACAAGACATAAATGATGGGATTAATGGTGGAGTTCAGTAAGAAAAATATTACAGTAAGATCTCTAACATGAAACAAGTCATCATTACTGTACGGAATCACTAAAGAACAAATATAATATGGCAGTAAACACAGGAGAAACACAAAGACCAGAATCCCCAGCAGCATCGCAGCTTTTCTCTCTGATTTATCACTGGTTCTGTTTTTAGAGGATTCACTGTTGTTGTGAACGTGAAGGGCTCTTATAGCAGTCACATGTTTCCTAGCAATGACAAAAACATGCGTGTATAATAGTATAATGAGTGTGCACGGCATAAGAAACACAACCAGGAGATCAATGAGGGATGAAACCCCATCTACAACTGAAATGCACACTCCTGGACACACAACATCAGTGAAGTTTCCATTAATGAAGAGAAGAGTGAAGTTATAAATGAGTAAAAACAGCCAGTTAAATAAAGTTGCTATGCAGATCACAGTGGGTGAGATTTTCTCTGAGTAAAAAAAAGGAGAATGCAAAGCCAAAAACCGATCAACTGCGATTAGAGCCACAGTGTGAACAGAGACGCTGGTCGCTTGAAAATTTACTAATTTAAAAACCGAGCACATGACTCGTCCAGAAATCCAACATGACTCGATGAGCCAAGACAAATAAAGTGGCATCACAAAAACTCCGACCAGCAGATCAGACACAGCCAAAGAGAGGATGAGGATGTTAGCAGGTGTGTGGAGCTGCTTGAAGTGACTAACAGAGATGATGACCAACAGGTTTCCACACACGGTCAGAAGAGCCACAGCTGCTGCGGCCACATACAGAATCACATAGACAGATAAAGAAACAGATCTCTCTGGACAGAAATATTCCTGACAGCCATCAGTTTGGTTCACTGCTGTAAGATTCATTCTGAAGTACTTGGAAGAAACATCCAAACATAGTGTTGTTCCTTTATATAAAATGTTATGTATACATAACCACAGATGAAGATCTCTGAAGATGCTATTTGTCTCTCTAACAGCTCTGAACGGCTCCTCACTGAAACAGTCACTTCTGGAGGATTCACATTAAAGACGTGCTACAGCCCATGCTGCCTTTTTATACACTTGACATGTTGACTCTTTCCAAGACCGGCAACATCAAGGGAGAAGAACATACAGCTGGGAGATCAACTGATTAATGTCACATAAAATTCATACAAAACATAATTGGGCTTATATGAAATGTGTAAAATAAAAAAAACTATAAATATAAAATATTATTATTTTTAAAAAAATATAAATTCTGATGTACATACAACCATCTCCAATCTCAAATAAAAATGACATGACAAACATACAGCTGACAAATTAGAGGTTCCAAATATGATTACATGAAACATAAAAACTGTTTATTGTGTTATTTTGGGATTTGCACACTTTTCTTTACTCAAATAACATTCTGTGCATGCTCTAGAGACAGTGCACACACAGGATAGTGTAGAGAAAATGAGCAGTAAAGAGACTTGAGGTTGTTCGGAAAGCAGGGCTTGACTGAAAATATTGATTTCTCGATTTTGATAACGCGTAAAAAAAACGTTATTGAAATACTATTTGTAGCATGCCTCACATCCAATAAATCGCAATAAGCTTTGTACTTTATCTTTGACATGAAAAAGCTTAGCTTTCAATTCTGTCAATTTCATTATGAAATTCAAACAATAAAAACAATATAAGTTTTGCCACTCTTTGATGGAGAGACAGATCGCTGTAGTGCCTCAGTTCACTGATCATCTCTTCCTCTTTACTACTAGTTATGTTATAAAGGCCTATCATGATTGGATTTTGACTTGTACTTTCATGAGACGAGTATTGGCAATCAGCCAATGTCAGAGCGTGCTGTCAATGCTGCAATGTAAAGATGCTATGCTCCGCCTATTTCCAGCAGGTGGTGTTGATTAGTGTTTGTAGAATATTGCAGATGGAAACGTAAGTTATAAAAATAACTAAGGATCTGTGAGACCAAAGGATGACATCACTACAGTCTAAATAGAATGAAACGTCTCAGTTACGTATGTAACCCTCGTTCCCTGAGGAGGGAACAGAGATGTAACATCAGTGACTGACGAATGGAGGTTTTGCCTAGAAGCCTATCATCTTCGAAATCTTAGAAAACGCCCAATGGCAGTGCCAATGCCATGGGCATGCGGAACTCCGCCCCACCGCGTGGGTATATAAGGAAGTACGCTGGCACATCGCATTATGTTTACCTGCTGAGGAGCCAAGGCTGAACTGCCAGCAGTACAGCGGAAGTGGCAGAGGGACATTACGTCTCCGTTCCCTCCTCAGGGAACGAGGGTTACATACGTAACCGAGACGTACCATTTCGTTCAGTCGCTCTGAGTAACGTCAGTGACTGACGAATGGGGGTCCCAATGTAATTACGCCACTCAGCTGTCTTCCAGTGCCCTGCGTAAGTGCGAGCTCCCTGTCGTAAGACTAGTGCGGACGAAGGACTCCCACTTATCACAGGAATACCAAGGTACACTGGGAAGCATATTCCAGGTGGAACATGCGCCAAGATGCTTACCCGTATGGAGGATTTAGTAACACACATATGACCCGCTAAGGGCTACATAAGGAAATCTCTGGGGAACCAGCTGAAGGTGGACTTTTAACTCCAGGGGTGGCAAGGTTGCCAAGGGAAAACACCTGCTCAAGGAGGCTTACGGTGTAAATAAATGTGTGGGGGTCGCCCAGAGGGGGAGCCATGCACACGGAGGCACCTGGCCTGACACGAGGGTCTGGGCGAGTGGGCAGACTTACTGGTGTCGGCATCGACAGTGCTGGAGGAGCTCAGGGCTTCCAGGAAGCTCACCTGAGAAAATATCATACGTATCCAGTCTGTGGAGTGGAATGGCCAGCAAGCGAAGACACCTGAGCCTAATCCATTACCGGCCACTTGTAGAGGTGAGAACATAGTAGGAAACAGGCTCCACTCGGAGATTGTAAAATCTGGCGAATGTGTTAGGTGTCGCCCAGCCTGCAGCTCTACAGATGTCTACAGATGCCATGCGCTAAATCCCAAGAGGAGGCCACGCTCCGAGTAGAGTAAAGTGGGCCCTGACCCCAAGGGGGCATGGACGCCCCTGCGTCTGGTAAGCCAAAACAATGGCGTCCACTATCCAGTAGGACAACCTTTGCTTTGAGAGAGCCTTTCCCTTCAGCTTCCCACCATGGCAGACAAAGAGCTGGTCTGAAGTCCTGAAACACTGCGTTCTGTCTACATAGGCACAGAGGGCACATACTGGACAGAGCAGTGCCAAGTCTGCCCCCTCCAAGGGCAGAGCTTGCAGGTTCAACATTTGGTCTCTGAACGGTGTGGTGGGAACCTTGGGCACATATCCATGCCGGGGTCTCAGGATCACATGAGAGTTGGCCGGCCTGAATTCCAGGCACGCTTCGTCAACCGAAAATGCCTACAGGTCCCCTACCGTCTTGATGGAGGTCAAAGTGATCAGGAGCGCTGTCTTCATTGACAGGAACTTAAGATTGACTGATCGCAATGGGTCGAAGGGAGGCCTCTGCAGAGCATCTAAAACTACTGATTGGTCCCGCAGTGAGAACATGACTCATCCACAAACACTGCCTGAGTGTGCTGCAAGCCCAAACACGTCAGGCAGTGATTGTGCCCATCAGAGGGCGGCAGAGACCGGCCGCTCCCAGAAGCACACGGGAGAGACGTCCTGAAAAGGACATGCCACGTGTGAGGTCTTTTGTGAGAGGAAACCTCGCAGTCGATGCCGAAGCGCCCAGGGAAGCGCATACCAGCTGTATGCAGACCACTGCACAGATCAGCAGGCAGGAAGTATGCAATCGCTGGAACGTGCCGTAACACCAACACCGACTGGAAAGCTGCTCGTCTCGAAGAAGCTGACAATCTAACTCAGAAGGCTTTGTGGAGTGAAGAGTAGGTACCCTTGGCTCCGAAGCAGAAACATAATGCGATGTGCCAGCGTACTTCCTTATATACCCACGTGGTGGGGCGGAGTTACGCATGCAAATTCCGCATGCCCATGGCATTGGCACTGCCATTGGGCATTTTCTAAGATCTCGAAGATGATAGGCTTCTAGGCGAAACCCCCATTCGTCAGTCACTGACGTTACTGAGTGACTGAATGAAAGGGAACCTTTGAACCGCCTTCTCTCGAGACCTTATGTAAACAAAGTCATGCCCATGACCCTGGAGGTGGAGCTTCCTGCACTATATAAGCAGGATGAACTTCCGGATTGTGCACTTACCTCAAATGTCTTGGTGTTCCGAACGACAAAGATAGTGACGGTTATCCTTTGGTCTTACAGATCCATAGTTATATTTATAACTTACAATCTGTTTTGACCTCACTCTGACCGTCACTACGCTCTAAATGGATGACTCCAACCAAAAGGGTTGCGAGGAACAGAAGAATTTGGATTATCTGAATCTTGCTGGGCAACAGACATCAGAACTGCAGTGCTCATAGGTGTTGCACAGGTCACATCAATTCTATAGAATCTTGAAAATGTACATGGTGTAGACCATAATGCTGCAGCACAAATATGTCCCACAGGAACTCTTGTTGAGTGGGCTCGTATTCCTGTAGGAACCGGAAACCCTCTGGGTTCACTTGTTGTCGAGGCTGGAGACTACTCTTCTTCCAGTTCACAGTGAAATCCAGGGATTGAACATGGGCCAATACTTTCTCTGTGTCCAGTACTACTTGGGGCGCAGATTAACCAATCGTCTAGCCAATCAATTCTCTTTAACTGAAGGGGAGAGTGCAGGGCACAACCTAACATGGGGTTAGTTGTAACACGCTGTTTTAAAACTTTCCACACATGCCAGGATGACGAAACTTTGTGTATTTACTAGTTGATATATAAACACTATATAGAGAAAACATTGCGCCAAAATTAAGAAATCTTTGGAAGATCTTTGGAAACATAGCAAAAGTAAATTTCTTAAGTTTATTTTTCATCTCTGTTTTTTTGTGTTTATTTAAAATAAGACAAATCTGATGTTATTGTAATCTTATATCTGTTATTTAACAGTTGAGATGGTTCTTTAATGCTGATCTAACAGCAGAAGATGTGAGCCGCAGTTTAAATCCCAGTTGTGCAGATGGGGTGAGTTGTAACACTGCGTTACAAAGAGCTCCTATTAGAAATATGCTGTTATATTCTATACTTTTATGAATTATTTTGAGAAACCATGAGAAAAGGGTGAATAATGACAATGTTATTCAAGTCAATGTTCAGAAATTATTCATTATTATTATGTTTTTAACTATGCTGTATGGCTGTATTTAGCAATGTGTTTGTTGTCAAACTAAACAATTTGTTTATTTTTAATTACAAACCCAATTGCAAAAAGTTGGGACACTGTACAAATTGTTCATAATAACAGAATGCAATGATGTGGAAGTTTAAAATTTCAATATTTCATTCAGAATACAACATAGATGACATATCAAATGTTTGAACTGAGAAAATGTATAATTTTAAGGGAAAAATAAGTTGATTTTAAATTTCATGGCATCAACACATCTCAAAAAAGTTTGGACAAGGCCATGTTTCCCACTGTGTGGCATCCCCTCTTCTTTTTCTAACAGTCTGCAAACGTCTGGGGACTGAGGAGACAAGTTGCTCAAATTTAGGAATAGGAATGTTGTCTCATTCTTGTCTAATACAGGCTTCTAGTTGCTCAACTGTCTTAGGTCTTCTTTGTCGCATCTTCCTCTTTATGATGCGCCAAATGTTTTCTATGGGTGAAAGATCTGGACTGCAGGCTGGCCATTTCAGTACCCGGATCCTTCTTCTACACAGCCATGATGTTGTAATTGATGCAGTATGTGGTCTGGCATTGTCATGTTGGAAAATGCAAGGTCTTCCCTGAAAGAGACGACGTCTGGATGGGAGCATATGTTGTTCTGGAACTTGGATATACACTCACCTAAAGGATTATTAGGAACACCATACTAATACTGTGTTTGACCCCCTTTCGCCTTCAGAACTGCCTTAATTCTACGTGGCATTGGTTCAACAAGGTGCTGAAAGCATTCTTTAGAAATGTTGGCCTACATTGATAGGATAGCATCTTGCAGTTGATGGAGATTTGTGGGATGCACATCCAGAGCACAAAGCTCCCGTTCCACCACATCCCAAAGATGCTCTATTGGGTTGAGATCTGGTGACTGTGGGGGCCATTTTAGTACAGTGAACTCATTGTCATGCTCAAGAAACAAATTGAAATTATTTAAGCTTTGTGACATGGTGCATTATCCTGCTGGAAGTAGCCATCAGAGAATGGGTACATGGTGGTCATAAAGGAATGGACATGGTCAGAAACAATGCTCAGGTAGGCCGTGGCATTTAAAAAATGCCCAATTGGCACTAAGGGGCCTAAAGTGTGCCAAGAAAACATCCCCCACACCATTACACCACCACCAGCCTGCACAGTGGTAACAAGGCATGATGGATCCATGTTCTCGTTCTGTTTACGCCAAATTCTGACTCTACCATCTGAATGTCTCAACAGAAATCGAGACTCATCAGACCAGGCAACATTTTTCCAGTCTTCAACTGTCCAATTTTGGTGAGCTTGTGCAAATTGTAGCCTCTTTTTCCTATTTGTAGTGGAGATGAGTGGTACCTGGTGGGGTCTTCTGCTGTTGTAGCCTACATCCGGCTTCACAAATGCTTTGCGGCATACCTCGGTTGTAACGATTGGTTATTTCAGTCAAAGTTGCTCTTCTTTCAGCTTGAATCAGTCGGCCCACCTCTAGCATCAACAAGGCATTTTTGCCCACAGGACTGCCGCATCCTGGATGTTTTACACCATTCTTTGTAAACCCTAGAAATGGTTGTGCGTGAAAATCCCAGTAACTGAGCAGATTGTGAAATACTCAGACCGGCCCGTCTGGCACTAACAACCATGCCACGCTCAAAATTGCTTAAATCACCTTTCTTTCCCATTCTGACATTCAGTTTGGAGTTCAGGAGATTGTCTTGACCAGGACCACACCCCTAAATGCATTGAGGCAACTGCCATGTGATTGGTTGATTAGATAATTGCATTAATGAGAAATTGAACAGGTGTTCCTAATAATCCTTTAGGTGAGTGTACCTTTCAGCATTGATGGTGCCCAGCATTGATGGTGCCTATGAATGACTATAAATCATCCTGCTATGCTCTCTGACGTGCAGTTAAAGCCGCAAAGCCCCTCTATAAGGATTGAGTGGAGTCTCATTTCCAACTCAACGACTCCTGGCGCATGTAGCAGGGACTGAGGACCATCAGTGCTTTTGGATCTAAATCCTCTGCAGAGGTGAGAGCTGATCCGTTGCTTTTGAACAAATTAAACTCTTTCTACGCTCGCTTTGATTGTAATCGTGGCAGCGCGACTCCGCCAAGTGACGCATCAGAGGGAATTACTCAGAGCAGCAACAACCATGTGATCTCTGTCTCGGAGGATGAAGTTCGGAGGGCACTCGTGTGGACGTCAGGAAAGCTGCTGGGCCGGATGGTATTTCAGGTCGTGTTCTGCGGTCCTGTGCTGATCAGCTCGCCAGGTTGTTTACATCCATCTTCAATGAGTCCCTCACTACATCTGTGGTCCCCACCTCCTTCAAAAAATCCACCATCATCCCTGTCCCTAAGAACAGTAAACCCTCTTGCCTAAATGACTATCGTCCAGTGGCTCTCACATCTATAGTCATGAAGGTCTTTGCGAGAAAAACAACATTTGCTCCTTCATTCCTGACACTTTGGACCCTCTTCAGTTTGCCTATTGTCCCAATAGATCGACTGAAGATGCCATCTCTCATGTCCTCTACTCCTCCCTCAATCGGCAGCAAAAGTGGGAACTATATAAGGCTGCTATTTATTGACTATAGCTCAGCCTTTAGTTCCCATTAAGCTAACCTCCAAAACTCCTGGATAGATAGAAAGTGTATTAACTCAGTGCATCACAACGTGGTATGGGAACAGCACCAGTCATGACTGCAAAGCCCTGCAAAGAGTCGTGCGCTTATCCGAGCATATCTCAGGGTCAGCTCTCCCCTCTCTGCAGTATGTCTACACCAAACGCTGCAAAGGTAGAGCTACTAAAATCATCAAGGACTCTAATCACCCTGCAAACCCTCATTTCACGCTGCTGCCATCTGGTAAGCGCTTCCGAAGGCTGATGGCCAAAACTGAGAGACTCAGGAGGAGCTTCTTCCCCCAGGCCATCCGACTCCTGAACTCAGTCACTTAACATCACGTGACTTCACTTCAGGATAAACATCGACATACTGACATTGCACTGCACTTTCTGTTCTCGTTGTTACTGTGTAACAACCTGTTATAAACCTGTTTGCACATTATACTTCTTTGTACATTTCTGTTAACCGCATATTTATAAGTCTACAGTTTACTCACTGAACAGTTTATTTCACTTATTTTATTCCACTTTTTTTTTCCCTTCATTTACTTGACTTGATTTATTTATAATTCTACAGATAGAGATATATATATATATATATATATATATATATATATATATATATATATATATATATATATATATATATATATATATATATTATTCTATTTCTATTATAATTTCCTCCTTGTGTTTTTAACTGTGAATTTGCACTGTCCATGGAGCGGATCTGTTTACATTTCACTGCCGGTTGTATATTCTGTATATAACTGTGTATGTGACAAACAAAACTCTTGAATCTTGAATCTTTCCAGATGTGTAAGCTGCCCATGCCACACGCACTCATGCAACCCCATCCCATCAGAGATGCAGGCTTCTGAACTGAGCGCTGAGAACAACTTGGGTTGTCCTTGTCCTCTTTAGTCCGGATGACATGGCGTCCCAGTTTTCCAAAAAGAACTTCAAATTTTGATTGGTCTGACCACAGAACAGTTTTCCCCTTTGCCACAGTCCATTTTAAACGAGCCTTGGCCCAGAGAAAACGCCTGCGCTTCTGGATCATGTTTAGATATGGCTTCTTTTTTGACCTATCGAGTTTTAGCCCGGCAACAGCGAATGGCACGGTGGATTGTGTTCACCGACAATGTTTTCTGGAAGTATTCCTGAGCCCATGTTGTGATTTCCATTACAGTAGCATTCCTGTATGTGATGCAGTGCCGTCTAAGGGCCCGAAGATCACGGGCAAACAGTATGGTTTTCCGGCCTTGACCCTTACGCACAGAGATTGTTCCAGATTCTCGGAATCTTTGGATGATATTATGCACTATATACGATGATAACTTCAAACTCTTTGCAATTTTTCTCTGAGAAACTCCTTTCTGATATTGCTCCTCTATTTTTGGCCGCAGCATTGGGGGAATTGGTGATCCTCTGCCCATCTTGACTTCTGAGAGACACTGCCACTCTGAGAGGCTCTTTTTATACCCAATCATGTTGCCAATTGACCTAAGAGTTGCAAATTGGTTCTCCAGCTGTTCCTTATATGTACATTTAACTTTTCCGGCCTCTTATTGCTACCTGTCCCAACTTTTTTGGAATGTGTAGCTCTCATGAAATCCAAAATGAGCCAATATTTGGCATGACATTTCAAAATGTCTCACTTTCAACATTTTATATGTTATCTATATTCTATTGTGAATAAAATATAAGTTTATGAGATTTGTAAATTATTGCATTCCTTTTTTATTCACAATTTGTACAGTGTCCCAACTTTTTTGGAATCGGGTTTGTATTAAAAAATGCCATTCTTTTATTTAAAAAAAGAATAATAATTGTATTTTATTGACAAAATATTTGAGTTTGTCTTGTTTTTTTTGTTGTTAATTATATCAGGTAACATTTTAAGCTGTCATTTGGTGATGTTACAGTGTACCCCACCTATGGGGCATTTTGTCACATTTCACTTCCATTCTTTCGGGGGAAAATCAAGAAAAATGTATACACTGTATTAATGAACCAAAACCTGTCAGCACCCATGAGTTACTGTGAACAAAACCCATGGGTCTGACGCAACTTCCTCCCAACTGCCCTAGAAAGTTGAGAGGAACAATCGACAGTTGGCCCCTGACCCCTATGCGGCCTGCACCCCTACCTGAACTCCTCTGCTGGCCCCTTTTCGCACAGCTTTACTTTTTGTGCACATAAAACCATACAAAATTATTAATGAATGCAGTCCATTATTTATTTATTCTTTCTCATAGATTTCTTTTGGCTTGATTTGATTCACATACGGCCCGAAGTTGTCAGTTTGAATGATTCTACCAAGTGATAGCATTTAAGAAACATTAAAGTCTCTGAATGATTATGTGACGGAACTGAACCGGTATTCCTATTATATGTGCAAGCCCAATGTAAGGTTTGTGACACTTGAAACAGCTATAATAACATGACTGGTGTTCACATCATAACATGTTAGATGACAAACTTTAAACATTATAAAATCATAAATAAACCATTCTTGATCCAGTAAGGTTTTTCAAATTTCTTATAGTTTTAAAATAAATTATTTATAGAGGAGTGACTATTTTTCACATTATGAAGTTGTCACAAGGGCTAGCATGCTCTCATATCGAGTGAAAGCCTAACAACGCTCCAGACCTAAAGCTAATATCTCAATATTTTAATACTCTGTTATTGGAGACTGTCAAAAATATCAATGTGTGATAAATCAACTGTATCTCTACAATAATTGAGGAAATATTCACTAGATGTTGTATAGTCAGTTATATCAGTTTAATATGATAAAATAATGTAGAAAAATACAGTGATCTAGATAAAGTATATATGAAAAACAGGGAAAAAATGAGAAACATTTTCATCTTATATTCAATAACTTACATCACATTCATCAGGAGGAGTCTTTATTAAACACTTTAAATGTGAAAATTAATTTTAGGCTTTTCTTAAACCAAGGGTAAAATAAGGCATAAATGATGGGATTAATGCTGGAGTTCAGGAAGAAAATCATTACTGTAACATCTCTGACAAAAAAAAAGTCATCATTACTGTACGGGATCACTAAATAACAAATATAATATGGCAGTAAACACAGGAGAAACACAAAGACCAGAATCCCCAGCAGCATCGGAGCTTTTCTCTCTGATTTATCACTGGTTCTGTTTTTAGAGGATTCTCTGTTGTTGTGAACGTGAAGGGCTCTTATAGCAGTCACATGTTTCCTAGCAATGACAAAAATATGAGTATATAATATCATGATGAGTGAACATGGCACAAGAAACACAACCAGGAGATCAATGATGAATGAAACCTCACCTATAATATAAACACACACTCCTGGACACATGTCAGTGAAGTTTCCATTAATGAAGAGAAGAGTGAAGTTATAAAAGAGTGAAAACAGCCAGTTAAATAAAGTTGCTATGCAGTTCACAATGGGTGAGATTTTCTCTGAGTAAAAATAAGGAGAATGTAAAGCTAAAAACCGATCAACTGCTATTAAAGCCACAGTGTGAACAGAGACGCTGGTCGCTTGAAAATTTACAATTTTTAAAGCAGAGCACATGACCGGTCCAGAAATCCAACATGACTCGATGAGCCAAGACAAATGAAGTGGCATCACAAAAACTCCGACCAGCAGATCAGACACAGCCAAAGAGAGGATGAGGATGTTAGCAGGGGTGTGGAGCTGCTTGAAGTGACTAACAGAGATGATGACCAGCAGGTTTCCACACACGGTCAGAAGAGCCACAGCTGCTGTGGCCAAATACAGAATCACATAGACAGATAAAGAAACAGATCTCTCTGGACAGAAATATTCCTGACAGCCATCAGTTTGGTTCACTGCTGTAAGATTCATTCTGTACTTGGAAGAAACATCCAAACAGAGAATCGTTCCCTGTGACTTCCTTCATATAACCACATGCGTAACCACAGATGAAGATCTCTGAAGATGCTATTTGTCTCTCCAACAGCTCTGAACGGCTCCTCACTGAAACAGTCACTCCTGGAGGATTCACAATAAAGACGTGCTACAGCCCATGCTGCCTTTTATATACTTGACATGTTGACTCTTTCCAAGACTGGCAACATCAAGGGAGAAGAACATACAGCTGGGAGATCAACTGATTAATGTCACATAAAATTCATACAAAACATAAGTGGGCTTATATGAATAAAATTAAAAACTATAAAACAGTAAAAAAAAATTTTTTATTATAAATTCTGATGTACATACAACCATTTCCATGATCGAATATCCATTTGATATATGTAAAAAGGATCATTACTACTCATTACAATGCCATGAGGCCACAGGAAATTATTAATGGCAGAGAAGCAACGTAAAAAATGTTTGCCACATTAAGTCAATTATTAAAAATATATAGCTATTATTAGAATTTGAACAAATATAGTAACTCTGAAAAAGTATTAATACATGACAAACATGCAGCCTTAAAAGGCGCATACACAGCCAGCAAATTAGAGGTTCCAAATATGATTATGTGAAACATAAAAACTGTTTATTGTGTTATTTTGGGAATTGCACACTTTTGTTTACTCAAATAACATTCTGTGCATGCTCTGGAGACAGTGCACACACAGGATAGTGTAGAGAAATTGAGCAGTAAAGAGACTTGAGGTTGTTCGGAAAGCAGGGCTTGACTGAAAATATTGATTTCTCGATTTTGATAAAGCGTAAAAAACTTTAACTAAACACTATTTGTAGCATGCCTCACATCCAATAAATCGCAATAAGCTTTGTACTTTATCTTTAACATGAAAAAAGCTTAGTTTTCAAATTCTGTCAATTTCATTATGAAATTCAAACAATAAAAACAGTTTTGCCACTCTTTGATGGAGAGACAGATCGCTGTAGTGCCTCAGTTCAAGTTGAACTGATCATCTCTTCCTCTTTACTACTAGTTATGTTATAAAGGCCTATCATGATTGGATTTTGACTTGTGCTTTCATGAGATGAGTATTGGCAAAAAGATGCTATGCTCTGCCTATTTCCAGTAGATGCCGCTGATTAGCGTTTGTAGAATATTGTGGATGGAAACGTAAGTTATACAAATAACTAAGGATCTGTGAGACCAAAGGATGACATCACTACAGTCTAAATAGAATGAAACCTTTGTTCCGCCTTCTCTCGAGACCTTATGTAAACAAAGTCATGCCCATGACCCTGGAGGTGGAGCTTCCTGCACTATATAAGCAGGATGAACTTCCAGATTGTGCACTTACCTCAAATGTCTTGGTGTTCCGAACGACAAAGATAGTGATGGTTATCCTTTGGTCTTACAGATAAATAGTTATATTTATAACTTACAATCTGTTTCGACCTCACTCTGACCGACACTACGCCCTAAATGGATGACTCCAACCAAAAGGGTTGTGAGGAACAGAAGAATTTGGATTATCTGAATCTTGCTGGGCAGGCCCTGCGAAGGTGGCTGGCAAGCACAAGAGCAAGCGGAGAAAGCAAGCCCAAGCCCACAAGAGCAAGGTTCCCACCCCTCTTGCGGGTGAAGGAGGGAACGGAGACATACGTCCCGTCGCTAGGTGCTGTGCTTCTGCTGAAAGACCAAGTCACTTCGGCTCCTCAGTTGGAAAAGCGAGGACGCGGTATTCCACTTCCGCATTTATACCCGCGCTGCGGGGGCGGTGCGTGGACCGCATGCCAACGTTATTGGCTCGTTTCTATACACTCGAAGCAGATTGGTCTCTGAAGTTGATCCCCAATTCGTCGGTCAGTTCCAATGTACGTCTCCATTCCCTCCTTCAGGGAACGAGGGTTACATACTTAACCGAGATGTTTAAAAGTTTGTTGTTTAAAATGAGGTTTAAAACTTTCCACGCATGCCAGGATGACGAAACTTTGTGTATTTACTTGTTGATATATAAACACTATATAGAGAAAACATTGCGCCAAAATTAAGAAATCTTTGGAAGATATCACTGAACATTTATTTAACCATAGCAAAAGTAAATTTCTTAAGTTTATTTTTCATCTCTGTTTTTTGTGTTTATTTAAAATAAGACAAATTTTATATTATTGTAATCTTATATCTCAAGATTCAAGATTCAAGAGTTTTATTTGTCACATACACAGTTATATACAGAATATACAACCGGCAGTGAAATGTAAACAGGTCCGCTCCATGGACAGTGCAAATTCACAGTTAAAAACACAAGGAGGAAATTATAATAGAAACAGAATAAAAAAAGTACTAATATATATGTATATATATATAAAATCAGTAGCATTATAAATAAATCAAGTAGAAAAAATAAATAAATAAATAGAGAAGTGGAATAAAATAAGTGAAATAAACTGTTCAGTGAGTAAACTGTAGACTTATAAATATGCGGTTAACAGAAATGTACAAAGAAGTATAATGTGCAAACAGGTTTATAACAGGTTGTTACACAGTAACAACGAGACCAGAAAGTGCAGTGCAATGTCAGTATGTCGATGTTTATCCTGAAGTGAAGTCACGTGATGTTAAGTGACTGAGTTCAGGAGTCGGATGGCCTGGGGGAAGAAGCTCCTCCTGAGTCTCTCAGTTTTGGCCATCAGCCTTCGGAAGCGCTTACCAGATGGCAGCAGCGTGAAATGAGGGTTTGCAGGGTGATTAGAGTCCTTGATGATTTTAGTAGCTCTATCTTTACAGCGTATCTGCTATTTAACAGTTGAAATCGTTCTTTAATGTTGATCTAACAGCGGTTTAAATCCCAGTTGTGCAGACGGGGTGAGTTGTAACACTGCGTTACAAAGAGCCCCTATTAGAAATATGCTGTTATATTCTATACTTTTATGAATTCCTTTGAGAAACCATGAGAAAAGGGTGAATAATGACAGAGTCAATGTTCAGAAGTTACTAATGATTATTATGTTTTTAACTCACTGTATGGCTGTATTTAGCGATGTGTTTGTTGTCAAACTCAAAAATGAGTTTATTTTTAATTACTAAAAATGCCATTCTTTTATTTAAAAAAAATAAAATAAAATGTATTTATTGACAAAATATTTTAGTTTGTCTTGGATATTTTTTTGATTATATCAGGTAACATTTTAAGCTGTTACAATGTGCCCCTCACATGTTACAGTGTACCCCACCTATGGGGCATGTTGTCACATTTCACTTCCATTCTTTCGGGGTAAATCAAGAAAAAAGTATTCACTGTATTAATGAAACAAAACCACATATTTGTACTAGACGTGTGAAATTAATGTGGGAAGAAAGAAATACTCTGAACCTGTATTGTGTATTTAAGTGCATTTACACAAACTGAGAAAGTCAAAAAGCGTTCCCCTATGTGGAGTAAAACCCAGTTTGCTTTGTGCTGGGGGGCACCTCTGAATTTTTTTTTTTTTTTAAACAAACTTTGCACTTCCTCCAGCAATACAAGCTCCAGAAGGGTGTCCTTGACAATAGTCATTCGGACCCCTGAAAAGGGAGGGGGGCGCCAACGAAACTGCAGTCGGAACCCATGAGTTACTGTGAACAAAACCCATGGGTCTGACGCAACTTCCTCCCAACTGCCCGAGAAAGTTGAGAGGAACAATCGACAGTTGGCCCCTGACCCCTATGCGGCCTGCACCCCTACCTGAACTCCTCTGCTGGCCCCTTTTCGCACAGCTTTACTTTTTGTGCACATAAAACCATACAAAATTATTAATGAATGCAGTCCATTATTTATTTATTTTTTCTCATAGATTTCTTTTGGCTTGATTTGATTCACATACGGCCCGAAGTTGTCAGTTTGAATGATTCTACCAAGTGATAGCATTTAAGAAACATTAAAGTCTCTGAATGATTATGTGACGGAACTGAACCGGTATTCCTATTATATGTGCAAGCCCAATGTAAGGTTTGTGACACTTGAAACAGCTATAAATCACATGACTGGTGTTCACATCATAACATGTTAGATGACAAACTTTAAACATTATAAAATCATAAATAAACCATTCTTGATCCAGTAAGGTTTTTCAAATTTCTTATAGTTGTAAAATAAATTATTTATAGAGGAGTGACTATTTTTCACATTATGAAGTTGTCACAAGGGCTAGCATGCTCTCATATCGAGTGAAAGCCTAACAACGCTCCAGACCTAAAGCTAATATCTCAATATTTTAATACTCTGTTATTGGAGAATGTGTGATAAATCAACTGTATCTCTACAATAATTGAGGAAATATTCACTAGATGTTATATCAGTTTAATATGATAAAATAATGTAGAAAAATACAGTGATCTAGATAAAGTATATATGAAAAACAGGAAAAAAGGAGAAACATTTTCATCTTATATTCAATAACTTACATCACATTCATCAGGGAGGAGTCTTTATTAAACACTTTAAATGTGAAAATTAATTTTAAGCTTTTCTTAAACCAAGGGTAAAATAAGGCATAAATGATGGGATTAATGCTGGAGTTCAGCAAGAAAATGATTCCAGCAACATCTCTGACAAAAAAAAAAAGTCATCATTACTGTACGGGATCAATAAAGAACAAATATAATATGGCAGTAAACACAGGAGAAACACAAAGACCAGAATCCCCAGCAGCATCGCAGCTTTTCTCTCTGATTTATCACTGGTTCTGTTTTTAGAGGATTCTTTGCTGTTGTGAACATGAAGGGCTCTTATAGCAGTCACATGTTTCCTAGCAATGATAAAAATATGAGTATATAAAATTATGATGATTGAACATGGCACAAGAAACACAACCAGGAGATCAATGAAGAATGAAACCTCACCTACAATATAAAAACACACTCCTGGACACATGTCAGTGAAGTTTCCATTAATGAAGAGAAGAGTGAAGTTATAAATGAGTAAAAACAGCCAGTTAATTAAAGTTGCTATGCAGTTCACAATGGGTGAGATTTTCTCTGAGTAAAAAAAAGGAGAACGTAAAGCTAAAAACCGATCAACTGCTATTAGAGTCACAGTGTGAACAGAGATGCTTGTCGCATGAAAATTTACAATTTTTAAAGCAGAGCACATGGCCAGTCCAGAAATCCAACATGACTCGATGAGCCAAGACAAATGAAGTGGTATCACAAAAACTCCGACCAGCAGATCAGACACAGCCAAAGAGAGGATGAGGATGTTAGCAGGTGTGTGGAGCTGCTTGAAGTGACTAACAGAGATGATGACCACCAGGTTTCCACACACAGTCAGAAGAGCCACAGCTGCTGCGGCCACATACAGAATCACATAGACAGATAAAGAAACAGATCTCTCTGGACAGAAATATTCCTGACAGCCATCAGTTTGGTTCACTGCTGTAAGCTTCATTCTGTACTTGGAAGAAACATCCAAACAGAGAATCGTTCCCTGTGACTTCCTTCATATAACCACATGCGTAACCACAGATGAAGATCTCTGAAGATGCTATTTGTCTCTCCAACAGCTCTGAACGGCTCCTCACTGAAACAGTCACTCCTGGAGGATTCACAATAAAGACTTGCCACAATCTATGTTGCCTTTTATACACTTGACATGTTGACACTTTCCAAGACCGGCAACATCAAGGGAGAAGAACATACAGCTGGGAGATCAACTGATTTAGAAAAGTGTCATACAAAAAACATAGATGGGCTTATATGGGCTTTTAATGTATAAAATCAAAAACTTATAATCTTTAAATCCTATCACATGATTTTCTATCACATGAGGCCACAAGATAAGGTTTGTAAATGGCAGAGTAACTTAAATCACAACATTACCAACATGGCGGATGTAATAATATGTCTCGATTATGTTCACACAACCACAGCTTGTGGTTTATTAAGCATCTTTTATGGTCACAAAGTAGGTGCTTCATCATAGCCTACATACTCTGACAGTAAGTGATTATTTCTGGTAATTTCTTAAGCCTACGGTTGAAAATAGTAAGGCATATTTATTATAGACCTGGAACAACTACGGTCAGTGATTCTGTAAAAGATTATTTCTTATTAATTATGTAACAATAAAATATATATATGACATGACAAAAGTACAGCCTGTATGGCTGTATATGCACAGCCAGAGGTTCAAAATATGATGGTGTGTCTCTGCATATATAATTTTTTTTAAGGGGTTGTAAAAATGGCGAAATGTGAATCGGGTGAAAACGTTGCAGGATAACTTTTTCTGTGCACATTGTTGGAAACTCTTTTCCTCACTGAAGCAGAGACCAGGAGACATTGGGATATCTTTCAAGCAGACGTTACTCTTTACTGAGACATTTGCTGTTTGGTCGCTGAGGTCATCCAAGTCTGACTTAAACAGTATAAACACTGTAATTTATCCACATTTTACAGGAGGAGAGATTCACACAGTAGAGGAGGAGACAATCTAAACAAAGGAATGATCTCCAATCACTCTGACAGTATTGCTCATACATTCACATTATGTATGTGCCCTGAGCTTGTCATACCAAATGGTCAGGACCTGGGCTGATGCACTTGGTCTTCATAGAATGTACATGATGTTTTAAACAAATTCTTAAATTTGTAATCCCACAAATTATGTTTTATTAACAAAGTTTGGGAGGATCACGTTCAGATAACTGTCACAAGTGGAGAGCACTCAGCTAATCGCTAATTGCTTTTTCACATTTTACTAAAATAATCTGTTCAGCTTTCCCCCACAGGCGGCGCAAACTAAATGATTACCTAGCAATCATAGCTGAGCTTGCACTGTCCATGGGACAGGGCATTTCTACACATACCATAAACTTTTCTCACCCAAAAGTGCTGTGCTAGTCGCACAGTGGAACCAGTGCACATACTGGGGCGCACTTGACCCGGATCTCCACAGCAGGGTGTTTTTAGGCTGTAAAAACATCTCTTGCACAGTCTGCAGGTCAGTGATGCACGCAACAACATTCCGCAGTTAACCTGCCCGCAGGTTAACCCCTCCTCTCTACCCTACCCGGAAACAAAAAACGCTAGATCTAGTTACGTGCCACGTGCCCATGCCCGCATTGTATGTCCAGGTATAAATCTGTGAAAAAAAAAGAAAAAAAAAGTTACTTATTGACTCCTGTAAATATTTTGCGCATGGACTTTGAACTAGCTCACTGCGTGAATTTAATAATTATCTGCTGTAAGGCCTCAAAAACCCTGGCTTTAACCCCGGCGCAGAATGCCCGCTCTCCCAAAACACCATCTGTAATAATCTTCAATCTGCCCTCATTGAACCTGAAGTCGTAGACAACCTGATCAAAAAAGAAGTAGAGTCAGGCTTCATGATCGGCCCATTTGACAATCCCCTGTTTAACTTGTTTCGTATTAGTCCCACTGGAATGGCTACAAGGAAATTCTTGGGTAAAAAACCAGCCCCGCACAATTCCCCGTTCCCAAGCATAAACAGCTTGATCCCTCTCGACGAATTTTCACTCAAATACCACAACATAGATCAGGCAATCGACATGATTAAAATTGCAGGTTGTGTGCTTGGTTGCAAAAATCGACATCACATCCGCGTTCAAAGTAATGCCTATCCATCCAGATGCAGCGCACCTATTCGGAGTTCGCTGGCTCGGGAAATACTATTTTGCAGTGTGCTTAACTTTCGGATGCAAAAGCAGCCCTAAAATATTCGACATGCTATCAGAAGCCGTTTGCTGGATTTTGTCAAACAATTACGTCATTCCCCACCTCATTCACCTACTAGATAATTTTTTAATAATCTCGCCTCCCGATGGCATCCCAGCTGCACATATCCTCACAGTTCAAGACGTTTTTTCTGAGCTCGGAATTCCCATAGCACAGGAGAAAACCATGGGGCCCGCTACATCAATCAAGTTCCTCAGAATTAATTTAGATTCAGTCAAATTCCAGGCATCTCTGCCCAAAGAGAAAATCGACCAAATAATTCTCGTCTCATCTACTCTCCTCGAAAAAACAATTGAACCAATTGTTCAAAACGTGAACTTCTATCCCTGCTCGGCCATTTAAACTGTGCAATGCGCATCATTCCGCAGGGCCACCCCTTCATATCGCATCTCCTCTCGCTTGCGTCCGCAGTCCACTCGCTTAAGGACCTCATTTCCATAACTCAAGTATGTCGCAACAAACTCAGGTTATGATTAACATTCCTGAACCAATGGAACGGCCTATCTATTTTCTATAGCAATCTCATTTCGTCCCCCTTTGATATCCAATTGTTCACAGACGCCGCCCCCTAAATCGGTTTCAGGGGATTTTATCAAGGTCGTTGGTTGGCTTCTCCATGGCCACCGCAGCTCCAAGACATAACTCAGTCCTCAGCACTATTCAAGCTTTACCCTCTAGTAGTAGCAGCCTTTCTGTGGGGAAAAGAATGGGCCACTAACAGCATTTTAGTGCATTGCGACAACGACGCAATGGTGCATTGCATAAATAAAGGTCGTTCCCATGCACCTGCTATGATGCCACTTCTAAGACGTCTCACTTGGATTTCAGCTTGCGACCAATTTATCATAATTGCTAAACACATCCCCGGATCAGAAAATCGAATTGCTGACTCCCCGCCTCATTTTCTGTTTCAGAAATTCAGGACGTTGGCTACAGAGGCGGACCAATTCTCAACTCCAGTACCTCTTTTCAGAACTGATATTCCTGTAAACCACCTGTTAAAACACCTCCTCGACGCATCACGCGACACCATCCTCCAAGCACCTCGTTTATTTCCTACCTTAATACCGTTAAGGGCCTCCAAGTCGGGTCCATCAAAGGTTACTGGAGCTGCATTCAGTTTTTCCACAAACTGATGCACGGCGCTCCCTCCCCAGAGATAAATGATTCACAGACCTCCCTCCTGATCAAAGGGATTCAAAGATCCCAGTCCACCCGTACCCACAAAAGACAACCCATAACACTAGACATCCTCACCAAATGTATTCATGCTCTCCGCACAGGCTACCAGCCCCTCAATACTGCCCGAACACTTGACGCCATGTTTATCCTAGCCTTTTTTCGTTTTCTTAGATGCTTGGAACTCGCTATCACTTCCAAATTCAACCCAAAAATCCACCCCACCATCTCAGACTTATCAGTTCTAGATGGGGAAACAATCTCCCCTGGAACCCCTGTTTACAGATGAATCCAGCAAACCCGTGACATGCTTTTGGTTCCAGAAACACCTCAAATCCGTTCTCCAACAGTCAGGCGTCCCAGCAAAGAATTTCTCAAGCCACTCTTTCCGTATCGGGGCAGCAACCTCAGCAGCTAAAAAAAGGCCTCTCCCAACAGCAGATCCAAGCTCTAGGGAGATGGTCCTCTGATGCTTTTCAAAGCTATATCAGGACTAACCGGTACCACATCAGAAAAGTATCTCCCGGTCAAGCACTCATGCCTTCTCTTTTATGTTCTCAGGTTCCAGTGAGAAGTGGAAAGTTTCCACGCAGCGAGGAAGTGGAAAGTTTCCACGCAGCATGAAAGAGTGGAAAGTTTCCACGCAGCATGAAAGAATGGAAAGTTTCCATGCAGTGAGGAAGTGTTTTTATTGCTTTTCCCATTGTTCTCTTTTCCTGTTTTCTCTTTCAGGCAGTCTCCACCATACAAGGCTGCACACTGCTCCCATAAAAAACAAACAACAACAAAAAAAAAGTGCGATCCCTCTCGACTGGTCGTCCCGAAGCAGTTCGTAGGCCAGCAGGGCCGGTCCGCCTGGCGCTACGAGACGTTCTCACAGGCCCCATGAAATGCCAGCCCGCCAAGCTTGGCACTCCTTTGGGGGGTATTTAGCCAGGTGGCAGTCCTATGCTCTTTAGCTTTTGGGGGGTACTCTGGGTTCGGGCCAAATTCTGAGCTTGAAGCCCTTCCCCTGGACAACACGCCAAATATGCATTTAAATTTACTCTCCATAAATTATATGTAAGTGTGACCTCGTGAAATTATGTTTTATTAACAAAGTTCGGTAGGATCATGTTCAGATAATTGACACAAGTGGAGAGCACTCAGCTAATCAACAATAAGAGGTATATATATATATATATATATATATATATATATATATATATATATATATATATATATATATATATATATATATATATATATATATATATATATATATATATAGCAGTCTTGCCTCCGTTCATTAACAGTTCATCAGCATCCCTTCACCACCCCTTTTCCACACTTTTAATTCTAAACCACTTACATACTCGGGGGTACTGTTCCGAGCTCGAAGCCCTCCCCCCGGATAGCACACCAAATACGCATTTAAACTTACTCTCCCTAAATTATACGCAAGTGTGAACTCTTACGCAAATCGTACAAAGTTATTAGTGAATGCCTCCATTTGATGCGCAAACGCAGCCTATGGCTGTGTCCCAATTCAAAGATAGTATCCTTTGAAGGCCTTCGTTTCACGTCTTTCATTCAGCTCATTTTGAAGGATGCATCGAGTGTATCCTTTGTGTCCTTCAATCACCCACAATCCTTTGGCACACAAAAAAAGAACTGATGGAAAACAAGTTGACACTGAGTTCTTTATGGAAAGTAAGACAAAAATAATGTTTATGAAGATGAAGGTATGTGATCTTTTGTTCCCATTCAGTCAGTCACTCTCGACGCCACGTCGGAGTACCGACGAATAGGAATCTCGCCAGTCTACTTCGAATGTAACTAAAACGAGCCAATGTACATTGGCATGCAATGATTGCACCAGGTGCTCATGCCACGCCGTGCGGGTATAAATGAGACACAGGTGATTGCATCAAATCAGCATTTTGCTTCAGAGCCGAGTGGTAGATGGTAACGCCAGCGGAGCCGCCTTTCGGAAGCAATCTCTTCAGTCGGTGTTGGTGTGGTTTCGTTCATCTCTCTTTGTTGTTCGTTACAACGATCACAAGGGCTGTTCTCACAGCTGGTTCGGTGCGCTAGGTGGAGAGCGCTGAAAAGCCGTTCCCACGGCTGGTAAGAGCGCCCTCGTGAGAGAGAGCGCGCACGTCAGGCTGCACTACCCCCTGACTGTGTCGCCGCGACCCCTCCCCCTGCGTGCTTCAGCACCAAGGAGAGTGTCCTTCTGAAAGAGCTTACACAGATAGAGCTTGCGTCTTTTTCAAGATGACATTCTATCTGTGTGTTTCTGGATGCGGTGGTTCAGCACTCACTGCGGGAACATGACCATCTCAGAGTTGCGATCGCGGCTCCTTCTCGCAAGGGGCGGAGCCCCCGTGCCTCTGCCTCCCTCCTCAGAGAGTTACTTCAGGCAGTAGCCCGGCTGATTTGAGGGTTATGGTGAGCGCGTTTCCCCCAAGGAACCAACCCCCGGGGAACCCTCACCCCTCAGGTGCACGAGGAGCTCACGAGGTCGTGGACGGCACCTTTTACTGCCCGAAACCGGCCTAGTGGATCCTCCTCCCTCACCACCCTCAATGGCGGACCTGCAAAGGGATACACGCAGGTTCCTCACGTGGAACGGCCGTTGCTATGCAACTGTGCCCTAACTCCACTTCCAGGGGGAACCCGTGTCTTCCCTCCAGGGCCTGTAGGTACTCATCCGATCTGATCGGGAAGGCCTACCAGGCTTGTGAAGAGGCAGGCTCCGCTTTACATGCTATGGCGTTGTTGCAGGTCCATCAGGCCCAGGCACTGAAGGCCCTGCATGAGGGTGGTCACGATCCCGCAGTTCTTCAGGAACTGAGAACCACAACGGACCTCGCGCTTCATGGGATGAAGGTTACGGCGCGGGCCGTGGGTCGTGCGATGTCCACCATGGTGGTCCAGGAATGCCATCTCTGGCTGTGTCTGGCGGACATGAGGGAGACCGACAAAGTCAGGTTCCTTAACTCCCCTGTCTCCCAGACTGGCCTTTTTGGCGACGTGGTCCAGAACTTCGCCCAGCAGTTTTCGGCTGCACAGAAGCAGACTGAGGCGATCAGTCACACCCCGCTGCCGGCAGCGCCTCAGCCTGCTCGTCGCCGAGGGCGGCCGCCTGCGTCTGCCTCCGCTCCCGCACCGCAGCAGCAGCCTCCACCCAAGCGGCGTCGTGGAGCCTCGAGTTGCTAGCAGTACATCTTGCTCTGAGCCGCCTCAAAGGGCGGTACTCTGCGACCGTTACGTATATCAACCGACAAGGTGGTCTGCGCTCCCGTCGCATGTCGCAACTCGCCCGCCATCTCCACCTCTGGAGTTAGAAGTGTCTGAGGTCGCTTCGGGCCATTCATGTCCCTGGTGTGCCCAACCGTGTGGCCGACGGGTTCTCACGAGCTGCTCCTCCTGCATGCATGCCAATGTGCATTGGCTCGTTTTAGTTACTCTCGAAGTAGATTGGCTCTCGCGAGCGAGATTCCTATTCGTCGGTACTCCGACGTGGTGTCTCCGTTCCCTCCTTCAGGGAACGAGGGTTACATACATGACGTTTTAGTGTAAATGAATTACTTAACACAAAACTGCCAATAATGTAAGCCACTGGGAGATCATAGATTGTTGTCATTTACTGTATTGTATTAGTAGAAGACCAATTAATATAAAGTTTTTTTAATACAAAATTATTTTTTTTCAAAATTAAGTTAATAGTATTTTTGTGCCGGAACGTGTGATGTAGCCATGTGCACTTACTAGACCATCTTATTCTAGCATCTATTGCTGAGGAGGACTCTAGACAAGTCTCTAAAAAACTAGACTAAGAAGGACTCACAGAGTTCTGTTTGAGAAGCACTTAATGACTTTTACGATTAGCCTCTCGTAAGAGTATTTTAATAAGAAACCAATCTGAATGATTATGTGAGTTAATAAAATGAACTGAGCCTTGTGAGGCTTGAAATCACTGAGGTGTTCACATAACAATGTGTAGTTAGATTACAACCTGTGTATAAATACTATAAAAATCACAAACTTTTTTTGTAGTTAAGACTTTGAAAAACTTCCCAGGTTACGCATGTAACCATGGTTCCCTTAGAAGTGGAATTAGACACTGTGTCATCTAGAGCAGTGGTTCTCAAACCTGTCCTGGAGACCCTCACCACTGTACATTTGGCATGTCTGCATTAGCTTTTGCATTTGTATGGCAACAGTATGTCTTATCTGATCTGTTCCATCATTAGGTTGACAGCCTAACAACACTCATCCCACATTCATTAGATACTTATAATAATAGACTACTAAACACGTTAAATGTTAAAAAGAAGGAGCTGATGGCCAAAGTTGGTAAGAACATTGTAAATCTTAAATTAAACATCTCTATTACATGATCAAAGATCATAAAAATAGAAAAGGTTATATTATATATATATATATATATATATATATATATATATATATATATATATATATATATATATATATATATATATATATATATATATATATATATATATATATATATATATAAAGTTCTCAAAAAACATACCAACAAACATTTTACTTTTGATAAACAATGCAGATAATAAGCTCATGCTTCTTGAATAATTTGATTTATTCATCAAAATATAATATAATACAATTTTAACAATAATTATGAAAAAATAAATAAACAAATAAAAAGCAAAGAAGGAAAGACATCAGTTTGACAGTATTCCTTATTAAGAGCTTACAGAGAGCACATTCATTAGAGAGGAGTCTGTGTTAAATACTTGAAGAGTTAGAATTATTTTTAAACTTTTCTTAAACCAAGGGTATAAAATAGCGTAAATAAGCGGATTGATAGAGGAATTAAGGTAAAAGAGAATCAAAACACTGTTAATGACATTAGAAAATGAGTAATCTCTTAAGAAATTTGTTAAAGAACAAATATAATATGGCAGTAAACACAGGAGAAACACAAAGACCAGAATCCCCAGCAGCATCGCAGCTTTTCTCTCTGATTTATCACTGGTTCTGTTTTTAGAGGATTCTCTGTTGTTGTGAACATGAAGGGCTCTTATAGCAGTCACATGTTTCCTAGCAATGACAAAAACATGCGTGTATAATAGTATAATGAGTGTGCACGGCATAAGAAACACAACCAGGAGATCAATGAGGGATGAAACTCCATCAATAATATAAAGACATTCTCCTGGACACATGTCAGTGAAGTTTCCATTAATGAAGAGAAGAGTGAAGTTATAAAAGAGTGAAAACAGCCAGTTAAATAAAGTTGCTATGCAGTTCACAATGGGTGAGATTTTCTCTGAGTAAAAAAAAGGAGAATGCAAAGCCAAAAACCGATCAACTGCGATTAGAGCCACAGTGTGAACAGAGACGCTGGTCGCTTGAAAAGTCACAAAATTGAAAGCTGAGCACATGACCGGTCCAGAAGTCCAACATGACTCGATGAGCCAAGACAAATGAAGTGGCATCACAAAAACTCCGACCAGCAGATCAGACACAGCCAAAGAGAGGATGAGGATGTTAGCAGGTGTGTGGAGCTGCTTGAAGTGACTAACAGAGATGATGACCAGCAGGTTTCCACACACGGTCAGAAGAGCCACAGCTGCTGCGGCCACATACAGAATCACATAGACAGATAAAGAAACAGATCTCTCTGGACAGAAATATTCCTGACAGCCATCAGTTTGGTTCACTGCTGTAAGATTCATTCTGTACTTGGAAGAAACATCCAAACAGAGAATTGTTCCCTGTGACTTCCTTCATATAACCACATGCGTAACCACAGATGAAGATATTTGTCTCTCCAACAGCTCTGAACGGCTCCTCACTGAAACAGTCACTCCTGGAGGATTCACAATAAAGATGTGCTACAATCTATGTTGCCTTTTATACACTTGGCATGTTGACTCTTTCCAAGATCGGCAGCATCAAGGGAGAAGAACATACAGCTGAGATCATCTGATTAGTGATCTACAGATCTCTCTGGACAGAAATATTCCTGACAGCCATCAGTTTGGTTCACTGCTGTGAGATTTCTGACTCAAGTACTTTGGAGAGACATCAAGTGTTGTGTTGAATGTGGGTAAAAATTGTATTTCCAGCAGAATGAGTCACCCAGTGAGGTGGATGACACCAGCTTTGGCATGTTTTGCTGATTTTTATACATAATCACTAATCACTTTTTTCATTATTTTATCATTGTATGCTGAATTTCAAACTCAATGCACAAGTGTTTCCAACACAGCTTTCCATAGTTTGATGGTAATTTTTCACAGTTTTAATCTGATCTTTGTCGATTTTAAGTCACCAAACTAATATTTACATAAGCTGGCACTTTCATCCAAAGCCGTTTGAGAAGAATGAGAGAAGAAAGAGAACAGACAGACATGAAAGTGACACAAATATACAGTTATTCCTGAAAGCTGTGTAATAAGTTTGTGTTAACATTATGGACATGTATTGTCTCTTTTTTAAATGTTAATATTTGCATTAGCCTACTTAACATTTACTCAGACCCCAAATTGCGTTTCACTGGCATTTCAGAATTAAAAGAAAATAAATAAAACACCTCTAGATTAATAAACTTGTATTTGCCTTCATTTATTCCCACAGCAGCATTTCAGCTTTTGATTCTACATTAGTTACATAATTTAAATGAATGCAAAATGTGGAATAACTCATGGAAATTATATTGTTCAAATATAACTAATGACAAATAGATAAATGATTGCCTACACAAATTAATTAGGCAGCTCTTTAGCAAGAATTTGGCATTTTTTACCCATTTTAGTAAGTTATGATAAAGCAACCCTGTGTGTGAGCAGGTCAAAGGTGAACTGTCTGCCATTAGAGCTGAGCCAAATATGCAACTCCACATTTGATAATGTCTCCATCTAGTGGTTAATTCCTATAACAACGAGTTAACTGGGTAAACCTGATTTAGCTCCCTTTAGTCAACACTGTACTCTTTTTAGGTTATATAACATTTATGTAAAACAATATAATAGAGAAAGACAAAAATGTAGTGACATTGTAAATCATTGCAGCATCCATTTCTGGATAATTTTATAATTTTTGGCACAGTAAGACCTGATACATGTCTCATGATGAATAAGAATAAAAATAATTGGGAAACATGACATGAATTAAGAATTCATCTAAGCATCATCAGCAGTGTCTTCACATTCTCCTGGATATGAGAGACTTTTCAGGGAATATAATGAACTGAGCATATATTTCTGTAAACCTCTTTGTGCTTGAGATTCACATGCATGCATATGTTTACACAGTGGATCTGAATGAATCTGACACTACCAGTCAAAAGTTTAGCCACATTTACTCATTCTTTATGACTATTTTATACATTTTAAATTAATTGTAAAGTCATTATACCTATGAAACAACACATGGAAGTATGGGAATTATGTAGTGACCATAATGTTCAAGAAAAGCAAACTTTATATTTAGGCATATTTTTGCCGCCTAGATTCCAGATTTCCTCACTATGGACATTCTCTCAACCAACATCACAAGGTGATTCCTGGGAATCTTTTAAAACACTATTTGGGAGAGCTATTTCTATTTGAGGGACACTTGTTGCTGCTTTTCCTACACAATCTACTCCAACTTGGAAGACATTTTATAAAAATGTTAGTACTGCATAAATATTTATGCATAAACACAATTTCTATTTGTCAACAAAACACATTTTGAGCATTTAAGCAAAAGCCTTCAGATGATCAAAAGTTTTTAAGATGATGAGAAATGGATTCAAGTGTCTAATGTTTTGACTGGCAGTGTATTATTATCAGTGTCTTTCTTCAAATAAAGTATTTGAGAGCAGTTTAAAAGTCAAGTGCTCTTACACATCTTTATAGCAGCAGCTTTATTCTGACTGACAGAGATAAAAACATTAATTTGTGCCATTTTTAACCATAGAAATCTTATCTTTAGGGCATTTTACTAGAAGGAGTGCTTGCTTCTACAGCAAATCAGAAGGGTGGAGGATGCACACAGCTGGCATCATTACTGGTCAACAGTGGCAATGTTAAAATAACTTTCTAGGTTAAAGGGATAGTTCACCCAAAAATGAAAATGCTGTCATCATTTACTTACAAAGTTTCTTTTTTCTGTTGAACACAAAAGATTATATTTTGAAGAATGTTGTTATTGAAGAATACCAGACAGTTGGTGGGCCCCATTGACTTCTATAGAAAGGAAAAACAACACTACGGAAGTCAGTGGCTCCTGTACCAACTTTCTTTTGTGTTCAACAGAAGAAAGAAACTCATACAGGTTTGGAACAACTTGAGGATGAGTAAATGATGACAGAATTTTCATTTTTGGGTGAACTATCCTTTAACTTGTTTAAAGCCACAATATGTAATTTTTCGCTGCTAGAGGTTGCTTATTCAAAACAAAGATCTAGCTTGATGACGGCTGGATTTTGTGAAGCTTTTATTATACGCTTCCGCTTTTTCTGGAATGCAGCACTGTGTTATCATATTAGATACATTATTTGAGTGTGTTGAAAGTTATGTTATAATGCTACTCTGTGCGTTCGCTCGGCGGCTGCTATGAGACACTTATTCACACTGCAGTGAGCGAGATCGATATTAGGCATGGTAAAACATGGTACTCGCGGTAAATCAAGAAAACCAGATTTAAACAATAGACTAACTATGTAGAGCTATAAAACAATGATTCGTTTTCTGTCGATGAATGTATCCAAACAGTTGCTCACCTGTCTAATAAAACACATCATATATTAAAGCGTCTTTGGTGTTTCCATGGTTTCTACAAAATAAAACCGGCAATCGAGGTTAACGCGGGTATGATGTCATTGATAGGTGACGCACGGACACAGTCCGTGTCCTGGTTAAAATCGCTTATTTCTCTGGATTTAAACATTCTGGGAAACATTTGGGATGATCCAAGTACTCAAGTCAACAAAATATATAACATTGTTCTAGTGGTTTTTGGATATTTTAATCCAAAAATTACATATTGTGCCTTTAACCAAGAAAATTATTTTCTATCCCTTTCAAATTATTTAAACTATCCCTTTAAGCTCTATGTGCAATCTCTGTTGAATGTTGTAACTCACAAAAAAAAAAAAAAAAAAATTGGTTCCGTTCATAGTTGAACTGTTATTAAATATTCTATTAATGACAATATCTTAACTGCAGTTAAAAAGTCATCAAGGCAGTTTCTCTTGGTGATCAACCTCTGCAAGTCATTAAAAAGATGTTGGAGTTGACACGCACTTATTTTTTCACAGAAGCCCAGATAATCAAACCAATAACGACAGCCAACGCAACCAGAACAGCGATGAAGATGAATATTTTCTTGCGGAATGACGTCTACAGGGAGGAGAAGAAATGAGTCACTAGTATATTAATAATGGTTGTCATTTTAGCATTTCAATAAAACAGTACATTTAATTATAGTAATTAAAAATATTGAATAGTAATTTAATTTTAAAAAAATAATGCAATTTACTTGAGTTGAAAAAAGTAAAAGCTTTCATGCTAATTACAACTTAAATTTGTATCTGGTTCTTATACAAAGCTATTGCATGCCTTGGAAGCGTTTGTGAAGAATTGGAATATAATGCAGAAGTTATCTAGGCTAGTTTCATGGTGTTTTTTGTTCTTTTTGGAGCTTGACAGTGTCTATCTACTTTCATTTGGCTAAATAAAAACAAAAAAAGCCACACGGGTAAGAAATAATGTGAATGATGTACCTGGTAACTTGCAGCTCTATTCAGCTGTTGTGTTGCTGACTGCACATGGATCTCTGTGCTCGATACATTGGCCTCTATACTGTCTGCAAGACAGGATGGAGATAAAACATCTCAGAGTTAAACAGAATTAATTTCTTTCTTATAGTTTTGCACAGAGAACTAATCAAATATTCTCTGTTATTTGCATCAAAAAATTATGGTTCTCTGTTTAAAACAAAAATGTTGCTTAAGGATAATGCACAGTCCTTCAGATCCTCAGAACTTCATTCAAAATCCCTTAGTGAGCAATATTTCATCATTCATTCAGGTAATGCATCTCATTGCTTTGCAGCACAAACAATGATGCAAACTGTTGTAAATTGGATGAAATAACACATATGTAAACAACACCAATAGGTGCTTGCTAATAGCGCATGTCATTAAAAGTTTAGCGCTTGAACAAACAGTCCCACTGAGCTGGTGTGTGAAGCCTCGCAGGTCTTCATTATCAGCATCTGCTTTTCCCTTTAACACCTTTAATTGCACTTTCCTGTCTAAGAGTTTCATCACTAAATACACACACCCTCAGAGCCAAGTCTAAACAATTGCAATTATACAGGGAAAAAAAAAACATTTTACAGGCAAAATATTGTTATAAAAATGACTATTTCCTAAAATCGTATGTAGCATCTTGTTAATAGACAGATGTTGTAGAGATCTGGGAAATAACACTAACACTGACTGAAGCAGAGACTTATTTACTTTTCAACAATTAAAGTAAACATCAGCACATTAAAGCATTTGGTGTGAGCCAAGTTGGTTAGACATCAGTGTTCAGTTTGTTTAGTGAATGCTTTAGTCTTTCAAACTCGAGTGTCCACAAGCAAACATTTGAAACTGTTTATTTGGGCTCAATATTTAGAAGAAAGCAATATAGGCCTAATACAGATTTGGGGGTCAACTATTTTGACTTGGGTCAGCAACCATTTATCAATGCCCTGGCAACCTTCTCGTATATCCTAGTATCGTGCCAGAGAGTTCTGCATGGTTACCACTCAGTTTAAAAATCTAGTTATATCTCTCTAGGATCTTACCAATCATGTCTCCTTGCTCATGCACCATCATGCCCAGATCTCTGAAGATGTCATTAATATTTGTGATGTCCGACTGAAAAACAAGAGAGTGTTTTACACATGCCTAAACTTTGCACAAAAAACAAAATCTATTAAAAAAGTATTACATTATCAGAATGCTTGTCACGTGTAAGATTAGAAGTTCTTTGATGAATTAGATCCACTGTCGGGCCCAAATTGGGCGTGCTTGTGCGTGCCAGGGCCAGTCGCATTTCCACTGTCACTTCTGAGGCTTGATTGGGCCTTGTCGGGGCTTCCTCTGGGCCAATGGCCAGGGTTTTTTTGGACCACCGAATACCTTGGTCCAAAGCAGGCCAACTCGGACTGTAAGAGTGGTCATGAACAAAGGCGGAGTCTGGAAAGGGCAGCGTGGCGGTGCAGATGATTTCATATACCAGCTAACATCAGCATTAAAGTCATTTTAAAATCATTTTAGCTCACAACTTTCAGACAGCAGCGAGTGTTTGAAATAACTTATGCCAACAAACAGGCGCTTTTATCATGTTTGTTTTGCGATCTCGCTAGTTTCCAGCAATGTCTTTCTGATTAGTTTTCTGATAAAACTTCCATCTGGTGAAATGATGGGTTTATGTGACGTTGTTCCAGAGAGGTTTGTTACGGGTGGGTTTTAATGAAGCACTGCGGAGCTTCTAGCCCGACGGTGGAAACGCAGCTTGGTTTTGGGCTTGGTGCTACAGGTACGAGGCTATTAGCCCAGCCCGGCCTGTTGAAAGCGCTGGCTCGCACTGGCCCAACAGTGGAAAAGCGGCTAGTGAGTCTCACCTCCAGCTGTCTGATTGCTGATTCTCTCTCCTGAATGAGCTGCAGATCTTCTTCTGTGATGTTCTCCTCATAACTCTGAGTTTGAGCCTGAATCTCACTAAAAACACACACAGAGAACAGTTGGAGACACACATTCAAGTTTTTAAATTTGTATTTATTTATTTTTTATACATAAATGTGACAGGTCAGCAGAGATGGTGGAAATGTATTTAAAGTGCTCCTATTATGCTATTTCACAGGTTCTTCATTTTGTTGAGATCTCCTACAACAGGTTTACATGCATCCGATTCAAGTCCACTTTAATTTCCTCATAATATACATTTCAGCATCACCTCTTTTCTCACAATGTCTGAAACTTTTTGATAAATCATTCTCTCTAAACCCCTGCTTTCCAACAACCTTTCCAACAACCTGATCTGTTCTGATTGGTCAGATGACTTAGTCTGTTGAGATTAGTCGAATACAGTGCGTGTTGAAAACTAAACATATCTTACATATCTGAATTTTGATTCCGGAGGCTTCCTCAGCACTTGTAAACACAATGTTTAGGTGAAAAAGTAATGATTAGGTCTGTTTTATCGTATCAATTAGAGCACAAGTCCTCATCGTTTTGAAGTGCACGCAAAGTGGATTTGCTTCCACAGCACAGAAAATTTCTTAAGATGTCGACAACAAGAACCAAACGCTTTCAGGCCTTTTGAGGGCGGGTCAAAGTAAACGTTGTTCGCGGGCAGCCAAAAAAGACCATAGGCGGGCATTATGCAAATCTGTTACAAACCTATGTAGGTTCGTGCAGGAAGTGAGACTGGAATTACTTGGTAACTTTTACCTTTTACATTCACAAACAAATATATTTCGATCAGGGTTGGATCTGAACTCGGAACAGGATTGGGCACCCCTGCACTACATGAAAGGTAATGTCCAAAAAAAGCATAATATGGACATCTTAAAGTGTCTAACCTTTTAAAGGGTGATGCACTTCCTCCAAAGCCATCATCTAGATCACCACCCTGTGGGCAGAAAGAGAAAACTCTTAGAGAAAACCGCAACATGCCAATATGCCACCTTTTATTACTAAAAAAAAAAACAAAAAAACATCATTATACTTCAAACAAACTATCATCTGCAGTGTGGAATGGTACTGCAACTAAATTGTGATTCTCAATCATACTATATTAGATGCATCCTAGTCTCAGCCATCACGCCCACGGACCACTGGCTGAACGTCTGATACATAAAGCGCACAAAATGGGAAACACTTAGCGAGTTTCAAAGTCGTCATCTGATTGGACGAATTCTACATGATTTCCAGGAGAGGTGTGTGTCACGTTCTTTAACAGTCTGCCTGGAAACAAAGCCGTCGTGATGCCAAACCCCTTATGGAAGAAGAAAGCCATCGTGCTTACAACTGTGACAATAAGCACTTATCAGGATCAACTAAACGCTGGATTTCCAAAAAGTTTGTGGCACCAATGTTGCAGTAAACTCGCACAACGTTCTTAAATTAATCATTTAATAGATGCACTCTGGTCTGTATCATAAGGACATTGACTTTTTTGACGCCCTTAGATATAACGCAAAAACAATCTGTGGTGGCCTCTCAGGCGGTCCTTGGCGAATGAAAGCTGCAATAGAGTCCAGACCTTCTACTGTCAGTCTGAAGGTCTAGCTACGCAAGACTAGATGCATCCTAACTGGAGAAACGTGGATTTAAGTAGTGTGTATAACTATCAAAGTAATGTACTATTAGGGGTGTGATGAGATCTCTCTGAGTGAAAAGCTGTCTTGCGATATCACCATGATGGAGCGTGAGGGTGAAATTAGCATAGAATATGACACCGCTACATTTACATTACATCCTCTTCTGTCATTTTTCTTTCTTTTTTAATAGAAATAAAAAACATTTAATTCAGTTGGATAATGGTCACTTCAAACTTATTAAAACTATTTTAAACATCTGCTCTGCACTGTGAAGCGAACACTGCGCCTGAGCTGCAGTCTGAGCTACTTGTACTTTGTATATGGTTGCACTTATTGTTTGCATTTAATAATACTAAGAATAATTTTTGTTATACAGTTTTTATTTTTATGTTAAATTTGTGGAAAGGAGTTCAATTAGGTGGTCATAATTGGGCTGTGATTATGGGGCGAAAATGCCTCTGCACTCAATTGGATACACCTAAAACCATTCAGAGCAACGGTGTAAGTGACATATGTTGAGCGATGCATAGTTGTCAGCAGAACTCAACTGCACGCACATTGGAAGTAGTAGAAGAAGAGTGTAAACGATCTTTGCTGGTGTTGTAAAAAGATTTTAAGGATACACAGAGTACTTGCCAACACGCTCATCATTTTTGAGAGAAATAGTAAAGGTGAATGCATATACGAACAAGTTCTCCGTTTAGTAAACAAATTCAACCCAAGGGCTCTTTGGTGACGTGAATGACGTTACTGTTGATCATCTGTCCATCATCGTATAAAGACAATTTGATTGGTCAGAACAGCTCTGGTTTGAACATAGTAGCTCCACAACGGATCAAGTCCAGACCGTACGTCCCGATCTCAAATGTTGTAGGTGCGGCTAAGTTCGGCTGGCATCCAGGCTAGTGGATAATATCAATTTAGTCATGTAATTCTTTCACTACAATTGTAAAAGATTAAACTTACTGAAACTCTTGAGCTTGCACGGACACGCTCCACAAACTCCTTCTCTTTATTTGCTACTTCGCGCTGAACTTTCTGGAAAATGCCCAGTGCGTTGGAGAATTCAGTGATGAGACGCTCTCGCTGGATTTTTCTTTGCCGCTGTGTAAGAAGAGAGGAACGTCACATCTGAACAGTACTGTTAAAGGGATAGTTCACCCAAAAATCACAATCTGTCAACGGTAACCAAAACATTCTTCAAAATATCTTCTTTTGTGTTGCACAGAATAAATATAGTTTGGAACAACATGAGGATGAGTATATGACAGCATTTTTGGTGTTTATCTAATGTGTAAAATAATAATAAATAATGTTTAAGCCCTATCCTAACATCCTAGTACTTTCATGGGAATTATTGTACGTGTATATGTGGTGAAATATGAGGTAATATGGTGGGACAGTATGATTTGTGTACCTGTTCTGTGGTCACAGGTAAAGAGCTGAAATCTTTCATGTATTTATCTGTCACTTTAGCAAGATGATTGACATTCTGCTGTTTCTCCTGTCTGTATGTTTTGACAAATACAAACAAGTATATTTGCATTTACATGTATAACTGTTTATTCATGTTATGTGTGATAAATTAAAGGGAACTGAACTAGCTGCTTGTATTCGACTTACAATGTTTGTCGCAGAACAGTCGTGTCTTGTGCTGTTCCAAAATGTCTCATCATCTGCTGGATTTCATTAGCTGGTAAAAACAAAGGCAAGACCTAAACAAACTGGATAACTACTTTTAAAGTAACAGTTCACCTAAAAATTAAAATTACCCCATAATTTACTCACCCTCAAGCCATCCTAGGTGTATATGACTTTCTTATTTCAGATGAATACAATCAGTTATATTAAAAAATGTCCTGGCTAATCCAAGCTTTATAATGGCAGTGAATGGGAGCCCAAAATTGTACGCCTCCCAAAAAAAAAAAAAGTGTATCCATCCATTATAAAAGTAATCCACACGGCTCCGGGGGGTTAATAAAGTCCTTCTGAAGTGAATTGATGGGTTTTTGTACGTCAGAGAGAAGAATTTCATATACAATATAAATGAGTAAATCATGGGATAATTTTTATTTTTGGGGCAACCATCCCTTTAAGCATATCTCCCTGCTATCAGGTTATGTAAAAGTGTGTATTTTTCATAACCATCCATTTATTATTGATTCCTCTTATATTGGATTTGTTGTGGTTTGTAGATGTGGCTAATCTCATTAAATTGCATTACATAAATACGGAGGACATTTATGTGCAATGCACGCTAACTGCACAAGGAACTTAAGTTGTGACAATAGAAACAGGGCAACTAAACTTACTGGCAGGGTTAAAGACCCAAGTGAAGACTACTCTAGACATACAGTAATGAAACAGTTTAAGAAGGACTGAACCAGCAATCTTCCAGTTAGTTCTAGGCCAAAATGGATGGTTATGTATAATGTATTTGGCCAAATCAGTGATTCAAACTCACACTTTTTATGTAACCAAAAAATAAAAATAAATAAATAAATACAGAAACAGCCCACACATCACACACATAAACAGGTATTGAGTAAAATTGACTCACTCAGCTGTGTTATTCTCTGGATATTTGAACTTATAGACTGTGCCAGCAAATTTGCATCAACTCCGCTTAACCCAGACATGATGGAGATCACAGAATGAGTCACAAAACCTAGAAAGATCACCGATGTTAAATCACATTTACTCTCAGGGCTACTATCGCTTTTTCTGTATGTATGAAAACATAGTAGCTGTTTTATATACAATATAAAACATTACATAATATATATATTTTTTTCAGGTTGCATTTAAATATTTTAAATGCTAATTTTAAAATATCGTTTTTGTGAATTCTGTCTGCCAATAACATTCAAATATATTTGTGTACTATAGTTCATACATTCAGACAAGAGTATAGTGAAGATTTTTACTATAATGTTGAATTTTGTCGCGACAGTGGTCACATATTGTTTGCTATTTTATCATAATGATTTTACTGTTGACATTGTATTGTTTTAAAGCCTATAACGTGTAACTTCATGATTCCCATTGTGACAGCTTACCCCATATAGTGTGTCTATGTACCTCGCTTTACTGAAAGATAATGATACGAAAAAAGCTAGAATAATGTTGTTCATAGGTTAGCAGGCTAACTAATGTTTACCGACCTCTGCACCTGTAAAACTAAAGAATGCGGAAATCACAGCGCCCAAACTCAAAAACACATTCATTTATAAAACTAGACAGTTCTTATATTTACTGAAACACACACCAAACATACACCAAGAATGGGTCAGGAATGTGAAATTGTCGTATTGTGTTAAATAAATGTTCAGATCACGAGCTGTCAAAGACTTTCACATTGAATGAACTTAAGAAACAGCGACGCTTGTCAAATTTCATAAATGACTTTCCCCCGTAACATTATTATGAATTAAGTCAACACACTTGCACTGTGTATAATGACATGTCTTGTACTTTGATATATACTTTCGTTGTTCAGTTTACCTGGATTTCCTGAGGTGAAACTCTGAGCACTCAGCTGATTTCTTGACGCCCAAGTCACGTGATTTCTGTTCAATCTTCCGTGTGCGCTCGGAAACATGAGCATTTGCAGGCTACTTTATACATTTTATTTTATTTTTACGAATTTCACATTCGTAAATGCAAGTTTACAAAAAGCCAAACATCTTTTTATAGAACTTGAAAAAATGTGATGTCAAAATCTAAAAATAGTAAAGCAGTTAAAACTATTAATGCTCCTCCTTAAACATTTTCACACAAAACAAAATAATATAATGGTGCTTACATGCAAAGTATATTTTCTGTTTTAACATTGCATTGTAATACAAATGTAAATATATGTATACTATATATTTGAATGTGAACTGATGCTTATCTACACTCTTTTCTTTTTTCTTGTTCCTTCATGTTGAGGCATGTGAAATGTGTTTTGTTATACAGTAAGATATGGCTTTGTACATGCTTTTTGTTGACTAGGCTACTAGGATAGCTGTCTCTAAACACTTAACTTAGTTAAAAAAAGATAGCACAATTCTTTTTATTTTAAAACATTTTTGCAAACTAGTTACAAATATAAAGCAGACTTCACAGAGAGCTACAGTAGCTACTCTTCACACTAATATCTGCTATTTCTAATGTTTTGTATGTGTGTGTGTGTGTGTGTGTGTGTGTGTGTGTGTGTGTGTGTGTGTGAATTGTCATTCTAAACAAAGTGAATGAATGATGTAGGCCTATAAAGATAGAAGATCCATTTTTATCAAAAGATCACAAATGCAATACAATATTTTGTTGTAATTCATATTAGCAGCCTTCAGGATATAAGTTCAACTGATTATGTGATGTTTGCAGTATTTTTAGGCTAATCACAAGCTTCACTGACCTTTTGAACCAGGGGTAAGATATTGCATATATAAAGGGATTGATGCATGAATTAGTGTAAAATAAGCACAGTAAAGCAGAGACTCTCACAGATGACGTATTAAACTGTTTCATATTAAGCATAGTTATATACCAGGGAACCCAGCAAATCAAATACACAAAAACAATTGTGCTCAATGTTTTTGTTGCCCTCATCTCTGATTTCCTGGATGATTTTAGATTTTTCTGAGATACGTTTTTCTTTGCAAAGTTGGAGATGGCTTTTGCTTGTCTCAAGGCCACTGTGAGAATTCTTACATACAGAATTAACATCACTATACATGGAGCAATGAAGCTCACTATTAAGTCAGCTGGACCCCAGGCATTGCTGACAGCCACTGCACATTCCCTTAGACAGATCACAATTGCCCCTCTCAGGTTTGAGTTTCCCAAATACACTGGTACAAGATTATAACAGATGGATGCAGTCCATCCTAAACTTAGGCAGATTAGTGTTTTTCTCATTGTCATTTTGGACATATACAGGAGTGGATCACATACAGCAAAATAACGATCAATAGCCACAAGCATGATGTTGATGAGGGATGCAGACCCAAGAATGGATATAATTATATGAAAGATAGTACAGTGTGACTTTCCCATATAAAAACACGAGTTAATGCTCCTAACACTTTCAACCGGCATCACACAAACTCCCACCAAGAAGTCAGATAAGGCCAGTGAGAGAATGAGGAGGTTGGTCGGTGTGTGAAGCTGCTTGAAAACTGTTATAGAGATGATGACAAGGAAGTTTCCACACACCGTCAGCACAGAGATTGCAGATATGTACAAAAACAACAACACATTGACATAATTCAAATGAAAGTCAAAAGAACAGCTTGTATTCCAGAGGGGAAAGCAGTGATGCTCAAGAAATTCCATGGAGAAAGTCTAATGTTCAGTGCCCATGTTTATGATAAGGTTGCAGATCCAAAATCCTAAAGATGATTTCACTGCCAGTTTGCTTATATAAGTAAAAAAAAAAAGGGTGTTGTTTATGGGAGTGACCAAGAATTACATCAGCCAGTCATGAGAGTTTACGGCCTCTTGATTTTGCTATATGTGCAACTAAATGTGACTATTATGTTGATTTAGAGTGTAAAAGTTGCTTGAGAAATTATTTTGAAGAAATATAAAAAATATTAAGTTCAAATAAATTAATGAAAATCTTCAGATCTTTTGAATTCTTAAATCGCAAAAATAATCGACTAAAGTATATGTTAAAAGTAAATCTTTAGCTCTGGATTTAGATTTTTTAAATAGTAGGCCTACTTTAAAATTTAGTTAGATTCAGATGCATTCAATTATCATGTAACTACAATCTATTTTAATGTAATCGTATGTTGTCACGCTGATTTAAAACAAATAAAAATAATTATATATATAAGATTTTTTTGGGGCTTACTTATTGTGATCTTTTAATCGCAATTAATCACACTTTTGTTGTGATAATTTCACTTAATTTACGAAATTAAGCAGACACCATTTATCTGATTAAACACGTTCATTTTGTCATCATTTGCAATATCCAGCAAAGTAAACAATCAGACTGAAGGGTGATTCTCACAAAGTTGTATTTTCTGCAAGCTTCAAGGATCATTGGAGACAAAGGACACCAAATAACCAAATATAAGGAGTCCATATAATTCTATTATATAATAAATGTATACACACCTAAGCACTAAGCACACCTAAAACGTTACAGAATTCACAGTTTAAAGTATGTGTACAGAGCAACAACAACAAGATGTTGAGTCAAGCTGTGATACCGAACAGGACCACACGGAGACGCCAAAAAACAACTCCTAAATCAACCGCTTTGACTACATAAACCTACAATTACTAAACACAACAACGCACACATGACAAATCAAACATTATCTTTCTTGAGTGTGTGTGGAAACAACGCGAATGTACTGAAATGTGTCTGTACATGAACGGAGCGTGCGGTCAGTGATCTAGAGCGCGCACACACAGTTTGTTCTTTGTGCATCAATATAACAGACTCTCATGTGCTTACTGTACGACTCCTGTACGTCACCGACATTGCGCTCTTTAGAAACAAAATCGCAGAATACGACAGAGCTCGTGTTTTAAAGCAAAGCACACGCTGGAATTAATAATTCACTAAAAATGCAATGCGAGTCTCTATTCTCTCTGATATCTCTGCTGTGATCAGCCGGGCCTTCTTTACATTAGCACTGTTTGAATGATTTCGATTACTGGATCACTGAAAACTTTCCCAGAGTTTAACAGCTTTAAATGGCCTGATCACAAACAGAGAAGCAGAATCGGGTTAAAGATTAGAATGGAAATTTCCTCCTACCAGAGGTACTTGTAGATGCTCACTGTGATTGTGATAAACTCCCGACTTCTAAGATCCTCTAACTGCGTGATGAAAATTACATTAATGACGCAGCTTCTTCTGTAATTTATTTGCGTTAAATTATTTTAACGCATTAAGGACTTTAAATGTTAACATGTTAATGGTGACAGCCCTAATTCAGATGCATTCAATTGTCATGCAACTACAATTTATTTGAATGTAATCATAATCTTATGTTCATGTTGATTAACAAAAAGTGACATTGTAATTAAAAGTATATAAGATTTATTTTAGGCTTACTTATTGTGATCTTGGTTACATAATTGCAATTTAACTCTTGAATATTCCTTCCTAAATACACAGAAAGAACTCAGAGACAAAAACTTTTTTTAATTTTTCATCTTATGCCACGAGAAAATAACACAATAAAATAAATAATGTTCACTGATAAAAAATTATAATAATAATAATAACAAATATATATGTATATATACATATCAGCTACTTGTAATAATATGAGCTATCAGCGCTATAAAAAGAAAGCAGAGGATCACAGTCTTCTTAATTTTTAGATATTATAATTGTTTGGCTACTTGATTTAATTCTCAAAAACAATACATGCTCTTAGTTACTAAATCAGGAACATTTTTGTGTGAATATCTGTTCACTTTCATCAGTGTGTAAAGTCTATCAGAGAGGTTGAATTCTGCCCAGATGAAATAGGAAACAGGAGGTGAGAAGGAAAACCTGAGGCAAATGAACTGGTAGTCCCACAAGTCTTTAGAATGGTTTGCACAAGCGCACTCTTCATATATATGTAAAAGAGTGTGTATAAACAGGAAAATAAAGCACTGATAAACACTACAAATCAAAGTGGAAATTAACACAAGGATACTGTAACAGCAGTCAGCGGTAGAGCAGCCGTCTCTATCTCCACTCAAGCTCTCGCTCTTTACCTCTGCCTACATGCTCACATAAGAACAGCATACATACAATAACGCACTGTACACCACAGACAAAACCATCTTAAAGGCACATCAACATTTATGTCATAAACAGTATTTAACATTAGGTGGCCGTTACAAGTACATGGCTTTTAATTAAGCCTATTTGTTAAGCTTATTTTGTTTTCACTTCATGTGGCCATGTGGGCCTATATCCACTTGTGACACATTCATCTAACCTTATGTTGACCTGCTTTTGTGTGTTGATGTTAAAAACTTGTAACCCTGACTTGTGATACAAGCCACTAGTTGGACTGACTGACTTATCTTTGCCAATTTATATACATTTATGATTTTAGATCACAATTTAATGTTACACAGATTTAAACACTACAGGGATCATAATATTTAAAGTGTCTAAGCCTAAATGGGCATTTTTTTCTGAATGCATGCGTTTTATAGTTTATATACAGAGAAAATGTATAACCCATTATTTGTGCACAATGAAAAGTAATTTCAGTAAGAAAGCATGTGTTGGTGGAAAACAATGTGCAAGAGCAAAACAACAAATCAAAATGACATGAAAAAGAAGTCAAACAGTGAATAAATTGATATCTGATGAGTTTGGTTCACATATCCTCATTGTTATAATGAGAGAAAGAGTTTTTCTAAACCATGGATAGAAAAGTCCATATATGATGGGGTTTATGGTTGAGTTAATGTAACATAACCAGACAAACACTTCAAAAAGAGCAACTGGGGTGGAAAAGTTGATGTAGGGATCAATCATAGAGTTAACAAAAAATGGCAGCCAGCAAATAATAAAGGCACCCACTACAATACCGAGAGTTTTTGCTGCTTTGCGCTCAGATCGTCGAGAGCTCTTAAACGTGCTCTCATTTTCATGCTTGTTTGCGTCACCTATTGTTCTAATGTGCTTTCTTGCAATTACAAAAATTCTTGCATACAATCCAACCATGAAAGAACAAGGCAAGAAAAAAGTTAGTATCGTGTCCAAAACTGACCACAATGCATTGAAAAGCAGAGTGCAACTTCCCATACAGTATATGGATTCAATAAATTCCTCCAGTCCTTCCACATTAGCTTTTGAGTACACTAAACAATATGAATATAACGCAGCCACGCTCCAGCTTATCAGCACCATGACCCATGCAACAGGTATGGTTACTCTCGTAGGGTATTGAAGTGGATAACACACAGCCTGATGTCGATCAATAGCAATAAAAATTAGATGAAAAATAGACACAGATGTGAGAAATATGTCGAAACTGGAGTGAAGCAAACAGAAGGCATCTCCATAGTACCAGCAGCCATTGACAGTACGGATCATACTGAAAGGCATGACCACCAATCCAAGCAGCAGGTCCGCAAAAGCCAGAGACATCACCAGGATGTTAGTGGGAGTCTGGAGCTGTTTGAAGTGCGCTATGGAGATGATGACCACTGAATTTCCTAGAATGGTCACAGTCATCGCCGACACCAATATGAGATACAACACAGTCTGAGTGGACACAAGGTGTGTGCCTTTAAGACAAGAGTTGTTCACTGCAGGAAAACAAAACTCAGTGGGATCGTATTCTTGTGAAGATAAATCCATCCTGCCTGACTCAGGAAACAAGAACCTATAAAATTGTATTTAATTTAGTCTAGTTAGGCCTTTAAATACTCTTCATGCTCTTCTCTGACCCTCCCACATCATCACAGGGCAGCAAATGACAATCAAGCACTCATTAAAAATTAAGCATTAAAAAATATACAGACTAAAATTACATTATTTAAATGTCACTGTTTTTTCATATATATATATATATATATATATATATATCAAATATAATTGTATAAATGACAGGAGGAATGAAAGCTATACAGTTTATCTCAAGGAAAATCCAAATCATATCTGGAACTAATGAGCAAAGATGGCAGCAAATAGGTCACATTGTCACGATTCCCAGATGCTGTGTCCCAATTCAGAGGCTGCATACTTTGAAGGCCTTTTACCCCAGAATTCATAGATTAATTTGAGAGAAATTGGTGAATTACACTTTTAAACGCAAGTATTTTTCAACTTACTCTAATCATCTAATCATAGAAATATAAAAATAATCCATGCTAGTGTCTCGTTACATCATGGCCACCATGCCAGAATCTCATCTCGTCACATCATGGCTACCACGCCAGAGTCTCATCTCGTCACATCATGGCCACTATGCCAGAGTTTTGTCACGTCATGGCCGCCATGCCAGAGTCTCGTCACATCATGGCCACCATGCCAGAGACTCGCCGCCACACCATTTTTTTTAATTTATGAAAGAACACTGGTGTACTCTCAGTAAACTACTAGTTTAGTAGTTTTGTACCGCAAGTATACTTTTAAGTTCCCTTTCGAAAGGGAACTTGCACTGCTTCAGAGTGCTATGGGAAACACCTCAGCATGATTGATGACTGAAGCACTGTAAAATCACAGCAATCATATTGGCCGGCGACAGCCATGACGTCATACTAGTGCACCCTGGAAGTATAAAATGGGCGCCTAGAGAACATGTCATACTCTTCTTCGTCTTCAGGGACTGGTTTGCTGTAGTTCATGTGAGATTATCATAGCAAGTGACAATTGCTTCAGGAAGTGTGCCGATCCATATCTGAGATATCTGACCCCTTGAGGACTCACACGACCTGTGTGTTTCCTGTTTGGGGATCCATTGCACTGTGAGCATCTTCCGATGAGGACGCTCCACTCTTGTTTGTCTTTCTTCTTGAGGGAAGAAGGACAGGCAGCTGTGCCTGGTGGCTCTGGTCCCATTTGCACTGAGGCAGAGAAGAGAATGAGGTTGTGGGGATCTCAGCTGGAGCTTGCTGAGGAGTTTGAGAGAGGTATAAATCTCTTGTGCCCCTCGGTGGCTGACAGGAGTGCACTGCTGGAGGATGACGTATTGTCTCTAATGTCATCAGATCCAGCGGCCAGTGCTCTGTTGGCGGCAGCAGGGCAGGCTGGGGCTGCACTGCATTCAATGGCAGTGCTCCAATCTTACCAGGCAGACTTGCTGAGAGACTTGGACCAGGGTAAGGGTCTATTCCCTGATCTTCTTTCCTACAGATTTGGCTCACCATCGATGGCGGCGATGGTGGTGAAGGGAGTGGTGGTTTGGAATGTTCGAGGTTGTGTTGGGGTGTTTATTTCTAATGATAGTTTAAAATGTTTCAAATTGTATTGACGTGTTCTTCTCCGTTCAAACATAAAGTTACTGTTTTTAATTCTGTAGCAAACCTTTTTTGACTAAAACAAAGGACAATGCACTCAGGGTGAAAAGTCCAAGACTGTAACTGTTGACGCTATCTGTTTACTAGAAAAGTTACAGAAAGAAAGGGATGGGGCAAGGGGTTCTTGCATTCTTGTGTGCCGACTGCTGATTGGTATGGAGTAACCAATCAAGAAATCTGCCTGACAACAGTGGACTCGAGGGAGGAACTGAAAGTCAAGAACATATAAACTGTTTGCAAATGCTTGTGAGACATTCTGGACTGCCCAGATGTCAGCTTTTGGCATTGTGGTCCTGTAATCCTGAGCTCAGAGCTCTTTTGATTCTCTATTAAATCGATTCCAATTATTTACGAGTAGCGTCTTTCTTTGACTTGGCAAATCAACGGACTGGGGGGAAAGAATATTTCCAGCAGTGGCCATGGAGAGGCATCTGTGGGTGAACCTGGCGAGCATCAGGGAGAAAGAGAAGTCCTTTCTCCTAGATGCCCCGGTTTCGCCCTCTGAACTTTTCGGTACTTCCGTTGAGGCGGTGGTAGGAAAGTTCAGAGAGGTGAAGGCGCGCTCTGCTGCATTTAAAACCTTTATACCACATCGGTCCGAGTCTGCACCCAGACAGCCAGGGGGTCCTGGCCCGTCTCGATTTGAAGATCATAGGCAGGGCCAGAGAGAGAACGCTGCTGCTCGAGCGACTATAGATCAATGGTCTGCGTCTGGTCAAAAGTAACATTATTATCAATTAAGTCAACACACTTGCACTGTGTATAATGACATGTCTTGTACTTTGATATATACTTTCGTTGTTCAGTTTACCTGGATTTCCTGAGGTGAAACTCTGAGCACTCAGCTGATTTCTTGACGCCCAAGTCACGTGATTTCTGTTCAATCTTCCGTGTGCGCTCGGAAACATGAGCATTTGCAGGCTACTTTATACATTTTATTTTATTTTTATGTAAATTTCACATTGGTAAATGCAAGTTTACAAAAGGCAAACATCTTTTTATAGTCCTTGAAAAGATGTCAAAATCTAAAAATAGTAAAACAGTTAAAACTATTAAACCTCAAACATTTTCATATAAAAAACAAAATAATATAATGGTGCTTACATGCAAAGTATATTTTCTGTTTTAACATTGCATTGTAATACAAATGTAAATATATGTATACTATATATACACTATACATTTCTTTTCTTGTTCCTTCATGTTGAGGCATGTGAAATGTGTTTTGTTATACAGTAAGATATGGCTTTGTACATGCTTTTTGTTGACTAGGCTACTAGGATAGCTGTCTCTAAACACTTAACTTAGTAAAAAAAGATAGCACAATTCTTTTTATTTTAAAACATTTTTGCAAACTAGTTACAAATATAAAGCAGACTTCACAGAGAGCTACAGTAGCTACTCTTCACACTAATATCTGCTATTTCTAATGTTTTGTGTGTGTGTGAGTGAATTGTCATTCTAAACAAAGTGAATGAATGATGTAGGCCTATTAAGATAGAAGATCCATTTTTATCAAAAGATCTCAAATGCAATACAATATTTTGTTGTAATTCATATTAGCAGCCTTCAGGATATAAGTTCAACTGATTATGTGATGTCTTCAATATTTTTAGGCTAATCATCTTTCACCCATAGAATACATTTGGCGCATCATAAAGAGGAAGATGCGACAAAGAAGACCTAAGACAGTTGAGCAACTAGAAGCCTGTATTAGACAAGAATGGGACAACATTCCTATTCCTAAACTTGAGCAACTTGTCTCCTCAGTCCCCAGACGTTTGCAGACTGTTATAAAAAGAAGAGGGGATGCCACACAGTGGGAAACATGGCCTTGTCCCAACTTTGAGATGTGTTGACGCCATGAAATTTAAAAATCAACTTATTTTTTTCCTTTAAAATTATACATTTTCTCAGTTTAAACATTTGATATGTCATCTTTGTTGTATTCTGAATAAAATATTGAAATTTGAATCATTGCATTCTGTTTTTATTCACAATTTGTACAGTGTCCCAACTTTTTTGGAATCGGGTTTGTAGTAGGCCTACTTTAAAATTGAGTTAGATTCAGATGCATTCAATTATCATGCAACTACAATCTATCGCAATGTAATCCTAATCGTATGTTGTCACGATTTAAAAAAAAATAAAATAAAATAAAATAAAAATAAAAACCTAATAGTAGTCTAATGACACATACATTATATATAAAATGTATATGTATGTATCATTAGACTACTATTAGATTTTTTTTGAAGCTTACTTACTTATTTTAAATCGCAATTAATCACACTTTGGTTGTGATAATTTCACTTAATTTACGAAATTAAGCATACACCATTTATCTAATTAAACGTTCATTTTGTCATCATTTGCAATATCCAGCAAAGTAAACAATCAGACTGAAGGGTGATTCTCACAAAGTTGTTTTTCTGCAAGCTTCAAGGATCATTGGAGACAAAGGACACCAAATATAAGGAGTCCATATAATTCTATTATATAATAAATGTATACACACCTAAGCACTAAGCACACCTAAAACGTTACAGAATTCACAGTTTAAAGTATGTGTACAGAGCAACAACAACAAGATGTTGAGTCAAGCTGTGATACCGAACAGGACCACACGGAGACGCCAAAAAACAACTCCTAAATCAACCGCTTTGACTACATAAACCTACAATTACTAAACACAACAACGCACACATGACAAATCAAACATTATCTTTCTTGAGTGTGTGTGGAAACAACGCGAATGTACTGAAATGTGTCTGTACATGAACGGAGCGTGCGATCAGTGATCTAGAGCGCGCACACACAGTTTGTTCTTTGTGCATCAATATAACAGACTCTCATGTGCTTACTGTACGACTCCTGTACGTCAGACATTGCGCTCTTTAGAAACAAAAATCGCAGAATACGACAGAGCTCGTGTTTTAAAGCAAAGCACACGCTGGAATTAATAATTCACTAAAAATGCAATGCGAGTCTCTATTCTCTCTGAAATCTCTGCTGTGATCAGCCGGGCCTTCTTTACATTAGCACTGTTTTGGACTGTTTGAATGATTTCGATTACTGGATCACTGAAAACTTTCCCAGAGTTTAACTCTGGGCCTGATCCCAAACAGAGAAGCAGAATCGGGTTAAAGATTAGAATGGAAATTTCCTCCTACCAGAGGTGCTTGTAGATGCTCACTGTGATTGTGATAAACTCCCGACTTCTAAGATCCTCTAACTGCATGATGAAAATTACGTTAATTCTTCTGTAATTTATTTGTGTTAAATTATTTTAACGCGTTAAGGACTTTAAATGAATTGCATGTGTTAACGTGTTAATGGTGACAGGGTCCCGACCCAGCGCTTTAGTGGGTTTACGCGGTACAGCTGGTCCTCTTTTCTCCTCCCTGGCTGCCGCACATGGTAGGTAACGGGGCCAACCTTCTCTGTGATGGTGTACGGCCCCTGCCAGGTGGCCAGGAACTTACAGGCGGCCGTGGAGACCAGGACCATAAAGCTAGAACTCCCGTGGCTGGGCCGCCCGGTTGTAATGTCACTGCTGGGCCTGCTGGGCCTTGGTGAGGTGTTCCTGGACAATGGTCATGACTCGGTCGATCCGCTCTCGCATCTCCCGCACCTGTTCCACCGTGGTCCGGTGTACCGCCCGTTGTTGCTCCCAGGCCGAATAGGCCACGGGGCTGTCGGCCGAAGAGGAGCTCGAAGGGGGTAAAGCCAGTGGACGCTTAACCTCCCGGATACCGAAGAGCATATAGGGCAACATCTTGTCCCAGTCCCGTGTGTCTTCGGCAGCCACCCGACATAGCATCTGCTTGAGGGTTTGGTTGAACCACTCGATGAGCCTATCGGTCTGGGGGTGGTACACAGAAGTGCAAAGTTGTTGGACCTTCAGGAGCTTGCAGAGGTCAGCCATAATCCGGGACATAAACGGGTGCCCTGGTCAGTCAGTATCTGGGAGGGGATGCCGAGAACGACTGCACAGTAGAAACAGCTCCTGGGTGACGGTTTTTGCGGTGGCTTTGCGAAGGGGAATGGCCTCAGGGTAGCGGGTGGCATAATTCACGATGACCAGGATGTATTCATACCCCCGGGCGGACTTCGGGAGCGGCCCTACCAGATCCATCCCAATCCGCTCGAAGGGCACCTCAATGATAGACAGCGGTATCAGTGGGGTGGGGGGAAGGAGACACGGAGATGTCCATTGGCAGGTTGGGCAGGCCTGACAGAAACGCTTGACTTCCATTTTTCACTACGAAGTGAGGAGTTGGGTGGGGTGCTGGCTGGAGTTCTTTCCCCTCTGCAACTCATACTTGGGTGCAGCAGTGTTTCAACAGGTCATCTTCGTGTTGCTCCTTGGCGAAGGCCCCGGCCCCAGTCACCTGCTGGTAGAGATCAAAATAGAGGTTAGCGCTCCGGGGGGGGTGACTCCTTTGGGCTGTCCGAGGCCAGCAACATGGAGCGACGACGGTGCTTCCTCGGGGTCCTCCATTTTGGGCGGTTCCCGGCAGGGCTGGCAGGCTGAGTGGTGGCGGCGATCAGATGATCGAACCCCTGCCAGTCCCTTCCAAGAAGGACTGGAATGGGCAAATCTCTAACAATTCCAACTTCCACCGGTCAGGCGCCGGGTGGCGCTGTGATGGTGATGCGCTGCGCCGGAACTTCCCTGGTGTCGCTGTGCACACAGGTGATGGGCAGTTTTGCTTTGATTTCGGCTTGCGGGGGCAGGACAGTTGCCTTGACTAGGCTGACCACACTGAGTCCAGAAGGGCGAGAAATTAACTTTCACTTCCGCCCACGGCATGTCTTCAGTGCGCTCGCTCCCCAACCTCCCGGTGTTGTTGACCTCCGCCAGCTCGATGGCCACGGCAAGTTCGTTGATATTAGTGGGGTTCCGCATACCGGCTGCCTGACAAAGTGGGCAGGGAAGGGCTCGAAGGAGGCGGTCGACCACCACGCGCTCCGCTACCTGATGTGTAATGGGACACCCAGCCAGTGTTGAGCAAGGCAATGGAGGTTGGCAGCTTGAGCCCAGGGCAGCTGTCACAGATCGTAAGTCCATTCATGGAAGAGTTGAGCGGCGCTGAGCGGTGACAACCCAACCCGGCCTAGGATCTCTTTCTTCAGTTCCTCATAGGAAGTACTCTGCTTGGGGTTAAGTGCGAAGTACACCTGGGTCCAGTTGGGTCCACAGATCGAACCCGGAAGTGTAAACTCAGCGTGGTGGGATTGTTGTCGGTGTCTTCTTCACTGCAATACCCACATTTTCCACCAGTGTGACAGGGTGAAGAAGCACACGACACGAGGATACAGGTAAGTTCCCCGAAGGGTGGACTTTTTATTAAGGAGATGGTGAGATAAAATGAAACTGAAAAGTGGCGTGGCGTGGGTGCTCGGTGCTCTCTCCTCTTTCCTGGTGCTCTGTGCGCGGTGTGGTGTGGGTCCATGGTCTCGCTTCGTGGCAGGGCTGGCGGTCACGCGCTGCTCTCTGCAGGAGTAAACACAAGGGCACCCATTAGCCAAGGCTTCCGGAGACATCTCTCATCTCTCCGTCTGTTTGCCACGCTTATCAAGCTGCCGCCTTGATGGGACGCAGGTGTGGCCGCTCAGCCCGTGACGAGCAGGTGCAGGTGTGGCTGCTCGGTTCCCAGGGCGACGCTGATGAGTACTCAGGACACGTGTCACAATATATATATATATATATATATATATATATATATATATATATATATATATATATATATATATATATATATATATATATATATATATATATATATATATATATATATATATCAGCTACTTGTAATAATATGAGCTATCAGCGCTATAAAAAGAAAGCAGACGATCACAGTCTTCTTCATTTTTAGATATTATAATTGTTTGGCTACTTGATTTAATTCTCAAAAACAATACATGCTCTTAGTTACTAAATCAGGAACATTTTTGTGTGAATATCTGTTCACTTTCATCAGTGTGTAAAGTCTATCAGAGGGTTGAATTCTGCCCAGATGAAATAGGAAACAGGAGGTGAGAAGATAAACCTGAGGCAAATGAACTGGTAGTCACTACAGCGCACTCTTCACATATATGTAAAAGAGTGTGTATAAACAGGAAAATAAAGCACTGATAAACACTACAAATCAAAGTGGAAATTAACACAAGGATACTGTAACAGCAGTCAGCGGTAGAGCAGCCGTCTCTATCTCCACTCAAGCTCTCGCTCTTTACCTCTGCCTACATGCTCACATAAGAACAGCATACATACAATAATGCACTGTACACCACAGACAAAACCATCTTAAAGGCACATCAACATTTATGTCATAAACAGTATTTAACATTAGGTGGCCGTTACAAGTACATGGCTTTTAATTAAGCCTATTTGTTAAGCTTATTTTGTTTTCACTTCATGTGGCCATGTGGGCCTATATCCACTTGTGACACATTCATCTAACCTTATGTTGACCTGCTTTTGTGTGTTGATGTTAAAAACTTGTAACCCTGACTTGTGATACAAGCCACTAGTTGGACTGACTGACTTATCTTTGCCAATTTATATACATTTATGATTTTAGATCACAATTTAATGTTACACAGATTTAAACACTACAGGGATCATAATATTTAAAGTGTCTAAGCCTAAATGGGCATTTTTTTCTGAATGCATGCGTTTTATATTTTATATACAGAGAAAAATGTATAACCTTGTTCCAATTTTTTTACACTGTTCATTATTTGTGCACAATGAAAAGTAATTTCAGTAAGAAAGCATGTGTTTGTGGAAAACAATGTGCAAGAGCAAAACAACAAATCAAAATGACATGAAAAAGAAGTCAAACAGTGAATAAATTGATATCTGATGAGTTTGGTTCACATATCCTCATTGTTATAATGAGAGAAAGAGTTTTTCTAAACCATGGATAGAAAAGTCCATATATGATGGGGTTTATGGTTGAGTTAATGTAACATAACCAGACAAACACTTCAAAAAGAGCAACTGGGGTGGAAAAGTTGATGTAGGGATCAATCATAGAGTTAACAAAAAACGGCAGCCAGCAAATAATAAAGGCACCCACTACAATACCGAGAGTTTTTGCTGCTTTGCGCTCAGATCGTCGAGAGCTCTTAAATGTGCTCTCATTTTCATGCTTGTTTGCATCACCTATTGTTCTAATGTGCTTTCTTGCTATTATAAAAATTCTTGCATACAATCCAACCATGACAGAACAAGGCAAGAAAAAACCTATTAATGTGTCTAAAGCCCCCCACAATGCATTGAAAAGCAGAATGCAACTTCCCATACAGTATATGGATTCAATAAATTCCTCTAGTCCTTCCACATTAGCTTTTGAGTACACTAAACCATATGAGTATAACGCAGCCACGCTCCAGCTTATCAGCACCATGACCCATGCAACAGGTATGGTTACTCTCGTAGGGTATTTAAGTGGATAACACACAGCCTGATGTCGATCAATAGCAATAAAAATTAGATGAAAAATAGACGCAGTTGTGAGAAATATGTCGAAACTGGAGTGAAGCAAACAGAAGGCATCTCCATAGTACCAGCAGCCATTGACAGTACGGATCATACTGAAAGGCATGACCACCAATCCAAGCAGCAGGTCCACAAAAGCCAGAGACATCACCAGGATGTTAGTGGGAGTCTGGAGCTGTTTGAAGTGCGTTATGGAGATGATGACCACTGAATTTCCTAGAATGGTCACAATCATCGCTGACACCAATATGAGATACAACACAGTCTGAGAGGACACAAGGTGTGTGCCTTTAAGACAAGAGTTGTTCACTGCAGGAAAACAAAACTCAGTGGGATCGTATTCTTGTGAAGATAAATCCATCCTGCCTGACTCAGGAAACAAGAACCTATAAAATTGTATTTAATTTAGTCTAGTTAGGCCTTTAAATACTCTTCATGCTGTTCTCTGACCCTCCCACATCATCACAGGGCAGCAAATGACAATCAAGCACTCATTAAAAATTGAGAATTAAAAAAATATACAGACTGAAATTGCATTATTTAAATGTCACTGTTTTGTCCATTACTCAATAATCATTCATCTTAGCACATAAAACATTTATATTTCAAATATAATTGTGTAAATGAAAGGAGAAATGAAAGCTATACAGTTTATCTCATGGCAAATCCCAAAAATATCTGCAAAGATAGATCATGTCACAATTCCCCGATGCTGCATCCTGATTCAGAGACTGCATACTTCGAAGGCCGCATTCGAAGGCCGTTTGCGTCACAGTTGCGTAACGAATGCAGATCCAATTTGAAGGCTCCTTCAAATGTGGCCTTCGTTTCCCGTGAAATGAAGGATACAACAGATGGATCTGTGTGGCCTTTTACCCCAGAATTAATAGATTTTTTTGAGAGAAATTGCTGAATTACTCTTTTAAACGTAATTATTGGGTTTCAACTTACTCTAAGAATCTAATCACAGAAATATAATATAAATAATCCATGCCAGTGTCTTGTTACATCATGGCCACCACACCAGAGTCAGATCATGCCATTATGCCACAGTCTCGTCTGGTCATGTCATGGCCGCCACGGCAGAGTCTCATCTCGTCACATCATGGCCGCTATGCCAGAGTCTCGTCTCATCACATCATGGCCACTGCGCCAGAGTCTTGTCACATCATGGCTGGCATGCCAGAGTCTCGTCTCATCACGTCATGTTGTGTTAACTTAAAGAAAACTTACAAGTATACTTGCAGTATAAAACTACTAAACTAGTAGTTTACTGAGAGTACATTTCAAAGTGTACATTTCAAAGTGTACATTTCAAAGTCTCGCCTCATCACATCATGGCCGTCACGCCACAGTCTCGTCTCATCACATCATTGTCGTCATGCCAGAGTCTCGTCTCATCATGTCATGGCCACCATGCCAGAGTCTCGTCTCATCACGTCATGGCCGCCACACCACGTCAGAGTCTTGTCTCATCACATCATGGCCGGCCACGCCACGCCAGAGTCTTGTCTCATCACATCATGGCCGGCCACGCCACGCCAGAGTCTCATCTCATCACGTCATGGCCGCCACACCACACCAGAGTCTTGTCTCATCACATCATGGCCGCCACGCCAGAGTCTCATCTCATCACATCATGGCCGGCCACGCCATGCCAGAGTCTCGTCTCATCACGGCTACCCCACAAGTATACGTTTAAGTGTACTAAGTGTAACAGCAGTAAACTTTAAGTGCACAACTAGTTCACAACTATATTTCTCATTTGTACTGCATACAAAAAGTATACTAGTTTACTATTTTAATACTTGTAGTACATTTTTTTTTTTCATTTATGAAAGTACACTTTGAAATGTACTCTCAGTATACTACTAGTTTAGTAGTTTTATACTGCAAGTATACGTGCAAGTTTTCTTTAAGTTAACAACATCATACTTATAGTTTACTATTTATATATTATTTTTGCACTTATACTTAAGTATACTATTATGCTCCTATTTAGGTATTAATTTTTATACTTAAAATATAGCTTTAAATTTAACTCCATTTTTAAAACATTTTATTCTAGCTTTGTGCATCCTTTTTTATCAACACTTGAATGTGGGCAAGCATTTTAAACAAAAAGCTGAGAAAATCGCATTTTTGTCAAATACTATGTCCAGATCGGATTCAGAATGATGATCAAAACACAGATGGAGAACATCGAGTTCATCAACAGCCCTAAAGCTCACCATTTGTTTCCTCTTCATGGGTTAGATATTTCATTCGGTAACGTTAGGCAGTTTATATGCTGTTTAATGTTATAATAAGCAATCTTCTATCACTTGTTTATGCTTCTCCTTTGTCTGTGTTTTGATCCTGAGATTTTGTACTGTTTCAGAAGATGCATAAGAGTGCCCCCTATGTATAACAGTAAAAACATTGATGACATTGATGACACTGTTAACATTCAGTCAACAGTGGGGAAAGAGTAAAGTAGATCTTAAGTAAATTCCAAGTACACTACCAGTGGACTAGCCTACACAAAAATTCAGATACTCAGAATGAGGAACATATCTGTTTTCTTCATAAATCAATATTTTTATGCAATTTTAATGCAAGTTTATAAGACGTAAAACTACGTGAAAAAGCATCTATTAGGCTACTCAATCAAAAGAGTAAACAACTACAAGCCAAGTATACATAGAATAATTAATTATACCTTTAAGTATATCTCAATCAAAAGACTGAGTACAAGTATAGGCCAAATATACTTTGACATTTCTGTTTGTATAAGTCAAGTATACTTAAGTGCAATTTTAAGTATATTTCAGAGAAGTATATATTGAGATGTGTTTATAATCATGCTCTTGCAAACTATTATAACTCTAAATGTCAGAGAAAATGTTTTTAAACAAAGACTGAAGCTGTTGTTGGAAGTTGTCAGAAGCTGGTGGTGATGTTGAAGTCATGTGACCATGGTGTAGTTTAGTTTTAACTTCTGCCGACTGTCTTTACACTTGAAAATTTATAAAATATCGGGTTCATTTGTGAAGATTATCAGGATGAAAAAACGTGACAATCCTAAACTTTTTTTTTGTTAGTCACAGAGCTTATTGTCTGCAATAATTCAAAGCCAATGGAAAAAAAAAGTTTTTTCGAGGGAACCAGGGTGATACTAACTTCGGGTTGGCCTACAAAAATACATCATTACTGCAGCACTCTATGCAAATACTGTTTATAAGTGTGCAAGGATTCTTTCTTTTTTCCTCATATAGGCCTACTAATTGAGTGGACTTACTAAATGAGTGAGTTTTTGGACATGGTATTTATGTATGTTTATGTTTAAAATACAGTCATGTCTGCTTTACAACTTCACAACTGAACTAAGATGGACTGCTTTTTTCTTCAAAACATTGAAAAAGTAAAATTTTTATATAGGCCACTGTTTTGATCTTTTTCACAGATAAAACATATTTTACACTGTTCTTTATTTATGTGAATTCAGATCGCAATGAAATAAAGTCAAACAGTGAAAACAGAGACGAGTTTGGTTCAAATATCCTCATTGTTATAATGAGAGAAAGAGTTTTTCTAAACCATGGATAGAAAAGACCATATATGATGGGATTTATGGTTGCGTTAATGTAGCCTAACCAGACAAACACTTCAAAAAGATAATAAAAAAATGGAAGCCAACAAATAATAAAGGCACCCATGACCATACCATATTTTTGCTGCTTTATGCTCAGAACATTGAGAGCTTTTAAACACATTGTCCTTTTCATGCTGGTTTGCCTCACCGATTGTTCTTACATGTTTTTTTGCAACTATAAAAATCCTCACATATAGTCCAACCATGACAGAACAAGGCATGCAAAAAGTTAATAATGTGTCTAAAACTGAACAAAATGTACTGAAAGGTACACTGCAGCTTCCTATACAGTGTCTTGATTTGATGCAATTTGTATATAATGTCAAGCATAATGCACAGTAATACACTGCAAGTGTGCCAGAAATCAGATTTTAGATCACCCTTTAATTGATCACAGATTAAACATCTGAGTTTACACTGTTCTTTATGTGATATGCAAAAGGATAAAGGAAGCATCAGTGTGCTGCACAGTGAGATCAGAAATGGAATCAAACAGTGAAAACATTAATATCAGACGAGTTTGGTTCAAATATTTTCATTGTTATAATGAGAGAAAGGGTTTTTCTAAACCATGGATAGAAAAGTCCATATATGATGGGGTTTATAGTTGAGTTAATGTAACCTAACCAGACAAACGCTTCAAAAAGAGCAACAGGGGTGGAAAAGTTGATGTAGGGATCCATCAGAGAGTTAATAAAAAATGGCAGCCAGCAAATAATAAAGGCACCCACTACAATACCGAGAGTTTTTGCTGCTTTGCGCTCAGATCGTCGAGAGCTCTTAAACGTGCTCTCATTTTCATGCTTGTTTGCGTCACCTATTGTTCTAATGTGCTTTCTTGCAATTACAAAAATTCTTGCATACAATCCAACCATGACAGAACAAGGCAAGAAAAAAGTTAGTATCGTGTCCAAAATGGACCATAATGCATTGAAAAGCAGAGTGCAACTTCCCATACAGTATATGGATTCAATAAACTCCTCCAGTCCTTCCACATTAGCTTTTGAGTACACTAAACCATATGAGTATAACGCAGCCATGCTCCAGCTTATCAGCACCATGACCCATGCAACAGGTATGGTTATTCTCGTAGGGTATTGAAGTGGATAACACACAGCCTGATGTCGATCAATAGCAATAAAAATTAGATGAAAAATAGACACAGATGTGAGAAATAAGTCGAAACTGGAGTGAAGCAAACAGAAGACATCTCCATAGTACCAGCAGCCATCGACAGAACGGATCATACTGAAAGGCATGACCACAAATCCAAGCAGCAGGTCCGCTAGAGCCAGAGACATCACCAGGATGTTAGTGGGAGTCTGGAGCTGTTTGAAGTGCGCTATGGAGATGATGACCACCGAATTTCCTAGAATGGTCACAGTCATCGCCGACACCAATATGAGATACAACACAGTCTGAGTGGACACAAGGTGTGTGCCTTTAAGACAAGAGTTGTTCACTGCAGGAAAACAAAACTCAGTGGGATCGTATTCTTGTGAAGATAAATCCATCCTGCTTGTCTATAAGAACCTATAAAATGGTGTTTTATTTAGTCTAGTTAGGCCTTTAAATACTCTTCATGCTCTTCTCTGACCCTCCCACATCATCACAGAGCAGCAAATGACAATCAATCACTCATTAAAAAAATAAGCATTAAAAAATATACAGACTGAAATGACATTATTTAAATGTTACTGTTTTGTCCATTACTCAATAATCATTAATAAAAAAATAAAAAAAATATATTTCAAAAATAATTGTGTAAATGACAGGAGGAATGAAAGCTATACAGTTTATCTCATGGAAAATCCAAAAAATATCTGGAACTAATGAGCAAAGATGGCAGCAAATAGGTCACATTGTCACGATTCCCAGATGCTGCATCCCAATTCAGAGGCTGCATACTTCGAAGGCTTTTTACCTCAGAATTCATAGATTTTTTTGAGAGAAATTGGTGAATTGGGTATCAACTTACTCTAATCATCTAATCATAGAAATATAAAAATAATCCATGCTAGTGTCTCGTTACATCATGGCCACCATGCCAGAATTTCATCTCGTCACATCATGGCTACCACGCCAGAGTCTCATCTCGTCACATCATGGCCACTACGCCAGAGTCTTGTCACGTCATGGCCGCCACGCCAGAGTCTCGTCACATCATGGCCACCAGGCCAGAGTCTCGCCGCCACACCATTTTTTTCATTTATGAAAGAACACTGGTGTATTCTCAGTAAACTACTAGTTTAGTAGTTTTGTACCGCAAGTATACTTTTAAGTTTAACTTGCACTGCTTCAGAGCGCTATGTGAAACACCTCAGCGTGACTGATGACTGAAGCACTGTAAAATCACAGCAATTGTATTGACCGGCGACAGCCATGACGTCATACTAGTGCGACCCGGAAGTATAAAATGGGCGTCTAGAGAACACATCATACTCTTCTTCGTCTTCAGGGACTGGTTTGCTGTAGTTCACGTGAGATTATCATGGCAAGTGACAATCGCTTCAGGAAGTGTGCCGATCCATATCTGAGATATCTGACCCCTTGAGGACTCAAGGTGAAGAGCATGCACGCTCGGTCTTTGAGGGATCCGTTGTACTGTGAGCATCTTCCGATGAGGACGCTCTTGTTTGTCTTTCTTCTTGAAGGAAGAAGGACAGGCAGCTGTGCCTGGTGGCTCTGGTCCCATTTGCGCTGAGGCAGAGAAGAGACTGAGGTTGTGGGAATCTCAGCTGGAGCTTGTTGAGGAGTTTGAGAGAGGTATAAATCTCTTACGTCCCTCGGCGGCTGACAGGAGTGCACTGCTGAAGGATGACGTATTGTCTCTAATGTAATTAGATTAGGTGGTGGTAGGAAAGTTCAGAGAGGTGAATGCACGCTCTGCTGCATTTAAAACCTTTATACCACATCGTTCCGAGTCTGCACCCAGACAGTCAGGGGGTCCTGGCCCATCTCGATTTGAAGATCATAGGCAGGGCCAGAGAGAGAACGCTGCTGCTCGAGCGACCATAGATCAATGGTTTGCGTCTGGTAGAGGCAGATAACATCGCCTCCCTCTCTGAGGGTTGCTACAACTACCCTCTTTATCTGCCTTCCCCCTCTTCGTTTTTAACATGGGCTGGACCAATGATGGAATCAATATTCTAATGGTCTGGCTAAGACCTTTTGTTTAATAACAAAAGTCATTGAGCATGGCAGGCCTCCTCTTAATATTAGAGTTGTGAAGGCTTAAGACAGGTAAGAGCTGTTTATATCTCCCCGTAATAGTGTGTTATTTTGTAGAGATTTCGAGACTTCGTTTTAAGTATAGCAGAGTTGTTGGTTTTTGAGCCTCCTCTAGCTGGCCTCTAGAGGGCGTAGTTAGGCCATGAAACTCCCTAAATAACAGGGGGAGTGTTGGTTGGCCTCCGTTCCCTCAGGCCTTTACAAAGTATTATGTATGTATGTGTATTGGTAGTTTAGAACCCGTGGTGTGCGTTGCAGACTTTCTCTCTCTCAGTTTAAGAGTCATTCAGCTAAAGTCTCCGCCCCCAGAGCTCAGCATAGATACATATATATTTTTCAAGATACATATATATATGCTAGAGGTCAGAGGAGAATGGGCTGACTGATTCAAGCTGATAGAAGAGCAACTTTGACTGAAATAACCACTCATTACAACCGAGGTATGCAGCAAAGCATTTGTGAAGCCACAACACCCACAACCTTGAGGCGGATGGGCTACAACAGCAGAAGACCCCACCGGTTACCACTCATCTCCACTACAAATAGGAAAAAGAGGCTACAATTTGCACAAGCTCACCAAAATTGGACAGTTGAAGGCTGGAAAAATGTTGCCTGGTTTGATGAGTCTCGATTTCTGTTGAGATATTCAGATGGTAGAGTCAGAATTTGGCGTAAACAGAATGAGAACATGGATCCATGGATCCATCAAGCCTTGTTACCACTGTGCAGGCTGGTGGTGGTGGTGTAATGGTGTGGGGAATGTTTTCTTGGCACACTTTAGGCCCCTTAGTGCCAATTGGGCATCGTTTAAATGCCACAGCCTACCTGAGCATTGTTTCTGACCATGTCCATCCCTTTATGACCACCATGTACCCATTCTCTGATGGCTACTTCCAGCAGGATAATGCACCATGTCACAAAGCTCGAATCATTTCAAATTGGTTTCTTGAACATGACAATGAGTTCACTGTACTAAAATGGCCCCCACAGTCACCAGATCTCAACCCAATAGAGCATCTTTGGGATGTGGTGGAATGGGAGCTTCGTGCCCTGGATGTGCATCCCACAAATCTCCATCAACTGCAAGATGCTATCCTATCAATATGGGCCAACATTTCTAAAGAATGCTTTCAGCACCTTGTTGAATCAATGCCACTTAGAATTAAGGCAGTTCTGAAGGCGAAAGGGGGTCAAACACAGTATTAGTATGATGTTCCTAATAATCCTTTAGGTGAGTGTATATATATATGTTTTTTTTTTTTTTTTTGAGAAGACAAAGAAGTGGATGAAATGTTCTCTAGGTGCCCCTTTTATACTTCCAGGTTGCACTAGTATGACGTCATGGCTGTCGCGGGCCCAATGTGATTGCCGTGATTTTACAGTGCTCCCATAGTGCTCTGACGCAGTTTCTCGTTTTCTTTAAGTTAAAGGGATAGTTCTACCAGAAAGACTTGGGAGGCGAGATAAAGTAACAATGTGTTAATTTATTAACAAACGAGCAAGTATTATATTAAGAGGTTCTTTGGTGTAGGCCCCATCTGTAGCTCATGTCTAGAGGGTATTGGACTCTACATCTCCTGCCTGAAGATGAAGGCAGGGGCAGAGCCAATCCCCTGGAAGGTATGGGCAGGGACCATCCTAGTGGTGCTGGGGAGGATGGTCCCTGTATGTATGTAAATGTTGGCGTCAGCATCTGCGACGTGTAAGTACCGATCTTTTACACTCCCGGTATTAGAACATGATAGGTTAGATCTGAAGTGATGTAACATTTAAGTCTTCCTGGCAGAACTTACGCTAGAGCTTTAAATTCACCCCCCCAAAAAATTATCCCATAATTTATTCCCTCAAGCTTAGTATATGACAGTATATGACTAGGAGTATATGACATTCTTCAGACAAATACAATCTGAGTTATATTTAAAAATGTCCTGGCAAATCCAAGCATTATGATGGCAGTAAATGGCTTCCCAAAATTTGCCCAAAAAAGTGCATCCATCCATTATAAAAGTAGTCCACATGGCTCAGAGGGGTTAATAAAGGCCTTCTGAAGTGAATCAATGGGTGTTTGTAAGAAAAATATAAATTTTTAACATGTTAACATGTATCTAACATGTTTAACATGTATCTAGCTTCCGGCTGAACGCCTTCTGTATTTAATTTTTTTAATAAAATTTTTTTAATTCTAACTTTATGCATCCTATTTTATCAACACTTGAATGTGGGTAAATTTAATAAAAAAGCAATATTTTAAACAAAAAGCTGAGAAAATCGCATTTTTGTCGCATCAGGAGCAACGCAAGTGTTTTTTGCTAGTTTCAGCCCGATGCAGTTATCATTTTCATGTCCTACTGTTCAATAGCAAATGCACTTGTGCACATCTGTTCGCCCATGGGTGTGCTGGTCTAAAACAAGGTGTGTTCAGGCACATTGTTGGCATGTTGCCATTTTGAGACAAATTAAGGCAACTGAGGCGACTGCGCTATTGACCAAAAGAAACCTGGTCTAAAGTCAATAGCGCAGTATTTTTTGTGTTATTTAAAAGGCACGTTAGTAATATGCCGCTATAGGCAGGGTGCACAACGTGCGTACACTCTGCTTATTACACACACAGGGCAGCAGCAAACAAACATGCCGAATATTAAAAAGAAAAGTATTATAATGTAAAAGATTATTATTGTGTACATAAAAATAAAAATGCCTACATGTATCAGAATTACCTATTTGCAGTAATGACGAATGAAATTGGCTACTTATTTAACCAATCGTGGCAATACATACATGTATTTAAACTGACTTGTCAGGTTGAGGGTGTCTATATTCTGCCATGTAAATAGCAAATCCACCATGGTGCAAGGGCAACTGGCTTTTAAAGGGAATGGGAGATGAGAATCTGATTTGGTTTATTGCACATTACGCCCAAAACACACCCATGACTCATTTAGAGAATAGGGACAACCCTTTTAGACTATACACCGGACATGCCGACCATTTTTCCTGTTGTTAAACTAGCAAAAGTGGATTCAGACACACAGGCTAAGTGCACCTGCGCCATGCGCTTTAGACCATGCGCTTCGTTAAAATAGGGCCATATGTCTGGATCGGAATCAGAATGATGTTCAAAACACAGATGGGGAAGATTGAATCCATCAACACTCCCAAAGCTTCACAGTCTTTTCCTCTTCATGGGTTAGATATTTCATTCAGTAACATTAGGCATCTTATATGCTGTTTAATGTTTGATGATCGCATTATTTTACATTTACATAAGCAATCTTCTATCACTTGTTTCTACTACTTCTTAATCTGTGTTTTGATCTGGAGATTCTGAACTGCTTCCTGCTTAGCTACGGTTTGGACACTCTTGCTTATTGCTCTACACTTTGCTCTGTCGCTTTTATATTTTATCTCCTAATTTTAACTTCAGCAAATCAGCACAGTGCTCAAATGACAAAGCTTGACATCAATGATAAAATTAGAAACTCTGATGACTGGAAGATTACTACAAAAAAGCAGAATTGTTTTTTATCCAACCAGCCTCCCACTGCCATCAGCTTGCATTCCGGAGAAGGGAAAACACAGCTGCCTACATTCAAAAGGATAAGAAAATGTCTCTTCTATTTCAAGAATCTACTTGCTGCACAAACTGTCAAATACTTTTACAAAGGATTGCATTTCTTGAAACAAAGTTACTTGCGGGGCTACCAAACAAGATGGAATACAGAGCAGAGCTTTGTCATGGACGCCCTCAGCATACAGCCGGTGAGTCCCATGAATCTAGTGCTCCTCAACAGGCCATAATGAGTGTAGAGAAACAAGCCGTAACTGATCAACACACTAATCAAGGAGGTGCAGACCCAAAAGCACTCGAGACATCAGATTGTCACAAGCATCACATATTGCCAAGGATTGCAAACACTGGTTTCCTACCATTGCCTATACATCTTGAAAACAGATTTGAAGTATTAATGAATGTGGGCGAGGAATCCCCAAACATGATTAATGTGATTGAACACAAATTGAATCAGGACGCAGCTAACACTGATGCTAACAGGCACTCAAGGTCGAGCAGACAGCGACACTCAGCTCAGAGTGCAGTCGAGCCAACTCTGATAGTGGGTGACTCCATGATCAGAAACATTAGCAGCAGGGATACAACTACGTGCTTCCACAAACTTCCACAAGCAACAGTTTCTGATGTTGCAGCCCCTCAGCTCCTCTCACCAGATATGTTATTTCTCTCTCCAGCATCCCCACTTCTGAGCTTCTCAGAGTAAATGGAGGAACTGGTATATGCTAGAACCAAACTATCACACTCTATCACTGCGAGCCCCCAGATATCAACAAAAAAAGCGGTGAGCACCACAACCGCATATGCCTGTGGGCTCAGCTAGCCCTCCCTCTCCTCCTGTGAGAGCTCTTCGGTCACAGCGCCAGGGCCTACACAAGTATAAGAACTGAAATCTTTTTATTCTTTTACTTCTTTTTATAACTGTTTTGATTTAACCTTGTTTTTATTTTTGGTTATTAATTTATTTTATTTTTGGTTAGTGCTGTCTGGTTGGAAGAGTTGAGAGAATTGGGAAGTGTATGTACATACTTAAATGTGAGTGTGGAACACCAGGTCCTTGGATGCTTTCTGGTATTGCCGAAAGCCTTCAGAGGCAGACGGTGGGTGATAACTCCACTCCATTGAGGGGTTGGAGGGACACAGGAAGCCATCAGAGGCAGAAGGTGTTGGACAAACTCTTCCCTATTGAAGGGCAGGAGGTCACTAGGAAGCCGGGCTGCTATTAGTGTGTCTCATGAACCGAAAATCTTTGACTGTTCTGTTCAGACAGGGGAGCCCTGAATTTAGTCAGGAATAGTATTTTAGCCTTTAGTTACATATGATTGTTATTTTTATTTCTTATGCATATGTTGTGATTATTCTATCACTATTTTAATACCTTTTCGATGTAAAACACTTTGAATTTCCATTGTGTATGAAATGTGCTATATACATAAACTTGCCTTGCCTTACTATTTCAGAAGATGCATAAGAGCGCCTCCTATGTACAACAGTAAAACATTGATAGCAGGAAAATTCAGTCAACGGCGGGGAAAGAGTAAAGTAGATCTGAAGTAAATTCCTATGTACACTACCAGTGGACTAGCCTACACAAAAATTCAGATACTCAGGATGAGGAACATATCTGTTTTTTTATAAATCGATATTTTTAAACAATGTAAGTTTATAAGACGTAAAACTATGTGAAAAAGTATTTATTAGACTACTCAATCAAAAGAGTAAATGACGACAAGCCAAGTATACATAGAATAATTCATTATACCTTTAAGTACAAGTATACTTAAGTGCAATTTTAAGTATATTTCTGAGAAGTATAGAATATCTTGACATGTGTTTATAATCTTGCACTTGCAAACTATTATAACTCTAAATGTCAGAGAAAATGTTTTTAAACAAAGACTGAGTTGGTGGTGATGTTGAAGTCATGTGACCATGGTGTAGTTTACGTTTTACCTTCTGCCGACTGTCTTTATACTTGAAAATGTATAAAAGTTGGGTTCATTTGTGAAGATTATCACGATGAAAAAACATGTTTTTATTGTCTTATTGTCTGCAATAATTCAAAAGCCATTGGAAATCCTATTGAGTTTTTGTCGAGGGAACCAGGGTGATACTAACTTCCGGGTTGGCCTACAAAAATACATAATTACTGCAGTATTCTATGCAAATACTGTTTATAAGTGTGCAAGGATTCTTTCTTTTTTTCCTCATAATAGCCTACTAATTGAGTGGGCTTACTAAATGAGTGAGTTTTTGGACATGGTATTTAGGTATGTTTATGTTTAAAAAAATACAGTCATGTCTGCTTCACAACTTACTGAACTAAGATAGACTGCTTTTTTCTTCGAAATGTAAAGTTTTTATATAGGCCACTGTTTTGATCTTTTTCACAGATAAAACACATGGGATTTTACACTGTTCTTTATTTATGTGAAGTCAGATCGCAATGAAATAAAGTCAAACAGTGAAAACATTAATATCAGACGAGTTTGGTTCAAATATTTTCATTGTTATAATGAGAGAAAGAGTTTTCTAAACCATGGATAGAAAAAGCCATATATGATGGGATTTATAGTTGAGTTAATGTAACCTAACCAGACAAACACTTCAAAAAGAGCAGCTGGGGTGGAAAAGTTGATGTAGGGATCCATCAGAGAGTTAATAAAAAATGGCAGCCAGCAAATAATAAAGGCACCCACGACCACACCGAGAGTTTTTGCTGCTTTGCGCTCAGATCGTCGAGAGCTTTTAAACACATTGTCCTTTTCATGCTGGTTTGCCTCACTGATTGTTCTTACATGTTTTTTTGCAACTACAAAAATCCTCAAATAAAGTCCAACCATGACAGAACAAGGCAAGAAAAAAGTTAGTAATGTGTCTAAAACTGACCACAATTTACTGAAAAGAAGACTGCAACTTCCTATACAGTATCTTGATTTAATATAGTGCTCCAGTCCTTCCACATTAGCTTTTGAGTACAATAAACCGTATGAATATAAAGCAACCATGCTCCAACTTATCAGCAACATGACCCATGCAACAGGTATGGTTATTCTCGTAGGGTATTGAAGTGGATAACACACAGCCTGATGTCGATCAATAGCAATACAAACAAGATGCAAAATAGACACAGATGTGAGAAATAAGTCAAAAGTGGAGTGAAGCAAACAGAAGGCATCTCCATAGTACCAGCAGCCATCAACAGAACGGATCATACTGAAAGGCATGACCACCAATCCAAGCAGCAGGTCCGCTAGAGCCAGAGACATCACCAGGATGTTAGTGGGAGTCTGGAGCTGTTTGAAGTGCGCTATGGAGATGATGACCACCGAATTTCCTAGAATGGTCACAGTCATCGCCGACACCAATATGAGATACAACACAGTCTGAGTGGACACAAGGTGTGTGCCTTTAAGACAAGAGTTGTTCACTGCAGGAAAACAAAACTCAGTGGGATCATAATCTTGTGACGGTAAATCCATCCTGTCTATCTCAGAAAACAAGAACCTATAAAATTGTATTTTATTTAGTCTAGTTAGGCCTTTAAATACTCTTCATGCTCTTCTCTGACCCTCCCACATCATCACAGGGCAGCAAATGACAATCAAGCACTCATTTTCATATTTTCACTTAAGTCTGCATGAAATGGATGTTATGATATGATAAAATGTAGTCTCATTTGTCTGACAGGTTGTCCCACGCTTGCGTCAGTAAACACATCATTGGAATGAATACATGAATGAAAGAGGCATTCATAGCACTTTTCTTATGTACTGTACACCAAAAGCGCTTTACATTCATATCAGGGGTCTCTCCTTAAGCACCACCAGTGTGCAGCATCTACTTGATGTGACGGCACTCACCACACCGGCTATAGGTGGAGAGGACAGAGAGGGTGATAGAGCCAATACAGTTGATGGGGATTATTAGGAGGCCATGATTGGTAAGGACCAATGGAGGGAATTTGGCCAGGATACCGGTGTTACACCCCTACTCTTTACGAGTGTCACGGTCACCAGCTCAGTCACTGCACCTGCACTACATTTCCCATCATCCTCCTTGACTTGAGAGGTGCCATGGGATTTTTAATGACCACAGAGAGTCAGGCTCTCGGTTTAATGTTTCATCCAAAGGACCATGCTTGTTACAGTATAGTGTCTCCATCACTATACTGGGGCGTTAGGACCCACACAGACCACAGGGTGAGCATCCCCTCCTGGCCTCACTAACACCTCTTCCAGCAGCAACCTATGCTGTGTCTGAAATTGAATACTTTCCTACAATATAGCACGTGAAAAAGAGTACACCAACAGAGAAGTATGTCCAAGTACGTAGTATTCGAAAAAACAGTAGGAAAAAAGACCTGCTACTTCCGGTGGTCACACGATAATGATTGCATGGCGGATGTATATGTCTGGATTAAATTCATACTACAAACATTCATACTATACAGAACATAGTTTTTAACAGTCACAAAGTAAGTTCAAATTCAAATGTAGTACCTACTTAGACACACCGCTAGTTTTCCCAGGCGGTTTCCCATCCAGGTATTGACCAGGCTCAACCCTGCTATAGCTTCAGTAGCCAACCTGTCACATGTCTGTCTTGTTTTTGTGTGAGCACATGGCTTGCATTGTCATTGTTGGCCATGTGCTTGTGTTTGTCATATTTGGTGTGAGCACATGGCTTGTCAGGTGTTCCTAGTGCCATGTGCTCTCCTGTCTATTGTCTTGACCCCACCCCTCTTGTTATCTTATTATTGATTTATTTTCCCCACCTGTTCTCCTTCATTACCTGCCTTGTTTGTTCCCTATTTAGACCCCGTCCACAGGAAGCCAGAGCTTTCCCTATCCAATCTTTTTTTTTTTCTCTCTCTCATTTCAAGAAATATGTGCGTACACACGAGAGCACTGAAACCGGCTCAAAATGATGTAGTACACATGCCAGGCCAGTATGAGGCGCTGTAATTCTGCCACAGAAATACACTAGAAGGGGTAAAGCAATGGAAGGAAGTTAGGCAAAATCTCACGATAAAATAACAATAAATAAATTTGCTACTTACCAGATGTGTTTTATTAACGCCTACACCTACCTCAATCCTAAACCTACCCTTACAATAATGCAAATACAATAATTAAATGACGCAATATTGATGTGCGCATGCCCAGTGCCCGTAGTTGTATCCCTTTCTAGTCTTTCCCACGCGGGATGTGGTGTGATGACATCACCGTTTCACAAAATATACGGATTGGCTGTACACACAAAAACTCAAGGGTATCGTTTTCAGATTTATCCACTCTGGGACCCGGTTTCAAAAAATATTAGTTTCATGCTCCCAAAACGCCGGATCCGTGTGGATGAATAGCTGATACGGTACTAAATTTTTACCTATACAGCTAAATGTGTCTCCATGTGGACGGGGCCTTAGTCGCCTTGTGTTTGCTGTACTGTGCTGGATCGTTGTTTCTGTTCCCGTCATGTGCTTCCTGTTTGCTTCATGCTCCTGTTCCTTGAGTTTTGTTAAAGTCAAGTTTTGTTTTCCCCCTCGTGGGTAGTTTTGTTTGTTTCATTTTTATTATTAAATAAACTACTATTCTTCCTGCATTTGAGTCCTCACTCCTTTCTACCATTCCCCACCATGACGTCTTGGGCTACAGGGTGATATGGAAGAGAAGAGATGTGACTGCCAGAGGGAGGGGAAGTTTTTATATTTTTTAATTATGAGGGCATTGGAATAAAAAATTATGTGCCCAGATAAATGAATTATAATAAATACTGCAATATTCCATAAAAAAACAGAACTGTCAATTTCTTCAAACGTCTATATATATATATATATACAAACCTGATTCCAAAAAAAGTTGGGACACTGTACAAATTGTGAATAAAAACAGAATGCAATGATATGGAAGTTTCAAATTTCAATATTTTGTTCAGAATACAACATAGATGACATATAAAATGTTTAAACTGAGAAAATGTATCATTTTAAGGGAAAAATAAGTTGATTTTAAATTTCATGGCATCAACACATCTCAAAAAAGTTGGGACAAGGCCATGTTTCCCACTGTGTGGCATCCCCTCTTCTTTTTCTAACAGTCTGCAAACGTCTGGGGACTGAGGAGACAAGTTGCTCAAGTTTAGGAGTAGGAATGTTGTTCCATTCGTGTCTAATACAGGCTTCTAGTTGCTCAACTGTCTTAGGTCTTCTTTGTTGCATCTTCCTCTTTATGATGCGCCAAATGTTTTCTATGGGTGAAAGATCTGGACTGCAGGCTGGCCGGATCCTTCTTCTACGCAGCCATGATGTTGTAATTGATGCAGTATGTGGTCTGGTGTTGTCATGTTGGAAAATGCAAGGTCTTCCCTGAAAGAGACGACGTCTGGATGGGAGCATATGTTGTTCTAGAACTTGGATATACCTTTCAGCATTGATGGTGCCTTTCCAGATGTGTAAGCTGCCCATGCCACAGGCACTCATGCAACCCCATACCATCAGAGATGCAGGCTTCTGAACTGAGTGCTGAGAACAACTTGGGTTTTCCTTGTCCTCTTTAGTCCGGATGACATGGCGTCCCAGTTTTCCAAAAAGAACTTTTTGATTGGTCTGACCACAGAACAGTTTTCCACTTTGCCACAGTCCATTTTAAATGACCCTTGGCCCAGAGAAAACACCTGCGCTTCTGGATCATGTTTAGATATGGCTTCTTTTTTGACCTATAGAGTTTTAGCCCGGCAACGGCGAATGGCACGGTGGATTGTGTTCACCGACAAGGAATTCCTGTATGTGATGCAGTGCCGTCTAAGGGCCCGAAGATCACGGGCATCCAGTATGGTTTTCCGGCCTTGACCCTTACGCACAGAGATTGTTCCAGATTCTCTGAATCTTTGGATGATATTATGCACTGTAGATGATGATAACTTCAAACTCTTTGCAATTTTTCTCTGAGAAACTCCTTTCTGATATTGCTCCAGTATTTTTGGCCGCAGCATTGGGGGAATTGGTGATCCTCTGCCCATCTTTACTTCTGAGAGACACTGCCACTCTGAGAGGCTCTTTTTATACCCAATCATGTTGCCAATTGACCTAATAAGTTGCAAATTGGTCCTCCAGCTGTTCCTTATATGTACATTTAACTTTTCCGGCCTCTTATTGCTACCTGTCCCAACTTTTTTGGAATGTGTAGCTGTCATGAAATCCAAAATGAGCCAATATTTGACATAACATTTGAAAATGTCTCACTTTCAACATTTGATATGTTATCTATATTCTATTGTGAATAAAATATAAGTTAATGAGATTTGTAAATTATTGCATTCCTTTTTTATTCACAATTTGTACAGTGTCCCAACTTTTTGGAATCGGGTTTTTATATATATATATATATATATATATATATATATATATATATATATATATATATATACACTTACCTAAAGGATTATTAGGAACACCTGTTCAATTTCTCATTAATGCAATTATCTAATCAACCAATCACATGGCAGCTGCTTCAATGCATTTAGGGGTGTGGTCCTGGTCAAGACAATCTCCTGAACTCCAAACTGAATGTCAGAATGGGAAAGAAAGGTGATTTAAGCAATTTTGAGTGTGGCATGGTTGTTGGTGCCAGACGGGCTGGTCTGAGTATTTCACAATCTGCTCAGTTACTGGGATTTTCATGCACAACCATTTCTAGGGTTTACAAAGATTGTTGATGCTAGAGGTCAGAGGAGAATGGGCCGACTGATTCAAGCTGATAGAAGAGCAACTTTGACTGAAATAACCACTCGTTACAACTGAGGTATGCAGCAAAGCATTTGTGAAGCCACAACACACACAACCTTGAGGTGGATGGGCTACAACAGCAGAAGACCCCCACCGGGTACCACTCATCTCCACTACAAATATGAAAAAGAGGCTACAATTTGCACGAGCTCACCAAAATTGGACAGTTGAAGACTGGAAAAATGTTGCCTGGTCTGATGAGTCTCGATTTCTGTTGAGACATTCAGATGGTAGAGTCAGAATTTGGTGTAAACAGAATGAGAACATGGATCCATCATGCCTTGTTACCACTGTGCAGGCTGGTGGTGGTGGTGTAATGGTGTGGGGGATGTTTTCTTGGCACACTTTAGGCCCCTTAATGCCAATTGGGCATCATTTAAATGCCACGGCCTACCTGAGCATTGTTTCTGACCATGTCCATCCCTTTATGACCACCATGTACCCATTCTCTGATGACTACTTCCAGCAGGATAATGCACCATGTCACAAAGCTCGAATCATTTCAAATTGGTTTCTTGAACATGACAATGAGTTCACTGTACTAAAATGGCCCCCACAGTCACCAGATCTCAACCCAATAGAGCATCTTTGGGATGTGGTGGAACAGGAGCTTTGTGCTCTGGATGTGCATCCCACAAATCTCCATCAACTGCAAGATGCTATCCTATCAATATGGGCCAACATTTCTAAAGAATGCTTTCAGCACCTTGTTGAATGAATGCCATGTAGAATTAAGGCAGTTCTGAAGGCAAAAGGGGGTCAAACACAGTATTAGTATGGTGTTCCTAATAATCCTTTAGGTGAGTGTATATATATAGTTTTTATACATTTTTTATTTCAGTTTCAATTTTTTAAATATATTAAGTTAAACTAAATGAAAATTAGAAATGTTGCCGTGGCAACTAAGTTAAAATTTTTATCTTTTATTTCAGATAAATTTATTTTACTTCAAGTAGTGGAAATATTACTTGAAGATTTTAGCTTTAGTGTTTTAGTTAACTATAAAAACAATGGCTTAAAATAAAGTGTAAATGACAGTATAAATGAAAACTATGCCATTTTATCCCATTAAAAGCTAAAATTCCATCCATTTGTTACTAGTATAATTGATTATGGTACTGATCTGTTTAGTCTCCCAAAAATACAAATAAATCCTATTAATTAAAATGCAGCGCCACGAATCATAACATATCAGCCCATTTTTAGACATAACTGGTTAACTGCACAAGAAGGCAAAAGTGCTTTATGTTCTTGCAATGACCATTAAGACGTCTTGGAAGCAATTCATAAGCAATGGCAACAAGAAAATCGTGTATTTATGGCCAGCAGAGCAAATGCCATTGAGCTGAATAAATACGCTATGGGATACCTTTCTCCTGGAAGGCTTTTATAGATATTCTTGGGTTAAAAAAATACTGAAACCTACTGAAGAAATATGCCCTAAGCTTCACACAAGCATACCACTTTTGAATGTGAACTGAAAACTGATTAAAACCCACATTTAAAAAAAGTTTGAAACATCAAATGTGTTTTTCATCATTCGGGAAGAAATGTGTATTTAATATTATGCATAATGCACAGTAAGGCACCTTTTAGACCACCTTTTAATTTAATACAGAATAAATTTTATTTTACACTGTTCTTGATATGCAAAAGGATAAAGGAAGCATCAGTGTGCTGCACAGTGATATCAGAAATGCAATCAAACAGTGAAAACATTAATATCAGACGAGTTTGGTTCAAATATTTTCATTGTTATAATGAGAGAAAGGGTTTTTCTAAACCATGGATAGAAAAGTCCATATATGATGGGGTTTATGGTTGAGTTAATGTAACCTAACCAGACAAACACTTCAAAAAGAGCAACTGGGGTGGAAAAGTTGATGTAGGGATCCATCATAGAGTTAACAAAAAATGGCAGCCAGCAAATAATAAAGGCACCCACTACAATACCGAGAGTTTTTGCTGCTTTCCGCTCAGATCGTCGAGAGCTTTTAAACACATTGTCCTTTTCATGCTGGTTTGCATCGTCAAGTTTTCTAGCATGCTTTTTTGCAATCACAAAAATTCTTGCATACAGTCCAACCATGACAGAACAAGGCAAGAAAAAACCTATTAATGTGTCTAAAGCCCCCCACAATGCATTGAAAAGCAGAGTGCAACTTCCCATACAGTATATGGATTCAATAAATTCCTCTAGTCCTTCCACATTAGCTTTTGAGTACACTAAACCATATGAGTATAACGCAGCCACGCTCCAGCTTATCAGCACCATGACCCATGCAACAGGTATGGTTACTCTCGTAGGGTATTGAAGTGGATAACACACAGCCTGATGTCGATCAATTGCAATAAAAATTAGATGAAAAATAGACACAGATGTGAGAAATAAGTCAAAAGTGGAGTGGAGCAAACAGAAGACATCTCCATAGTACCAGCAGCCATCGACAGAACGGATCATACTGAAAGGCATGACCACCAATCCAAGCAGCAGGTCCGCAAAAGCCAGAGACATCACCAGGATGTTAGTGGGAGTCTGGAGCTGTTTGAAGTGCGTTATGGAGATGATGACGACTGAATTTCCTAGAATGGTCACAATCATTGCTGACACCAATATGAGATACAACACAGTCTGAGTGGACACAAGGTGTGTGCCTTTAAGACAAGAGTTGTTCACTGCAGGAAAACAAAACTCAGTGGGATCATATTCTTGTGACGATAAATCCATTCTGCCTGTCTCAGTCTCAGAACACTAGAGCCTTAGTTGACCGGTAGTTAGTAACTTTAACAGTGAGAGAAGAGGCCCTTAAATACTCTTTATCATCTTCTCTGACCCTCCTACATGATGAGACAGCAATTAACAGCTAAGCACTTGAAATACAGTATGCATTATTTCATCTTTATAATTTTTCATCTTGGTGCATAAACCACCATTCGGAAGATTGGAGTTGTTTGTAGGATTTTTAAATGTTTTTGAAAGAGGTCTCTTATTCTTCAGCTTTTGCCGCAAAGATACAAATGCAAGATTTATTGAGATCATTTACAATCCCATAATGCATTGCAATAGGATGTTGGATGAAGTGAAAGTGGTCATAGTTCATTCAACAATAAACAAAGTGTATATATATATATATATATATATATATATATATATATATATATATATATATATATATATATATATATATATAAATGGCCCCCACAGTCACCAGATCTCAACCCAATAGAGCATCTTTGGGATGTGGTGGAACAGGAGCTTTGTGCTCTGGATGTGCATCCCACAAATCTCCATCAACTGCAAGATGCTATCCTATCAATATGGGCCAACATTTCTAAAGAATGCTTTCAGCACCTTGTTGAATCAATGCCATGTAGAATTAAGGCAGTTCTGAAGGCAAAAGGGGTCAAACACAGTATTAGTATGGTGTTCCTAATAATCCTTTAGGTGAGTGTATATATATAGTTTTTATACATTTTTTATTTCAGTTTCAATTTTTAAATATATTAAGTTAAACTAAATGAAAATTAGAAATGTTGCCGTGGCAACTAAGTTAAAATTTTTATCTTTTATTTCAGATAAATTTATTTTACTTCAAGTAGTGGAAATATTACTTGAAGATTTTAGCTTTAGTGTTTTAGTTAACTATAAAAACAATGGCTTAAAATAAAGTGTAAATGACAGTATAAATGAAAACTATGCCATTTTATCCCATTAAAAGCTAAAATTCCATCCATTTGTTACTAGTATAATTGATTATGGTACTGATCTGTTTAGTCTCCAAAAATACAAATAAATCCTATTAATTAAAATGCAGCGCCACGAATCATAACATATCAGCCCATTTTTAGACATATAACTGGTTAACTGCACAAGAAGGCAAAAGTGCTTTATGTTCTTGCAATGACCATTAAGACGTCTTGGAAGCAATTCATAAGCAATGGCAACAAGAAAATCGTGTATTTATGGCCAGCAGAGCAAATGCCATTGAGCTGAATAAATACGCTATGGGATACCTTTCTCCTGGAAGGCTTTTATAGATATTCTTGGGTTATATATATATATATATATATATATATATATATATATATATATATATATATATATATATATATATATATATATATATATATATATATATATAAAGTATATATATATATATATATATATATATATATATATATATATATATATATATATATATATATATATATATATATATATATATATATATATATATATATATAAGTTTCCTCACTAGGTTTTGGAACAGAGCAAAAGACATATTTTTAAAATCTTGTTTATGAATGTAACCCTATGGCCTAATGGCCTGATTCTTGCCCTGACCATTATATTAAATGTTACACACAAATGTTTTATACAACAGGAACACCTTATTAAAAGGCTATTTAATTTGCTATTGAATTTTTAATTCATATGCTAATTTAGTTTGTTTTAACTCTATAAATTGACTTTTCTCAGCTTCACTAGACATATTGGTTGTTTGTTGACTGTATTATCTAATTAGAACAATCACAATGATGCAACTCCAGACGCTCTGAGCTGCAGGTGAATGTTTTCACTCCTGTAGGGATCAATCAGAATAAAGTGTGATTCTTTTGTAGTTTAATGAGGACAGGTGTGAATGTTCCAACAGAACATATTGCAAACATGTTTAACACATTTAATAAGTCCCTCTGCTCGCAAAGTTTTTTAGACGAAGAAAACATAAACTAACCTAGTTATTTCCACAGAATTTCTCTAGAGACAGGTATGATGTCTCACTGGAGGAATACACATTTTTGCTTAGGATTTCTTTTGAGCATACTGTAGTTGTTCACTACTGTTCTAATGAAACACTTTCCTATGAAACATATATTTATAATGTACAGATGAACACCAGTAATGTGGGTAATGCATAACTAGTTATGCAAGTATGTAATTATAACTATTCAGATTCGTTTTTTCAAGTCACTAATAAAGTAACACATTCATTCTAATTTTGAATATTTTTTTAAGGTGGATATGCGAATTGGGATGCAGCATGTTGAGCTTTCTTCTCCAGCATTCTGTTCTTCTGCAATCCAGAATAGCAGCACAGCTGAAGGGCCCTCTATGGTACAGGCATTTGCATTTCCTTTAGCCTGAGGCTTATTCATTTTACTTTTGTTGAGAAAGGGCCTTTCTCACACAACAAATACTGGAACAGGGGCAAAACAATACATTTATACATAAAATACATCTGAACATAGCAAAGATAAATACAAATGCATGATACATTTTTTCAGCAAAGTTGAACTCTACTAGTTTTAATAGTTATCACAAAACACAAAAGTACCTGTCAGGATATATACTGCACACTGAACAAGGTGGTAAGTGAATCCAAAGAAACTTTATTGAACACACAGCAGATGAAGAGATGAACAGGCGATAAACAGATGGTGGAGATGAACAGATAAACAGAGCAGGCAGATGAAACACACACCTCAATTATAATAATAATAATAATTTATTGTCATTGTTATAATGCAACAAGATTACATTAGAGCATCAATCGACAGTGCAATTTCATGAAGTGCAAGAAATCAACAATAGCACATTTTATAAACAGGGCAAACGACATATAGCAGACAGAGGAATAGGGTATATGAGGTGAAGAATCACTAGTAACCAGGAAAATTGAGTGTAATTATGTGTGCTGAAGCAATGCAAAGTCCAGTTGTCAGTTATTGCAATTGGTGGATAATATGCATATTAGATGGATTAAGTGAGTGGAGGGGGGAGAGGGGAACAGTGCTTATTCAGCAGTCTAACTGCCTGGGGGTAGAGGCTGTTGGCCATTCTGGTAGTCCTGGCTCGAAGAGACCTGTACCTCCTGCTCGATGGTAACAGACAGAACAAGTGTGCTGGATGGAACCGGTCTCTCATGATGTTGTGTGTCCTACGCAGACAGTGGGAGGTGTACACAGTTGAAATCTCCAGGAGGACAGTCCCAATGATATTGCCAGCAGTTTTCACCACCCTCTGCTGTCCAGCTATAGTACAGCTAGAGAACCACACTAACAGCCCATAAGTCAGCACACTTTGAATTGCACAGTTGTAGAAATTTATCATGAGCCTCTGGGGGAGTTTTGCTCTTTTCAGCTTCCTCAGGTAAAAGAGCTGCTGCTGGGCCTTCCCTACAGCTGAAGTGGTGTTACTGCCTCAGGACAGATCCTCCGACACAGTGAGACCCAGGAATTTAATGTTGGTCACCCTAATGATAATGGGTGAGTGACCAGGGTGGGTTTACAAAAGTCAATTATGAGTTTGTTTGTCTTTTTGATATTAAAAAAACAGGTTCTGCTTTTTTACATCACCCTGTCAGTAGTCCATTCTCCTCCTTGTATGCCGTCTTGTTTATTACTTTTGTGTTTCATGACCAGCCACTCCAGGCACTTTGCTGGGATAGATGTGAGTGCCACAGGCCTATAATCATTCAGGCATGTGACATTGGCTTGTTTGGGGACAGGAATGATTGTGACTGCCTTAAAACATGCTGTGACCCATGACTTGGAGAGCGACAGATTGAAGATGGTGGTAAAGGCCTCTGCCAGCTCAGCCGCACAGTCCTTTAGCACCCAGCCCAGTACTCTGTCTGGACCAGATACCTTCCTGGGGTTGATGTTACCCAAAATAATTCTAGCTGTTTGCTCAGTTTATTTAAATAAAATAAGCAGAAACAACACAAATCTTTAGGTTTTTACTTAATTGCCATTTTACTCAATTTTATTACGTTAAATTAAATACAATTTGTAAAATGTTAAGTTTACCTAAACCATTTGTGTTGGTACTACATGAATCATTTCTGTTGCGCTGACTGAACTGGGCAGTGGATTTCTAGTTCCCAGCATGCTTTGCATGGATCAGGATGGATCAGGAGAGTAAATGTTGAAATTAAGTGCTGTTTAATGTTTTTTAGTAAAGAGAAAGATCTGTTAAAGTTTGATGTTATATTTGACAGTTATATTTGTCATTTAAAAGTTGTGTTGTGTTGTGTCGATTTTTGAGGTTACCATTATCATGAAGTGTAGACCTTTTGGTTAGTTGGTTGAGCATTACTTGCATGCTACAAATGTTACAATTAGCATGCGATCAACTGTTGAGTTGACTATTATTTTTTATAGAAATAAAGAAAATAAATTAATTTGACAGTCTAAATATGGTCATCAGTTCTACCCCTCTTTATCCTACTTTATCTAGTTGGAATGACATGATTTTTTTAGTAGTCTTGACTAAATAAATTTAAGTTCATACAACAAGATTACAACAAACCATTTCAAACCAATTAGATTTTGTTGGTAATTTAATTTTGTGGAAAAGTTTTCCTTAATTTAATTAAGTTCGTTCAACAGTTTATTTTTTGAGTGTATCAAAATGGGCATAGAGCAGGTTTAATTCTTCTGCTAGAGTGGAAGAACCACTCACAGAGGCAGATGTTGTTCCCTTGTAGTCCGATATTGCCCTTATTCCCTCCCATACCTGCCGTGAGTCTGTGGAGGTGTTAAAATGTGCTTTAATCCGCCTTTTATAGCCTAATTTGGCAGACTTGATGCCCCTTCTAAGAGCCCTCCTGGCTGTACTGTAGGCCCCTCTGTCACCAGACCTATAGGCTGCATCGCTGTCTTTAATCAGCAGCTGAACCTCGTGTGTCATCCATGGTTTTTGGTTGGGAAAAATGTGGATCAGCTTCCAGGATGTAACCCTGTCTACACAAAAACTGATGTAATCCATAACTGTGGTCGTACACTCATTAAGGGCCTGGCGTGTTTATAATTCCCAGTCTCTAAAAAACATCCCAGTCTGTGTAGTGAAAACAGTCCTGTAGCTCAAAGATAGCATTTTAGACCATATTCTGACTGGTTTCACCATGGGCCCAGCAGACTTAATAATGGGAGTGTATCGGGGATGAAGCATAAGTGAGATATGGTCACTCAAACCCAAATTAGGATATGCTTGGACTTTGTAAGCATCAGCTACATTGGTATACATCCAGGGGTTAAAGTGGGCCGGAACTGCGTTCCGGGCACCTCAGATAAATGAATAAATAAATAGATCCAGAAGTTGGATCCAGCAGCTGGATCGTCTCATGCACAGCGCTGACATGGCTGAACCAGACTGAATAGCTCCGACCATGTAAACTGAAGTGTTGAGGTAAACTATAGGCTGCCTACACGATGGCCGTAGCCAGCTATCCGTAGCCACAGAGGTCTGGACCTCTGTATTTTTATATGTATATGGCCCCATCCACACGGAGATGCATTTAGCTGTATACGTAAAAATTTTGGACCGTATCAGCATTTTGTCCACATGGATCCAGCGTTTTGGGAACATGAAACCGGTATTTTTTAAACCGGGTCCCAGAGTGGATAAATCTGAAAATGACACCCTTGCGTTTTCGTGTGTACAGCCAATCCGTATATTTTGTGAAACGCTGATGTCATCACACCACGTCCCGTGTGGGAAAGACTAGAAAGGGATACAACTACGGGCACTGGGCATGCGCACATAAATATTGCATCATTTAATTATTGTATTTGCATTATTGTAAGGGTAGGTTTAGGATTGAGGTAGGTGTAGGTGTTAATAAAACACATCTGGTAAGTAGCAAATTTATTTATTGTTATTTTATCGTGAGATTTTGCCTAACTTCCTTCCATTGCTTTACCCCTTCTAGTGTATTTCTGTGGCAGAATTACAGCGCCTCATACTGGCCTGGCATGTGTACTACATCATTTTGAGCCGGTTTCAGTGCTCTCGTGTGTACGCAGATATTTCTTGAAATGAGGAAAAAAGAAAGATCGGATAGAGAAAGCTCTGGCTTTGTGTGGATGGGGCCTATAATAAATGTGAAATAATTGACTAATAGAGTATTACCACTACTTTAGTGCTGCAAGGATATCTTCTCATCTGAGCTGCCTGTGGTCTGTCACCGCTTGGCAATGTCAAAATATTTGAGATTGGCTTTATGTCCACAGAAGCTGCTGAATGCGAATTCGCATTTCACTGCACAAGTCGCGCAACGCTTCAGAATCAGTAAACAGTGAAAGATAAATAGCTAAACTAAACATTTCATATTTGACAGCTGTTTGAGTACCCGAATGACCCTGGGAGCTATGTTGTCTGGGGCTATATGCCCCTGGTAGGGTCTCCCAAGACAAACAGGTCCTTGGTGATGGGCCAGACTAAGAGCAGTTCACAAACCCAATATGAGTTGAGAATATGAGAACAAGGACCGAGACGTCGCCTGGCATGGCGCAGCCGGGGCCCCACCCTGGAGCTAGGCCCAGGGTTGGGGCTCGTATGCGAGCGCCTGGTGGCCGGGCCTACCCCCATGGGGCCCGGCCGGGCTCAGCCCAAATGAGCGACGTGGGGCCACCCTCCCGTGGGCTCACCACCTGCAGGAGGGATCATATGGGGCCGGTGCATAGTGGATCGGGCAACAGTCGAAGGCTAGGCCCCCGACAACCCGATCTCTGGACACGGAAACTGGCTTTAGGGACATGGAATGTCACCTCGCTGGCGGGGAAGGAGCCTGAGCTTGTGCGGGAGGTTGAGAGGTACCAGCTAGAGATAGTCGGGCTCACTTCCACGCACAGCTTGGGCTCTGGAACCACACTTCTTGAGAGAGGCTGGACTCTCTACCACTCTGGAGTTGCCCATGGTGAGAGGCGGCGGGCTGGAGTGGGTTTGCTTATAGCCCTCCAGCTCAGCTGCCATGTGTTGGAGTTCAACCCAGTGAATGAGAGGGTCGCTTCCCTGCACCTTCGGGTAGGGGATAGGTCTCTCACTGTCGTATGTGCCTACGGGCCAAACGGCAGTGCGGAGTACCCGGCCCTAATGGGGTCTCTGGGAGGGGTGCTGGAAAGTGCTCCAACTGGAGACTCCATCATTCTACTGGGGGACTTCAACGCACATGTGGGCAGTGACAGTGATACCTGGAGGGGCGTGATTGGGAGGAACTGATCTGATCTGAACCCGAGTGGTGTTCTGTTATTGGATTTCTGTGCTAGTCACGGCTTATCCATATCGAACACCATGTTCAAGCATAAGGGTGTCCATCAGTGCATGTGGCACTTTTTCACAGTGCATGTGACTTTGTGGTCGTCTCATCTGACCTCCGGCCGTATGTCTTGGACACTCGGGTGAAGAGAGGGGCGGAGCTGTCAACTGATCACCACCTGGTGGTGAGTTGGATCCGATGGTGTGGGAGGAAGCTAGACAGACTCGGGAGACCCAAACGTACTGTGAGGGTCTGTTGGGAACGTTTGGCCGAGCCCCCTGTCAGAGAGATCTTCAACTCCCACCCCCGACAGAGCTTCGACCGGATCCCGAGGGAGTCTGGAGATATTGAGTCCGAGTGGACCATGTTCTCCACCTCCCTTGTCGACGCGGCTGCTCGGAGCTGTGGCCGTAAGGTCTCTGGTGCCTGTCGCGGAGGAAATCCCCGAACCCGGTGGTGGACACCGGAAGTAAGGGATGCCGTCAAGCTGAAGAAGGAGTCCTATCGGGCCTGGTTGGCTTGTGGGACTCCTGAGGCAGCTGACAGGTACAGGCAGACCAAGCGGACTGCAGCCCGGATAGTTGTGGAGGCAAAAAATCGGGCCTGGGAGGAGTTCGGTGAGGCCATGGAGAAAGACTATCGGTTGGCCGAAGAGATTCTGGCAAACCGTTCGCCGCCTCAGGAGGGGAAGCAGTGCCCTACCAACACTGTTTACAGTGGAGATGGGCAGCTGTTGACCTCAACTGGGGATATCGTAGGACGGTGGAAGGAATACTTTGAGGATCTCCTCAATCCCACCAACACGTCTTCCATTGAGGAAGCAGTGGCTGAGGGCTCAGAGGTGGATTCATCAATCACCCGGGCTGAAGTCATCGAGGTAGTTAAAAAGCTCCTCGGTGGCAAGGCACCGGGGGTCGATGAGATCCGCCCTGAGTACCTCAAGTCTCTGGATGTTGTGGGGCTGTCTTGGCTGACACACCTCTGCAACATCGCGTGGCGGTTGGGGACAGTGCCTCTGGACTGGCAGACCGGGGTGGTGGTCCCTCTTTTCAAGAAGGGGGACCGGAGAGTGTGTTCCAACTACAGGGGGATCACACTTCTCAGCCTCCCCGGGAAAGTCTATGCCAGGGTACTGGAGAGGAGAATTCGGCCAATAGTGGAACCTCGGATTCAGGAGGAACAGTGTGGTTTTCATCCCGGACGTGGAACACTGGACCAGCTCTGTACCCTTTCCAGGGTGCTGGAGGGTTCATGGGAGTTTGCCCAACCAATCCACATGTGTTTTGTGGATTTGGAGAAGGCATTCGACTGTGTCCCTTGTGGCGTCCTGTGGAGGGTGCTCTGGGAGTACGGGGTCCGGGGCCCCTTGCTTAGGGCTGTTTGGTCCCTGTACGACCGGAGCAGGAGCTTGGTCCGCATTGCCGGCAGCAAGTCGGACTTGTTCCCGGTGCATGTTGGACTCCGGCAGGGCTGCCCTTTGTCACCGGTTCTGTTCATAATTTTTATGGACAGAATTTCTAGGCGCAGCCAGGGGCCGGAGGGTGTCCGGTTTGGGAACCACATGATTTCGTCGCTGCTTTTTGCGGATGACGTTGTCATGTTGGCCTCCTCAGACCAGGACCTTCAGCGTGCACTAGGGCGGTTTGCAGCCGAGTGTGAAGCGGCCGGGATGAGAATCAGCACCTCCAAATCCGAGGCCATGGTTCTCAGTCGGAAAAGGGTGGCTTGCCCACTTCAGGTTGGTGGAGAGTTTCTGCCTCAGGTGGAGGAGTTCAGGTATCTTGGGGTCTTGTTCACGAGTGAGGGAAGGATGGAACGGGAGATTGACAGACGGATCGGTGCAGCTTCTGCAGTAATGCGGTCGATGTACCGGTCTGTCGTGGTGAAGAAGGAGCTGAGCTGTAAGGCGAAGCTCTCGATTTACGGTCAATCTACGTTCCTACTCTCACCTATGGTCATGAGCTGTGGGTCATGACCGAAAGGACAAGATCCCGGATACAGGCGGCCGAAATGAGCTTTCTCCGCAGGGTTGCTGGGCGCTCCCTTAGAGATAGGGTGAGAAGCTCAGTTACTCGGGAGGAGCTCAGAGTAGAGCTGTTGCTCCTCCACATTGAGAGGAGCCAGTTGAGGTGGCTTGGGCATCTATTCCGGATGCCTCCTGGACGCCTTCCTGGGGAGGTGTTTGGGCATGTCCCACCGGGAGGAGGCCCCGGGGAAGACCTAGGACACGCTGGAGGGATTACGTCTCCCGGCTGGCCTGGGAACGCCTCGGGGTTCCCCCGGAAGAGCTGGAGGAAGTGGCTAGGGAGCTTAGACTGTTGCCCCTGCGACCCGGCCCGGATAAGCGGAAGATAATGGATGGATGGATGGACAGCTGTTTGAGGATAAAAATGTTAAACCGACAAAAATAATCAGACAAGCTAATAGAATTTTGTCTAATTTTGCCATTTTGAATTAAAAAAGGATATTAATGTTTACTTTCTTCACTGACAGATGAAAATGACTAGAAAAGACTAGAAAGAGAGAGGGCAAGAGAAAGAGACTGAGAGAAAAAGAAAGAGTGAAAAAGTGGTGGAAATGAGGAGAGAGTGATAGAAATGAGAGACCATGCCCCCCAAACCCTTCTAAATAGCTCAAATTTTGGTCCTCACTGGTTTTAAAACTCCTTAAGGCAATTTTATATTCAAAAGTTGTTGCTGTTTCTGGAAACCTGTTTGCTTTGACCTCATATCTCGAGTTAATGCATTTATGTTGTTGATGTGTTGCAGCCTGGAATATTTATATACAGGCCTACTTAATAATACAATTGAATATTCAGACAGTATAAACTCATTGTATTTCTGTGCTTTGAAGATTTTGTTTAAAAAAATAAATAAAATAAAAAATAAAAAAAGAATAATAATTTACATTGTGAAAAACAGGTTGTGTCCCATATTGTGGTGTTCAGCAATTTTAACATAGTATTGTCATCATATCAGTGTAGATGTAGATGGACAAAAATAAAACCATTAAAATATCAAGTAAATAAATATTGTGATACTTGGTGCCACAGTGATACTCTTGTTCCAAAAAGTATTGCTATACCACGATACTCAATATGTTGTCCCACGGTGAGTCATTTTTTCCTGTTGCACCTACACAATATTTGAGGGTTCCCCAAAATCACACTTTAACCACTGTATACACCTGATATAGTGTTTTATCTCCTCTGGTTGCACACTTCACAGTACAATGGAATTTATTCTGGAATTTATTTATTTATTCTACAGAGGAAATACTCTGGGATGATGGTAGGCTCAGTCCTCGTCTGGCATACTCATCTTTGGTGGGCTCTGGGTCTGGAGTGGGGCTGGTGACATCCTCCTCAGTGGAGCAGATGGTGAATGGGGATCCACAGTTCACCAGCACTCATATGCAGTGAAATCTCCTCGAGGACCTTTCACTGGCAGCCGTGCCTTAGTGGGTTAGGCACACAAAATCTAAAAAGTCCTTAGTGCGGTTCTTAAGTCCTTCTGCTCATGGCAGAGTAGCTGAACACTGGGTAAGTCCATCTTTATTCAGTTTAGGTGTCTTTATTCACACACTGTGGCTGTGGATTGCATTTCACAGGATAATCAAAACAAACACTTATTTATTAATCCACAAAGTAAAATACAGGAGATCGCAGGAGCAAACTAACAAACAACCACAAAAAGCAAAGATGAGACGAAGAACTGCATGAACTGGAGGCTAAAATACACAGACCGAGTAATCAACAGAAAACAGAACAGGTGTGTAAATTAGGAAATATGGAAACTAATAAGCACAGGGAACCCAGGCAAACCAGAACACCAGAAACGGTTTTACAGGATGAATTTTGAGTGTTTACGTTTTTTAATGATACATAATTTATTATGATTAAAAAAATATGTTATAGATGAAAAAGGCAATAACAAAGTGGGACACTGACGGGTTAACAGACAGCATTAATTGTTTTATTTATCTCAGTATCCAAATAGAGGGAAATCTCATGGGAAAAGCTTTCTGTTGTTGACAGGTGAATGATGTAGTGACAGTAGTGATGCAATGCAGAAGGGGTGAGAGATATAAATATGTGCTTTCTGTGCGTTTGCTCTTGCATGGACAGGTAAGGTCTTGTCATGAATGTCTAATGGTATTATGCAGGGCTGATAATGTTTTTGTGTGGTTACAGCTATGAAATCTAATGTAATAATTATTAGTGGTATTTTATTAGTGGGGAAAGTCACATTGCTGTTATGATAATGATAAGAAGAACAGGTCATTATTCGCTCATAAATAAATGTATGTTTTTTTTTTGTTGTTGTTTTTTTTTTAAACAGACCATGTCTGGAAATGGACCCGAAGCTAGGATTGACCGTGGACCTGTTCTCTGCTATGAGTCGTTCAACAACTCATGTGTTAAATTTGTCTACCCGTCTGAGATTCAGATTTTGTTCTATTTGTTCTTCAGTGCCATAGCACTTACCACAGTCTGTGGAAACCTGCTGGTCATCATTGCCATCATTCATTTCAAGCAGCTACACACGCCAACAAACTACCTCATCCTGTCGCTGGCCGTGGCCGACCTGCTAATTGGAGGCTTTGTGATGCCTCCCAGCATGCTACGCTCTGTTGAGACTTGCTGGTACTTGGGAGACATGTTCTGCAAAATACACAGCAGTGTTGATATTATGTTATGCATCACATCTCTCTTGCACATATCTTTCATCTCTATCGATCGCTATTATGCCGTATGTCACCCGCTTCAGTACCGGAATAAAATCACACCGCCCATTTCCCTCATTATGATTTTGCTATGCTGGGGTCTGGCAGCCTTTGTTGGATTTTCTATGGTATTTCTAGAATTCAACAGTTTGGGTGCAGAAGAGTTTTACTTTGATAATATATCTTGTAAGGGAGCATGTATTATCTTTCAAACCCGCGCAGCCAGCACCTTTTCCTCATTACTTGCTTTTGGCCTGCCTGCAATAATTGCTGTCAGCATATATCTAAAAATTCTCCTTGTTGCACGAAGACAATCAAGATCTATACAGCATTCAGCACACATGGGCAAAAAAAACAGCATATCTATAAACAAAACTGAGGGGAAGGCCACAAAAACCCTGGCTATCATCATGGGGGTATTTTTTGTGAGCATCTCACCCTTTTTCTTTTGTAATCTAGTAGATCCGTTTATTGATTACACAATACCACCGGCTGTATTTGATGTTTTGTTGTGGATTGGATATTTGAATTCTCTGTGTAACCCTTTTGTGTATGCATTCTTTTATAGATGGTTTAGAAAAGCTCTAAGAATTATTCTTTTAGCCAAAATTTTTCAAGTTAATTCTTCACAGCTTGACTTGATTAGAAATTAATTTTGTAAATAATATGTAAATGTAAATAAACAGAAATATAACGGATATGTTTTGTGTCCATGCTATGTAACTAGAAATAATTTCATCTCTGTACAGTAACCATGATGCCAAATAACCAGATCACACATGCATTATGTATAACCAGCCAAATGTCTGTGAGTTTTAAAATAAAAATGTAATGTGACATCAGAATTTTGGTACTGCATTACATTGAAATAAAAAAATATATATATCCCCCCACTGAGCCACTAAATCAAAAAAGGTTAATGCAGGTTAAATGTAGACTATATATTGCTTAACATTACATGACAAATATGAAGTAATGCTTCATGTATCATTATGCTTTGAGACCCATCCATTACATAATTTTTCTTAGTTTTCGTCACCTTGACTTGATGGGAAGAAGTGATTAGAAACATGTCCTATTTTTTTATCTGTAGCTCTTCCCAGAACCTGTTGAACATTATGGGGTTAATGTTAATTAAGTTAATGCAGTTAAAAAATGCAGTTATGAATCATTTTCACAACAAATACTGAAATGGAAATAATTATTTAACCTTTTCTTTAAATGTTTATAGTTATTAAAATGCATGATTTATATTTTATGAAGGGTTTAAAATGTAATTTTAAAATGTCTTGGACAAGGGCAAAACAATAAAATGCATGCATATTTGTCTTCTAAGCCAAATTCTTCTCTTCTTTCTTTTTCTCTCTTGGACTGTCTAGAGATTAAATCCTGGTTTTCTTGCAATTTTCTCAAGCTGAATACTGACAAAACAGAGGTACTTTTTGTCTGCACTGAATCCAATTGGGCAAAATCCAACAGCTTTTCACTCTCCATTAATAATCCTATAATCTCTCAATCTTCTCAGGTTAAGTGTCTGGTATCGTCTTTGATAGTACTCTATCTTTTGAAACGCATGTGAACAATATTACCCGGTCTGCATATTTCCACTTATGGAACATCAGTCGTCTTCATCCATTTCTCACACCCAATTCCACAGCCATTCTTGTACATGCTCTAGTCACTTCACAAATTTATTATTGGCTACTTTGGCTAATAAGCCTGGGTGACCTGAAGATTACAATGAGGGCTCCCCCGACGAGCCAACCACCTCGGGCCCCTCACTCCACTAGTGCATCCCAAGCTGTGCAGCTTCTGGATGGGATTGCTGGTCTTTCTCAGTGTGTCATTCAGGGGCTCCCTGGTGGTCCAGAAGCACCCTCTGGATCAACCTGGCAGAGATGCAAGAGGTCGTCAAAGTGCGCTTTATCGATGTCCCGTGAGATGGAAGGATGGTGACCGCACCACTCCCTCCCCTGTTGCCTTGCCACTCACATCCACCTCTTCTATTGACAGTGGGCAGCAGTGTGTGGCTTGAAGACGCCACCAGGCCTTCTCACGCACCCTCTGCCCTGCCTTGGAACCAGGTAAGTGTTGCACAGCTGCCTTAGTGCCTCCCGAGTTCTTTCATGTCTCGATTCTCCCTTACCACAGAACATTCCTACGCTTTGCATTCAAGGGCCGAGCATAACAGTACTGGGGACCCTCGGCACAGATGTACTGGCACATAGCTGGCCCCGGGGCCTACGCAAGTATGCATTTACCCCAGTGAGCGTTCTTGCACAGAGACAGGGTACTCTATGGCACCCACGTCCAGACCTCTGGAAACTCCATGTCTGGTCCCTGGACGGGACACGGAGGTTCTAGGTGGTCTACCCCAATCGGTGGTGGGCACCATCACTTCTGCTAGAGCCCCCTCTACGACGCGCCTCTATGTGTTGAAGTGGAACCTGTTTGTTGAGTGGTGCTCTTCCCGCTGGGAAGACCCCTAAAGATGTCCGGTCAGAGTCGTGCTTTTTTTCCTGCAAGATGGGTTGGAGCTACAGCTGTCTCCCTCCACTCTCAAAGCGTATGTTGCCACAATCGCCGCACATCATGATGCAGTCGAAGGTGAGTCCATAGGAAAACACGACCTGATCGTTTGGTTCCTCAGAGGTGTGAGAAGGTTGAATCCTCCTCATCCTACCTCGATACCCTCTTCGGACCTGTCTCTGGTGCTCACGGCACTTCAGAGACCTCCCTTTGAGCCTTTGCAATCAGCTGAGTTGAAGCTGTCGTTGAAGACATTACTCTTGACTGCATTGGCCTCTATTCAAGAGGGTAGGGGACCTGCAAGCATTTTCAGTTGACAAATCGACGCTTAGAATCACATTGTCCTGAGACCCTGGCCAAGGTTCCTACCACTCCCTTCAGGGACCAGGTGGTGAACCTGCAAGCGCTACCCTCTGAGGAGGTAGACCTAGCCCTGGCTTTTCTCTGTCCCATCCATGCCCTGTGGGTATACGAACGCAAAACGCAAAACGTTTAGGACCTCAGACCAGTTCTTCATCTGTTTCAGAGGCCAGCAGAAGGGAAAGACTGTCTCCAAGCAGAGGTTAGCCCACTTGCTTCCTCTTGGGCGCTGGCTCAAGGTGCCTCGCTGACAGATACATGCAGAGCTGCAGGCTGGGCGACACACAACACGTTCACTAGATTCTATAGCCTTCGTGTAGAGCTGGCCACGGTCGCTATACCTCCACTGTATGGCCGGGTCACTAAGCTCAGCTCCTCAGCAGAAAAACAAAGATGCAGTGCATTCACTTCCTTATTTATACCTGTACAGCAGGTGTTGAATGCGCATACTGCATGCCAATGTACATTGGCTTGTTTAGTTTACACTCAAAGTAGATTGACCTCCCAAAGCGATCCCCAATTCGTCAGTCAGTTCCGACATACATCTCCGTTCCATCCTTCAGGGTTACATATTTAACCGAGATGTTCTCTATCATTTACACAGGCTTCCTGTTAAATACTGAGTAGAGTACAAGATTCAGCTTCTCACTTTTAAAGATCTTCACTATCTTGCATCCTCATATATCTCCGACTTGCATCATATTTATGATGATTACAAAAAAATGTTATAGGGGAAAAAGGCAATTAAAAAGTGGGACATTGGAAACTGACAGTTTAACGGAACTCAGCAGAACAAGTTTTAAGTTTTAACTCAGTGCATCACAGCGTGGTATGGGAACAGCACCAGTCATGACCGCACAGCCCTGCAAAGAGTCGTGCGCTTATCCGAGCGTATCTCAGGGTCAGCTCTCCCGTCTCTGCAGGACGCTACACCAAACGCTGCAAAGGTAGAGCTACCAAGATCATCAAGGACTCTAATCACCCTGCAAACCCTCATTTCACGCTGCTACCATCTGGTAAGCGCGCCCGAAGCCTGATGGCCAAAACTGAGAGACTCAGGAGGAGCTTCTTCCCCAGGCCATCAGACTCCTGAACTCAGTCACTTAACATCACGTGACTTCACGTCCAGGATAAACATCGATACACTGACATTGCACTGCACTTTCTGTTCTCGTTGTTACTGTGTAACAACCTGTCATAAACCTGTTTGCACATTATACTCTTTATACATTTGTTAACCACATATTTATAAGTCTACAGTTTACTCACTGCAAAGTCTACTTCAATTATTTTATTCCACTTTATCCTTATTTGTTACCTTTTTTTCTCTTGACTTGATTATTTATAATTCTACAGATATGGACATATATATATATATATATATATAGATAGTACTTTTTTATATCCTATTTCTATTATAATTTCTTCCTTGTGTTTTTAACTGTGAATTTGCACTGTCCATGGAGCGGACCTGTTTACATTTCACTGCCGGTTGTATATTCTGTATATAACTGTGTATGTGACAAATAAAACTCTTGAATCTTGAATCTTGAATCTTGAAGTTAACAGATTGCATTCATTGTTTTATGTAATTCATGCTGCCCGTAAGTTACGACTTCAAACCACGACTCACGACTTTGTAACGTTCCAGGTAAAGTCATGCCAAACTGCCCGAGCACAAGGAATTGTGGTAGCTAGATGTAAACAAAGTATGGACCTTACAGGGCTTAAGCTCATTTACAATCATTTCTATCGCCAAAGGTGCTTACTCCTTGCTTATTTGAGGGAAACGGGAGAAAAAATGGCGCATAAGGCAAGAGAAGCTGTTGTACGTTTTATTTTACATTATTTGTATATCTGTAGGGGCTGCCATTGTTGTTTCGCGGGCTATGTGACGTCAGAGCTCGTAACTGGGAGTACATTGACCTAGTACGAGTTCACGGATGGGAAGACACGGGTTTGACTGCTGTTCCAGTGCACTTTCACAGGTAGAAGGTTGGAAAAATACAGGTTACAGGTTGCCTGGAATGCAGCATCAGTCTCCAAATAGAGGGAAATCTCATAGGAAAAGCTTTCTGTTTTTGACAGGTGAAGGATGTAGTGAAAGTAATGCAATGCAGGAGGGGTGAGAGATATAAATATGTGCTACACATTCGCTCTTGCATGGACAGTCGAGGTCTGCCATGAATGTCGAGGTCTGTTGTGAATGTCTAATGGTATGATTTCTGTTTAAGCTGCAGGGCTGATAATGTTTTATTGTGGTTAAAGCTATGTAATCTAATGTAATATGGAAATTGTTGTGGTGATATTTTATAAGGTATTTTAAATATTTAATTTTATTTTGAATGTCTAATGGTATGATTTCTGTTCAAACTGCAGGGCTAATAATGTTTTTGTGTGGTTAAATGTAATACAGTAATTATTATAGTGGCATTTTATTAGTAGAGAATGTCGCATTGCTCGTATGATAATAAGAAAACCAGTTAATTATTTGCTCGTAAATAAATGTATGTATGTTTGTTTGTTTTTAACAGACCATGTCTGGAAATGGACCTGAGCCTGTTCTCTGCTATGAGTCGTTCAACAACTCATGTGTCATATTTGTCTACCCGTCTGAAATGAAGATTTCACTCTATTTGTTCTTCAGTGCCATAGCACTTACCACAGTCTGTGGAAACCTGCTGGTCATCATTGCCATCATTCATTTCAAGCAGCTACACACACCAACAAACTACCTCATCCTGTCGCTGGCTGTGGCCGACCTGCTAATGGGAGGCTTTGTGATGCCTCCCAGCATGCTACGCTCTGTTGAGACTTGCTGGTACTTGGGAGACATGTTCTGCAAAATACACAGCAGTGTTGATATTATGTTATGCATCACATCTCTCTTGCACATATCTTTCATCTCTATCGATCGCTATTATGCCGTATGTCACCCGCTTCAGTACCGGAATAAAATCACACCGCCCATTTCCCTCATTATGATTTTGCTATGCTGGGGTCTGGCAGCCTTTGTAGGATTTGCTATGGTATTTCTAGAACTCAACATTTTGGGTGCAGAAGAGTTTTATTTTGATAATATAGCTTGTAAGGGAGCATGTATTATCTTTCAAACCCGCGCAGCCAGCACCTTTTCCTCATTACTTGCTTTTGGCCTGCCTGCAATAATTGCTGTCAGCATATATCTAAAAATTCTCCTTGTTGCACGAAGACAATCAAGATCTATACAGCATTCAGCACACATGGGCAAAAAAAACAGCATATCTATAAACAAAACTGAGGGGAAGGCCACAAAAACCCTGGCTATCATCATGGGGGTATTTTTTGTGAGTGTCTCACCCATCTTTTTCTGTATTCTAGTAGATCCGTTTATTGATTACACAATACCACCGGCTGTATTTGATGTTTTATTGTGGATTGGATATTTGAATTGTCTGTGTAACCCTTTTGTGTATGCATTCTTTTATAGATGGTTTAGAAAAGCTATAAGAATTATTCTTTTGGCCAAAATATTTCAAGTTAATTCTTCACAGCTTGACTTGATGGGAAGACGTAATTAGAAATGTCTATTTTGTAAATAATATATAAATAAATGATAAATAAATAAACAGAAATATCCTGGATATGTTTTATGTGTCCACATAGTGTAACTATAAATAATTTAAATAATTCCTCTGTACAGTAACCATGATGCCAAATAACCAGATCACACATGCATTATTTATAACCTGATTGGCCAAAGATTTGGGATATTTTGAAATAATAATAATAAAAAAGCAATGTGAGATCAGAATTTAGGTATTGCATTACTTTGCATTACAGGGATTTTTTTCCTCACTGAGCCACTACATCAAAACTGTGCAGGTTAAATAAAGACTATATAATTCTTTATAACATTACATGACAAATATGAACTAATGTCAAAGTGTATTATGTATCATGATGCTTTTTTTTCAGAATATAATTCTGAATATTTTGATGTCAAATAAATCACATGTATATTCACACACACACACACACACACACACACACACACACACACACACACACACACACACACACACACACACACACACACACACACACACACACACGTTTGTCAAGAATAGATTTTCTTCTAAAACACTTTTCTTTCTTAGTAATGACAATGCTACTTCCCAAGAAACACTGGAGGATGTAGCCTTGAGCAGCAAATGAAGCCTCCTCTTGCTATAGGCACATAAAAATACAATTCACTGAAAGATATCCAAAATCCAAAATTAACACCTGTCAACCCACCATTTGTGGGTGGATTACATAACTTGTATGAGGTAATTACAGAGCCCCTAAAGGGACCTTTGCAAAAATAAAAAAATATACAGACTGAATTAATAAATTAATAAAGCTGTATTTGCTTGAAATTTGGCTTTTATGAGGGCAGTAGTCTATAGGCTATCTCTAATATCACAGCCTTATGTCTGCTTTAACGCACCCAGGGCAGAGGCCCTAATGAAAACTAACAAAACTTTGTTGCACCTAGACCTGCACCTCATCATCAATGACACTATAAGAGCACACTCCCCCTGCACATCCTTGTCTGGTCTCATCATTTGTACCTGGACTCCTTACCTGCTACATTCCTTGATCGTCATTTGTCTGCCTTCCAAGTCTTCCTGGTTTCTCCCGTTCCTGGTCTCCTTGTGTTATCCTCCACTGGATCCCCTTCATCGTGCTCACCCAGCTAAGTGACTGTTCAGTGCAAGTGCTCATCATCTTGCTTCCTTTGTTTACCTGTGTCCGTGTCACTGTTAATAAATATCACCATCTACCTTACCTGTTTCTCTGCCTCTGTCTGCTTCTCTCACTAGAACTACAGTACATCTCATTCATTCATGTTTGCATTTCAGCCGAAGCCCTAATTGATTCCGAATCTGCTGGGAACTTCATCAGTCCACAAACTGATGTCATCAGTCCAAAATCTGATCTCCGTATCCACACCATCCAGGGAAAACCGCTGGGCCGTGGTCACATCTCCCACATTGACGCTAAACATTGGATGTCTCCATTTTGAGGACATAACGTTCATGGTGCTGGAAGGTTCCACTGCGGACATTATCCTGGGATGCCCCTGGCTCGCTCAACATCAACCCGTCATTCAATGGAGTACTGGTGAGATTCTCAAATGGAGTCAAGAATGTTTACTAAATTGTGTATCTACTATCAAAAAAAACCCTGGCAAGTCTTCGTTCCTCTCCTCTGGACTCTGGGATCCTTCCTCTCTTTTCCACTTCCTACGAATGCCCTGAGACGAGTCATGTCGAAATTCCTCCAGAATACCAGGTGTTCCAGGATGTGTTCAGTAAGCGGTTGGCCATGCACCATTGATCTGCTGCCTGGGGCTACCCTGCCGAAGGGTAGGGTCTATCCACTGTCCATCCCAGAACAGATGGCCATGGAGTATGTGCAAAAGGGACTCAAGCAACGTTTCATCCGTCCATCCACTTCCCCTGCCACTTCGAGCTTCTTCTTCGTGGCCAAGAAGGACGGGGGCTTGAGGCCGTGCATTGATTATCATCATCTCAACTCCCAAATTGTAAAATTTAGTTATCTCCTTCCTCTGGTTCCAGCAGCCCTGAAACAGCTGCGAGGAGCTCACATATTCTTCAAGCTGGACCTGCATAGTGCGTACAACCTCATTCGTATTCAACACATCTCCCAGGTCCTAGAAAAGATACGACAACATCAGCTGTACCTTAAGTTGGAGAAATGTGAGTTCCATATCCCCTCAGTTCAATCATTGACCAACATGGTATCCAGATGGACCACAGGAAGGTGGAAGCAATCAAAGACTGGCCTGTACCTACTACAGTGAAGGAGCTCCAACATTTCCTGGGATTCGCCAACTTCTATCATCGCTTTGTGCTCAACTACAGCCTACTCAGTGCACCCCTCACATCACTCCTCATTGGCCGACCCAAGTTCCTGTCCTGGACACCATCAGCCCAAGAAGCATTCCATCAGCTCCAAGAAGCCTTCCAAACCACCCAGATTCTAGTACATCCCAATCCAGAGCTTCTGTTCATCGAAGTGGAGGCCTCGTCTACAGGAGTCGGGGCGGTGTTGTCTCAGTGGCAGGGTGATCCTCCACGACTCCATCCATGTGCCTTTATCTCCAAGAAGCTATCCCCGGCAGAGGAGAATTATGATGTCGGTTTTATGAGTTGCTAGCCATCAAGCTTGCCTTGGAGGAGTGGAGACACTGGCTGGAGGGAGCAAATCATCCTTTTGAGGTCATCATGGATCATCGCAATCTCGGGTACCTGTGTGAGGCCAAGTGACTGAATCCCCGTCAAGCCCGCTGGGCCCTATTCTTCACTCGATTTCACTTCATGGTATCCTACCGACCTGGAACCAAGAACTGCAAGGCCGACGCCTTATCCCGGCTACACCAGCCTACTCCCGAGAGCTCCGATCCAGAACCAGTCCTCCCTCCAACCATGATTGTGAGTCCCATCCAATGGTCCCTGAACCAACACATAGCCCAGGACAACCGCACAGAACCTGCTCTGCCGGGAGGTCCTGAGGGGCTTCTCTATTTTCCACCTGCTCACTGTCAGCCCCTCATGGACTTATTTCATTCATCTCCGGGCTTTGGACACCCAGGCAGCGTACAATCCCTCTCGCTCCAACAACGATACTGGTGGCCCTCCATGTCTCAGGATGTCTCCCAGTATGTCAAGGGATGCTCAGTTTGTGCCATTGCCAACACTCCTAAGAAGCCCCCAAAGGGTAAGCTGGTCCCTCTGTTTATTCCTCACCGTCCATGTCCCACCTCGGTATTGACTTCATGACTGATTTACCATCCTCCAACAACTTCACCTGTGTGTTCGTTGTCGTAGATCATTTCTCCAAGGCCTGTAAACTCATCCCCCTCCGAGGCCTACCTACTGCGTTCGAAGCTGCCGAAGCCAGCATGTTCCAGCATGTGTTCCGTCACTTTGGGCTCCCAGAGGATATCGTCTCTGACCGCAGGACACAGTTCATTTCCCAGGTGTGGAAGGCCTTCAAGCTCCTAGGAGTGTCGGTCAGTCTCTCATCTGGTTACCGCCCTTAGACCAGCGGACAAACTGAGTTGAAGATCCAGGATATTGGGAGATACCTGAGGACCTACTGCCACAGGAACCAGGACAGCTGGAGCCAATAATCACAAAGCTCACTCTGTTCCAATGCATCCTGGGTTATCAACCTTTTTTCCCCTGGTCAGGTGCGCCCTCAGAGGTTCAAACTGTCAATCACTAGTTCCAACAGAGCGTGAGGGTGTGGGACTCAGCTCATGTCCATCTCCAGCAGGCAGTCCGGAGACACAAGATTCACGTTGACACCTGACGAGGTCCCACTCAGAGGTCGCACTTGGGACATCCGCCTCTGGCAGCCCTGCTGCAAGCTGAGGTCCATTCACGATACAGAGGCAGCTCAACGAGGTCACCTACCGTCTCCACCTCCCAGCACAGTATCGCATCTCACCATCTTTCCACATCTCCCTACTGAAACCTCACACTGAACCCTTGTCTTCTCCCTCCACAGATCCTGGTGATGATGCGGTACCTCCTCCTCCTGACGTCATTGAAGAGGAGACCATCTACTGGGTACGGGCGATCCTGGACTCACAACGTCGGGGTCCTAGGATCGAGTACCTCGTGGACTGGGAGGATTATGCTCCAGAGGAATGTTCCTGGGTCCATCGTAATGGAGAGGTGAAGTGTCTAAGTCACATAATCTAGCTACTGGAGTTCCCCAGGGCTCAGTGCTTGGACCACTTCTCTTCTCCATCCACATGTCATCACTGGGATCTGTCATCCAGGAACATGGCTTTTCCTATCACTGCTATGCTGATGACACTCAACTCTACTTCTCATTTCAACCAGATGATCCCACAGTTGGTGTTCATAGCGCTGCCTGCCTGACAGATATTTCTGCCTGGATGTAGGAACAACACTTTCAACTCAGTCTGGCAAAGACAGAACTCCTTGTGGTCTCAGCCAACTCAGCACTTCACCATACTCTCTCCATTCAGCTTGGTTCATCATCCATAACTCCGTCCAGGACAGCCAGGAACCTTGGAGTTGTGATTGATGATCAGCTAAAATTCACTGACCACATCACTGCAACAACCCGGTCCTGCCGATTTGCCTTATACAACATTAGGAAGATTAGACCCTTCCTATCAGAACAGGCCACACAACTCCTGGTACAAGCTCTTGTTCTCTCCAGACTGGACTACTGTAATGATCTTCTAGCGGGCCTTCCAGCATGTGGAAAAGACAGTCATGCATTGCCACATCAGTCAACCCTTGCAACTGATCCAGAATGCAGCGGCGAGAGTGGTCTTTAATGAGCCAAAGAGAGCGCACCTCACTTCATCAGTCTGCACTGCCTGCCAATAGCCCTGCAATGACCTGCCTGTCTCAATTCGAGCAGCCGAGTCAGTAGCCATCTTCAAAAAATATCTTAAGTCGCATCTTTTCCAGCAGCATCTGACCAATAAAGAATAGCACTTATCACTCTATTCATTTTCTGTTTGTCCATTTAAAAAAAAAAAAAAAAAACTGTTCAGTCCTATGTGTTCTGTGCTAGAGAAACTGAGACTTGTTACAGCACTTGCATATTGTTGCCCTTGAATGTTTTTAGTTGCTTCTATTGCTCTCATTTGTAAGTCGCTTTGGATAAAAGCGTCTGCTAAATGACTAAATGTAATGTAAATGTAACGACATCCTCGATCCTGCACTCCTCACCCAGTTCCACAAAGAACATCTGGACTGCCCAGCTCCTATGTAGACCCCGTCGTCGTCGCCCCATCCGGTCGTCAGGCCGCCCGTGGAGGAGGGGGTACTGTCACAGAGTCTCAGCATCCACCCACCAATGCACTGGTATCGTCACCAGATCTCCACGCTCTGCACACTCGTTCACAATAGAGTGAAATGAGATTTCTCAGTCGTTACAGAATTAAATTTAGTTAAAGTGGACATAAGGCCTTGAAATATGATGTACTGTCCTAATGAAAGCCTGTATCAGCCTTTTTTATGGACCCTTGAACTTGGCAAATAGGATAATGCACACAGCTGTATTGCGGCATCAGCCCATTTCACAGAGAATGCTTTAAAGCAGACATAAGGCTTGATATAAGAGGAATACTGCCATAACGAAAGCCAAATTTGATTAATTCATGTGCATTCATACACTCGGTTTCTTCATAGTAAAATGTACATTTGTCTGTACTTTTCTTTTGTTTTGTTTTTTTTTTTGTTTTTTTTGCTACGGTCCTTTATAGGGGCTCCTTGGGTAATTTCTAGTGAAGGTTAAACAAAGCTTTGTGAAGGTTTCCCCTCAAGCTTTTCAACATGGTGACAATCTGGTGGTCAAAATAAAGAATAACACCTTAAGAATAGCACCTTAAAGGGAGAGTTCACCCAAAAATGACAATTCTGTCATTTAGCCATGCTTGTTGCAGTTGTTTCAAACCTGTATACATGTCTTTATTCTTCTGAACCCTCATGTTCCAATCTGTATGAGTTTCTTTGTTCTGCTGAACACAAAGGAAGATATTTGGAAGAACGTTTGTAACCAAGCAGATCTTGGCAGCCATTGACTACCATAGAGGGGGAAAAAAAATACTATGGTAGTCAATGGCTGCCGAAATCTGCTTGGTTACAAACGTTTCACAAACATTCTTCCAAATATCTTCCTTTGTGTTCAGCAGAACAAAGAAACTCATGAACAACAACATGAGGGTGAGTAAATGATGACAGAATTTAAATTTTTGGGTGAACTATCCCTTTAAGGGCCAGATTTACTAACAGCTTGCTCCATGCACTTTTGGCATTAAAAAACTACTGTCAGGATTTACTAAAGTGATAAAAAGGCATGGACACATGCAAAATTTATGTGAGGAGAGTATTTACATGAGTCATGCATGTTGATTTTCTAAGGTTTATGCTCTTCAATTTACTGGTATTATTTGCACCATTATTTACAGGCCAAAAAAAGCACGTCTTAAACCAGAGACGTCAGTGTTTTTTAATTTGTGCGTCACCAGTAGATCACGCGCAGAACTTTCCACTCCTGTCAGTGCTTTTTTGGAATCGCTCTGGCCCCAAGTTTCACTAATTTTATGTAATAATTAAATTTAATTTGTATTTATTAAAAATAAATGTTTACTAAGCATGCTTTCTGCATCACAGACAACATGTGTAATGCTAATTAAAGCACTGCATTTTTTATTTATTTTTTGACAGCTTTTGTCCATCATAGAGATAAGGAAAACAAAAGGGAGGTACTATTGGGAGTTTGCTTTACAATAAATCTGGGCTCACTGACACCATCATGTGCCTTTGCCACTTGGAGAAAAAAAAGAGGTGGGTCTGGATGGTAAAGTCATGCTAGTGAACTTTGCAGATTAAAATAAAGTAATCTGTGATCATTATTTCATCAACCTATGTATTTAGATTTTAAGATTTTCTCTTGTTTTTGAATATGCATTTGTTATTTGTGTGCAATTAGAAAAACAGTTTAAGAGCTTATACTTTCATTATGATTACAGTAGTAAGACAACAGTGATATTTGAAATACCTACACAATAAGCTTAATTGTTCACTAGTTACCTTTTTCTTTATTACAGATCAGTGAATTTTGAATTGTGTAAATGGATGTGGAAATCAACATCAGCCAAAATGGAATCCTGGAAAAGCCTTTTCTTTGTTATGAGTTTAGTAACACATCTTGTCAGAAGTTTGTCTATCCTTTGGAAACTCGAATTTTACTCTACATCCTTTTTAGCGTCTCTTCAATTGTCACAATCATAGGAAACCTGTTGGTGATTATAACAGTCATTCATTTCAAGCAGCTCCACACACCAACTAACTATCTCATTCTGTCACTGGCCGTGGCCGATCTGCTTGTCGGAGGAGTTGTGATGCCTCCCAGCATGATGCGCTCCATCGAGACATGCTGGTATCTGGGAGATTTGTTCTGTAAAATACACAGCAGTCTTGATGTGACTTTGTGCAGTGCATCAATTTTAAACCTCTGTATCATTTCTTTAGACAGATACTATGCCATATGTCACCCCTTTCAATATCACAGTAAAATGACATCACTGGCCACACTAGTTATGATTATTATCTGCTGGACTGTTTCAGCTGCTCTGGGGTTTGGCATGATCTTTATGGAGCTTAATATTCTAGGCATTGAAGATTTTTACTATGAGCACATTGATTGTGATGGAGGCTGCTTTGTGTTTCAGAGTAAAGCTGGAGCTACTGTATTCTCATTAATCTGTTTTTACGTTCCCGCTTTTGTCATGCTCTGTGTGTACCTGAAGATCTTACACGCAGCTCAAAGGCAGGTGCAGGCCATTCAGAGCGTTAATTCTGAATCAAAAAAAGAAGGAAAAGCCACAAAGACTTTAGCCATCATCATGGGGGTGTTCCTGACTTTCTGGATTCCCTTTTTTCTTTGTAATCTTATCGATCCCTTCATTGGGTATTCTGTACCTCCACTGCTGTTTGACTTGTTCCTGTGGGTCGGCTACTATAATTCCACATGTAATCCTATAGTCTACGCCTTCTTTTACAGCTGGTTCAGACATGCATTCAGAGTCATTCTATCCAAAGGAGTATTTCAGACTAATTCTTCAAGAACAATGATGTTGTAATAATGAAACACTTTATATGAAAATGCATTTCTTGATGTTTCATTTTTATTTGAGTGGTACAGATTGCATTTTAACTGATCCAAACTTTTTTTAAGACTCTTGTATGTGCCTGCATATATGAGTGCTGTATGTTTTGGCATTCAGGGACCTTCTGAGTCCACCAGTGTTGATCTTTGGCCCTCTTATGGATCCTTATTGATTACATTCTAATAAAGAGTGTGAAAACTGCATGGTCAATGCTAGAAGGTCACTTCAGATAACATGAGAAAAGATTTAAACCAACCCTTACATATATTTCTCAGTGACTGTCCATTTTATATCAATTTAAAAAACAAAACAAATTGAACATGAAACACAGATTTCATTATTTTTAGAGTAAGATGTGCAAAACACTTTTATTCAGGTATTTGTAATACACTTGTAGTTTGTCTACTGTAACTATTTAAGACTATTTAACAAAACAATATTCTGTATTTCACAAATATATATAATTTAAATAATCTGAGTTTCAACTTACTCTACTTTGCTAAATTTTGTGGGAGTTTACATGATTAGGTATAATTTCTTGAATGCAGTGGTTCTCAAATCTATTACCCCTCACTAATCTGACATCCAGTCAAGTTAGTACAGCACTCAACTATTGAACTGATGAGTTGAATCATGTTAGATAAGGAGATTTCTTATAGGAATGCTCTGAGAACCACTGTTTTAATGAACCTGCTGCTACAATAACACGTGACATGCAAATAAACAATGGCGAGTCATTCGATGCCATTTGTGTATACCCAACATTTAATGAAGTGCACTAACTATGTTTTACAAGCTTAAATATATATTCATCCAAAAACTAGTTACAAATGTATCATATTAAAGAAAAAATTGATGATTGTGTATTTTTATATGAAACATTTCAGTTCAGTATAGTTGAAATTATATTTCAAATATTTCTAAACAAAAATGTATTAAATTAGAATTTTATAGTTAGATAACTCACATCCTCAAATCAGATTGGCTGAGAAGGAGTGCTGATATGGCACTGTTATGGATATAATTTTCAAAATACTACAGTTGTAGTTTTAAGAGTTTTTAGGCCAGAATGTAGTTGTTTAAACATAATATCTGTGGTTTATTTATAAAGATAGCGCCTATTTGAAACTGCTCCAACGTTTTCTGAGTTTCGTGGTCCGAACAGTCACCGCAGTCAGTGCTCATGTGCCCTGCAGAGAACAGCCTTAGGCCCCACTTTATATTAGGTGGCCTTAACTACTATGTACTTACATAAAAAAATAAGTACAATGTACTTATTGTGTTCATATTGTATTGCAAAACACATTTGCTGATATTGAAGTGGGATACAGGTAAAGTTAGGGACAGGTGTGGTGGTATGGGTAGGTAGAATGTAAAAACATGTATGTACACAATAAGTGCATTGTATCAAGTGATTAATTAAAATGTTAATACATAGTAGTTAAGGCCACCTAATATAAAGTGGGTCCCAGCTTTATCTCGGCAAGTCCTTCTGACTTCTACTGTAGACTCTGATGTTTCAGATAAACATGAGTTCTATCATGACAACTCTCTGAAGATTTTTAGCATGGTATAATGGATATGTTTTGGTCTTGGGGGAAAAGATCTGCTATGCATCTTCTACCAATACATACGCCAATATGCTGCTGCGAGTAAGACGTGCTGCCACTGCACAAATAGATTTATACAGGTGGAGCTGGGGAAGGTGAAGGGTTTTAGAGGAACTCTATTGTGACTGCTATTGTGAATGTAACCAGCCATTTAAATGTGTTGAGCAACAAGCTCATTGGATGCAAATGCAACATGGACCAATCAGCTTGTGCCAAGTAGTTAACGCTGTGATTGTCATCAGCTTGTGTTAGAACCATCAGCCTGCACCATCTAGAGTTTCATGACAGAACTATGTACACATAATCAGGGTTTGAAATTAACACCCGCCAACCTGCCAAATGCGGGTAAAAATCAACTGTATAGGAAGTAAAGTAAAGAAGAAAGTAAAGACCCACCAAGCAATGAAGGAAACCAAGAAAAGAAAATTAGAAGTTTTAATACAAAGTGGCAAGCTGGGCGTGAGTAGCTCATCTTTGATTCAGCACACAATGTAATGTATTATGAGGACTGCAGGGGGGTATACACAGGTATGTTTAAGAATAAGCTAGCAGATAACCTCAACTTTCGGTTCCAAAAACGGCGGTAACTTTCAGGGTAAGTAACTATGGCAACTCACTCTCTGAACATCCGGAACCTCCGGAGCAGGTTATGTTCCAGGGTTAGTTTGCTTAAGAGGTATTCAGATGTGTTTTATATAATTAATATAGTTCAATTAATATAACTAAATGTGTTAAAATAGTTACAGTTGTAGTATACAATATTATATATTAATGATAAAGCACTGTTATAACAAGGTACTATTTAAATGTTAATTCAATTCAAATATATTTATTATTTATTTTATTGTCATCTCTTACATGGATCTGCATTGAATTAATTAGGATCAAACAAACACTATAATCCTTATTCTCAGTAAATAAATTTTACTTATTAAACGAAGAGATTGAAAAAATGATTGCACAACCACCAAATAGGTCGCAGTGGAGTGTGTTTCATGATCAACAAGAAATGGTGCGATCCTAGGAACATCTCCATTCTTTCGTGATCCTGCTTGCCTCATCTGGAACATTTAATCGCTCGATCATTTGCCGCCCATTCTATCTGCCGAGGGAATTTTCCTCGGTCATCGCCACTGCCGTTTACATTCCACTACAGGCAGACACAGGGCTGGCTTTATCTGGCCTTCATGATGTTACCAGCGGCTTCATAAACAAACACCCCGATGCTGCTTTCATTGTCGCAGGCGATTTTAACAAAGCAAACCTAAAGAAAGTCTTACCAAACTTTCACCAGCACGTCTCCTGTCCTACACGAGGAGCAAACACACTGGATCATTGCTACTCTCTGTTTAAGAACGCCTATAAAGCTCGTTCACTACCAGCTTTTGGCAAATCGGATCATGCTGCCATTTTCCTCACACCTGAATACAGACAAAGGCTCATTCAGGAACCCCGGTGAGGCGGGAAGTTAAACGCTGGTCACCCCATTCAGAGACCGCGCTACAGGCAGCTCTGGATGACGTCGACTGGGACATGTTCTGAGCGAGTTCATCTGACGTCAGCGAGTTCACGGATGTGGCGCTTTGCTTTATCAACATGCTTACAGAGCAAGCCACACAAACAATAACAATAACATCCTTCTCAAATCAGAAACCGTGGGTGGACAATTCAATCCGTGCTGCAGTGAACACACGCACTGCCGCATACAATGCCAGTCTCCTAACAGGGAATATGAATGACTATAAATCATCCTGCTATGCTCTCCAATGCGCAGTTAAAGCCGCAAAGCTCCGTTATAAGGATTGAGTGGAGTCTCATTTCCAACTCAACGACTCCCGGCACATGTAGCAGGGACTGAGGACCATCTGTGCTTTTGGATCTAAATCCTCTGCAGAGGTGAGAGCTGATCCGTTGCTTGTGAAGGAGTTAAACTCTTTCTATGCTTGCTTTGATTGTAATCGCGGCAGCACAACTCTGCCAAGTGACGCGTCAGAGTGAATTACTCAGAGCAGCAACAACCATGTGATCTCTGTCTCGGAGGATGAAGTTTAGAGGGCACTCAAGCGTGTGGACGTCAGGAAAGCTGCCGGGCCGGATGGTATTTCAGGTCGTGTTCTGCAGTCCTGTGCTGATCAGCTTGCCGGGTTGTTTACATCCATCTTTAATGAGTCCCTCGCTACATCTGTGGTCCCCACCTCCTTCAAAAAATCCACCATCATCCCTGTCCCTAAGAACAGTAAACCCTCTTGCCTAAATGACTATCGTCCAGTGGCTCTCACGTCTATAGTCATGAAGGTCTCTGAGAGACTCATTAAAAACACCATTTGCTCCTTCATTCCTGAGACTTTGGACCCTCTTCAGTTTGCCTATCGTCCCAATAGATCGACTGAAGATGCCATCTCTCATGTCCTCCACTCCTCCCTCACTCACATCGACAGCAAAAGTGGGAACTATGTAAGCCTGCTATTTATTGACTATAGCTCAGCCTTTAACACCATAGTTCCCATTAAGCTAACCGCCAAACTCCTGGATCTCGGCCTGAATTCTTCTCTCTGCCACTGGATTGAGGACTTCCTCACTGGCAGGCCTCAGGTGGTGAGAGTAGGCCAGTTCTCCATCACCCTAAGTGTGGGAGCTCCACAGGGTTGTGTCCTGAGACCCCTTCTCTACTCTCTCTACACACATGACTGTTTGTCCACACACAGCTCCACCTCTATCATCAAATTTGCTGATGACACTGTTGTAGCCTCATTTCCAACAACAATGAGACGTCATACTTGGACGAGGCGGAGCAACTAAAATCATGGTGCCAGGACAACTGTCTCTCTCTGAATGTTGGCAAGACCAAAGAACTGATTGTGGACTTCAGGAAGAGACAGCAACAGACATACTCCCCTCTCATGATCAGCGGGTCACCAGTAGAGAGAGTGAGCAGCTTCAAGTACCTGGGTGTAAACATCTCCGAGGACCTGACCTGGACTGCACACATTCAGACACAGGTGAAAAAAGCCAGGCAAAGACTGTACCACCTGCGCCAGCTGAGGAAATTCAGGGTTTCACCAGCTATCCTGAAAACTTTCTATTTAGGGGCGATAGAAAGTGTATTAACTCAGTGCATCACAGCGTGGTATGGGAACAGCACCAGTCATGACTGCAAAGCCCTGCAAAGAGTCGTGCGCTTATCCGAGCGTATGTCAGGGTCAGCTCTCCTGTCTCTGCAGGACGTCTACACCAAACGCTGCAAAGGTAGAGCTACTAAAATCATCAAGGACTCTAATCACTCTGCAAACCCTCATTTCACGCTGCTGCCATCTGGTAAGCGCTTCCGAAGCCTGATGGCCAAAACTGAGAGACTCAGGAGGAACTTCTTCCCCAAGGCCATCAGACTCCTGAACTCAGTCACTTAACATCACGTGACTTCACTTCAGGATAAACATCGATATACTGACATTGCACTGTACTTTCTGTTCTCGTTGTTACTGTGTAACAACCTGTTATAAACCTGTTTGCACATTATACTTTGTACATTTCTGTTAACCACATATTTATAAGTCTACAGTTTACTCACTGCACAGTTTATTTCACTTATTTTATTCCACTTCTTTCTTTCTTTCTTTCTTTCTTTCTTTCTTTCTTTCTTTCTTTCTTTCTTTCTTTCTTTCTTTCTTTCTTTCTTTCTTTCTTTCTTTCTTTCTTTTTTTTCTACTTGATTTATTTATAATTCTACATGTGAATTTGCACTGTCCATGGAGCGGACCTGTTTATATTTCACTGCTGGTTGTATATTCTGTATATAACTGTGTATGTGACAAATAAAACTCTTGAATCTTGAATCTTGAAACAAGCAACACAGCACGGGGTAACGCTGAAGCTTCATTTAATTGAGATAACTGCATTGGCCAGTGATGACACCAGTCATTTGAAATCCCCTTAAAGGATTAGTTCAACTCAAAATGAAAATTTCCTGATAATTTACTCCTGATAATTAATTTCTGTCAGGACCACTATCGACAAAGATGATTGATTGACTATTAGCATATAGTTTGGATTGCTGGTATGGTTCTGTTCTGGGCAAGAACTCCCTGTGCATCCATGCAGCCTAGCATGGATAAGAGCAGGGAGAGCAGCAATAACCCCCCTTAGGGTAAACAGAACAGAACCAACATAATGTATTGCAGATATCATTAATGTCGATATTAAATGTACAAAATAATTCGGGAATTTAGTCTGATTCAAGGGGAATTAGAATACCAAATCCTGACTGGACGAGAAGAGGAGCTGGGGGTGGAGGAGGGTAATGAGCTCTGGAGAAACACAACAGCTGCTGATAATACTGAAGAGCTTATATATGTATGCTGTGATAGACGTTGTATTCCTATAGGTAGACGTGATCAGCTGACAGTCAGCTGATGCAAGCTTGACTGACGTGACCTGCCAGAACTGACACTATACGCTTGATGTCTTTCTTTCTTCAGTCAAAAAAAAATTAAGTTTTTTGAGGAAAACATTCCAGGATTTTTCTCCACATAATGTATTTCAATGGCAACCAACTGTTGAAGGTCCAAATCAATGCAGTTTCAAAGGGCTTCGAAGGGCTCTGCACGATCCCAGCCGAGGAATAGGGTCTTATCTAGAGAAACGGTCATTTTCAAAAACATTTTTTTTTTTTGCCTCAAATTCTTTTTTGCCTCAAACCTCAAATGCTCGACTTCAGTGTTGTGCTTCTTCACAAAGTAAGGTCACGTCCGTGATGTACGAGGAAGTACCGACCCAGTGTTAAAATGTATGTGCAACGACTAAATCAAAGCCCTTTACAAAAATACAGGTACAACAACGGTCAAATTTTAAAGTTGGAGGAGAACATGAGATGGAGTTTTTCGGCACTGGGTCGGTACTTCTACCGACGTTACGGATGTGACCTTTCCGACGTGATGATGTCATACGTCGTGAAGAAGCACAACACCAAAGTTGACCTCACCAGGGTGAGGGTGCAACCCAAATCCCGGAAGTCCATGGCATAGGCTGTGCGTCGACCACCGGAGGCCGACCTGGAGTGATGAGGGAGCCCAGCGGAGTTTCCAGGCAGACGGGCTGCGGAGGCGATGAAGGAGCGGTGAGCCGAGGCGATGGTGATGGGCTGACAGGCCGAGGTGGAGATATGGTCCTGGAGGCCCGAGGTGTAGCCGGGGACTCGGCTTCTAGCTGAGCTGGTGGCAGGGGAAGCCCGAGGTGTGGATGATGAGCTGCATGGAACGAGCAGCGGGGGCAGAGCCAAGGAGCTGGAGAACACCAGTGATGCAGACGGATCCAGGGGACTGGCCGTGACCAGTGATGGACACGGGATCAAGACAGGCAGGGATACGGGCAGAAGATTTCTGGACGGGACCGGTGAAGAAGGGGATTCAAGGGGATTCAAGAGTTTTATTTGTCACATACACAGTTATATACAGAATATACAACCGGCAGTGAAATGTAAACAGGTCCGCTCCATGGACAGTGCAAATTCACAGTTAAAAACACAAGGAGAAAATTATAATAGAAATAGGATAAAAAAGTACTATCTATCTATCTATCTATATATATGTAGAATTATATCTGTAGAATTATAAATAATCAAGTCAAGTAGAAGAAAAAAAGTAAAAAAATAAGAATAAAGCGGAATAAAATATTTGAAGTAGACTGTGCAGTGAGTAAACTGTAGACTTATAAATATGTGGTTAACAAATGTATAAAGAGTATAATATGCAAACAGGTTTATAACAGGTTGTTACACAGTAACAATGAGAACAGAAAGTGCAGTGCAATGTCAGTATGTATATCCTGAAGTGAAGTCACGTGGTGTTAAGTGACTTCAGGAGTCTGATGGCCTGGGGGAAGAAGTTCCTCCTGAGTCTCTCAGTTTTGGCCATCAGGCTTCGGAAGCGCTTACCAGATGGCAGCAGCATGAAATGAGGGTTTGCAGGGTGATTAGAGTCCTTGATGATCTTAGTAGCTCTACCTTTGCAGCGTTTGGTGTAGGCGTCCTGCAGAGGCGGAGAGCTGACCCTGAGATACGCTCGGATAAGCGCACAACTCTTTGCAGGGCTTTGCGGTCATGACTGGTGCTGTTCCCATACCACGCTGTGATGCACTGAGTTAATACACTTTCTATTGCCCCTAGATAGAAAGTTTTCAGGATAGCTGGTGAAACCCTGAATTTCCTCAGCTGGCACAGGTGTGTCTGAATGTGAGCAGTCCAGGTCAGGTCCTCGGAGATATTTACACCCAGGTACTTGAAGCTGCTCACTCTCTCTACTGGTGACCCGCTGATCATGAGGGGGGAGTATGTCCGTTGCTGTCTCTTCCTGAAGTCCACAATCATTTCTTTGGTCTTGCCGACATTCAGAGAGAGACAGTTGTCCTGGCACCATGATGTTAGATGCTCCACCTCGTCCAAATATGCCGTCTCATTGTTGTTGGAAATGAGGCCCAGGACAACAGTATCATCAGCAAATTTGATGATAGAGGTGGAGCTGTGTGTGGACAAACAGTCATGTGTGTAGAGAGAGTAGAGCAGGGGACTCAGGACACAGCCCTGTGGAGCTCCCACACTCAGGGTGATGGAGGTGGAGGTGAACTGGCCTATTCTCACCACCTGAGGCCTGCCAGTGAGGAAGTCCTCAATCCAGTGGCAGAGAGAAGGATTCAGGCCGAGATCCAGGAGTTTGGAGGTTAGCTTGATGGGAACTATGGTGTTAAAGGCTGAGCTATAGTCAATAAATAGCAGCCTTACGTAGTTCCCACTTTTGCTGTCGATGTGAGTGAGGGAGGAGTGGAGGACATGAGAGATGGCATCTTCAGTCGATCTATTGGGACGATAGGCAAACTGAAGAGGGTCCAAAGTGTCAGGAATGTAGGTGCAAATGGTGTTTTTAATGAGTTTCTCAAAGACCTTCATGACTATAGACGTGAGAGCCACTGGACGATAGTCATTTAGGCAAGAGGGTTTACTGTTCTTAGGGACAGGGATGATGGTGGATTTTTTGAAGGAGGTTGGGACCACAGATGTAGCGAGGGACTCATTAAAGATAGATGTAAACAACCCGGCGAGCTGATCAGCACAGGACCGCAGAACACGGCCTGAAATACCATCCGGCCCGGCAGCTTTCCTGACGTCCACACGCTTGAGTGCCCTCTAAACTTCATCCTCCGAGACAGAGATCACGTGATTGTTGCTGCTCTGAGTAATTTCCTCTAACGCGCCACTTGGCGGAGTCGCGTTGCCGCGGTTACAGTCAAAGCGAGCGTAGAAAGAGTTTAACTCGTTCACGAGCAGCGGGTCGGGCTCCCCCTCTGCAGAGGATTTAGATCCAAGCGAGCAGATGGACCTCAGACCTTGCCACATGCGCCGCGAGTCGTTGAGTTGGAAATGAGACTCCACTCGGTCTTTATAGCGGAGCTTTGCGGCTTTAATTGCACGCCGCAGAGCATAACAGGATGATTTGTATTCATTCATATTCCCTGAATGGAGACCAGCGTTGTAAGTGGCAGTGCGTGCGTTCACTGCCGCGCGGATTGAATTGTCCACCCACGGTTTCTGATTTGAGAAGGACGTTATTGTTATTGTTTGCGTGGCTTGCTCTGTAAGCGTGTTGATGAAGCAAAGCGCCACGTCTGTGAACTCGTTTACGTCGGCTGAACTCACTCAGAACATGTCCCAGTCAACGTCATCCAGAGCTGCCTGAAGCGCGGTCTCTGAATGGGGCGACCAATGCTTAACTTCCCGCCTCACCGGGGGTTCCAGAACGAGCTTTTGTTTGTATTCGGGAGTGAGGAAAATGGCGGCATGATCCGATTTGCCAAACGCTGGAAGTGACCGCGCTTTATAGGCGTTCTTCAACGGAGAGTAGCAATGATCCAGCGTGTTTGCTCCTCGTGTAGGACAGGAGACGTGCTGGTGAAAGTTTGGCAGGACTTTATTTAGGTTTGCTTTGTGAAAATCGCCCGCGACGATGAAAGCAGCATTGGGGTGTTTGTTTATGACGCCGCTGGCAGCATCATGAAGGCCAGATAAAGCCAGCGCTGTGTCTGCCTGTGGAGGAATGTAAACAGCGGTCGCGACAACCGCAGAAAACTCCCTCGGCAGATAGAATGGACGGCAGATGATTGTTAAATGTTCCAGATGAGGCGAGCAGGACCGCGAGAGAATGGTGATGTTCCTGGGATCGCACCATTTCTTGTTGACCATGAAGCATACTCCACCGCCTTTGGATTTACCGCCCTCGGCTGTTCTGTCCATCCGAAAAACAGAGAAGTTCTCCGACGGCTTCACAGCTGTGTCCGGGACCGAGGGCGTGAGCCATGTTTCGGACAAACAAAACAAAATATGTTACAGTCCGAAGATGTTACATTCAGAAAATGATGAAAGGGTGGGGACTTGGGTGGGAAAAGGATCCGTGGACCACAGATCGATCAGGTCATAGTCCGCTCCTGGCTCTAAGATGGACTGACCCACCTGTGTCAACTCTGGGGCCTTCATGTCTTCTAGCTCTCGAATAACCTCGGTGGGCGCCTTGAGCTCGCTGGATGTAGGGAAGAGGCTGCTATTCTGGATCATCCAGGCCAGGTATCCCAGATACGGCCGGCTCTCTGGACTGAGAAGGAGTTGCAACATGGGTGAGTCCATCTTCTTTCATACTGACTTAGGGTCGGTTATTCTGTTACAGTACCGGGTGGCTAGCAAGTGCACGACAAAGGAGATTGTGATAACAAACAGTCTTTAATCAAAAAAGGCAAACACAGAAGAGTAGACACTGTTCACACAAACATGTGTAGACTAACAATAACCGACAAGGACTGGACAACACAGGGAGTATAAATACACAGGGTGAAGGAGGGGACTAATTAGACACAGGTGGAGATGATAAACTATTCAGGGATAAACGAGAACAGGTGCAGACATGACAAAATGTAATTGTGACATATAGTCTTATAATTTAGTCATGTAACACAAAAATATAAGCAATTGAATAAATGAATCCTGTTCTGGAACCATATTAAAATAACTTTGAGACTGCTTAATTGGGATACTTAAAGGTGACTTCATTCCATGATGCTGAAATTATGTGAACAACGTCTAACCGATGTACAAGATTAAATCATGTAAATCCAACACATTATTTTTTCAGTGTACTTTTTCACAGACACTTTTTATAGGCTTGTGCCGTCGAAGTTCAAACTGTTGTTGATGAAAGTGGCATTGTTGACTCTCAAATGTTTTTTTTTTGCATTTTGCATTTTGGTTTAAAACAGTCCTCCTCAATGAATTCAGTGTGAAACATCATAGCAAGCACTAACCACTAGCTAGCTAAGAGGTCACCGATCTTATGATTTTTTTTCAAAATCATTCTGTAGCCTACCTGACTTTTCTTTAGTACAAGTGCAATAGTATTACTTTATGTAGTTTATAATATTGCCTGAAATTAGAATAAAATATAGCTAATGGCAGAAATAGTAACCACCTGCATTTCTGATAAGGTGGAACTAATTATTATGGCGGACATTTCTAAAAATGAAGGGTGTTTTGGTGCTGCTGTTGTTGTTACTGCTGTTTTATAGGTACATATTTTGTACAGATAAAATTATGTATGCAAACTGTGATCAGAGGGTGCAATTCTTTTTAGTGAATTATCTATTTAAATGAAATGCAGTTTCAGGGGCTTGTTGATCTTTTGACTGGTAGACTGTCAAGAAGACTATGTTACCTTGGAAACTTAAATGTGGTATGATTTGACAGGAGGGAGGTTGTTATGAAACTCTTGTGCTATAAATGTGCCCTATCTGCTTCATGATGTAGTTTTGGTTCTTAGATGGAAAGGTAAGAACATTGATGAGAGTCTGTGAAACAGATATTTCATGTAAATTAACATGTAAATGTGAATTATTATAATTCATAAGATTTCAATGCACAATTTCAAAGTTATTTAAACTATTTTTTATAATGCAAAACAATGCTGCATACAGTTTATGTTCTCAATTATATGTAATGATCATAAATTATAGAACTTGTACTTATGTTGCAGGCCGAAATTAAGTTCTCCCTCGTTTCAAACAGAGGAGCTGAATTGTGTAAAGAATCAACATCAGCCAAAACGGAATCATGGAAAAGGCTTTTCTTTGTTATGAATTTAGTAACACATCTTGTCAGAAGTTTGTCTATCCTTTGGAAACTCGAATATTACTCTACATCCTTTTTAGCGTCTCTTCAATTGTCACAATCATAGGAAACCTGTTGGTGATTATAACAGTCATTCATTTCAAGCAGCTCCACACACCAACTAACTATCTCATCCTGTCGCTGGCCGTGGCCGATCTGCTTGTCGGAGGAGTTGTGATGCCTCCCAGCATGCTGCGCTCCATCGAGACGTGCTGGTATCTGGGAGATTTGTTCTGCAAAATACACAGCAGTCTTGATGTGACTTTGTGCACTACATCAATTTTAAACCTCTGTATCATTTCTTTAGACAGATACTATGCCATATGTCACCCCTTTCAATATCATATTAAAATGACATCAATGGCCACACTAGTTATGATTATTATCTGCTGGACTGTTTCAGCTGCTCTGGGGTTTGGCATGATCTTTATGGAGCTTAATATTCTAGGCATTGAAGATTTTTACTATGAGAACATTAAATGTGACGGAAGTTGCACATTGTTTCAGAGCAAAGAGTCAGCTACTGTATTCTCATTAATCTGTTTTTACGTTCCCACTTTTGTCATGCTCTGCATATATCTGAAAATCTTACATGTGGCTAAAAGGCAGGTGCAGGCCATTCAGAGCGTGAATTCTGAATCAAAAAAAGAAGGAAAAGCCACAAAGACTTTAGCCATCGTCATGGGGGTGTTTCTGACTTTCTGGACACCTTTTTTTCTTTGTAATCTTATAGATCCCTTCATTGGGTATTCTGTACCTCCACTGCTGTTTGACTTGTTCTTTTGGGTGGGATATTATAATTCCACATGTAATCCTATAGTCTACGCCTTCTTTTACAGCTGGTTCAGACATGCATTCAGAATCATTCTATCCAAAGCAATATTTCAGACGAATTCTTCAAGAACAACACTGATGTAATAATGAAACAGATTATATACAAATTAATATTTTCATATCTTATTTTCTGATTGGTATATATTGCAATTTATTTTATTTTCTATGCGATTTCTTAACTGAACTTTCATACTTTAAGAAGTGCATAACAAATCTGTATATTAATAATCCTGTAAAATCCACCAGGAAAAAGTTTAAAGTTTAATTGTGCACGGTCATTGATAGAAAACCTCTACCCTCCATAAACACACGTTCAACATAATCCTGCAAAACACATGAGACAAGATGGAAAAATAATTTGATTCTAAGATACAATTCTTTACAACTGTCCTTTTTTAAATTCATTTAAGACATCATAAATTCTACATGGCTGTTAAAAGTGGCAAAGCACTGTATATCTACTATCAGCCTCTATCTTTTATTTGAGGAGACAGATAGACTATGAATGAACACCAGGTTTATTTCTTCACTGTTCATTTCGATGGGAATTTCCATTCAGCTCCACTGTGACTTTTTAAAGGCCAGTTCACACCAAGGGTAATAACTATAATGATAAAGATATAGTTCTAAAAATCCTTCAAAATATAATAGCAGAGTTTACACCACAACTATAACGATAACAGTACAGAGAATCAATATTGTTGGAATCACTTTCAGAAAGATTTCCTGCTTATGAAAAGTAAAAACATTGACAGCCAATCAGAATCCATCCCGCTTTAAGAGCGCAAACATTTAAAACAGCAGATGATTAAACTGCAGCACAGAACGATATTGTGCATTTGTGTGGATGCTAATAGTAGTTATTGTTATCTAGTTATCATTCTTGGTGTAAACGGGCCTTAAGACTATTCAAAACAAAACAATCAACTTTCACAAAGACATTTAATTAAACTGTAAATTACATTTAGCATTTATCTGATTTACCTAACTGGCTGCGCTTCTCAGTCCATTCAGGCCCTTATTCACTAATCTGACACACACAGTTAAGTTAATAGAGCAGCACTCAACCTTTGAGCTGATGAGTTGAATCACTGTGTTAGACAAGTGAAATATCCAAAATGTGCAGTGCAGATGGGCCTATAGGATTGAGAACTATATGAATCAGTTAGCTACTACAACACAGACACCACAGGCAAATAAACATATTGAATCAGTGCACGAAAGAAGTGCCATTTAATTCCACAACATCTGATGAAGTTCACTAAAGTGTTTTGCATGCCTAATGCTGCCTGATTGCCTGATGTGATTATCGTAAATATGAGTTTTCTAATTATAAACTGGACATGAACTGCCTCTTCATATTTACCACTGGGAAAGTTGGGCGTGCCATAAACTTTAAACATGGCAGAGGGGAGAACAGTTGCTGCTGTGTCTGCTATTATTAGTTTTTTCCACAACAGCTATATTGCTTTGTCTTGTCGTTTCTATTTTCATATATGAATAATCATACACAGCGAAAGTGGCCTGTATTTGACAAATTCTAGAGTGGTGAATGTTTATATGGTTGTCAATGAATGCGACGGTAAACATAATTTTGGCTTTAATAAGATTTTCCAAATAAACAGGCAAGAATAAACTTGGTGTCCTCCATGATTCCTGTTGCGACAACTGCGTAATCACAACTTCAGAAGTGGGGAAATTTCTTATATACCTTTATACCTTGACTTTGATATCACTTCCTAAACGATACTTTTTTCTAGACCAATTTCTGTTTTAACAAGATTACATTATACATTACCTTTAAAAAAGCCTTTGGTTTTATGCCAAAAAGGCTTTTTTTTTAAGCCTTTGAAATGTAGCCAGACTTTTGATCTTTTCCACATCTTTTACATCTATTGGGACGCTTACTCCCTATTTACACTGCACACGTCTGTGGTGCTTCATGGCTCCGACAAAGTTTTGTTCCGTTCTCGTGCCACGGCACATCTGGTATAAACAGAAGCATTGACTAGAGTGGCCATGTCGGAGCCATAATGTGCCGCAGATGAGGTTACACACTACAGCCTCATGTGCAAGCTGCGTCTCTGGGTGTAACCGGTGTAAAGGGTTTTTTTTCTGCCACAGCCAATCATGCTGCATGCTTATTGGCCCACTGACATTGACGAGATTAACCCCTTAGGTATTGAAATTTGATATTGAACGACAAGACCTTTTACAATACTCGATGGTATTGAGGCAATTCGGTTGATGCCTAAAAAGTATCAAACTCGATACCCAGCCCTATAGTTCTGTGGGTGAAAATGCCATGTGGACGCCAGAGGTCAGAGAGGATAATGACCAGACTGGTTCAAGCTGAAAGGCAACAGTAACTCAAATAAGCACTTGTTACAACTGAGGTCTGCAGAAGAGCATCTCTGAATGCACAACACGTTCAATCTTGAAGCAGACGAGCTACAGCAGCAGAAGACACCGGGTGCCATTGCTGTCAGCTAAAAGCAGGATACTGAAGCTACAATTCACACGGGTTCAAATGAATTGGACTAGAAGACTGGAAAAACGTTGCACGGTCTGATAAGTCTCGATTTCTGCTGTGACAACCATATGATGGGATCGGAATTTAGCATAAACAACATAAAAGCATGGATCCATCCTGTATCAATGGATCAGGCAGCAGCTGGTGTAATAGTGTAAGGGTGGATTACCTACAGTGGTTCTGACTGCAGGGTTGCCGAATGACTAAAGAAACGTTATCAGCAAGATGATAGAAAACTGTACATTTCTCGTCTTTACCACCCACTGCAGCTTATACCAATGACGGAAATAAGCGCAGTTACAATAGCAAAATATGTGGGAGAGCGTTGCTATAATGTGACTATATTGTATTGCAATAGGTTACACTTCAAAGTCAATACCAAATCAAAACTAGTTAGCACATCATTTGTAATTGAAAGAATTTAATGACAAAATCTAGTTATGGTTACACTTAAAATAGTTACAAAATAAATGTATGAGATGATGAAAACTTATACCATTAATCGTACCCAGCATGAATGTTACCTGAGGGATAGAAAGAGAGAGAGGGGAGAGAGAGAGAGAGAGAGACAAAGAAGAGAAGAGCCAAAGAGAAGGCCCCCAAGAAGAGAGAGTCAGAGAATAAAAGAGAGAGCAACAGTTACAATCTTCTTTTATCTATCCCTTGACCATGTGACTGAAACCCTAATGTGAGACATTCAAACTGACCAATCAGACCAAACTTCCCCCACGGTGCTACAGGTGTGACATTTGGCCTACAGGCCTTCAGCATTTCTTTGTATTTAGGAATTCCAAATGGCCCTTCTGATAAGAAAGATGGGGGTTGAAAACAGTAAAGCAAATGTCTTTGTTCATTTTCAAAAATCAAATATCTTTGATTATTTTCAATTCTTTCAATGGTCTACGTTGAGTATTGTTGCTGACCATGTCCATCCCTTTATGACCAGTGTACACATCTTCTGATGGCTAATTCCAGCAGGATAACGCTCCATGTCACAAAGCTCAAATCATCTCAAACTGGTTTCTTGAGCCTGACAGTGAGTTCGCTAAACTCAAATGGCCTCTACAGTCACCAGATCTCAGTCCATTTGAGCAGCTTTTCTGATGTGGTTGAACAGGATATTCGCATGATGGATGTGCAGTCGACAAATCTGCAGCAACTGCATGATGCTCTCATGACAATATGGATTGATTGATATTAGCATTTCTGAAGTACAGGTAGTACAGAGGATATTCGGTACCTACTGATAGGCAGCTGTTTTCAGTCACGTCTGTGTTTATCTAAGTGCAGGGCTCCAGAATAACTAACCGCAAAAAGACTATTTAAATATGAATCCTGCATGTTCTGTGTGTCTCTGTGCGAGTGAATGACAAATGATTTCATTTACTACACACATACATCGCACAACGGACGAGAAGCGCAGCGCAGCGCCGCATCTCGGACAACTCACAGGTATCGCACAATTCTATGATTATCAATATATGGTCAGCAATATTGTTATGTTTAAAGACATTATGAAATTAAGATAATGTCTATACTATGTTAGGATTTTACTGTACAATTAAATACAATCATTGCTAAGTCTGCAAACTGAACATTTTACCTCAAGTGGTAACTTACATTAACTGAATTCATTGAGAATCTCACCTCAAAATCCGAAAACACCAACAATCTTCAAATACATACCGGATTTCCATATTCTGTATTTGAGTTTTTCATCATCTTTATGTTACGCTATACTCTACACGTTACTTTAAGCAATAGTAGCCTATCTAGCTGAAGTGTTATTATATTTTCCTATAGGTCATCTTTAAGCTTTATTCAAGCAGTTAAGCTATAATTGTAAAGGTCAAGATATTTTGCAGCACATGGTGAAGACATTAATGACGATTTGAGACAATGATGTAATATAAAACTAGGTAAATGGTGCTCTGCGGTGCGGCTGGATTTTGTCGTAGCTGGGTGATCAGACAGACACTGAATGCCGGCGCCTTCAAATGTTTATATGAATTATTTACTTATAATGATCACCATCATAAATAATAAACTCATTGAATTTAATTTAATATTTTTATCAAATAGTTGAATAGTTCTAACAGATTTTGCTGTGGCACCGAAATTGGTACCAGGAATTGTACAATTTTAATGGTATTGGTACTGATTACTGGAATTTTAGTACCATGACATCCCTCCTTCACTGTACCTTTTTTTCTGACAGTGTGGTACTAGAAAGGTGCACCTGATAAAGTGGGTGGTGAGTGTATATACGAATTCAAAAAAACTGTAAATAATTTTTTTTTGTTGTTGTTGTTGTTGTTGTCATATTAAAAAAATATAATTTCATGTGACGATGATGATGTTTTTAAAGGGGTCATATGATGCGATTTCTTGTTCTCTTTCAAGGGAACTCGCGCTGCGCCACCGCTTTGGGAACGCCTCTGCGTGATTGCATTGTGAAGCACGTATGTAATCAGTCCAATAGAGAGACGGAACGTCATAGGCGGGTGACATCATAGACCCGGAAACTATAAAGCATACCGGCAAACACACCTTTAGCTTCTGTTGCCTTCAGCAGGCGCTCTCTGTATTCATTGTCCCTGTCATTCTGTGTTTGTGTCTGAGTTCAGACTTTGTTGTTTTTCTCTGCACAAAGTTCACACACACACACTGACAAAAAGAGAAATGGCGAGCAAACAATCATTCAGAAAGTGTGTTCCTCCCTGCTTGCGCTTCCTTACGAGCGGGGATACACACTTGATGTGCGTTGTTTGTTTGGGTGAGCAGTTGGGTGATGTGCGTTTTTGGGTCTGGCCAATGCAGATTCGGGAGAGAGATGGCTCGCGAGCGTCTCTTCCACCCTCGGCATCGGACCATATCCATGTCTTTTTAGCCCCCGGATATTACTATAAACTGACGTATGGGGACTGAACACTTGACAAGACATGGGCTCCGTCTTTACCCACTAAACTTCTAAGAGCAAAATCTGCTTTAGTGGGTAAAGCGTACTCGGCAGCGGGTCAGGCCGCATGTCTGCACACTATGGCTATAGTGCAAGCATACCAGGCTGACCTGCTAAGAGACCTGGGGGAAAGTCTTGAGATTGGGGCAGATATGATTAATGAGCTCCAATCCTCGGCAGATTTAGCCCTCCGTGCCACTAAGGAGATGGCCAGATGTGTTGGCCATTCTATGGCAGTCCTAGTGGCCATGGAAAGACGTCTCTGGCTAAATCTGACTGAGATCAAGGAGAGGGACAAAAGCTTCCTGCTTGATGCACCGCTGTCTCCTGAGGGCCTGTTCGGTGACGCCGTCACCACAGTTACCGACAGGTTCCAGGAGGCAAAAAAGCAATCAGCGGCGCTAAAGTAGTTCCTTCCCCGTAAACCCCAGGCCTCCTCTGCTGCTGTGAGTGAGCAGCAGATGCCGAGTACAAGCTCCTCTCATTGAGCACAGCAAAAACAGAGTGTCGCCACCCACACACCTGCCACCGTCCTGACGCCAGTGTGCTCAGGACTGTGAGGGTGGTCCCCTCCGGGGGCAAGCGGTGTTCACCTCAGTACACGGTGCCCGTCTGCCTTCGGTGCCCTCACAGGGTCGTTCCACCAACCCCGCCCAAGCGCGTGGAGGGCCCGAGCGAGTCATTTGAGTCATCCGCCCTCTGAAATGGTGGGAAATGGTTCTGTCGAGTCAGTTGTTCCCTGCCGGTTCGCCGTTTTAGGGCACTGCGCTCGCAGAGTACATCAGAGGCCAGCCTCGAGAGGCTGGTACCCTTAGTAGATTTCGTAGCAGAGTGGGAGAATCTGCCGAATATATCTCAGTGGGTCCTGCAGTTTATAAGAAAGGGGTACGCCATTCAATTCAGATGTCGTCCACCTCATTTCAACGGGGTTCTGCCCACAGTGGTGGGCCCCAAACAGGCTCTGGTTATGATTCACAAAGTACAGACTCTTCTGCGAAAAGAGGCTATAGAAAGGGTTCCTCTACTGGACAGGGAGCCTGGGTTTTACAGCCGGTACATCATTGTGCCAAAGAAGTACTTCCCTTCGGTCTAGCTCTTTCACCCCGCATGTTCACAAAGTGTGTGGACGCGGCACTAGTTCCCTTGTCTATGCAGGGGATCGGCATTCTCAATGACATCAACGACTGGTTGATTCTCGCTGTGTCTGAATGTGGAGCAGTCCAGGTCAGGTCCTCAGCTCCCAGGTACTCAGCTCATTTGGTGGCTCAACATCGAGATGTTATTCTCGCCCACATGAGGAGGTTAGGGCTGAGGCTCAACTTCAAGAAGAGCATGCTTTCTCCAATTCAGAGAATTATGTATTTGGGTGTGAATTGGTATTCAGTCTCTATGCAGGCCCGTCTATCAGAGCCTCACATAGGGTCGATCCTCTATCAAAGGGGTGAAGCTAGGCCAGTCACTCACTGTGAAACAGTTTCAGAGACTGTTAGGTCTGATGGCAGTGGTGGCCAACGTGATTCCTTGCAGCCTGCTGTACATGAGACCGTTACAGTGGTGGCTCAAGACCAAGGGTTTTTCCCCGAGGAGAAAAACCCCTTTCGCGTAATCAAGGTAACACGGTGGTGTCTCCACACCTTGGTTATGTGGAAGGATCCTTGGTTTCTGGCCCAGTGTCAGCGTGCATCTCTGACCACGGATGCCTCCCTGACGGGCTGGGGGGTGACCATGAGTGGTCGCTCGGCACAGGGCCTGTGATAGGAGTGCCATCGTTCGTGGCATATAAATTGTCTGGAAATGTTGGCTGTGTTCTCTGGCTCTGAAACACTTCCTGCCATATCTCAGGGGCCATCATGTGCTGATTCGCACAGACAGGACATCGGTGGTCTCCTATATCAACCATCAGGGGGGTCTGAGGTCTCGACTGTTATACAAGCTGTCTCGTCAGATCCTCCTGTGGGCTCAGGGGAAACTGAACTCAGTCAGGGCAGTTTACATCCCGGGCGCCTGAATGTGGAAGCAGACATCCTGTCGAGGCAGGGGCCGAGGCCCGGGGAACGGAGACTCCACACTGAGGTGGTGGAGCTCCTCTGGGTGAAATTTGGCAGGGCAGAAGTGGACCTGTTCGCTACACAAGAGAACACTCATTGTCATCTGTGGTTCTCCCTAGTGCCGCCAGCTCCTCTCAGACTGTATGCTATTGTACAGGAGTGGCGAGGCTGCCCCTGTACGCATTTCCCCCGATTGCTCTGCTTCCGGGAGTTCTAGAGAGAGTGTGCCGGGACAGGCCGTCTGCTGTTAGTTGCCCCATTCTGGCCGGCCCGAGCCTGGTTCTCAGACATAGTGTCTCTACACGATGGCTCTCCACTGGAGATTCCGCTCAGGAGGGACCATCCTGCACCCTTGTGGAAACTGTGGGCTTGGCCTCTGAGGGGGCCCAGCTCATAAGTTCCGGTCTCTCAGCTGAGGTTGTTCAGACCATTCAACACTCTAGAGCTCCCTCCACGAGGAAACTGTATGCTTTGAAATGGAGACTCTTCACCTTATGGTGTAGAGGCTGCCTATGGGACCCAGTTAACTGCCCTGCGAGTGTGGTGCTGGAATTCCTGCAGGAGAGGTTCTCCTCTGGGTTAGTTCTCTCCACTTTAAAGGTGTACGTGGCGGCCTTAGCAGCCTACCACTCTCCTTTGGTTGGTGTGTCTTTGGGGCGACACCCTCTAGTTACTTGTTTCCTCCGTGGCACTTTGAGGTTAAGACCTGCAGTACGCTCCAGGGTGCCAGCCTGGGACTTGGCCATTGTCCTTCAAGGCCTTTCTGAAGCTCCCTTTGAGCCACTTGAAACTGTTTCTGAGAAGTTTCTTACTCTGAAGACTATCTTTCTACTTGCTATTTCTTCCCTGAAGAGAATAGGGGCTCTGCAAGCTCTCTCTGTGGCACCCTCATAGTTGGAATTTGCTCCCGGTATGGCTAAGGCATTCCTTCATCCTAGACCGGGCTATGTCCCTAAGGTTCCCACTAATCCTGTGAGACCTATTGTACTTCAGGCCTTCTATCCTCCTCCGTTTGTGACGTCAGACCAGGAAAAACTCAATCTGCTTTGCCCTGTTCGTGCATTAGATGCTTATGTCCACAGAGCTGCCCTGTGGAGGAAAGCTGAACAGTTGTTTGTTTGTTATGGGCCACCCTGGAGAGGGGGTCCGGCTTCAAAGCAGAGGATGAGCAAGTGGGTGGTCGAGGCTTACGTGGCAGTCGGACAGCCTTCTCCCTTGGCTGTGCGGGCCCACTTAACTAGGGGTATGGCGGCCTCTCAGGCTCTTCTAGAAGGGCCTCCCTGCAAGATGTGTGTGATGCAGCTGGATGGTCCTCTCCTCACACTTTTGTTAGGTTCTATGAGCTTGACATTAATGCTACTCCTGGGGCTCGGGTGCTCGCAAGACAATGTTACATGCGGGCATCCAGCTCCTATGGGGACGTGGGTATTCTCGTTCCCAAAGTGGTGATGCAGCACGAGTTCCCTTGAAAGGGAATGTCTCGGTTACGACTGTAACCTTAGTTCCCTGAATAGGGAACGAGACACTGCGTCACCCTGCCATACTCCCCGCATGCCTGCAAGCGTCTTGCTTCATTCACATTACAGAAGCTAAAAGCATGTATTTACTGGTATGCTTTATAGTTTCCGGGTCTATGACGTCACCCGCCTATGACGTTCCATCTCTCTATTGGACTGATTACATACGTGCTTCACGATGCAATCACGCAGAGGCGTTCCCAAAGCGGTGACGCAGCATCTCGTTCCCTATTCAGGGAACTAAGGTTACAGCCGTAACCGAGATGTTTTCCTTTCGCTTTAGTGTGTTATGTAGCTGTTGGTGCATATATAAGATCTACAAAGTTACAAAGTCTCAAACTCAAAGAGATATTCTTTGTAAAAGTTCAGTCTCAGCCACGCTTTGCTAAAAGGCTTCGTTCAAACACACCCTCACAAATCTATGTCAGTCTGTGTGGGCAAAGTTTCAAAACACTGCCCCAAATATATACACAAAGAAAGAAGGTGTAACTTTTATTCTCACTGTGGTATTGTTGCCGCCAGCGCCACCATGTCATGGAGATGCTGTGTTTTCATTGGCCTTTGCAAAAGAGGGGACAATTAGAAAACAGCGGTTAAGCACTTTATTTACAACATTGTCCCAGAAATCAAATATTTGACTGTGCCCTGCGCATTCCCCCTGCGGAGGACTGTTTCAGCACCTGGGAGAGTACAGGGCCGGCTGTGCACAATGGCTGATTCTAAAAAGTGGGGCAATACCATCTTTGCAAGTACAGTCTGGCGCTTCTGACTCACAAACACAGCCTCTCAGTATGTTTTCATTTTTTTAAGAATTTACTACTGATTCAAACGTGAGTTTTGAGCAGGATAGTGCTTGTTTGTTTCTAGATAACAAATGCAAACTTACCAATCTTACCAATCTCGATACGTTCTGATCCAGTCGCGCTGGCAAAGTTGATCGATCAGCCTGATCATCTGCATTTTCTGGATCAGATTTATAATTCGTTTTTGAATTGTCATTTTTAAATGGACAAACAGAAAACAGTTCTGTTCTATGTGTTCTGTGCTAGATTAACTGAGACTTGTTACTGCACTTGCATATTGTTGCCCTTGACTGTTTTTAGTTGCTTCTATTGCTCTCATTTGTAAGTCGCTTTGGATAAAAGCGTCTGCTAAATGACAAAATGTAATGTAAATGTAAATCAGATTCGGGCTCGAATTGATAAGGTGGTACCGACATTATCACCTGTCAGTATTGCTTCAGGAGCTGGATGTTCCAAATATGGCAAGGAGCGTGACATTTCCGTCACACACTGTATTTAGGACAATCACAATGTTCTGGATTGCTGGCCAATCAGAGCACACAGGGCTTTTCTGAAAGATGAGCTTTGTAAAAATCGACGTGTATAAAATAACCTTTTTTTTTAAACCTAAAACAGCATAAAGACACATTGCATTAAACCAAATACACGAAATAATGTTCTTTTATAACCATAATATGACATCTTTAAAAATATATTTTAGAGTACCTATATGATTTTTAGCATATCCATATTTAATCATAAAAAGTTTAAAGTATTTCAAAATAGAAATGCTTTATCATTTTTTCCATGATAAATGTGTATTAGTTTTTCTATTCACAATACAGCACTGAGTGTCCTCAGAGAAGCCATGTTTAAAGATTTAAGTAAAATTTGTTGACAACATTTATCAAAAGTGTTCCCCATCACATCAATTAGGCAGGCATAATGTATTATGTTCAGCCTCATCAAATTCAGTGTGACTTGTCAGAGAACACTAACCATTAGCCTTTAAATCGTTAGTTTTTAAACCATTCCATACTTAATTTGTTCCTATAGTCATATGTTATTCCAAATTCAGCCATTGTTGAGATGACAGGGCCATGTTGCACTTTCTGCTGATTTGTTGTAGACATTTGGGAAGACTGTTACCTTGGAAACTCAAATGTTGTGTGATTCGATAGGTGGGAGGCTGTTCTGAAACTCTTGTGCTACAATATAAATGTGTGCTCTCTATAGTTTTGGTTAATAGTAGAAAGAAAGGTAAGAACATGGATGAGAGTCTGTGAAACTGTGAAAGTCTGTGAAATTTCCATGTAGATGAACATGATTAGAGTATTATTCAAAATAAGACTCCAGTGCAGATTTATTCTATTTGGTCAATTTAAGTATTGCATTTAAAATCCATTGAGATTTTAGCATGTAATTCTTTCATAAAGATGCATACACGTAGCTACATTTTTAAAGGCTTGAATTGACTTCACTCCCTTGTTTAAACAGGGAACCTCCAGTGAATTGTGTAAATGGATGTGCAAATCAACATCAGCCAAAATGGAATCCAGGAAAAGCCTTTTCTTTGTTATGAATTTAGTAACACATCTTGTCAGAAGTTTGTCTATCCTTTGGAAACTCGAATATTACTCTACATCCTTTTTAGCGTCTCTTCAGTTGTCACAATCATAGGAAACCTGTTGGTGATTATAACAGTCATTCATTTCAAGCAGCTCCACACACCAACTAACTATCTCATCCTGTCACTGGCCGTGGCCGATCTGCTTGTCGGAGGAGTTGTGATGCCTCCCAGCATGATGCGCTCCATCGAGACATGCTGGTATCTGGGAGATTTGTTCTGCAAAATACACAGCAGTCTTGATGTGACTTTGTGCACTGCATCAATTTTAAACCTCTGTATCATTTCTTTAGACAGATACTATGCCATATGTCACCCCTTTCAATATCACAGTAAAATGACATCAATGGCCACACTAGTTATGATTATTATCTGCTGGACTGTTTCAGCTGCTCTGGGGTTTGGCATGGTCTTCATGGAGCTTAATATTCTAGGCATTGAAGATTTTTACTATGAGAACTTTGACTGTGATGGAATATGTATGTTGCTTCACAGCAGAGAGGCAGCTACTGCAATGTCATTGACCTGTTTTTATGTTCCCGCTTTTGTCATGCTCTGCATATATCTGAAAATCTTACATGTGGCTAAAAGGCAGGTGCAGGCCATTCAGAGCGTGAATTCTGAATCAAAAAAAGAAGGAAAAGCCACAAAGACTTTAGCCATCGTCATGGGGGTGTTCCTGACTTTCTGGATTCCCTTTTTTCTTTGTAATCTTATCGATCCCTTCATTGGGTATTCTGTACCTCCACTGCTGTTTGACTTGTTCCTGTGGGTCGGCTACTATAATTCCACATGTAATCCTATAGTCTACGCCTTTTTTTACAGCTGGTTCAGACATGCATTCAGAGTCATTCTGTCTGGAAGAATATTTCAGGGCAATTCTTCAAGAACAATTTTATTGTAAATGTGAAATTACATTGATCCAAGCCAAATGTGTTTATTGGAACTTAATGAAACATGACATTCTGCATTTGTTCATCATGTGTCTTAGCTGTCATATTGCTGTATTTTGATACCTGATGGGCCTCAGAATTTTGCCTCAGCAATACAGAAATAAAGTCCATCTGCCATGTTTCCTGATCATCCCCTGATTCATAACTCACCAACACTGCAAGAACTGATATGAGTTCATAATTAGTGTTGTTTGACTTGTTATCGAGTAAAAATAGCTCTTTGAAGAAAGTACACTTTGAAGATATTTAGACTTGTTTTTGGAGATGGAATCATATCACATGGAAATGAAAAAATGCCACTGAAACAAGACAAAGCACACTTATTTTCAATTCATTCTCTAAGAACAAGTCTTAATATGTTTTTTTTTTTTTTCCCTCAAATGTATTTTGTTTAACATAAGTTTAAATACTTTAACTGGTAACTTTTTTTTTGCAAAGCAGACACCTACCTGTGGAAAAACTGCATGATCAGTGCTTAATCCAATCTATCCCAGACACCAAAACTGAAATGAATATACATAAGCAAACTCATGTTATAAAAAGCCTTAAGTGAGTTTGTTCTTGTGTCATTTTTAGCCAGTGTGTGAATAAATACAGAGTGAATATACACTTAACCTAAACTACACTTACAAGCTCAGTCTTAAAGGCCCTATCATGTCCTATTCACCTTCCTTTAGAGTGTAATGCTGCTGTTTGAAAATGAAAAAGGGTCTAAAAAGTTAGCATTAAGCCCATTCCAAAGGGAGTTTTTCTCTATATCAGACATTGTTTCTGAACTCCCTGAAATGCCTCGATTGTAGTCTTGATCTTTTTTTAGAGAATTAACAGAGAATTAACACAATTAAATAACTCCCGCCCAAGGCATACACAATAAAGCGGTGAGGACTGGTTGAGTTAGTAGTGTGTTGAAACTCGTGTTTATGGCAAGAGGCGTGACATTTTCGAAACACGGCGGAAGCGGTTGACCAATCACATCACACTGGTACAACCGACCAATCAAAGCACATTGCTCTTTTTGGAAGGAGGAGCTTCCTAGAGACAGGAACTAAACAGGTGCATTTCCTGTACTATGACATAACTCATTGCTTAACCACCATAGTTCACCATAGTTGTTTTAACCACATTAAATTATTGTTGATGTCACATTTGGTGACAGGTGGTGGAGAAATAACTTCTAATTAATTGATTTGAAATTGCAATTAATGTATTTAACTTTACTATGGTTAATTTACATAAACAATATAAAGGCGTTCATTTTTTAATCGCGCTGTCATACAGTATTTGGCATAAGCTCTTAAGTTATACTCTGGGGTTCACATGCAAATTCTTCAAAAACTGCTGATTGTTGACACGCTGTAATATTAATGTATATATGTATGTGTATATATATATATATATATATATATATATATATATATATATATATGTGTGTATATATATATATGTATGTGTATATATATATATATATATATTTATATATATATATTGTGACGAGAAGGCCTGGCTCACAGTCTCCGCTCTAATTCATCCCAAAGGTGTTCTCTTGGTTTGAGGCAGGCCAGTCAAGTTCCTCCACACCAAACTCGCTCATCCATGTCTTTATGGACCTTACTTTGTGCACTGGTGCGCAGTCATGTTGGAACAGGAAGGGACCATTCCCAAAACTGTTCCTACAAAGTTGGGAGCATGAAATTGTCCAAAATGTCTTGGTATGCTGAAGCATTAAGAGTTCCTTTCACTGGAACTAAAGGTCCAAGCCCAACCCCTGAAAAACAACCTCACACCATAATACCCCATCTCCGCCAAACTTTACACTTGGCACAATGCAGTCAGGTAAGTACTGTTCTCCTGGCAACCGCCAAACCCAGACTCATCCATCAGATTGCCAGACAGAGAAGCGTGATTCGTCACTCCAAAGAACACGTCTCCACTGCTCTAGAGTCCAGTGGCAGTGTGCTTTACACCACTGCATCTGACACTTTGCATTGCACTTGGTGATGTAAGCATGCGCTGTACCCGGTCTGTGATTTTACGTGGCCTACCACTTCGTGGCTGAGTTGCTGTTCTTCCCAATTGCTTTCACTTTATTATAATACCACTAACAGTTGACCGTGGAATGTTTAGTAGTGAGGAAATTTCATGAATGGACTTATTACACAGGTGGCAACCTATCACGGTACCACGCTTGAATTCACTGAGCTCCTGAGAGCGACCCATTCTTTCACAAATGTTTGTAGAAGCGTCTGCATGCCTAAGTGCTTGATTTAATACACCTGTGGAAGTGATTGGAACACCTGAATTCAGTGATTTGGAGGGGTGTCCCAATTATTTTGGCATGAAGAAATAATATTCACAGGAAATATAAAAATTGTTAAAATGTTAAATATGTTTTATGGGATAAAATGATTGTCTATGGGGGAATTTAAATACTAAGCATTTGATGTACTGATTTCATTTACACAGCGTTAGCCCTGGCTGGTATAGTATGATTTAAAAGGATTTCAATTTTAAATACAAATTACAAAGTTATATTGTGATATTTCAATGAAAATGTGGGGAAAGCTAACATATAGCTAACATATGATGATGAAAGAACAGGAGTCAAAAGGCCTCAGTTGATCTTCAGGGAATGAAAACACCCCAAGTCTTATTTTATGCATGATTTAAACACAAACACAGGTTTGATGCTAAAGAAGCATTAATTATTTTAATTATTAATTATTTCTAAATATTATAGATTATTCCTTAGATTATTCAAGAAAAAATATTAACAAAGAAAGGCAGTATAGGACATTTGCATCATTAAAGAGAAAAGCAATGAGCAAAACTAGAAAGCGAAATCGGTTTTATATTCACATGCAATGAATATGACATAAGCAGAAAACATTTAGAATGAAAAAATAAAATAAAATAAAATGCTTCTAAATTTCATAATAGGCCCTTTAGCACAATTTATATAGTTTTTGTATAAAAGTTTGGATTTTTCTCTGAACCAGCTGTAAAAGAAAGCATAAATCAAAGGGTTAAATACTGCATTCAAATAAGCCACCCACATTAGGACCTCATATAATAGTGTTGGTATTGTGTGGTTAACAACAGGATCTATGATGTTACACATGAAATAAGGTGTCCAGCAAGACATAAAAACTCCAATGACAATAGCAAGCGTCTTAGTGGCTTTCAGATCCTTTTTACTAACTGATGAGGTTGAAGAGCAATTATTAATAACACGAACATGTTTCTGTGCTATAACAAAAATCCTGCTGTAAATGCTGACAATTATAAACATGGGGAGGAAGTAAAACACAATTGAATATGTCACTCCAATTTCTCTTCCATGCAGTGCTAAACACCCTCCCTTGCAGGCAACATGCATCTCCTCTGTTCTTTTTACTTCAATTTTTAGCTCTGAGAATATGACGCCAAAGCCAAAAAAGGCAGAGAAACACCAGCTGACCAGGATCATGGCTATGCTCACACGTGTGGTAATTCTGCTGTGATATTGCAGTGGTTGACAAACTGCATAATAACGGTCAATTGAAATGAAAGTGAGGTGCAAAACAGATGCATTACACAGCGTAAAATCAGTGCCTGAGTGAAACTTGCAAAAGAAGTCTCCAAAGTACCAGCACGTCTCCAAAGAGCGCACCATACTGGGGGGCATGACAAAGCTGCCCAGGAGCAGGTCGGCTACAGCCATTGAGACGATCAGGTAGTTGGTGGGTGTGTGGAGCTGCTGGAAATATGAGATGGTGCAGATGACCCACAGGTTGCCGAACACAATCACAATAATTGTTATAGCAAAGAGGAGGTAGAAAGGAACACGAATGACAGGAGAATAGACAGTCTTTACACATGAGTCGTTCAGGGATTCGAAACAGAGGCTGAAAGACTCTGCTGTCCACAGTTGAGTCATTGTACAGGCACTTTAATACCTAGAATGAGAAAGCAACTTGATTAAGCCTCTTTTTTGTTTAAACTGAAATTGTTAAACATCTGTTAACATGCATTAACTTTTTACATGCAATAAGAATTTGATAAGTGTCGTGTCTGTGTGTGTGTGTGTTTGTTTGTAATCTTACCACAGAAACACTTCCTGCGTTCTGAGCAGCTGATGGAACACCTGTATTTTCTTCCTTTTTGAATACTTTTACACAGAAAGAGTGTTTGTCTGAACCAATAAAAAAAAGGCTTCATCTTGTCATGTGATTACAAGGAATTCCTAATTGGCTTTTTGGTCTCAAGATGTTGTAAGTGTAAACTATGTGTTTCTACTGGTCAGTTTGGCTGGTTGTCTAGTTAGCCTCTGCTGGTAGATAATGTAACTGCACCATCTGGAGGGAAAAGCCTGTTTTTCTATTGATGGCTATTAAAAAAATTGCTGTGAATTGTTTTTTTTATTTTTGAAAATGAAAATATTAATTATATTAAGTATGTTTTGCTAATGATTATATTGCTAATTAAGTCTTTTAGGGGCCATTTACACTACACCATTGTTTATGCGTTTTGGCCATAGACTGTAAAATATGGACATTGTGTCCGTGACGTCACCTATAGGATTCTGAAGAGCAGTTCTGAAGCGTAAAGTAGGACGAGCTTGGCAGCGCATCATCGCGTGTCACACCTGGATAACTGACAGTGGACAAAGAAACGGGAGATAGCTGGAGGTGAGGTGACGCGATAACTAACAGACAGCAGACAAACGGCTATCCACCTGTCACTCAAAGTGGCCACGCCCTTAATTATGCAGAACTTTAAGGCTTTATATAATGTAAACGAATTAGTTAACACCCCCACCACCACCACAACCACCAGAATTTTGTTCCAAGCTGTAAACATGTTTTTTTTTGTTTGTTTTTTGTTTTTGCTGTAAAGTTGGGAATTTTAACATGGGGGAGATACAGATTCTGTTCCCTTTTGGAGCCTGTCCCTAGCGGCCAGTCGATGAATTGCAGTTTAAGTCACTTCCGTATTGGCTTCAAGAGAAACTGGGGGAGGTTGCTGCTTGGTTTTGGCCGTTCATTTAGGCTACACGACAACTGTTTTTTGGGGGCCTGAAAACGCAAACTTTTTAAAAACGGGTTTCAAAGTGCATGTTTTTGAACACATCGCCTTATCATCTCTATATAAACAATAAAAAAGTTGTTTTGTGAAAACGGAGATGGCATGTGTATGCGTATTACGTGTTTATTCTATAGGCACTTAGTGTTTCTTTGCAAAGGGACATCACCAACTACTGTCCTGACAGCATAATACAGCATTTTTAGACCTTTTTGTGGATTTCTGTGAATGAGAATGTTTTTAATAATGTTATAGTCTGTAGTTTTGTTTCATGTTCATGTTTCATGTCCTTATTTTGTATTAGTCACAGTCATATGCTGCGTTCACGCCATGTCGTAATTACCATAATTTCGAGATGACAACACATGACGTTCTACTTGGAGTTGTTCACGTCCTCGGACAGGGAATCAGCGGTCATGAGGTACAAGTAGGACCTTTCAGAAAATACCTAGCTTACAAGTTGTAATTACAATCTCTATGAGTATATGAACGCTTTTTACAAGTTGAAATCACGTAATTACGGTAATTACGACATGGCGTCAACGCACTTTTAGTTCCTGGTCATGTCATGTGATTCCCTTATCCCATCATGTGATTCTGTCATGTGCTTCCCCTGTTTGTGTCATTGGTGGATTTGTTTGTGTGTCCTATGTTCTTATTGGTTCCTTGTCTTTTATTGGTTCATCATAATTTCATTGTGTTCAGGTGTTTCTTGTTTGGTCAATAGTCTTGTTTGTGTATATTTAGTCCTCATGTTTCATTGTTCCCTGTACTTCTGTACATGCTTAGTCCAGTTCATGTTTATTTCATGATTAAATGTAGTCTTTATTTTGTATTTGTATTTCATGTTTTGTTTAAATAATAAACTGCACTTGGGTTCACATACACTCGCCTCAGTGGAACCGTTACATAATGTAAACATTTTTTTTTAAATATTACATTTCTTTTCCTTGTCTGCTGTCTTCGAGACTTTGTGGATTCTCGTGGTGCCATCAACCAATCAGCGTTGTCATGATATCACTTTCTTGCAGTTTCAGTGATTGAACTCAGTTCTAGAAACATTTGATTTGAGTTGTGACTCATTTTTGAACCCCTTGAAACATTAGAAAACACATTTGAATACCTTATCTGCCCTTTGTTGTCATGGAGATGGGAATGGATCTTCTGTATTGATTTCTTCATGCGCAGCTGTTTGCTCTTGTAATATGCAAACAAATGCAAATGCAAATGCAAAAACTTAGTAACAGTTGCTATTCTTACATAACTCATGGATAAATATATATACAAACCCGATTCCAAAAAAGTTGGGACACTGTACAAATTGTGAATAAAAAGGAATGCAATAATTTACAAATCTCATAAACTTATATTTTATTCACAATAGAATATAGATAACATATCAAATGTTGAAAGTGAGAGATTTTGAAATTTTGGATTTCATGAGAGCTACACAGCAATAAGCAATAAGATTCAAGATTCAAGAGTTTTATTTGTCACATACACAGTTATATACAGAATATACAACCGGCAGTGAAATGTAAACAGGTCCGCTCCATGGACAGTGCAAATTCACAGTTAAAAACACAAGGAAGAAATTATAATAGAAATAGGATATAAAAAAATGTACTATCTATATATATATATATATATGTCCATATCTGTAGAATTATAAATAATCAAGTCAAGAGAAAAAAAAGGTAACAAATAAGGATAAAGTGGAATAAAATAATTGAAGTAGACTTTGCAGTGAGTAAACTGTAGACTTATAAATATGTGGTTAACAAATGTATAAAGAGTATAATGTGCAAACAGGTTTATGACAGGTTGTTACACAGTAACAACGAGAACAGAAAGTGCAGTGCAATGTCAGTGTATCGATGTTTATCCTGACGTGAAGTCACGTGATGTTAAGTGACTGAGTTCAGGAGTCTGATGGCCTGGGGGAAGAAGCTCCTCCTGAGTCTCTCAGTTTTGGCCATCAGGCTTCGGAAGCGCTTACCAGATGGTAGCAGCGTGAAATGAGGGTTTGCAGGGTGATTAGAGTCCTTGATGATCTTGGTAGCTCTACCTTTGCAGCGTTTGGTGTAGACGTCCTGCAGAGGCGGAGAGCTGACCCTGAGATACGCTCGGATAAGCGCACGACTCTTTGCAGGGCTTTGCGGTCATGACTGGTGCTGTTCCCATACCACGCTGTGATGCACTGAGTTAAAACACTTTCTATCGCCCCTAAATAGAAAGTTTTCAGGATAGCTGGTGAAAGCCTGAATTTCCTCAGCTGGCGCAGGTGGTACAGTCTTTGCCTGGCTTTTTCACCTGTGTCTGAATGTGAGCAGTCCAGGTCAGGTCCTCGGAGATGTTTACTCCCAGGTACTTGAAGCTGCTCACTCTCTCTACTGGTGACCCGCTGATCATGAGGGGGAGTATGTCCGTTGCTGTCTCTTCCTGAAGTCCACAATCATTTCTTTGGTCTTGCCAACATTCAGAGAGAGACAGTTGTCCTGGCACCATGCTGTTAGATGCTCCACCTCGTCCAAGTATGCCGTCTCATTGTTGTTGGAAATGAGGCCCAGGACAACAGTATCATCAGCAAATTTGATGATAGAGGTGGAGCTGTGTGTGGACAAACAGTCATGCGTGTAGAGAGAGTAGAGCAGGGGCTCAGGACACAGCCCTGTGGAGCTCCCACACTCAGGGTGATGGAGGTGGAGGTGGACTGGCCTATTCTCACCACCTGAGGCCTGCCAGTGAGGAAGTCCTCAATCCAGTGGCAGAGAGAAGGATTCAGGCCGAGATCCAGGAGTTTGGAGGTTAGCTTGGTGGGAACTATGGTGTTAAAGGCTGAGCTATAGTCAATAAATAGCAGTCTTACGTAGTTCCCACTTTTGCTGTCGATGTGAGTGAGGGAGGAGTGGAGGACATGAGAGATGGCATCTTCAGTCGATCTATTGGGACGATAGGCAAACTGAAGAGGGTCCAAAGTGTCAGGAATGAAGGCGCAAATGGTGTTTTTAATGAGTCTCTCAAAGACCTTCATGACTATAGGCGTGAGAGCCACTGGACGATAGTCATTTAGGCAAGAGGGTTTACTGTTCTTAGGGACAGGGATGATGGTGGATTTTTGAAGGAGGTGGGGACCACAGATGTAGCGAGGACTCATTAAAGATAGATGTAAACAACCCGGTGAGCTGATCAGCACAGGACCGCAGAACACGACCTGAAATACCATCCGGCCCAGCAGCTTTCCTGGCGTCCACACGCTTGAGTGCTCTCCGAACTTCATCCTCTGAGACAGAGATCACGTGGTTGTTGCTGCTCTGAGTAATTTCCTCTAACGCGCCACTTGGCGGAGTCGCGTTACGCGGTTACAGTCAAAGCGAGCATAGAAAGAGTTTAACTCGTTCACGAGCAACGGATCAACGCTTGCCTCTGCAGAGGATTTAGATCCAAAGGAGCAGATGGACCTCAGACCTTGCCACATGCGCCGCGAGTCGTTGAGTTGGAAATGAGACTCACTCGGTCTTTATAACGGAGTTTTGCGGCTTTAACTGCTCGTCTGAGAGCATAACAGGACGATCTGTATTCATTCATATTCCCTGAATGGAGACCGGCGTTGTAAGCAGCAGTGCGTCGCGTTCACTGCCAGCGGATTGAATTGTCCACCCACGGTTTCTGATTTGAGAAGGACGTTATTGTTATTGTTTGCGTGGCTTGCTCTGTAAGCGTGTTGATGAAGCAAAGCGCCACGTCTGTGAACTCGCTTACGCCAGCTGAACTCGCCGAACATGTCCCAGTCAACGTCATCAAGAGCTGCCTGAAGCGCGGTCTCTGAGTGGGGCGACTAAGCGCTTAACTTCCCGCCTCACCGGGGTTCCTGGAGGAGCTTTTGTTTGTATTCGGGAGTGAGGAAAATGGCGGCATGATCCGATTTGTTAAACGCTGGAAGTGACCGCGCTTTATAGGCGTTCTTAAACGGAGAGTAGCAGTGATCCAGTGTGTTTGCTCCTCGTGTGGGGCAGGAGAGGCGCGTGCTGGTGAAAGTTTGGCAGGACTTTCTTTAGGTTTGCTTTGTTAAAATCGCTCGCGACAATGAATGCGCGTCGGGATGTTGGTTTATGCGCGCGCTGGCAACATCATGAAGGCCAGATAAAGCCAGCGCTGTGTCTGCCTGCGGTGGGATGTAAACGGCGGTCGCGACAACCGCAGAAAACTCCCTAGGCAGATAGAATGGGCGGCAGATGATTGTTAAATGTTCCAGATGAGGTGAGCAGGACCGCGAGAGAATGGTGATGTTCCTGGGATCGCACCATTTCTTGTTGATCATGAAACACACTCCACCGCCTTTGGATTTACGGCCTCGGCTGTTCTGTCCATCCGAAAAACAGAGAAGTTCTCCGGACGGCGTCACAGCTGTGTCCGGGACCGCGGGCGTGAGCCATGTTTCAGACAAACAATAGATATTACAGTCTCTCATGTCCCGTTGAAAACTTATCCTGGCTCTAAGATCGTCCATCTTATTATCCAAGGATTGAACATTTGCTAGAAGAATGCTCGGGAGAGGAGGTCTGAATGCCCTTTTCCTCAGTCTGTTACGGATACCAGCACGTTTCCCACGGTGTTTCTTTGTTCTACGCCGCTGGCTCTGGCCATTGTTCAACTCGGCGTTCGAAGGATCTCAGATGGCCACAGAGGATCGGCAAAAGTGTCCTGAAACAGTCCAGTGTAGAGGTAACCAATGTCCAAAAGAGTTTTGCTGTCGTAGTAGATCAATGCAGATGATAAGTTTGTAAAAACTGAGAGTAAAAGAAAGTAAAATAGTAAATAAAAGCACAGTCTTGAGCGAGGCGGCTACCTATGGCGCCATTTTGTAAGGGCCGGAAAAGTTAAATGTACATATAAAGGAACAGCTGGAGGACCAATTTGCAACTTATTAGGTCAATTGGCAACATGATTGGGTATAAAAAGAGCCTCTCAGAGTGGCAGTGTCTCTCAGAAGTCAAGATAGGCAGAGGATCACCAATTCCCCCAATGCTGCGGCCAAAAATACTGGAGCAATATCAGAAAGGAGTTTCTCAGAGAAAAACTGCAAAGAGTTTGAAGTTATCATCATCTACAGTGCATAATATCATCCAAAGATTCAGAGAATCTGGAACAATCTCTGTGCGTAAGGGTCAAGGCCGGAAAACCATACTGGATGCCCGTGATCTTCGGGCCCTTAGACGGCACTGCATCACATACAGGAATGCTACTGTAATGGAAATCACAACATGGGCTCAGGAATACTTCCAGAAAACATTGTCGGTGAACACAATCCACCGTGCCATTCGCCGTTGGCCGGCTAAAACTCTATAGGTCAAAAAAAGAAGCCATATCTAAACATGATCCAGAAGCGCAGGCGTTTTCTCTGGGCCAAGGCTCATTTAAAATGGACTGTGGCAAAGTGGAAAACTGTTCTGTGGTCAGACCAATCAAAATTTGAAGTTCTTTTTGGAAAACTGGGACGCCATGTCATCCGGACTAAAGAGGACAAGGACAACCCAAGTTGTTCTTAGCGCTCAGTTCAGAAGCCTGCATCTCTGATGGTATGGGGTTGCATGAGTGCGTGTGGCATGGGCAGCTTACACATCTGGAAAGGCACCATCAATGCTGAAAGGTATATCCAAGTTCTAGAACAACATATGCTCCCAACCAGACGTCGTCTCTTTCAGGGAAGACCTTGCATTTTCCAACATGACAATGCCAGACCACATACTGCATCAATTACAACATCATGGCTGCGTAGAAGAAGGATCCGGGTACTGAAATGGCCAGCCTGCAGTCCAGATCTTTCACCCATAGAAAACATTTGGCGCATCATAAAGAGGAAGATGAGAGATTCAAGATTCAAGAGATTCAAGATTCAAGATTCAAGAGTTTTATTTGTCACATACACAGTTATATACAGAATATACAACCGGCAGTGAAATGTAAACAGGTCCGCTCCATGGACAGTGCATATTCACAGTTAAAAACACAAGGAGGAAATTATAATAGAAATATAATAAAAAAGTACTATATATATATCTGTAGAATTATAAATAAGTAGAAAGTATTAAGTAGAAAAAAAGTAAAAAATAAAAATAAAGAAGTGGAATAAAATAAGTGGAGTAAACTGTGCAGTGAGTAAACTGTAGACTTATAAATATGTGGTTAACAAATGTACACCTACACTTCTAGATGCCACAAAGAAGACCAAAGACAGTTGAGCAACTAGAAGCCTGTATTAGACAAGAATGGGACAACATTCCTATTCCTAAACTTGAGCAACTTGTCTCCTCAGTCCCCAGACGTTTGCAGACTATTATAAAAAAGAAGAGGGGATGCCACACAGTGGGAAACATGGCCTTGTCCCAACTTTGAGATGTGTTAATGCCATGAAATTTAAAAATCAACTTATTTTTCCCTTAAAATTATACATTTTCTCAGTTTAAACACTTGATATGTCATCTATGTTGTTTTCTGAATAAAATATTGAAATTTGAAACTTCCACATCATTGCATTCTTTTTTATTCACAATTTGTACAGTGTCCCAACTTTTTTGGAATTGGGTTTGTAGACAGATTGATTGGACTTTGCTCCTATACGTGTATAAAGAAGGTGGAATAATTTAATATGCATTCTATTTGCTAACAGAAGCTGGACAGGCGCATTGAGTTCTTTCCTGAGTTCTCTCAGGAAGTATCTCTATTAATATTTTATGAGAAAAGTTGCTGCTCAAAGAGACTATAGTAGCTTCTTCTATTACAATTGCTTAAAAGGAAAATTCAGAAAGATTAATTCCTCCCTTGGGAAAAAGTCTGTTTTTTGGAAAACAGTTTAATTTATACCATGGCGCTATTTATAGCCGTTTTACAATGTAGATATACAAATGTCAACAGAACTATTTGATTTAAATAGATTAAAACCCTCCCATCATATTCCACAAGACTATTTGCTTACATGAGTTTCTGCTTCATGTAAAAGATTCATCATTGGCTCAAGCTCAATGGACTATCAAACACTAAAATGGATCTCTGTTATGAGGCTTTGAATGGATCCTGTGGGAAGTATGTACGACCGTACAGTGTCCACATTCCGATGCTTATCGCCATGATCTTGATCATCTTTGTGACTGTCATTGGGAATTTACTGGTCATCATCTCCATTGGGCATTTCAAGCAACTCCACACACCAACAAACCAGCTGATTCTGTCTCTCGCTCTGTGTGACTTTCTGCTCGGGCTGTCTGTAATGCCGCTGAGTGCCGGTCGTTCCATTCAGGGCTGTTGGTACTTTGGTGATTTCTTGTGTAAGTTACACACATGCATTGACATTACTCTCAGCACTGTTTCGATTTTCCACCTTGTGAGTGTGTCTGCTGAGTGCTGTTGCACGTGTGCCGCCCATTAACTTATCATTCCCACATCCGTTTTCCAATGGTGCTGTTAATGATCTCTACCAACTGGCTAATCCCTGCCATATTCGCTTACGTGATTACCTTCTTCGAGTTCAACTTCCAGGGCAGCAAGGAGTTCTACGAAACACATATGCGCTGTGTGGGAGGGTGCCACCTCTTCTTTAGTCACGGTATGGCACTGGTCACCTCCCTGGTTTCCTTCTACATCCCTGCCTTTATCATTATTGGGATCTATTCTAGAATCTACATTGTGGCCCAAAACCAAGTGAGATCTATTAATCATCAACTGAACCAGCTAAGGAGAAGTTATCCATCGGGAAGTATGCAACATCAGGCACAGAAGGCTACAATAACGATTGCAATCGTGGTTGGAGCATTCTTAGTTTGCTGGACTCCCTTTTTCCTCTGTAACATCCTGAATCCTTTTATTGGCTACACATCACCCCCAATGCTGATTGATGTGCTTGTTTGGTTTGGCTATGTTAATTCCACCTTAAATCCTTTTATTTATGCATTTATGTATTCTTGGTTTAGAAAATCTGTAAGGATTATTGTAACTGGGAAAATATTTCGAAACAATAGCAGCAGAAACCAGTTATACTTGTAACTAAGGCCTAATTCGGAATAGTATAGCCTACTATATTCAAGATGTATTCAAGATGGCGCCGAGTATGGCGGCCGTGTTGCGAGCACCGAGCAAACTTTGCGGTTTTTCGTTTGTTTTACTTGTTTTTATGTTGTTCTACGTGTTGGATGTTGTTTGTATAACTGTCTACGACAGACACACGCTTCTAAGCATAGGTTCCTACGTCGCTTCTAACCGGACTTTGAGTTCTTGAAGGCTGGCGCCCTGTTTACAGACACGCATCAGAGCCCTTTGTCTGGGTCGCATGACGGCGCGACGGAGGAAAAGTCGCCGGAAAAGAGGGAAGAGAGCCGGCGTCCTAGTAAGACTCAGACGTCGTCCCCTCCGACCTCCTCTCCCAACCATTCTGCTGGCTAACGTTCAATCACTGGACAACAAACTCTGTGAACTGCGGGCACGCGTCTCATACCAACGAGAAACAAGGGACTGCTGCATTATTTGTCTCACAGAAACCTGGATGTCTGCAGTGGTTCCAGACTCAGCCATCGAGCTCACGGGGTTCTCCGTGCACCGTTCGGACAGAACGAAAGAGCTCACGGGGAAAAGCAGAGGTGGGGGTGTTTGTTTATTTGTCAACCACTCGTGGTGTGACGAAAGGAACCTACACTCCATTAAATCCTTCTGATCTGGAATTTCACATGCTTCTGTGCCGACCATTCTGGCTACCGAGGGAATTTACAGCGGTCATAATCACAGCTGTTTATATTCCTCCTCAAGCCAACACAGAACAAGCACTCAAGGAACTGTATGGGAATATAAGTGAGCAGGAAACCGCGTACCCAGAAGCAGCGTTTATTGTTACGGGGGACTTTAACAAAGCCAACTTCAGAACAATAGCCCCAAAATACTTTCAGCACATCACCATCAACACGCGTGGTGATCGTGTACTGGACCACTGTTACTTTCCTTTTCGGGATGCATACAAATCTCTCTCGTGCCCACCTTTCGGCAAATCAGATCACTCTTCCATCCTGCTCCTGCCTGCTTACAGGCAGAAACTGAAACGGGAAGCACCCGCCCTCAGGACAATCCAATGCGGGTCGGACCAATCAGACGCTACACTACATGACTGTTTTGATCACGTGAACTGGGACATGTTCCGGGCAGCTTTTGATGACGACATAGAGGTGTACTCAGAGACTGTAACGTGTTTCATCAGGAAGTGTGTAGAAGACGTTGTGCCGACTAAAACAATCCGTATCTACCCCAACCAAAAACCGTGGATAAATAGCGATGTTCGAGCAGCCTTGTCAGCACGAACATCCGCTTTTAAATCCGGTAATGCTGATGATCGCAAACAAACCAGTTACGATCTCAGAAAATCCATCAAAGCCGCAAAAAGACAATACAAAAACAAAGTTGAAGATCAATTCAACACCAACGATGCAAGAAGTATGTGGCAGGGAATCAATAACACAGACTTTAAAGGGAATAAACCAGCTACTGTGAACATTGCCGCCTCTCTACCATATGAGCTGAATAACTTTTATGCTCGTTTCGAGGCTCACAACACCGCCCACACAGAGCGCGCTCCCGCAGCTGCTGCAGGAGATGTGAGTGCACTCACCGTCTCCGTCGCAGATGTAACCCGATCCTTCCGACGGGTAAATATCCGGAAGGCTGCGGGTCCTGATGGCATCCCCGGCCGCGTGCTCCGAGCATGCGCATTACAACTAGCCGGTGTTTTCACAGACATTTTCAATCTCTCCCTCTGTCTGTCTGTGGTTCCCTCGTGCTTCAAAAAATCCACCATTGTGCCAATACCAAAGCAAAGCAAAACCACCTGCTTAAATGACTGGAGGCCCGTTGCTCTCACACCCATCTTCAGCAAGTGCTTTGAGAGACTCATCAGAGATCACATCTGCTCTGTGCTGCCTTCATCATTGGATACGCTACAATTTGCATATCGTAGTAACCGTTCTACAGATGATGCTATTGCTTTCACCCTACACACTGCTCTCTCCCACCTGGAAAACAAGAACACCTATGTGAGAATGCTGTTTGTGGACTACAGCTCAGCATTTAACACCATAGTGCCCACTACACTTGTTGCAAAGCTCCAGACTCTGGGACTAAACAGATCTCTGTGCAGCTGGATCCTGGACTTCCTGACAGGCAGAAGTCAGGTGGTCAGAATGGGCAACAACACATCCCCTCTGACCCTCAACACTGGTGCTCCTCAGGGCTGTGTCCTCAGCCCACTCCTGTACTCCCTGTACACACATGACTGTACAGCCACACACAGCTCCAACGTCATTGTCAAATTCGCCGATGACACAATGGTGATAGGCCTGATCACCGACAACGATGAGACAGCCTACAGAGAGGAGGTGAGCACTCTGACTAAATGGTGTCAGGAGAACCACCTCTCACTCAACACCGACAAGACCAAGGAGCTGGTGGTGGATTTCAGGAGACAGAGCAGAAAACACAAACCCATCACCATCGACAAGACACCAGTGGAGCGGGTTAACAGCTTTAAGTTCCTCGGTGTCAACATCAGTGAGGATCTCACCTGGTCCACACACACTGACGCAGTGCTGAAGAAGGCACATCAACGCCTCTTCTTCCTGAGACGGCTGAGGAAGTTTGGAATGAGCCCCAGCATCCTCAGATCCTTCTACACGTGCACCATAGAGAGCATCCTGACAGGCTGCATCACGGCCTGGTTCGGAAACAGCACCGCTGGCAACCGTAAAGCTCTGAAGAGGGTCGTGCGAACTGCCAGCCACATTGTTGGAGGTGAGCTTCCCTCCCTCCAGGACATCTACACCAGGCGGTGTGCAAGGAAGGCCCGGAGGATCATCAGTGACTCCAGCCACCCGTCCCACAGACTGCTCTCTCTGCTGCCCTCAGGAAGACGTCTCCGCAGCATCCGATCCCGCACTAGCCGACTTAGGGATAGCTTTTTCCCTCAGGCTATCAGACTATTGAACGCTCAAAACTAATACTCTCTACAGCATACTCCCACAATATGGCATGCCACACACCGTACTCAACTATAACAGTCACTGAACTATATACACACACTTCATTTATCACCGCACTATCTACCGGTTACCACTGGATACATCCGATGCACACTCATGACATTCTGTATCCAGTTCACATAAAATCATCATCATTTAGACGTACAAATGTCAATAATGTAGAACGTGTACATTCTGTGTATAGTGTTTATTGTGTATAGTGTTTAATGTGTACATTTTGTGTATAGTGCTTAATGTGTATATTCTGTGTACAGTGCTTAATGTGTATAGTGCTTAATGTGTATATTCTGTGTATTGTGTTTGTGTATAGGGTCTAATGTGTATATATCTGTGTATAGTGTTTAATGTGTATAGTGTTTAATGTGTATAGTGTTTAACGTGGTGCTAACTGTATGCATGTACTTTCAGAGTATAATGTGTAATGTAGTACTGACTGTAAGTATGTCCAATAGTACACTGTGTGTACTAACTATATGTATGTGCACATTGCACTTTTTTCTGTTTTTACCTGCTTAAGGTTGTATGGTTATGTTAACTGTTACTGCAATTGTCTGGAGCACGCTCCCAAGAATTTCACTCTCCAAGGCACATGTGCTTTGGTGATGTGACAATAAAACTGACTTGACTTGACTACTAGCATACTCTTACTTGAATCATTTGGGCCAAACAATTTGCTTTGCTAATGGCACCACCTGTTGGTCAATACTGTATAAATACAATCACAACTCTGCACAAACTTGCATGAAGAATTCTTTTTAGAATTTTATAATATGTGTTCTTTTATTAATTTGCAGGGCTTGTTTTGTAATTTTTTATGGAGGGCTTGTCTAATCAGGCCAATAAGAGACTATATTCCATCCTTTTTTATATACAAATGTACCATTAAAATGTGAAGTAAAAAAAAAGTCCTAGATGAAGTAAAAATCATGAAGGCCCTTGGTTCATGGGTTCACTAACGGTGTCTCACTTCTCTCCTCCAGTGATTGCATTTGTCAGCCGTCTCAATTCGGAATTCAATTCATTAGGGCCCAAGCGCCGATGGTGTGAGCACCGATGGTGTGAGGGCCTAAACATGCTCGAAAACTCATTAAACATTGCACAAGCGTCAGAAGTGGTGAAAATTTACATCTCATATGGGTTTCAGAATTTGGTGTTGGCACCTACACCTCGATAACAGCACCTACAAAATTTTGATAAACGTGCCATTCGCACGTTTCACGTACAAGTATAAAATATTCGGTAGACACATGACATTCAAAAAAGTCCCTTGGAGGAAAATCTGAAAACCCAACAGGAAGATATGTTTAAAATTTTGCGTTTTTTTTTTACTCCTAGAGATTTTATCAGATAAACATAATATTTGGTCAGTCTAATCTAAAGGCCTTGGCGACGTTAAATTGCGAAGATCTTGTGTTTTCGTAGGGCGTGTCCGTGGCACCCTGACAAAATTCAATGGGTGGGTTCCACCAACAAGGATTAAATTAAGATCAATTTAGAGCTAATCTAGGATTTGTTGATCTAGGCTTTAATTTAAATCGAGTTGTGCTGCACCACTTAATTTTAAACCCAGATTAACAAATCAGGGATTAGAATTTAACCTGCGATTAAAACCTCCATTTACGATTCATTTTTGCAGCCATGATGGATTCACCATTGACAGCGACAATACTAATATTCAATTTCCTTCTTTATACGACCACCAGAAACTCTCTCTCTGACATAAGTAGCTCTTGCCGATAAAGGAAATAAACTTGTAAAATGTCAGCTGTCCTTATAAAGCGCTACGTAGCGAGACCGTTACTGATCAAGTTGGCAATGAAAACTTTGCGGCAGCGTGTGCAGATTTCATAAACCTGGAAATATATTTATAGTATCAATTAATGGAGTATACTGTGGAAGTGTTACTTAACAACTGTCATGATTGGCGGAGTGACTCTCTCCGCTCTTGACAGCGCCGCCCATCCCATTTGATCGAGTGGAGCGGGCATGGGAAACACAAGGTGCAGTCACGAACACTGGCACTCACCTCATCCTCACAGCTGCCATTAAATGCTAAATATAGGCCTACTCTTCTCTTCTTTGTCCGACACTGAGGTACACCGAGATGAGTGACGGATCTGCATTCCGGACTCGATAGCAGGCGGCCAGGCATAAACTCACAGGCTGCCATGACCCTCACACACTCTGATTCTCACTGATTCACACTCTCAATTCGCTTTATTTCGCATTTTTATTAGTAGTAAACACCTCTCTGAGACCTGACGACACACCTACTGTTTCTATCTCTTTTCAGTCATCTGCATAGTTTAATTGTAGGGACACTTTATTTTATTTAATCCTCCTCACATATAAATTTAAAATTAATCCATAATTGAGATTTAAATCTGAGTTTAAAGTTATGGAACAACAGGATTAATCTATTTTAAATATAAATTAAATCCAGGATCAAAATTATTGTTTAAATGTAAACCTGGTTATTTTTAAACAAGGTTTAAAGTTTGGTGCAACAGAATTATTAGATACACCTTGATTTAATCTAGATTTAAATGTAATCCTTGTTGGTGCAACCAACTCAATATTTCGCAATGAAAAGGGAAGTTGTTGTAACTCAGGCATTTGATCTGCCCCAAACTTCTCGTTTTATTAGAGTCCTGGCCTGAAGACATCTAAATGCCAATATTCAGTTAGTCATAGCGCCACCTGCTGGCAACAGGAAATGGCATTCTTTATACTGTAATTCACTCCCTGAAACACATTTAAATATGCCATGAAGTACCAAACATGCTAGAAACACAATAAACTCATGCAACACTTGTCTAGGTGCTACTGCATGACAAAATTTTATGTTTCACCATGAAACAGGAAGTTGTTGTAACTCAAGCATACAATGCCCAATCTACCTCAAAGTTCAGGTTTGATAAGTGCCCTGGCCTGAAGACATCTACACACCAAAACTTAGTTATAGTCATAGCGCCACCAGCTGGTAGCAGGAAGTGTGGAAAATACAAATGACTGACCTAGACCTCCTATTTTTATATACTTAAATGCATATTGCCCACCATGCTCTGTTTTCCTAAAGCCACCGTGTGGCGGTAGCACGGGTGCAAGGGCCCTTTCATCGCTGCTTGCAGCTTTAATTTCAAAATTATATTCCAAAGTAAGAAAGACATTGCAGTAATTCACGCCAGAATAACAACAGTCAATTTTATAATGGTTATTTTACTGAAACAAGGCATTCTGACGCCAACAAATTCAACCCAGAAATTCGAAATTGAGATTGCTCCCCCTAGCGGCAAACCTTTACGAAACTTTACGAAACAGCTGTGATGTAACAAAGCCTTGTTTGCTGATTAAATCACCTGATTTTGCTGTGAAAAAAATCGAAAAGTGTACATCTGTGTGTAAGGGTGGATCCTCTACAGCGGTTCTGACTGCAGGGTTGCCGAATGACTAAAGAAACGTTATCAGCAAGATGATAGAAAACTGTACATTTCTTGTCTTTACCACCCACTGCAGCTTATACCAACGACGGAAATAAGCGCAGTTACAATAGCTAAACATGTGGGAGAGCGTGGCTATAATGTGACTATATTGTATTGCAATAGGTAACACTTCAAAGTCAATACCAAATCAAAACTAGTTAGCACATCATTTGTAATTGAAAGAATTTAATGACAAAATCTAGTTATGGTTACACTTAAAATAGTTACAAAATAAATGTATGAGATGATGAAAACTTATACCATTAATCGTACCCAGCATGAATGTTACGTGAGAGAGAGAGAGAGAGAGAGAGAGAGAGAAGGGAGAGAGAGAGAGAGAGAGAGAGAGAGAGAGAGACAAAGAAGAGAAGAGAGCAAAGGCAAGAAGAGCCAAAGAGAAGGCCCCCAAGAAGAGAGAGCCAGAGAATAAAAGAGACAGAGCAACAGTTACAATCTTCTTTTATCTATTCCCTGACCATGTGACTTAAACCCTAACGTGAGCCATTCAAACGGACCAATCAGACCAAACTTCCCCACGGTGTTACAGGTGTGACACACATTTGGCCTACAGGCCTTCAGCATTTCTTTGTCTTTAGGAATTCCAAATGGCCCTCCTGGAGAGAGATGGGGGTTGAAAACAGTAAAGCAAATGTCTTTGTTCATTTTCAAAAATCAAATATCTTTGATTATTTTCAATTCTTTCATGTGCATATCTTCTACCATATATGGCAGGAATATTAAGAGTTCATGTATGCTATTTCAGCATTTGCAATGGAAATCCGAGTTCCGGCTAATTTTGTTGGTTCCTTAAAAGTTCCTTATGCAATGTTGTTGTAAGAAACAAAAAAACCAAAAAAACAAAAAAAGAGAAAAGAGAAGAATATAAGAAACTTTTTCAAAATGAATAGTTTACAAGATAATGAAGTGAAGGCCAAGTATGGCAATCAATCCTTGTCCTCTGCATTTAACCCATTCAACACACACACCCCCAGAGCAGGGAATCAAATTGAGAATCTAGCCTACAACCTTCGGATTACAAGACTGACTCTCTAACCATTAGACCACAACTGCCCCAATGATATTTCCGTCTGAATTTTGTAGTGACCATAGCTGTCAATCACAAAAGTTGGCAAAAAAACAAACACCATATAAACATAAACAGTCTATAGCCTACGGCTTATGCACTATTCATTTCAAGTCCTCGGAAGTTTTATGTGATGAAAAGATTGCATTTTAAGTTATTATTCATTGAAAATATTCCCCTCTGCTGCAGCACTCTTTTAAATCTTTTTTATGGTGCTTTCCTGGTAAGCAGGAGTCGTCAGTGTCCAAAAGAGTACTCTGCAGTAATACTGATAATAATGGTCAGAACATGATTAAAATAGTAGTAACAAAGCAAATCATTTGTGAACATTTTCTGGGGTGAAACGGTCTCATAGCCATGTGGGCTATGATGATAATGCTCACTTAAATGCATTTACTGCATGCTGCTGATAATTTATAATAATGCACTCCTGTATGATTTAACACTAAATGTTTAAATAAAAGTGTATATATGCAGTTTTATTTCATGCTGTTTATGTTGTTATTAGGGTCCAAGGCCATTTGATTTTTTTGTGTTTTATTTCATTCTTTGTTGATATTAAACTCTTTCATTCTACTCATTTAATCTGCTGTTGGATTTGAAAGTTTGGATCAAAGCGCTGGTGTGTGCTGTTTGTCTCTTGTCTGGCATTTCATATTACGCCTGGCATAAAGATCAGTTGGTGATTTTGGATAAACAGGCTGATGTCATACTGCACCCGATGGGTTATTAGTGCTGAGGAGGCTGTTGTTGTGTTCATCCTAATGACTGACAGTGTTAATGACGGGACTTCACACACACATTTGGATTTTGAGGCATGTTTGAGAGTCATTAAAATGGAGTGGTTGTAGCAAGTCTCATGGGAACTTTTGCTCTCCAAAAAAACAGAAAACATTACAGAGGAGTGTGTTTGTGTGTATGGGAAGTTTGTTTAGTCCCTATACATGTGTGTTTATGTGATAATAGACATGAAGCAAACGCAAATGTAATTTAATGTGAATTATTTTAATTGTCATGAAATTTTAAAATGTTATCATTAAATGGTTGAAAAAATCTCTTATTAGAAACAAGAATCCATCAGTGAATCAACTGGGTTCATGTAGAACAGCCTCACTGTCTTTTGATTCTAAACTGTATTTCTTTTACAGTTTAGAATCATACTTTCATGCTCTTTTGAATAGTTTATTTTTAGCTTCCCAAGATGATAATTATGAAAACATAATATTTGGGGCCTTGCGCTGTCCCTGCTTCTATGAGAATGACTTTTTCATGGGTTAAATGTTATTTGATTGTGCTTCTACCAAATCACACAAATCGTCAAATCTTTATCATTTCAGTTATTATATCTTTATTATTGAATTATACATACATACATACATGCAAAATATACACATACATATGGCGATGAGCCAAAACATGCCTAATATGCTGTTGGTCCTCCATGTGCTGCCAAAACAGCACCGTCCCACTGAGGCATGGACTCGACAAGACCCCTAAAGGTGTCCTGTGGTCTCTGGCACCAAGATGCTCAAGTACCAAGATCCTTGATGTAATAGGTTGCAATTGGATTGAGATCTGGGGAATTTGGAGGCCAGGGGGTGTATTACAGAAACTTTTTAGGATCATTTAGGATTTGTATCAATTTCGTATTACAGAAGCAACTTGATTTAGGTTTATTATCCTATCTTACAAAATCCCATCTTATCTGTAGTTAGGAAATCTTAAACTGCTCCATCAAGTTTGGTAATCAACTATCAGGTCTGTTACCAAGCAACCAACAACGCACAAACTGATTCTGAGGTAAACCTAAAATCAAAATGGAGAAACAATGGTGTGCTGTGAATTTCAGTGCGGCGGAGATTTAAATTTTGATAAGCCTGTTTATAAATCACCTTTTGCAAAAAAAAAAAAAAAAAAAAAAAAAAAAAAAAAGTAAGGCGTTAGTGACTTGAAGAATGACCGGTAATACTCCGGGACGGCTCATTGACCTCTGTAATGTTGGTCACAATTCCTCAACTAACTGCAAAATCATGTGTTGTGGGAGTCTGTAACTTATTTATGAGTATTTTATCATCAAAGCACAGCACATCCTCTGGGTCCTCCAAAAGTCACTCTACCATCAAACGTCACTGCTCTTCGTCTTGTATAATTAATACATGTAAAGCAATTCCCGAAAAAGGCTTTATGTACTGTGATTTTTACTGTTGGATTTCAAAAAGGTTTGAAGTTAGTGAACCAGGGGGGGGGGTTGTCCTAAAGTTAAGACAGCTTTTAGGATTTTTTGTTGAGTTAGGATGCTTCTGTAATACCCATTTCCTATCCATAGTTAAGATAAGATTATGCACTTAAGAAATGTCATTCTGTAATAGCTTTTGTCTTAAATGAGATCCTAACTGAAATTGCCATGGTTACCAAACAGATAAGATAGGATTCTAAAGTTAAGATGTTTCTGTAATACACCCCCAGGCCAACACCTCAAACTCGTCATCATGTTCCTCAAACCATTCCTGAACAATGTGTGCTGTGTGGCAGTGATCATTATCCTGCTAAATGAGGGACATCCACCAGGGAACACCATCATCATGGAGGGGTGTACCTGGCCTGCAACAATGTGTCGGTATGTGGCATGTATCAAATTTACTTCCACATGAATGGCCAGACCCAGGGTTTCCCAGCAGAACATTGTCCAGAGCTTCACACTCCCTCCACCGGCTTGTCGCTGTCCCACAGTGCATCATGGTACCATCACTTCCCCAGATAAACGACACACATGTACATGGCCGTCCACGTGATATAAAAGAAAACGGGACTCATTGGACCAAGCAATCTTCTTCCAATGCTCCAAGGTCCAGTTCCGACACTCACACACTTTTTCCAAAGATGGTTTCTGCCATTTTATGTTGTTTTTATCACACTGATGTAAGTTCAAGTGTTTGATTTTTTTTTGTAATAAGTTTGGCTTTAGTTCGTTATTTGACGTTATAAAAACGGGGGGTGTGACATCATAATTGATAGCTGAGATTGACAGCTTCTCTGAGTGAAGTAGTCATTGAGGCACCAACAGACTTTTTTCAGGATTTCAGGAGGAGATTTGAGCTTTAACTTTAATTTCTACATTTCCATAACTGTTTACTCACACTGACATAATGAGTTGTTCTGCAGTAAACTGTACCAACCGATTCTGCGGGAGAGTGGGCAGGGCGGCTCCACTTCACACTCACTTCTTCACTACTCACTTAAGAATCAGGTGCCAAATCAGCTCAAGATGTCAGCGCCATATTTGGACATTGGCAGCTTTTCTACAATGGAAGAGAAAGAGTGCGTTGTCCATATTTTTTACACTCTATGGTTGTGACATAACATTTTGTGTGACTTGTGCCACAGTAGACCTTCTGTTGGCTCGGACCAGACGGCATAGTCCTCGTTTCTCTCGTGCATTGATGAGCCTTGGCCACCCAAAACCCTGTCGCCAGTTTGTGGTTTCTCCCTCCTCGAACACTGTTGGTAAATTCTCACCACTGCTGACTGGGAGCAACACACAAATCTTGCCATTTCAGAGATACTATGCCCCAGTTGCCTTGCCATAACAATTGGGCCTTTGTCGCTCAAATCTTTATTCCTGCCTATATCTCCTGCATCCAACATGTTAATTACAAGAACTGATTGTTTGCTTACCATATAATCTACCCAGATGATCAACGATATTCACTTCACCTGTGACGGTCACTATGTTGTTAAAAATAATAAATGTGCTGCCAGTGAAAATATTGGCAGAGTAAAAATTTTCTAAGCAAACAAACCAATAAATAAATATAAATCCTTTCTAGTACATGGCTCATTTTAACGTTTAAACTTGTCCAATTTTATAAATCTTGCTGTTAATTTTAATGTTTTACTTATGTTGAGAACTCCATTAGTTCTCTGATGTTGTATGTGATTAGACTGAAGCACAAAGAAGTTAAAAGTTTGTTTGTCCTATTTGTCTCCCTAATGATAAAACTTCCGCTCTGTAGGGCATTATGGGTAAACAAGTTGACTGTGATAATAGTGTGACAGGATACAGCTAATAAGCTTCACGTGTTAAGCAGGTGAGAGCTGGTATTAACACCTTTGATTGGTCAGACTCCTTTGAGAGTCACTCATATGAAATGGAGGACTGATAACAAGTCTCATGGGTCTAAGACACAAAGCATCATTAATGAGGTGTGTGTGACTGGCAGCTGTGGATTTGAAGGCCAAATAGACATTTACTGTGCAAAAATCTCTGGAATGGTTTTAAATATAACTATAATAAATATAAGAGCTTTACAACCTCTTCTAAAGGATAAGAGAGAGTCAGGTCAGTTCAGAAGTTATTATATAGGCCTTATATAGTTTATTGTATATAAAAAGAAATTTAAAGAGATTAAAAGGACCCAAGTCTTATACTGTGAATGCCAATTCTCACTGCACAGTCAGAAGTCAACAGACAGATACAGACACATTGTTGGGTTTAGTCAGATCAGTGTGGTTGCCCTGTTGGCATTGGTCAGTGCTTGTTTTCAATGATTAAACATGTTGAATCTGCATTTCTTGTGTCGTGGAATGTCTGAGAAGTGGCATACTGTAATCTGGTGACTGTCCGCATTGATGGCCAGAAAGTTGGCAACTTCTGCGCACTGTGTGCCTCAGCATGCGTTGACACCACTCTGTGATTTTACATGGCCTACCACTTCATGGCTGAGTTGCTCCCAATTGCTTCCACTTTGTTATAATACCACTAACAGTTGAGCGTGGAATAATTAATAGTGAGGAAATTTCACAAATGGTCTTATTGCACAGGTGGCAACCTATCACAGTACCACGCTTGAATCCACTGAGCCTGAGAGTGATCCATTCTTTCACAAATGTTTGTAGAAGTGTCTGCATGCCTAGTGCTTGATTTTATACACCTGTGGCCATGGAAGTGATTGGAACACCTGAATTCAATGATTTGGAGGGGTGTCCCAATACTTTTGGCAGTATATTAATGGTTTTGGCCTAGCTGCTAGTACTCTACTTTTAAATTATTGTATAATAATGTAATAATGGTGTTTTATTTTCATCAGTACATATAATTTTGTTCATACTCTCCAGAGTTCATGAAGTTTTTGTAACCATAGGTTAAACTGACAGGTGTAGGAGGGTTACTTCGAATGTGAGAGTATATATGGGTATGACTGAGCTACTCTGAGTCCATTTATGGAGTTGAATTGGATGGGCATGTACTATATATTTGTATATCTTTCTTTGTATATTGGTCTTTACCAAACTGTAATTCATGAATTTGTTCTTTTTATACTTATGTTTATATTTGTCAGCCTTTTTATGATTACTAAGAAAATCACCTCAGCATCTGGGACAAATGTGATGACTTCAAATGAAAATGTCACTGAGAATATTTTTCTCTGCTATCCACTCCTGCTGGACTCCTGTCCTAAACTGCATCGTCTTACTGTAGTTAAAGTGGCAATGTATGTTTTCATGGTGCTGATGATCCTTACAACAGTTTTTGGGAATCTGCTGATCATCATCTCCATCTCTCACTTCAAACATCTACAGTCTCCAACTCATCTGATCGTTCGCTCTCTGGCTGCCAGTGACTGTCTGCTGGGCTCTTTGGTCATGCCGTACAGCATGGTGCGATCTGTTGAAGGCTGCTGGTATCTGGGAGATGTTGTGTGTAAAGTGCATTCAAGTTTGGACATGACCTTCTGTATCTCTTCCATATTCCATCTCAGTTTAATATCTATTGACAGGTACTGGGCCATTTGTGATCCTTTAAGGTACAAAATGAGGGTCACAAACAACACTGTAACTGTAAGTACTTCCTTTGCATGGCTGTTTTCATTTGTGTACAGCTTTTCTATTGTGTTTTCAGGGGTGAACAAAATTGGCTTAGAGTCATTTATCATGCAGGTTTACTGTGTGGGAAGTTGTGTTTTGGTTTTTAACAAACAGTGGGGTATTATATGTCCAATCCTCACATTCTTCCTTCCTGGAATGATCATGAGCTCTCTGTATATGAAAATCTTCCATGTTGCAAGAAAACATGCAAAGGTTATGTCAGAAAGAGTGACTGTGGTGGCAGCAGGAGGGTTGAAGAGCCAAAGCTCTGGACGCAGAGAGAGAAAGGCAGCAAAAACTCTGGCAATTGTCATGGGTGTTTTTTATCTCTGCTGGCTGCCTATTTTTATTGCTACAATCATTGATTCCTCTCTTAACTTTGTGACTCCAGCCAGTATCTTTGATGCTTTGGTTTGGTTTGGATACTTTAACTCCACTTGTAATCCACTGCTATATGGTTTTCTCTACTCTCGTTTTCGGAAGGCCTTTATGGTTCTCATATCATCCTGTATTTATGGCTTCAGTGACTCAAGCACCTTGACATTTGAATGAATATGTCATTTTTAAATCAGGGTTATGCTTCACAATAAAGATTTTCTTTCTTTTATGTTTTTAAACACTATGCATGCTGAAGTAATTTGTGAACAAAAATAAAAATATGATTTTAGAATCATTGAAATAAACAATTCAAGGTGTTCTATATTTAAGAAATGTATTTAAAGCTGTGATCTTATTCTTTAATATTCCTTATAACTGGAAGTTATAAATGCAACAGTCACTCTAAACCTTCCCAACCCATTTTTTTTCCCAGGAGACCTCTATTTTAACATTCAAAATCCTTAGCGAAAAGAAGCAGGTTCAAATAAAGTATTGACCAAACTGTTTTATAAAACAATAAACTTAATATTCCAGACTTTAATCCATTTTTAAGAAACAGGATGAGTTAAAATTGGTATTTTATCAGCACAATGAATAATTCTAGATACCTTATTATCCAAACTGTTTTGATTTTTAGAATGCACATTAGCTTATTTTCCATTAACTTGCTAAAATTTACAACACCTCATAAAAATGTGGTCTGAGTTTCACAAACAAAAACATCTCGGGTTACAAGGGAACGCCTTTGGGTGATAGCATCTGTCACATGTGAAAGTAGACCAGTTTTGATTGGTGCTGCATCATAATGTTGCATGAGCTATAAAGGCACACGGAACACAACAGTGTTAGTTGTGTCCTGACGCAGCATCTCGTTCCCTTCTCAGGGAACAATGGTTACAGTCGACAACCAGAGACGTTCTCTTTCGAGGGAACTTGTGCTGCGTTGAAGACAACACTATGGGGAATGAATACCCACTGCGCCACACTGACTAATGCCTGCCTTGGTGTGAAGCTGTCCAGGCACAACTCAGAATGAGAGCACTTGTGATCCCAGTGTGGAAGGAAGATCCAGACTGTAAAATGTTATGAACGTGAGCAGGGGGACCTCATGAAGAGAAACCCCCAATAGCAGGGCTTTAGGAGATGCCATGCTCCTAGTAGAATTCACCGTAATTGGCAGAGGCAAAGGCAAACTATGCACCTCGTAAACCATAAATTAATATTAGCCTAATATATCCCATACATATATTAGGCAGCAAGTGAAGTTGATGTGTTAGAAGCAGGAAAATGGGCAAGCATAAGGATTTGACAAGGGCCAAATTGCAATGGCTAGACGACTGGGTCAGACCAGCTGCAAAACTGCAGCTCTTGTGGGGTGTTCCCGGTCTGCAGTGGTTCGTATCTAACAAAAGTGGTCTAAGTGTAAGGGTCATTTGCCTACAGTGGTTCAGGCTGCACGGTTGCCAAATGACTAAAGAAACATTATCAGCAAGATGGTAGAAAACTGTACATTTCTCATCTATTACCACCCCCTGCTACTTATACCAACAACAGAAATAAGCACAGTTACAATAGCAAAATACAAACCTGATTCCAAAAAAGTTGGGACACTGTACAAATTGTGAATAAAAAAGGAATGCAATAATTTACAAATCTCATAAACTTTTTATTTTCTTCACAATAGAATATAGATAACATATCAAATGTTGAAAGTGAGACATTTTGAAATTCATTTTGGATTTCATGACAGCTACACATTCCAAAAAAGCTGGGACAGGTAGCAATAAGAGGCCGGAAAAGTTAAATGTACATATAAGGAACAGCTGGAGGACCAATTTGCATTAGGTTGCAAAAGATTCAGAGAATCTGGAACAATCTCTGTGCGTAAGGGTCAAGGCCAGAAAACCATACTGGATGCCTGTGATCTTCGGGCCCTTAGACGGCACTGCATCACATACAGGAATGCTACTGTGATGGAAATCACAACATGGGCTCAGGAATACTTCCAGAAAACATTGTCAGTGAACACAATCCACCGTGCCATTCGCCGTTGCCAGGTCAAAAGAGATGGGGTCAAAAAAGAAGCCATATCTAAACATGATCCAGAAGTGCAGGCGTTTTCTCTGGGCCGAGGCTCATTTAAAATGGACTGTGGCAAAGTGGAAAACTGTTCTGTGGTCAGTCCAATCAAAATTTGAAGTTCTTTTTTGGAAAACTGGGACGCCATGTCATCTGGACTAAAGAGGACAGGGACAACCCAAGTTGTTCTCAGCGCTCAGTTCAGAAGCCTGCATCTCTGATGGGATGGGGTTGCATGAGTGCGTGTGGCATGGGCAGCTTACACATCTGGAAAGGCACCATCAATGCTGAAAGGTATATCCAAGTTCTAGAACAACATATGCTCCCATCCAGACGTCGTCTCTTTCAGGGAAGACCTTGCATTTTCCAACATGACAATGCCAGACCACATACTGCATCAATTACAACATCATGGCTACGTAGAAGAAGGATCCGGGTACTGAAATGGCCAGCCTGCAGTCCAGATCTTTCACCCATAGAAAACATTTGGCGCATCATAAAGAGGAAGATGCCACAAAGAAGACCTAAGACAGTTGAGCAACTAGAAGCCTGTAGACAAGAATGGGACAACATTCCTATTCCTAAACTTGAGCAACTTGTCTCCTCAGTCGCCAGACGTTTGCAGACTGTTATAAAAAGAAGAGGGGATGCCACACAGTGGGAAACATGGCCTTGTCCCAACTTTTTGTGTTGATGCCATGAAATTTAAAATCAACTTATTTTTCCCTTAAAATGATACATTTTCTCAGTTTAAACATTTGATATGTCATCTATGTTGTATTCTGAATAAAATATTGAAATTTGAAACCTCCGCATTGTTGCATTCTGTTTTTATGTCACAACTTTTTTTGGAATCGGGTTTGTATGTGGGAGAGTGTTGCTATAGTGTGACGACATTGTATTGCAATAGCTAGCACTTCAAAGTTAATACTGAATCAAAAGTAGGTAATTGAAATAGTTTAATCACAATATCCAGTTACACTTAAAATAGCTACAAAATAGATGTATGAGATGATAAAAAACCTTTACCATTAATCGTACCCAGCATGTACAGAATGTTACAATACAACAATCTGATAAAAAGGACACGTTGGCACACACATTCAATAGAGAGCTAAATGAGGCACAGCTGGTGCTGATATCAATCAGACGCCAACAAGGTAACACCCACACCCAGACTATTTCCGTTATTTAACTAAAAAGACTATGATCGTTTTCTGTTGCTCGGATCGGATGGTACAGATGTGAGCTTTTGTCGGTGAAAAGGATAGCGCACTGTAGACTAGCGTTACTCAGCTAGGCATTCACTCAAACTAAACTCGCGGTGATGATGAAACCAATGTGGTATATGCATCAATCAGAGCAAGAGGCTATCTTCTATGTAGCACTACTTTTGACGACGTCCACTCGCTTTAACCATAGTTTCAACTTTGATCAACAACAATGTTTTTAACTATGTAACGGTTTACAGTAGCCGGTTGGATATCTTCAGTTGGTCAGTAGAACACTTCATTTTACATTTCACTGCCGGTTGTATATTCTGTATATGTGACAAATAAAACTCTTGAATCTTGAATCTTGAGAAGCCACTCGTGTTCTGCCACCCGGAAGTATCCTGGTAACTATTGTTTACAAACATTCTGAAATGCCGTTAATCAAGTTTAAACTAAATGAAAATGAGTTGCCTTGAAATGTTACCTTGGCAACTAGCTGAAATTATTATTATTTTTTTTTCCAGTTAAAGTTAATTTTATTTTTTGTTTTAGTTTACTATAATAACCCTGATTTTATGTGAACAACATTATTTCATTCTGCCATGTACCAGCAGTTCATTCTGATGATGGTGTAATGTGTCTCCAACCCATCCATTGATCATCAAACCAGGACACACAGTTTAAGTATTAATTTTCTCATTTTAATCTCCTGAGATGATGTTGCTGTAATTATGGGTTACACTGACAGAAGTAGGGGGGGTTACCTAAAATCTGAGAGTATATATGGACAAGACTGAACAGTCCATTTAGGGAGTTAAACTATAGATGGGCATGTACTATATAAATGTTATGTTTGATATTGGCCTTTACCAACCTTTCAAAATTATTTTGCTTATACTTTGCCTTGTTACAATTAAGGGAATCCTCTCAGCATCTGGAGCAGACGTGATGACTTTAAATGAAACTAACACTGAGAATGTGCTTCTGTGCTATCCACTCCGTCTGGACTCCTGTCCGAAAGTACAACGTCTTGCTGTGGTTAAAGTGGCAATGTATGTTTTCATGGTGCTGATGATCCTCACAACAATTTTTGGGAATCTACTGATCATCATCTCCATCTCTCACTTCAAACATCTACAGTCTCCAACTCATCTGATCGTTCGCTCTCTGGCTGCCAGTGACTGTCTGCTGGGCTCTTTGGTCATGCCGTACAGCATGGTGCGATCTGTTGAAGGCTGCTGGTATCTGGGAGATGCTGTGTGTAAAGTGCATTCAAGTTTGGACATGACCTTCTGCATCTCTTCCTTACTGCATCTCAGTTTAATATCTGTTGACAGGTACTGGGCCATTTGTGATCCTTTAAGGTACAAAATGAGGATCACAAACAACACTGTGACTGTATTTACTACATTCACATGGCTGTTTTCATTTCTCTACAGCTTTTCTATTGTGTTTACAGGGATAAATGCAGTTGGACTAGAGATGCTTCTATTGCAGGTTTACTGTGTGGGAAGTTGTGTTTTGTTTTTTAACAAACAATGGGGTATTATATGTCCAATTCTCACATTCTTTCTTCCTGGGACAATCATGAGCTCGCTGTATATGAAAATCTTCCATGTTGCAAGAAAACATGCAAAGGTTATGTCAGAAAGAGTGACTGTGGTGGCAGCAGGAGGGTTGAAGAGCCAAAGCTCTGCACACAGAGAGAGAAAGGCAGCAAAAACTCTTGCTATTGTCATGGGTGTTTTTTATTTCTGCTGGCTGCCTTATTTTACTGTTACTGCTCTTGGCCCTTTTTTGAATTATTTAACCCCAGCTGATGTTTTTGATGCTTTAGTTTGGTTTGCATATTTTAACTCCACTTGTAACCCTTTGATTTATGGATTTTTCTACCCTTGTTTTCAGAATGCATTTAAGATTCTTATATCCAATTGTATCTGTGGCATCATGGATTTAAATACCTTAACCTTTGAATGAATACGGCACACACTTATTTCAAGCATCACAATACTTTTTTTTTTTTTTTAATACTTCCTTTATATACACTGAAGCCATTTTGAAAATGTTTCTGTTTCTCATGAACTGTAAGCAGTGACCTGAATATTTTTAGTAATCTGGTAGAAAAGAGGGGCTTGGACATGACACATGCAAGGCTAAAATCAATGTTGCAAAAACTTTTTTTTTTTTTATTCACATTTTCAGAGAAATTACAGAAATAATTTTTTACTGTGTTCCGAAAAAATATGTTCAGTTATAATAAAACATATGCTTTTATGTAACTTGATAAACATGTGTATTATCATAAGATTGTTATTGAATGGATTGGAACAATGTAACGGTGGTGGTGGCTCTTAACTCAACCAACTGATTTATTTAACAAAACTCTGGGCGCCAGACAGTTTTTTAAAACTGACAAAATTTAAATAACCCAGGATAGTAATTAAAACCCACCAATTACATAATGTCAACACATTTCATTTTCACAGAGGAATTTTATTCCTTGAACAACAATCAACCTCAAAGAACAAGAAAAACAAAACAAAAGAGAAAACAAAATAAAGTTATATCAGTGTAACAGGTCAGTCCGTGTTATTCACACAATCACAAACATTAATGGTGACATCCCGAAATCCCAGCTTATACTGGTCACATCACACTGAAAGTCGCCAAATAATTTTGGCATGAATGGAGAGTTTAGAGGGACCTAATCAGGCTCCAGGATAAAAAGGAGCAGCCTTTGGATTCATCTCGTTAACAGCCGATCTTAGAAGTGCGTCGCATTAGAATCCACAGACTCCGCGTCTTACCAGACAGCGTGAGATGAACAAGTGGCCGTCTTTCCACGGTAACTAAATACTTCTCAAATAACTCCTTGCTTATGCAAACCAACCAACACTATTGACGTGTCCTTTTTTCCAACTCTCAAGTGAAATAGACCTTGCCCTTATATACGCGTCCGCTATTAATTAATTTACTCTACCCTTTCCGTCTTAAAGTGATAATATTTACTGCGCTGTTACAACAGACATACACTATATTGCCAAAAGTTTTGGGATGCCCGCTTTAACATGCACATGAACTTTAATGACATCCCATTCTTAATCTGTAGGGTTTAATATGGAGTTGGCCCACCCTTTGCTGCTATAACAGCTTCAACTCTACACAAGGTTAAGGAGTGTGTTTATGGGAATTTTTGACCCAAAAACCCACAAAGCGCATTTGTGAGGTCAGGCACTGATGCTGAAGCATTAAGAGTTCCTTTCACTCCAACTATGGGGCCAAGCCCAACCCATAAAAAACAACCCCACACCATAATCCCCCCTCCACCAAACTTTACACTTGGCACAATGCAGTCAGGTAAGCACAGTTCTCCTGGCAACCGCCAAACCCAGACTCAGCCATCGGATTGCCAGACAGAGAAGTGTGATTCGTCACTCCAGAGAACACATCTCTACTGCATTAGAGTCCAATGACGGCGTGCTTTACACCACTGCATCCAACGCTTTCTATTGTACTTGGTGATGCAGATGCTTGGCCATGGAAACCCATTCCATGAAGCTCTGGCTCACAGTCTCTGCTCTAATTTATCCCAAAAGTGTTCTATTGGGCTAAGGTCAGGAGTCTGTGCAGGCCAGTCAAGTTCTTCCACACCAAACTCGCTCATCCATGTCTTTATGGACTTCACTTTGTGCACTGGTGCGCAGTCATGTTGGAACAGGAAGGGGCCATTCCCAAACTGTTCCTACAAAGTTGAGAGCATGAAATTGTCCAAAATGTCTTGGTATGCTGAAGCATTAAGAGTGCCTTTCACTGGAATTAAAGGGCCAAGCCCAAGCCCAACCCCAACCCCTGAAAAACAACCTCACACCATAATCCCCCCTCCACCAAACTTTACACTTGGCACAATGCAGTCAGGTAAGTACCGTTCTCCTGGCAACTGCCAAACCCAGACTCGTCCATCGGATTGCCAGACAGAGAAGCGTGATTCGTCACTCGAGAGAACATGTCCCACTGCTCTAGATTTTCAGTGGTTAACGTGACCCACCACTTCGTGGCTGAGTTGCTGTTGTTCCAAATTGCTTCCACTTTGTTATAATACCACTAACAGTTGACCGTGGAATATTTAATAGTGAGGAAATTTCACGAATGGTCTTATTGCACAGGTGGCAATCTATCACGGTACCACGGTTGAATTCACTGAGCTCCTGAGAGCGACCCATTCTTTCACAAATGTTTGTAGAAGCGTCTGCATGCCTAGGTGCTTGATTTAATACACCTGTGGCCATGGAAGTGATTGGAATACCTGAATTCAGTGATTTGGAGGGGTAGAAATTCTCCTCTAGCCAGGAATCATAGAATTTTGTGGGCGTGGGTATGAGAGAATGGGTAAATTGAATATTTTAATGGGGAACTATGGTAAGGAAAAGTAGATTGCAAATCTATTATCTGATCCACACTCCGGAGCAGAAGGTGGCGGTAATGCACGAATAAGCTGGATGCCAACCGTCGTAAAATAAGAACAAGAAGAAGGAGAAGAATCACAAGATTTGTTCATGCTTTTTTAATGCCAGGTTAGGGTTACCCACATTTCTTTCATCGTCTCTGGCCCTCTATAGCCTCGGACACCCCATGTATATGTAACCACAGAGAAAAATTACCAGAAATGTAAAAGCTGTGTATGGGGGGAGAGATGCCTCAAGAGCCTCAAGAGCTCTTTTCATATTTAAGAGGAGCTTTTAGAGAAAAACACACAACACCACAGCTGTTACATGCCTTTTACACATGCAGACAGTCAGATGGGGAAGATTTTTCGAGATTATTCTCATTCTTTGTCTCAGCTGTTGTCCTCCAACAGTCATCTAATGTTGTGGTTGACCCCCAGCTAGCTCTCAGAGACCCTACCCTTCGCAGAGAACTGCGCAGGTTTGTGAGAGAGCGGCCACACTGTACATTGTTTGACATCCATGATGAGGCTATGATGTGGTGTGTGTAAGATAAACCTCACAGTGCTGATGTTGCTCGAAGTAGGAACATTGTGGGTGCAGTTGGAAGTTCCGAGCAGGCCAACTCAGGGTGTACTGTGCTGTAACCCTGCAGGAAGTGGTTAAAGTTATTACTCAGAAAGGCAAAGCAATTAGCAAGCTCACTGATGCTGTTCGCAAGTTTACTATGCAGAAGGCCAGTTCAGGCCAAAGTATACTGATAATGGCCAGCCAATCTGCCTTAGGTGTGAAGGGGTGGGACACTTTGTTCGAAATTGCACAGCACCACATGGCTCAAAAGACCAGCCCAGCTCTTCCTCAGCATCCACAGTACCGGGAAACAGGGTCCCTCCGTTGCAGTGAGCCGGGCAATGCAAGGAAAGCCTGAAGGCTCAAGTAGCAGCCCATTAACTAAAGAGAGATTTCTTGAGCGTGCAGTAGGCACATGTCCAGAGGTGGTAATTCACATTGGTGGTGAATTTGTTTGAGTTTGTTGTTTGTTGGACACAGGAAGTAACGTAAGCACACTTCCCGAGAGTTTTTTCAGGGAGCATCTCCACGGTGATGATAAAGACATACACTGTACAGCAGATTAGCTCAAGATAACTGCTGCCAACAAGCTGCCGTTGCCATATCTTGGGTATGTGGAATTAAATATCCAAGTTATGGGACTGACCATACCAGAGTGTGGATTCCTGACAGTTAGAGATGGGGATGTTTCAGAGCCAGACTTGACTCCACCTGGCATAATAGGAATGAACATAGCTCAGAGATGCAGGCAGCTAGTTAACTCTGAGTTTGATAAAGCACTTGGAGGTAATTTGGACTCTGTGTGGAGGGAAGCTTTCCATCGAATATACAGGAGGTGGAATGGCAAGCATCTGTGGCAAGTGAAGATGATTGTGATTGTGAGAACACTCCTACCTTGCCAGGATACTCCAAAGCCGAACTCTATCAGTTCCAGGAGGCCAATCCAACTCTCAGCGTGTTCACACTGGAGAGTGCCACCAGATGCTATTACCTGCATGCTTAACTGAGCAAACTCTTAGCTTGTTAAAACAGAGGTGTTTCTGGGGCGGTATGTACAAGGATGTTGAAAATTGGGGGTGTGTGTTGGCGAATGTGCCACAGCCCAAAATCCAAGCACCCTGGACACCATTCTTAGCCTCACGGCTGCTGGAAGTTATTGCAGTGGATTTTACAACCCTAGAGCCAGCTATGGATGGACTTGAGAATGTCCTTGTGGTGACAGATATATTCACCAAATTTAGTCAGGCATTTGCAAAAGGACCCGTGACCAAAAGACTGAGACGACAGCAAAGATCTTGCTAAAAGAATGGTTTCTGAAATATGGAGTGCCTCAACGCCTGCATTCCGACCAGGGTAGAAATTTCAAAAGTGCTGTCATTGCTGAGCTTTGCAAGCTCTACGGAGTAAAGAAAACATGCACCGCACCACATCACCCTCAAGGAAATCCCCAGTGCTAGAGGTTCAATAGAAGTTTCCATGACCTCCTACGAACGCACACAAGGAAAGACTCTGGGATGCACATCTACAGGCAAAAGAATATGCTGAAAGAAAAGCGGCTGACACAGTGGCACAGCAAGAGGAGAAGGTGTATTGTCCAGCAGTGGAAGTTGGACAGTATGTGTACCTCCGTTATCGACCCCCAGGGAGGAACAAAATCCAAGACGCATGGTCATCCACCATGTATAAAGTTGTGGAGGTCCAGGGGTCGACATATGTGGTAGAGCCAATAAAAGGAGGGCAGATTAAAAGGTGCACAGGTCCAACCTCAGGCCTTGTGTGAATAAGGGTCCAGTGTAAGCACCAAGGATTCGGAAACCACCATGTAAGGATAAACCTACCTCAGTGTCGGAAAAGGAGTAGAGTGTGTTGAGGTCGAGGAGGTCCAATGTCCAAGGAAAGCACCGGCCCTTAATGTTAACCTGGAAAGATAAGAACCACTCGCCGTTGAATCCGAAAATAGTACTGGAGATCAGAGGGAGGAAACTGATGAGGCTTCTAATGAGGTTCTGGAAGCAGAGTTGGGTCGGAGTCAAAAGATATTGACTTACCTATCGAAGTGCCAGTGCTGAAGCCAGTACCCATCCCTAGAAGCAAAATGGAAAGTAGTACCCAGTTAAACGTACCACATCTTGAGCCACGAAGGACACAGAGGTCAACAGCTGGGGTGCATACTAATCCAAATAGATTGCCCAAGTCAGCATGTAATTCATTGACCTTGAGCCCTGATGTGCTTTCCGAGGTGTTAGCGGGAATGGTTCTGTACACTTCAGGGAAACTTCACGGGGAGGGAGAGGAGTAAACTGTGTTGGTAGTCACCAAGGACATTGACTATCAGCAGGGGAGAGTGTAACCGGGGAGAAAAATGACCAGAAATGTAAATGTATATTTAAGATCAACATCATACATCATGAGGAATACATTTACAATATATACACTGATAACCTGTTCCATGTAATCACATTATGACACTGGCCCTTTAAGGTTTCAGCGAGTCAAGATCACGTCTGAGAGTTAGTCTTGCGAGAGCATGAGCGGAAGTAACGCTTAGCCAATTGTGCTGCATTGCTTGTGTGTTTGAGATATATAAGTGATATAACCTCAGTAAAGCGCCAAAAAGGTGACAAATATTAATTTGTATTTGAGTTATATTCCATTGGAGAGTCGTATACAGAGGTGATTGTTTTTTTGAATTGCAACGATAGATGAGGATTGATTGCAGGCTCACGTGGAGAGTTTGTTCGTGCCTCAAGTTCATTTAGTTATGAATCAAGAGCGTAAGTGTTGTATTTGCCTATTTTATAATATAATGTTATGAAAATTATATTGTGCATAAAGTGGGAAAAACTGTTTATTGTGTAACAGTTCAGTAATGTCTTTTGTGTTAAATTCAGAGGGGAGAAATAGTGCTGAATAGGCCACATTGATTGTTCTAACTTGGAGAGTGGAAACCAATTCTTATTTTATTTTTTATTTCTAAATATTTTTGCCTGTTCTGTAACCTAATACATCACCAACCCCAAAAACCAAAGCTATTTTTAATGCTGTGTCCTTTTGGCCACAGTCGAGAATAAAAGACCCCAAGTTTAAATGTTTTGCCTGTGTTTTTGGCCCTTTATTTTCTTACAATAGGCTATTGGCTGGCAACATATAAAACTCTAGTTCCACCACTGATCCATTGATCTTTAAATCAGGACACACAGTTGAAGTATTAATTTTCTCATTTTAATCTCCTGAGATGTTTTTGTAACTATGGGTTACATGGACTGGTGTACAGGGGTTACCTAATATCTGAGAGTATTTATGAACAAGACTGAACTGCTCCTCCATATAGTGAGTCCATATAGTGAGTTAAACTAGATGGACATTTACTATACCTTTCTTTGGATATTGATATTCACCAAACTGTAATTTACTAAATTATTCTGTTTTTATTTTGGTTTATAAATGTCTGCCTTTTTATGGTTACAAAGAAAATCTTCACAGCATCTGGAGCAGACGTGATGACTTCAAACAGAACTGACTCTGAGAATGTGCTTCTCTGCTATCCACTCCTGCTGGACTCCTGTCCTAAACTGCATCGTCTTACTGTAGTTAAAGTGGCAATGTATGTTTTCATGGTGCTGATGATCCTTACAACAGTTTTTGGGAATCTGCTGATCATCATCTCCATCTCTCACTTCAAACATCTACAGTCTCCAACTCATCTGATCGTTCGCTCTCTGGCTGCCAGTGACTGTCTGCTGGGCTCTTTGGTCATGCCGTACAGCATGGTGCGATCTGTTGAAGGCTGCTGGTATCTGGGAGATGTTGTGTGTAAAGTGCATTTTAGTTTAGACATGACCTTCTGTATCTCTTCCTTACTGCATCTCAGTTTAATATCTGTTGACAGGTATTGGGCCATTTGTGATCCTTTAAGGTACAACACGAGGGTCACAAAAAACACTGTGACTGTATTTACTTCCTTTGCATGGCTGTTTTCATTTGTGTACAGCTTTTATGTTGTGTTTTCAGGGATAAATGCAGTTGGACTAGAGATGCTTATATTGCAGGTTTACTGTGTGGGAAGTTGTGTTTTGTTTTTTAACAAACAGTGGGGTATTATATGTCCAATTCTCACATTCTTCCTTCCTGGAATGATCATGAGCTCTCTGTATATGAAAATATTCCATGTTGCAAGAAAACATGCAAAGGTTATGTCAGAAAGAGTGACTGTGGTGGCAGCAGGAGGGTTGAAGAGCCAAAGCTCTGCACACAGAGAGAGAAAGGCAGCAAAAACTCTTGCTATCGTCATGGGTGTTTTTTATTTCTGCTGGCTGCCTTTTTTTACTGTTACTGCTCTTGACCCTTTTTACAATTATGTAACCCCAGCTGATGTTTATGATGTTGTAATATGGTTTGCATATTTTAACTCCACTTGTAACCCTTTGATTTATGGATTGTTCTACCCTTGTTTTCAGAATGCATTTAAGATTCTTATATCCACTTATATCTGTGGCTTCAAGGATTTAAATACCGTGACTTTTGAATGAATACAGCACTCACACTTATTTCAGGCATTACAATAAAATTTCATTTTTGTGTCATTCTTTTTAGCTCATATATGCCATTTTGCAAATGTTTTTCTTATGAACTTTCTGCAGTTATAATAAAACATACTATTTAGCCTGCTTTTTTGTGAAATTAACATTTTAAATTGATTGAAGATTTTAATTGCTTAACTTACCTCTTGATAACATTTGAATGGGTTTACATTAAAAAGCTCTCCCTTTAAAAAAAAAACATTCACATTTTTTGCTTTGATTTAAATTGCTTGATTAAGATAATCAATAATCAAATAATCAAGACTCAAAAATAAAACGCTTTCTGCTATACTATATTCTGCATACTTTTTTCAAGGTTAGTGAAACCTGTGACAAATGAAAAATAATAAAAAAAAAAATCAGTCCATCCATATTAAACAGATGATTTTTCCAGGCTATTAACATGGCTCCATGTACAGGATTTCATGCACAGAGGGGGATTTTTAGCAAATTGCGCTACATTGCTGCCGTTCTCGACAATGTACCTGTAGATTTAGCACTTACTAGCATGAAGAACAAATAGCCTGTCACAGAAAGTGCATAGAGATCAATTTAAGATTCAAACTCTTTGATACAAAACATAGCCTTTGTGAGTTCTTGTTTTTAATGTCGATAATAGTGTACAAGCAAGAATGCAAATCCAAATATCCACATGATTGCAAAAGTGACATTGATTTTATACAACAGGTCAACAAACAAAAGAGTCATTTTAAGTGACATTCATTTTATACACAGTAGGCTATGTCAGTATTTCCTCTATTATTATTAAACTGAAAAAAAACAACATATGCTGGTGTAGCAGGGTAGTCCTTTTTAAATATGGTTGTTACCTGAATGATAGGCGTGACAGCCTATTGGTTGCCATTCTGGGTGTATTTAAGGCGGAGTTTGTCACCTGGGTGCGCATTGTCCAATCGCTGTGTTTGTGTGGGTGTGCGCGCGCAGTTCCACGGGAGCGAGGTGATGGTCAGGATTGGTGCGACTTTGCTGTTGGGTACAGGCTTTCTTTCACCACAGCTTGTGTGTGTGTTCTGGAACGCCTGCATGTTTGCAGTTCATCGATTACAGAAAGCTGTTACAGTTACTAGAGTAACTGAAACCATGAGTTTAGCGATCTACTTCTGGTGGGGCAACTGCTCGTGATCACTTCATTGCTGTGGACTGCAGGGCAAATGCTCCTTAGACAACGTTAAGACTACACTGTTTTTTCTGCTGTTATTTTACCGACTGTGTGACCGTTTTGTATTTTGATTCATTACTTTTTGATTTTGTTTTTGCTGTGCGCTCATGCTGGTGGTCTAGGTGAAGGGTGGCTAGTCTGAGCCATCCCTTAATGGGAGATGTGCCATTAACTGTGCACATTTAGCCCCACCTGTTGTTATATTGCTACCAGCAGTGTGTTTGTTTATTTTTCTTTGCTCTGTGCTTTTTCTCTGGACGGCATGAAAAAGTAATATCTCGTACCAGGGAAGATCCAGTGCCTTTTTGTTTAATGTTTTGATTTGAGTATTTAGTGAGCCCTTTCAGTTCTGTAAAGTTTTTGTTTTTCATTATATTGTTTTCTGATGTATTTTATGTGATTTAATTTGGAACCTGATTATTTGCTGTTTTCATTTCGTTTCTTTCGTTTCTACCTTGCTGCTCCATGATATGTCTAGGTTCATGAGCCCTTTGGTGTGAACCTAGTTGAGCATCTGTACATCTGTCTGACCCCTGTGGCCAGTAGGTTACCCATTGTTGTCCTCCTTCATGGTTTGAACTTATTCTAACGCAAGTGTGTTTGTGTGAGTGGTTGTGCAGAGTATATTTGGGTGAGTGGTGTGTCTTAGGATACTTAGGGCACGGGTGGGGAGGTAACTGGCTGAAATGTCTCAAATATGTCACATTTAATGTCATCGTGCCCACACCTTGTCGTGCTTTTCAGGCCACATGGCCCGGCCCTGTTTGATTCATCTTCGACCATAGAGGTCCCAAATTTTGTTTTACAGGCACTACAACATTGTCGTCAAGTGGATAATCAGTCTCTTGTGGTACGTTCTGGCAGAGTTAGAGTGCGAGGGCGGAGACCATGTCGCATCCCAGGTGGCATGATGAAGTTTGTGGCAGCAACTTGTTCCGAGCAATATGCCAAGAGTACTGTTCTTTTTGAACCCCCAGTGTCCAGGTTACCAGCTGATCTATTGGCTTCTCCTGCACTAGTGGCAGTTACACAAGGTACTGTTTATTTACCTGTTGTAAATGATGTGTTGCTCTATGCTAACACTGTCCTTGGTACCCTAAATTATGTTTGTGTGGTTAGTTTGCCCTCAGGAGTCAGTGAGGTCTGGTCTGTGGCGGCCACAGTGGGTTCCCCAGCTTGTGAAGTGATCCCCAGTGTAAAAGAACAAATTGACGCACTCGACTTGTCTATTTTATCAGAGGCAGAACAGGGTCAGGAAAGGGACCTGCTTTACAGGTTCCAGTCTGTGTTTTCCATGCATGAGGGTGATCTAGGATGTACCGGCTTGATTTCGCATGACATTCCCCTGTTAGATACTGTTCCCGTCCAGCAGCGGTACAGGCATATACCTACATCAGAATACGAAGTAGTGAAGTCCCACATCAATCAGCTGTTGGAGGCCGACGTTATAAGAGAGAGCTGTAGCCTATATGCATCCCCAATTGTCCTTGTTAAAAATAAAGATGGCAGTCTGCGTATGTGCGTGGACTACCTTCAGCTAAATTTAAAGACTCGAAAGGACGCCTTCCCTTTACCGCGCATCGAGGAGTCATTGGACTCTTTGTCGGGGGCCTGCTGGTTCTTCATTATGGACTTGGCTAGTGGGTACAATCAGGTCCCCGTCACTGAGAGCGACAGAGAAAGACTCCTTTTGGATTGTTCGAATGGAACCGCATGCCCTTTGGGCTTTGCAATGCCCCGAGCACCTTCCAGCATCTAATGGAACGAATGTTTGGGGACCAGCAGTGTAGGTCTTTACTCTTGTACCTCGATGACATTATACTCTTCTCTTCCTCTGTGTCGCAGCAGTTAGAGCGGTTGGAGGTGGTTCTAAGTCGTCTAGAACTAAACTGGGGTCTGAAGGCTAAATTGGGTAAATGTGCATTTTTCCAACGTGAGATAAAGTATTTGGGACATGTTATCTCGGCTCAGGGAGTATCAACGGATCCCAGTAAAATTGAGGCCATAACTAACTGGCAACGCCCCACCAGTGTGCAGGAGTTGCATTCATTTTTAAGCTTTGCAAGCTATTACCGTCGCTTTGTTGAGGGGTTTGCACAATTGGCTGCCCCTCTGCATAAGATGGTAGCCGAATGGACTGCTGTTAAGCCTAGAACACGAACCAGACCAGACTGGACTGAACTCCTGGACTGAGCAGTGCCAGCAGTTTTGATGAGCTGAAGAGTAGGCTTACTTCTGCCCCAGTACTCGGCTATGCTGACTTTTCCCTGCCTTTTATCCTGGAGGTAAACGCTAGCCATGGTGGCTTAGGAGCTGTCCTCTCGCAGGAACAAGGAGGTAAGGTACGATCAATTTCTTACGCCAGCCGCAGTCTTAGGCCCACTGAGCGCAATATGTCCAACTACAGCTCCATGAAGTTGGAGTTTTTGGTGCTCAAGTGGGCCTTGACTGAGAAATTTAGTGTGCACACTAAATTTTGTGTACACAGACAACAACCCTCTCAGCCATCTTACTATTGCAAAGCTTGGGGCTACTGAGCAGCTCAGCTTGCAGTGTTTGATTTTAACATTCGGTACCGGCCAGGGAGGAGTAACCGGAATGCCGATGCCCTTTCCAGACAGGACCCTGCTAGTCATAGTGAGGTGAGGGGTTTGTTACCAGGGACGGAGGTCCCAGAGGTCCTGGCGCAAGCATCAGGGGTAGATCTAGTACTGCAAGCTACTCAAGCTGTAGTTTCTCTTTTTCCTAGTTTGGTAGGTGACATGAAGGCGTTGCAGGAGGCAGATCCAGTGATTGGGGAGATTTTGGTGTTCTGGAGATGGGGAGCACCCCTGAGTTTTGAAGAGCGGCGCCAGCTGTCTAGGGCTGCCCTAGTTCTACTGCGTCAGTGGGATCGGTTGCTAGAGAAAGAAGGGGCTCTGCATCACCGTGTGTTTCGTTTCCGATGGTGGGTAAGAGATTCTCCAGGTAGTTCTGCCAGCTGTCTTGCATAAGGAAGTTTTGACACAAGTGCACCAGGGGCATGGGCATCAAAGGGGTTGAACGGACCACTGAGCTAGTGCGACAGCATTATTATTGGCCAGGCCTGACATCCGATGTAACCCAGTGGCGTCGGGAGTGTGAAAGGTGTCAGGTCACCAAGAATATGCAGCCGGTAGCCTGTAGTTTCATGGGTCATCTGTTGGTCGCTAGGCCAAATGAGATCTTGGCCATTGATTTTACACTGCTGGAACCATCTCGCTCGGGGCTGGAAAATGTCTTGGTGATGACCTATGTCTTCACAAAATACACTCTTGCGGTCCCCACTTGGGATCAATGCGCTGAGACCGTGGCTCACAACTTGGTAGTGGAGTGGTTCTATAAGTTTCCCTGGACGCATTCATTCTGACCAGGGCCACAGCTTTGAGTCCTCTTTAATAAGACAACTCTGTAGTCTCTATCAGATTGAGAAGTCCCGCACTACCCCACACAACCCGGCAGGTAATGGGCAGTGCAGACGTTTTAATAGGACTTTGCATAATCTTCTGCACACTTTACCTCTCTCTCGAAAGGCGGATCAGGTCTCTGCTCTCCCTCAGGTGCTCTTCTGCTATAACACTACCCCTCATCAAGCGACTGGTGAATCACCCTACTTCCTGATGTTTGGTCAAGAGCCAAGGCTCCCTATCGATTTTCTGTTGGGCGGAAGCCAGGAGATGGTGTCTGGTGGTGTGAATGAGTGAGTATTTTGAAAATAGCAGTGCGCTGCATTTTTTAAAAATGTTGCTAGGTAACCCTCGAATCAGTTGTGCTGTCAGTCTAATCAAGGTAACGGTCACCATAACTGAAGGCCCACCTATACATTAATTCGATTGGACAATAGAAAAAAAAATGTGATGACGTCGGGTGCTTTTCCTAACAGAGTTGATTTTTTTTCAACTTCATGCACGCATACGCATAAGCAGCGTGTATAATGCTCTCTGCCAACAGAAATCTATTAAAAAAAGGCACCTCTCACTGCAAAAATGCGTTCTGTCTGATCGGGGCCTTACAGTGGCGTAGTCAAAATTTCTTGTGTCTGAAACCTGTATTGCTCCATCACAGCAAGAAGCATTGGGAAGATATGGACTTTCTAAAGGAAAAAGAGCTTTGCTTTGGTTGCTTAAGTGCTGGGCACATGAGTCGTAACTGTGGCAAGCGGTTGACTTGTAGGATATGTAGTCAGCACCATCCCACTTTGCTTCATGTTAACAGAAATACAGCCAACTCAGATATAGTCTCCAAGGAGTCAGAGGCATGCAAGTTCTTAGGATCTACAGAAACATGTGGTCATACAGGGGCCAGAAAAGATTGGTGTCTGCTTTCTATCCTTCAAGTCAAGGCCAGTAAAGGAAATCAGATAGTCCAGACGTATGCATTCCTGGATCTTGGCAGTTCTGCAACCTTTTTGTACTTAAAGCCTTATGCAGCAGCTTAATCTTTCTGGTAGGGGAACTTAGTTTGTTACAAACTATGGGACAGGAAAGAGTTGTACCCGCAGAAGTACTTTCAGGTTTGGAAGTGTATGCTATTAATAATAACATCTTCTATCAGCTTTAACAAATGCTTAGACAGAAACAAATGCCTGTAAGCTCTGACAACAGTGTCTAAAGGAGATCTGTCTAAGTGGCCTTATCTGGCAAAGGTTAAGGTTCCCTGCATAATGGCTAAAGTTGACTTGTTAATTGGAAACAACAAACAACTTGGAAAGTTATAAACAGCCATGGGAATGGCCCTTATGCCATGAGAACGACATTAGGTTGGGTCATCAATGGTCCTTTGCATGCAGGCAGCTTTGAGGCTAAAGACTGTTCTGCAGTGGTTAACAGGATTTTTTTGTAATACAACCATGACTTCAGTGAGTGAGCTGCAGAAGAGCAAGTATTGTCAAGAGAGGATATTAGATTCTGGGAGATTGCAGAGAGTTCTGTCAAGCTTGAGGACAGTGCCTTGAATTTGCCATTTAAAAGGGAAAATGTGCATCTTCCTAACAACATCTCTTTGGCAAAACCGCTTGGATTGAAGAGGAGATTCCAGAGAGATGAGCAGTTTTATAAGGAGTATATGTAGCATTTGTCAATTAAATGATCAACAAAGGCAGAGCAAGTGCCCATTCAGCAGCTGAAAAGTGAGAGCAGCAAGGTGTGGTTCATTCCTCACCATGGTGTACATCATCCCAGGAAGATGAACCAAGAATCAAGTCCTTTTTCAAGGTCACAATTTTACTAGTACATTGCTTGGAGTCCACCTGAGGTTTGGGCAGGAGTCAATAGAAATCATGTGTGACACAAGCAATGTTTTATCACACTTCCTCCGTTTCTTGTGGTGGCAGAACAGGGATTTTACAAAGGAAGTTGCAGTGTTTCGCATTACTGTACATCTCTTTGGGGCTATCTCCTCTCCGAGTTGTGCTGCATTTGATTTGAGATAAACAGCAGATGATCATCAATCTGAGTTCTGAGAGGAGGTTGTTCAAACTCAAAGAAAATTTCTATGTAGATGATTGCCTTAAAAGTGTGGCATCTGAAGAAACAATTAGTTTAGTTAAAGACCTTTGCATTCTTTGTAAGTGAGGAGGTTTTACTCTGACAAAATGGATTTGCAACAAGCCCACCAAACTGTCACATATATAATATATTGCCAAAAGTCTTTGGGACGCCTGCCTTTACATGCATATGAACTTTATGACATATCATTCTTAATCCATACACTGTCAGAAGAAAAGGCACATTGCTGTCACTGGGGTAGTACCCTGAGGTATAAAACTGAAAAGGTACTAATATGTACCTTTAAGGTACTAATACACACTCTTAAAGTACTTATATGTACCTTTCAAGGTGAGAAAGGTACAAAGATGTACCTTTTCACTTTTGTACCTTAGGGTACTGCGCCAGTAACAGCACCTGTACCTTTTTTTTCTGAGATTGTAGGGTTTAATATGGAGTTGGACCACCCTTTGCAGTTACAACAGCTTCAACTCTTCTAGGAAGGCTTTCAACAAGGTTTAGGAGTGTGTTTATGGGAATTTTTGACCATTTTTCTAAAGTGCATTTGTTAGGTCAGGCACTGATGTTGATTAAGAAAGCCTGGTTCGCATTCTCCACTCTAATTCATCCCAAAGGTGTTCTATCGGGTTGAGGTCAGGACTTTGTGCAGGCCAGTCAAGTTCCACCACACCAAACTCGCTCATCCATGTCTTTATGGACCTTGCTTTGTGCACTGGTGCGCAGTCATGTTGGAACAGGAAGGGGTCATCCCCAAGCTGTTCCCACAAAGTTGGGAGCATGAAATTGTCCAAAATGTCTTGGTATGCTGAAGCATTAAAAGTTCCTTTCACTGGAATTAAGGGGCCAAGCCCAACCCCTGGAAAACAACCCCACACCATAATCCCCCCTCCACCAAAATGTACACATGGCACAATGCAGTCAGGTAAGTACAGTTCTCCTGGCAACCGCCAAACCTAGACTCATCCATCGTATTGCCAGACAGAGAAGCATGATTGGTCACTCCAGAGAAAACGTCTCCACTGCTCTAGAGTCCTGTGGCGGCGTGCATTACACCACTGCATCCGGCGCTTTGCATTGGAATGTTTAGTAGTGAGGAACTTTCATGAATGGACTTATTGCACAGGTGGCAACCTATCACAGTACCACACTTTAATTCACTGAGCTCCTAGGAGTGACCCATTCTTTCACAAATGTTTGTAGAAGCAGTCTCCATGCCTAGGTGCTTGATTTAATACACCTGTGGCCATGGAAGTCATTGGAACACCGAATTTAATGATTTGGAGGGGTGTTACAATACTGTTGGCAATATAGCCTAGTGTATGTTCTGTCTGTTTCATTATCATGGACTTTTAGTTTGTTTTCATCAGTCTGATGTGTCTCTTTGTCTTTTTTTCCACTATTCATTAGTTTCCATAGACTCCATAGACCACTGTGTATTTTAGTGCCTCATTTTGAATCACTCTTTAACCAGTATTGTTTGTGCTAGAGTACACACTTTTTGTGCCACACACACTGTTTCTTATATTGGATTATTCTATTCTGAGTCATTTTTATAATCATCTTTGTCTTCCTTTGAGTTAACATTACAGAATAATTGTATATACTGGTTGGGCGGTATCGAGTTTGTACAATAGATGAGGTAATACCAGTTATATCGATATGAAGTTTGCTATTACAAACACACCTTGAAAATACAGAGAATGCTTGTATTAAGGGTTTCAAAATAACTCGTACTTTTGTTTAACTTTGTTTTAATTCAAATAAAAAAAGTTAACAATCTATCTGCATTCAATTTACAATCTATCTGCATTCAGACAAAAATACAGACATGAATTTTACCATATTGCCCAGCTCTAGGCATATGACATTAGAACAACACCAGGGTGAGTAAATTAAGATTTAATTTTCATTTTAGGGTAAAATATTCCTTTAATGTTACTCATACACAACAATAGAAATGGCAGCGCTAAATCAAAGAGAGTTGGGCAACTTTGTAGTGAAACCAGCAGAACCATGTAGTCGCACTGGCACAAAATAAAACTGTCCGAAGCCTGTCTTGTCTTATGCATTTACGTGACATGTTTAAATAAGTATCAGCTATTTAAAGTGTAAATGAGTTGAAAATATAATTTATTACTTTTATTTATCTTTAGTAATATATTTCAGGCACTAAGGGGCAACCTCAATCTCCATTACAGGATAATCTCCTGAGTTCATGTTGTTTTTGTAACTATGGGTTACATTGACAGGTGAAGGGGGGTTACCTCAAATCTGAGAGTATATATGAACAAGACTGAGCTGAGTCCATTTAACAGATTAGTCTATTTGTGTGGGCATGTACTGTATTTATATTCATCTTTCTTTGGATATTTATCTTTACCGTATCATTATTTATGAAATAAGTCTGGGCTCAATTTGGTTAATATTTTTGTATCTTTTACATTTATAAAACAAATATTGTGTTTTAATCCTGCAAATCAGTCATTATCTGGGGCAGCCGTGATGATTTCAAATGAAACTGACATTTACTCTGAGAATGTGCTTCTCTGCTATCCACTCCTGCTGGACTCCTGTCCAAGAGCTCATCGTCTTACTGTAGTTAAAGTGGCAATGTATGTTTTCATGGTGCTGATGATCCTCACAACAGTTTTTGGGAATCTGCTGATCATCATCTCCATCTCTCACTTCAAACATCTACAGTCTCCAACTCACATGATTGTTCAGTCGCTGGCAGCTTGTGATTGTCTGCTGGGCTCTTTGGTCATGCCGTACAGCATGGTGCGATCTGTTGAAGGCTGCTGGTATCTGGGAGATGCTGTGTGTAAAGTGCATTCAAGTTTGGACATGACTTTCAGTATCTCTTCCATATTGCATCTCAGTTTAATAGCTATTGACAGGTACTGGGCCATATGCGATCCTTTAAGGTACAAAATGAGGGTCACGAATAACACTGTGGCTGTATGTATTACCTTCACATGGCTGTTTTCATTTGTGTACAGCTTTTCTGTTGTTTTTACAGGAGTAAACAACGTTGGTTTGGAAGAACTTATATTGCAGATTTCTTGTTTTGGTGGCTGTGTTCTGTTTTTTAACAAAGAATGGGGCTTAATTTGTGCGCTCTTTGTGTTCCTAATTCCCGGAACTATCATGAGCTCTCTGTACTTGAGCATCTTCAATGTTGTGAAAAAACATGCAAAGGTTATGTCAGAAAGAGTGACTGTGGTGGCAGCAGGAGGGTTGAAGAGCCAAAGCTCTGCTCAAAGAGAAGGAAAAGCAGCGAAAACTCTGGCCATTGTCATGGGTGTTTTTTATCTCTGCTGGCTGCCTTTTTTTACCGCCACTGCTGTTGATCCTTTCCTCAATTTTGTGACTCCTGGTGATGTTTTTGATGCTTTGGTTTGGTTTGGATACTTTAACTCCACTTGTAACCCATTGATCTATGGTTTTTTCTACCCTCGCTTTCAGAAAGCCTTTAAGATTCTCATATACACTTATATCTGTGGCATCAGTGAGTCACACACCTTGACATTTGAATGAATGTGAACTGATATTACCTTTATCAGACATTTAATTATATATAAATAATATTTTGAACATGTGAAGTTTTAATAATAATATTGTAATTTTCATCCTCCAGAATGAAGATTTTATTGTAGTTTTATCACCCACTAGTTCAAGTGAAGTTTTTCTTGAACACCCTAATAAAATATATTTTTGGCCTGTCATAAGCCTGTTAAAGGGGCTTTCAGTCTTTTGTAATGATTTAGATGGAAGCAAATGTAAATCAAGGTCAATGACCATCGACTAATATCTCAACCATAGTTTCAAAAATGTAACATGTAAAAGTTATTGTTTTTGTGTTTTTGTTGTTTGTAAATAAAAAAAAAAAAAAAAGAATCTTGGTTTGTCATGTAAAGAATAAGATTAATAAGCTAATTACTAGTAAAAGGTTATCTGTATCTGTAAGTATAATGGGTTGATTTGATGTGAACTGTGACAGCCAACCACTCTGGAACCTGTTTCATAATAAAACTGGAAGAATGACTTTCAACGACTTTTCACCTCTGAGAGTTACACTGTCATTAAAAGTGAGAAATCTCCTGGGTACTTGTGTGGACTAAACACAAACATTGCGTCATAATTAAGGTGTGTGTGTGTGTTTGTGTGTACAGTATGAATGAGTGACATTTATGGGCGATCAAACAATTGCTGCAAATTGTTAATTTACAAATGTCTGAGAATTTGACTGAATTTGGCTTGAGCGGAATTTTAACTTGGGTCTCCTGTGTCAAATGTTTAAAACCAGCACAGCCTATGTGCCTTGATGAAGTCAGTCTACATTTAGTCATAATTAAAAATCATATTTAATAGTACAGTAGCCTAGGACTACTATTTCAGATAAACATACATCAATGACTTTTAATTTATGATGGGTTTTAAATTGTTATGATGGGTTTCAAAGTGTTCTGTGTATACCATTTGGAGAGAGGTTAAAATCAAAGTAAAGGTTCTTTACATAATGCACACAATTATTTATATGTAGACTATACACCAATCAGGCATAACATTATGACCCGATTATTGTGTTATTCCCCTTTTGCTACCAAAACAGCCCTGACCCGTCGAGGCATGGACTCCACTAGACTCCTGAAGGTGTGTTGTGGTATTTGGCACCAAGACGTTAGCAGCAGATCCTTTAAGTTCTGTAAGCTGCGAGGTGGGGCCTCCATGAATCGGACTTGTTTGTTCAGCACATCCCACAGATGCTCGAATGGATTGAGATCTGGGGAATTTGGAGGCCAAGTCAACACCTTATACTCGAGGTTGTGCTCCTCAAATCATTCCTGAACTATTTTTGTCTTGTGGCAGGCGCATTATCCTGCTGAAAAAGCCACAGCCATCAGGGAAAACCACTTCCATGAAAGTGTGTATATGGTCTGTAACAATTCTTAGGTAGGTGGGACAAACCCCGATTCCAAAAAAGTTGGGACACTGTACAAATTGTGAATAAAAACAGAATGCAATGATGTGGAAGTTTCAAATTTCAATATTTTATTCAGAATACAACATAGATAAAATATAAAATGTTTAAATTGAGAAAATGTATAATTTCAAGCGAAAAATAAGTTGATTTTAAATTTCATGAGGAGACAAGTTACTCAAGTTTAGAAATAGGAATGTTGTCCCATTCTTGTCTAATACAGGCTTCTAGTTGCTCAACTGTCTTAGGTCTTCTTTGTTGCATCTTCCTCTTTATGATGCGCCAAATGTTTTCTATGGGTGAAAGATCTGGACTGCAGCCTGGCCATTTCAGTACCCGGACCCTTCTTCTACGCAGCCATGATGTTGTAATTGATGCAGTATGTGGTCTGACATTGTCATGTTGGAAAATGCAAGGTCTTCCCTGAAAGAGACGACGTCTGGATGGGAGCATATGTTGTTCTAGAACTTGGATATATCTTTCAGCATTGATGGTGCCTTTCCAGATGTTTAAGCTGCCCATGCCAGACGCACTCATGAACCCCATCCCATCAGAGATGCAGGCTTCTGAACTGAGCGCTGAGAACAACTTGGGTTGTCCTTGTCCTCTTTAGTCCGGATGACATGGTGTCCCAGTTTTCCAAAAAGAACTTCAAATTTTGATTGGTCTGACCACAGAACAGTTTTCCACTTTGCAACAGTCCATTTTAAATGAGCCTTGGCCCAGAGAAAACGCCTGCACTTCTGGATCATGTTTAGATATGGCTTCTTTTTTGACCCCATCTCTTTTGACCTGGCAACGGCAAATGGCACGGTGGATTGTGTTCACTGACAATGTTTTGTCTAAGGGCCCGAAGATCACAGGCATCCAGTATGGTTTTCCGGCCTTGACCCTTACGCACAGAGATTGTTCCAGATTCTCTGAATCTTTGGATGATATTATGCACTGTAGATGATGATAACTTCAAACTCTTTGCAGTTTTTCTCTGAGAAACTCCTTTCTGATATTGCTCCAGTATTTTTGGCCGCAGCATTGGGGGAATTGGGGATCCTCTGCCTATCTTGACTTCTGAGAGACACTGCCACTCTGAGAGGCTCTTTTTTATACCCAATCATGTTGCCAATTGGCCTAATAAGTTGTAAACTGGTTCTCCAGATGTTCCTTATATGTACATTTAACTTTTCCGGCCTCTTATTGCTACCTGTCCCAACTTTTTTGGAATGTGTAGCTCTCATGAAATCCAAAATGAGCCAATATTTGGCATGCCATTTCAAAATGTCTCACTTTCAACATTTGATATGTTATCTGTATTCTATTGTGAATAAAATATAAGTTTATGAGATTTGTAAATTATTGCATTCCTTTTTTATTCACAATTTGTACAGTGTCCCAACTTTTTTGGAATCGGGTTTGTACATGTCAAAGTAACATCCACATGGATGGCAGGAGCCAAAGTTTCCTAGCAGAACATTGCCCAAAGCATCACACTGCCTTCGCCGGCTTGCCTTCTTCCCATAGTGCATCCTGGTGTACTATGTACTGATGTGTTCCACAGGTAAGTGACGCAGACACACCCGGCCATGATTCATCAGACCAGGCCACCTTCTTCCATTGCTCCGTGGACCAGTTCTGGTGCTCACGTGCGCCCACTGTTGGTGCTTTCGGTGGTGGACAGGGGTCAGCATGGGCATCCTGACTGGTCTGCAGCTATGCAGCCCCATATGTAACAAACTGCGATGCACTGTGTATTCTGACACCTTTCTATCAGAACTAGCATTAACTTCTTGATCAATTTGAGCTCCAGTAGCTCGTCTGTTTGATCAGACCACACAGGCCAGCCTTCGCTCCCCACATGCATCAATGAGCCTTGGCCGCCCATGATCCTGTCGCCGGTTCACCACTGTTCCTTCCTTGGAGCACTTTTGATGGACACTGACCACTGCAGACCGGGAACACCCCACAAGAGCTGCAGTTTTGGAGATGCTCTGACCCAGTCATCTAGCCATCACAATTTGGCCCTTGTCAAACTCACTCAAATCCTTACGCTTGCCCATTTTTCCTGCTTCTAATACATCAACTTTGAGGACATAATGTTTACTTGCTGCCTAATATATCCCACCCACTAACAGGTGCCGTGATGAAGAGATAATCAGTGTTATTCATCAATTCATCAATCAAATCCACAATCAGTTCCTAGACTGGCATTTTGCTCGTTTGTGGAAGGACATATCTGAATAAAACATTTAATGAACTTAACTGAACTGAGAAAATATTTTCAAATTGTTCTTGTTTTATTGATTCAAATGAATTTGAGACTTGAGTGGGATCTGAACTTGGGTCCCCTGTGTCAAAAGTTTAAAACCAGCACAGCCTATAGGCTATGTGCCTAGTCTATATTTAAACATAGGCCTATGGAGAGTTTAAACAACTATTTAATAGTACAGTAGATTAGGCCTACTAACTCAGATAAACTACACTGACAGAAAAATTATTCTTGATTGAAGCACTTTTTCTAATGTGTCTGTATTATAATCATAAAGTTAAACAGGCCAAAACCCAGAAACGATTTAGCATTTTAGCACTTCTGGTTCTTCGTCCTGAAATCAATGGGTTTTTGGTTAAATGCTTGAAATAAGTTATGTGGTAGGGCTGGGTAAAAAATATAGATTTCTCGATTTTAATCAATTCTCATTTTTACGAACCAATACTGATTCTTAAATGTCAAGAATCGATTCTTTGTGCTTTGTTACTTTTGATATGAAAACAAAGTCTATTTTATTACAAATAAAAATAAATAAATAAATAAATAAATAAATAAATAAATAAAAATACCATTGTGGTATCTCTCTTCTCTATAATGTGGTGTGACAGATCACAGTAATGCCTCGGTTTAAGAGAAGTGGCAGCACGGAGCCCACATGAACTGATCATCTCATCCGCTTTAATAGCAGCTACAGAGTGAAATAAACATGAAGGTACATCTTAAGGTATGTTAAAAGAGTACAGTTTACCAAAATCCGTATCACGTCACATGTAATCTCTCAGTCAGTGTTACAACCGTAGAAAGATGTGAATAACAACAGCTTGTAAACAATGTCACGTAACGTCACATTTACCTCAGAAAAAAACATATCCAGTGATCATAACTCGTTAGTGAACTAGAAAAATTAACTCTAGAAAGGAGCATTTTGATAAATATATGCACCACATTATAATAATATATAATAATGTTCTTTAATATTTAATGCATAAGTAAGTAAAGTTTTTATGACAGCCACCATTTAAATGTTTATATTACAAAAAACTAATTGGAGTAGAAATATAATTATGTAGTTATTAAGTTAATTAAATTCAGTATTACAGTAGTGTAGTAGGCTACCAAATGACACCCATGTAGGCTATAGTTTACAAAATTTACCATGTACTGTATAATAATCAAATCGAATCGAAAGCTCATTAATAGAAATGTAATCGAATTGTGAAATTTGTCAATACCCAGCCCTAGTATGTGGTGAACACAAGTTCAATATATTTTTATTCTATGACATAAAATACATCAGTAATACCTTCTCTCTTTTTTTTTTTCTTCATTAAAGCTTTCACTTGTTGTCTTGTAAAAGGCGGTTGATGTGAAGTGTTGTCAGAGGTTGTCAGAAACATTAAACATCATCAGCTAAACAGGAGCTTGCATGTGTTTATAATCGTGCACTTGCAAATTTCAGGGGAAATGTTTTTAAACAAGGATTGAAAGAGTTGTTGGAAGCTTAGTGGTGATGACGTTTAAGTTTATGTTTAACTTTTGTCTTCTACATGTATTTAGGCTTCAAAATTCATAAAAGTTGGGTTTATTTGTGAAGATTATCATGATGAACAAAATATGCAAGAATCATAAATTTTTATTAGTCCAGTTCAAACAGTCCAAATGGTCAAATTCAGTCCCACTGAATAGTACAGATAAGTCATAAGCAGGCTACAAGCAGGTGAACTAAAATATTGTCTTGTTTTTTATATCGCTTACCTCAGTTTTGCCCTTTTTCTTTTGCTCATGATCTAAATTTGTGATGTGCTCCCTCTCCTAGGTGGGAAATGAAAACTAAAACCGAGAATTACATATAGATAGATAGATAGATAGATAGATAGATAGATAGATAGATAGATAGATAGATAGATAGATAGATAGATAGATAGATAGATAGATAGATAGATAGATAGATAGATAGATAGATAGATAGATAGATAGATAGATAGATAGATAGATAATTTCATCGCCACCTGAGGCCGCCTCATGTACCACGATTACTACAGTTACTCCACCATTGTTAGCATATTCAAATATGTTTATGAGGGTCAGGGCGTTACCTGTTTGGAACCTGAGTGAGTATATATAGCTCAAACTGAGCTGCTGAATCCATAGACTATATGTAGTTCCTTATGTGCATGTACTGTGTATTTTCTTTGTTTTTTGGTCTCTATCCGACTGTGGTTGATTCCCTTCAGAGTTTCAACGATATCTTTGTGATTTTATTTTTTACATTTACAAAGGAAATATTGTGTTTTGATCCCGCATATCAGTTTATATCTTCGTAATGACCTCAAATGAAACTGACATTTACTCTGAGAATGTGCTTCTCTGCTATCCACTCCTGCTGGACTCCTGTCCAAGAGCTCATCGTCTTACTGTCCTTAAAGTGACAATGTATGTTTTCATGGTGCTGATGATCCTCACAACAGTTTTTGGGAATCTGCTGATCATCCTCTCCATCTCTCACTTCAAACATCTACAGTCTCCAACTCATCTGATCGTTCGCTCTCTGGCTGCCAGTGACTGTCTGCTGGGCTCTTTGGTCATGCCGTACAGCATGGTGCGATCTGTTGAAGGCTGCTGGTATCTGGGAGATGTTGTGTGTAAAGTGCATTCAAGTTTGGACATGACTTTCAGCATTTCCTCTTTAATACATCTCAGTTTAATATCTATCGACAGGTACTGGGCCATTTGTGATCCTTTAAGGTACAAAATGAGGGTCACAAACAACACTGTGACTGTATTTACTTCCTTTGCATGGCTGTTTTCATTTATGTACAGCTTTTCTATTGTGTTTTCAGGGGTGAACACAATTGGCTTAGAGTCATTTATCATGCAGATTTACTGTGTGGGAAGTTGTGTTCTGTTTTTTAACAAACAGTGGGGTCTTATTTGCTCACTTCTCACATTTTTCCTCCCTGGGACGATCATGAGCTCTCTGTATGTGAAAATCTTCCATGTTGCAAGAAAACATGCAAAGGTTATGTCAGAAAGAGTGACTGTGGCGGCAGCAGGAGGGTTGAAGATCCAAAGCTCTGCTCAAAGAGAAGGAAAAGCAGCGAAAACTCTGGCCATTGTCATGGGTGTTTTTTATCTCTGCTGGTTGCCTTTTTTTACCGCCACTGCTGTTGATCCTTTCCTCAATTTCATGACTCCTGTTGAAGTTTTTGATGCTTTGGTTTGGTTTGGATACTTTAACTCCACTTGTAACCCATTGATCTATGGTTTTTTCTACCCTCGCTTTCAGAAAGCCTTTAAGATTCTCATATACACTTATATCTGTGGCATCAGTGACTCAAACACCTTGATACCTGAATGAATATTATCATGTTAACTTTGATTAATTTTTTACTGTTACTCCATCAATTAATAAATAAATTATTGTAACTTTGTTTATTAAATGTAAACATGTTAATGCTATTGTAAGAAATTATTTGATTGGACATGCATTTTCCTCTCCAGTCTAACCGTCCCAAATGTTAGACAGTATTGTCTTAAAATTGAACTAAAGCTAAAGTATGACTGGACGGGCTAGTCTTTGCTGGAGATGCTCTGACCCAGTCATCTATCCATATCTATTTGGCCCTTGTTAAAGTCATTCTGATCTTTTCACTTGCCAAGTTTTCCTGCTTCTAACACATGAAATTCAAGAACTGACTGTTCACTTATATGCAGGGGTGCACATAAGTGATGCACAGGTGTGTGAGCAAAATAAAAAATGTCCTGGGTAAATAAGTTCAGACTGCTCATTTGCGTACTGACATGGTTGACACCTGTTAATGCACAATCACCGTTTTAGATCGACTAACTGTAATACTATATAAGATTTCCATTTGAACTGAATACATAACAAATCTGCCAGTTTCAGAGCACAACGCAAAGCTGTGACATTCACTGACATGCTTCTCTCTGCAGTGCTAAAACCGGTGTCATGACTAATCGGGTCCTCACTCAAAATCGGGTCTCACCAAACTGTCAGTTAATGATTATCCTTAGTATATACGAATTATATTAATTTAAAATATGCATAGCTTACTACATAATGCGTATGAAAACACATTATAGTGCACAATAAAACCAAATGAACATAATTTCTTACACTTGATAACTGTTAATTAAACACATAATTACAGAAGTTATTATTATTAATATTATTAATACTACAGACCCAATTAGTTTTTGTTAATAAAAAACTAAATAAATAAAGTGCATTAATGCTGTTATTAATTTTTATTTTTTTTATAGTTATATTTAATGGGTTACACTATGTGCAGTGTAGGCACCAAACCGAATCTCCAGGTGCTCTCATGAGAACCAGACTTAAAAACTTATATGCACCCCTGCTTATATTAATTTTTAATTAGGAATTTTACTATTTATTTAAATGCATAAATCTTGAAAGAAATGCTTATTTTTGAGTGCAGTATCTAGTGAACTTATCCACTGATTACAACAATATGATATAATATGTAATATCTTCTCCTGGGCCAGAAAGGGTAAGAAACTGACAAAGAAAAATCTATGGTTAAGGGTAATGGGTAACATTGATAATTATGGTTAATAATGGTTAGGATTTGGGAAAGAGAAGATGGTCAGGGTTTGTGTGGGTAAATGGCATAATATAAAAGCAGCACCTTAAAGTTTTTATTAATATATATAAACCTGTTTGGGTAAATTAAATGAGTCCTATCTCAAGTATTATCCATTTCAAGGATACTAATGAGAGAGAGAGAGAGAGAGAGAGAGAGAGAGAGAGAGAGAGAGAGAGAGAGAGAGAGAGAGAGAGAGAGAGAGAGAGAGCATGATGTAGGTCTTAATAGTTATTTGCCATTTTGTTTCTTGCTCTGTTGGGGTATCAAGTCATTTCCATAGCTACTTAAATTATTTCTGAAATAGAATAAAATTCTGACAGGCGTCCTCACATTATCTACCAAGCTGCAAATAAAAATCTTAAAACTGCTTAAATCAGATAATAATCAGAGTTCTAAACATATTTCTTGTTCATAAACATGCGTGTCCTGATTGTTATTTAGCTCACAAACATTAGCAGCTCAATTAGACTGGACCAGCCCTGGGCTCATATCAATCTGGATGCCGTGAGGGCTCTCCTGTTTGAATTGCAGTGTGGGCCCTCCAGTTCAACTAAAATGAGAGCTTTTATGTCTTATATGTTTATTGCGAGGCTCTCCCATTCAAATTGCGGTGAGGACTCTACCATTCAAATTGCAGTGTGAGTCCTTCGTTCGGGCACAGTGGGGGCTGTCCCTTTCTAAATCGCAGTGTGATCCTTCATGTTCTAAATCATGGAGGCTCTTCCATTTGGATTGCAATGTGGGCCCTGGAGGGTGTGTAAGTCTGAACAAGCGAGTTTAGGTATGTTGGTGCAGAGCCAGTGGTTGCCTTGTAGGCGAGCACCAGTGCCTTGAATTTGATTCGAGCGGCTATTTGGCAGCCAGTGCAGACTGATGAAGAGAGGTGTGACGTGCGCTCTCTTCGGCTCATTAAAGACCACTCTCGCCGCTGCATTCTGGATCAGTTGCAAGGGTTTGATAGTGCATGCTGGAAGGCCCGCTAGAAGAGCAACAGGTACGTTTTAGTCCCTTTTTAAAACCATCAGTCGTTTGTGGAGCCCTTAGATGTTCAGGGAGGGCATTCCACAGGCGTTGAAGAGCAGTGGCACAGAAGGCTCTGTCTCCAGTGGTGTGGGTCTTAGTCCTAGGGAGATGGAGCCGATGAGTGTTTGTGGAGCGAAGAGAACGTACTGAGATCTGTGGAATAATGAGTTCTTTAAGGTAGGTGGGAGCATTGCCATGGATGCACTGATGTGTGAGGAGGGAAACTTTATACTCGATCCGACAGAAATAGGAAGCCAGTGTAGAGACTGAAGAATTGGTGTGATGTGTTCATATTTACGCACTCTCATCAGGATCCTAGCCGCACTGTTCTGTATGTGCTGGAATTTCTGGATGCTCTTGATAGGAATCCCAAAGAGAAGAGCGTTACAATAATCCAGTCTCGAGGAGACAAAGGCATGAATGAGTTTCTCAGCATCATGAAGGGTGAGTGAGGGACAGAGTCTGGCTATATTTCTGAGGTGACAAAAAGATGTTTTGCAAAGATATTTAATGTGGGCCTCAAAGGTTATGTGTGGATCAAACCTAACACAGAGACTGGTGACTATAGATGTTAGAGGAATGTCCTGGCCAGAAAATGTGATACAGGTTATGGTGGATGATCTGATCCGATGAGGCAAACCAATGAGGATGGTCTTAGAGCTGTTCAGCTGGAGAAAGTTGTATTTCATCCACGTCCTTATCTCTTCCAGACAGGCAGAAAGCGTTGATAATGATGGGATGATGATGATGATGATGATGATGATGATGATGATGATGAATGAAAGTCAATTTTCAGATATCATTGTGTATCATCAGCATAGCAGTGAAATGAAATTCCCAAGCGACTGATGACTTTACAGAGAGGAAGCATGTAGAGACAAGGAGTGATGGTGAACCAGCATCCGCTGTCATTAGCAGGTTATTTGTAATCCTCACTAAGGCTGTTTCCATGCTGTGGCCAGAACGGAAGCCAGATTGGAACTTTTGCAAAATGTTGTTGTAGTTGAGATGGTCTTCGAGGTGCCTGGCAACTACTTTCTCCAAAACCTTAGAAATAAATGGCAAATTGGATATAGGCCTATAATTAGCAAGAGTTTGAGGATCGAGGGAGGGTTTCTTGAGTAATGGTCTAATTATAGCCGTTTTTAGGGCAGATGGTACCTGACCAGACTGAAGGGATTGGTTTATTATCATGGTGATGAGGGGACTGATGGCAGTAATATTTGCTTTCACCAGAGCTGTAGGGAAGGGGTCAAGGGCACAGGTGGAGGATCTCATCCGTCTGATGGTTGCTTCAACCTCAAGTTGAGTAATTTCTGGGAAGCAGCAGAATAGCCTTGAGATACCAAACTGCGGGTCGGCAGTTGGAACAGACGTTGAGGAGAAAACAGAGAGGGATGAACGAATTTGAGTAATTTTAGTTCTAAAGAAGGTCATGAAATTGTACATTGTTCTTCTGTAGCCCCAATGAGTGGAGCAATTTGAGATTTAAGGAAATTATTTATGGTGGAGAACAGCCGTTTGGAATTGCCAGGACTATCTTGAATAATATTTGAATAGTACTGTGATCGTGCTTCTTTGATGGACTTCAAATAAGCTTTTTGGTGGTTCCGATAGGCCAGCTTGTGAACAGTTAGTTCAGAGTTTTTATACCGTCGTTCAAGGGCACGTCCAGCTGCCAATTTCCGCAGGTCAGTTGTGAACCAGGGAGATGAGCGGGAAAATATGACTGTTTTGACTTTAATGGGTGCATGAAATCAAAAATGCTGCTCAATGTCTTAGTGTAAAATTCCACAGACTCAATAACTGATGGGATATTTGCAGAATCGAGATGTTGAAGGCTTAAGCTCAGGTTTTTGGTGTTAATATTTTTCAGGTTTCTGAAAAGTATTTCACGTTTGGCCTTGATGTAGGAAGACAGAAAAGACAGCTCCATGGAGATGACCTTATGGTCAGATACACCCAGATCATACACAAATGGTGCACTTAGAGAGGCAGACTCAGTAATGACCAGAATATTCCCCTTGATGTGTGTGGGAACATCAACATTTTGTCTGAGGTTTAAGCAGTCCAATGACTGCAGGAATTCGGTAGCAAAATGGCAGGAAGGATTATTGACATGAATGTTAAAATCTCCAAGTATTATTATATTGGAAGAGGTTGCACAGAAATTTGAAAGAAGATTGTACAGCTCTGAAATGAAGCATGACTTTGATTTGGGTGGCCAGTAGATTAGTAGTACTGTAATTGAGAGAGGGTTCTTACAATTAAATCCCAAACATTCAAAAGAAGACAGCTCAGGGAGGGCCACAGGGGAATAGACCCAAATGACTGCGGTAGATAACAGCCAGGCCACCACCATGGCCAGAGCTACGAGCATTTTGGAAGGAGGACATGTCTCATTTAAAACAGAAAAAACATCTGGTTTCTGCATTATGTCCAAACTTTTGTCCTGAATATGATCTTGTATGAAGCTGGATTTGTTTGTAAGGGATTGTATATTTAATAGTTTGATTTTAATGTTGGATACAGCAGTGTGTCTCTGTAAAGTTTAATAGGCCACTAAAGCCAAGACTTACGGCCCAAACAACTTAGTTTAGTGGCACTGGTATGTAGGAACATATGTAGCTAACACCACATTGGTACGTTACTAGGAACAACCCTTAAAAAGGGGGGTACACTAGTACACATAGGGCTACACTGCGAGATGGTTTACTTGCCTTAACTGTGAATTTGCACTGTTCATGGAGCGGACCTGTTTACATTTCACTGCCGGTTGTATATTCTGTATATAACTGTGCATGTGACAAATAAAACTCTTGAATCTTGAATCTTGAATCTTGCCTTATATGCACCTCACGGCAGCCTGCATGTCTAATGGCTAGATTTGCTTGAGGGAATAATGTGTAGGCAGATCTAGTCCGCCAAGAACTAGCATTTATGCCCCATTTCTCATACTCAAAACTAAAGGGCCAGGCACACAGCTAGCATACACACAGTGCCTATGGCTCTTCAGTGCAGCAGCAGTACATATGTTTTGGAGGTAGATCTACTGGGGGTGGGGGCTGAATTGTCATCTTGCCTCTTGCGTGATGGGGGAATTTTTGACATACAGTACACTTGGCTTGTATTGTTCAAAATATCATGTCACCTGCTCTATTGGGGGGTATTTAATGTACACTATATTGTACAGCAACAGCATGTCTTACCTGCTCACAGCAGCGTGTTGTGTATGTATTGGTAGTAGAAAGTCCCATATTTGCTCTGCAGCAGCAGCAGCGTAGCAGATCTATTCTGCCAAGACCAAACATATCAACATTGTCATACCCATTACCATGCCAAACAGCAATTTTCATCATGTTTCATATAACAGCGTCTGACATTCTACATTTTACATGCAGTGAGAGTCACATAAACCACGTGAAATCTGATCTGTGCAGTCAGACTGAAATTTACAGAAATGCGATTCGAATAGGATTTCAAACCACATATTTCATGTAATCGATCGATCAAATTGTCTCCACCTAGGGGCACACCATGTACCATGATTAGTTACTGCACCTCTTAGCATATACAAATATGTTTATGAGGGTCAGGGCGTTACCTGTTTGAGTGTATATATAGCTCAAACTGAGCTGCTGAATCCATAGACTATATGTAGTTCCTTATGTGCGTGTACTGTATATTTTTTGTTTTGTTTTTTGGTCTCTATCCGACTGTGGTTGATTCCCTTCAGAGTTTCAACGATATCTTTGTGATTTTATTTTTTACATTTACAAAGGAAATATTGTGTTTTGATCCCGCATATCAGTTTATATCTTCGTAATGACCTCAAATGAAACTGACATTTACTCTGAGAATGTGCTTCTCTGCTATCCACTCCTGCTGGACTCCTGTCCAAGAGCTCATCGTCTTACTGTCCTTAAAGTGGCAATGTATTTTTTTATGGTGCTGATGATCTTCATAACAGTTTTTGGGAATCTGCTGATTGTCATCTCCATCTCTCACTTCAAACATCTACAGTCTCCAACTAATCTAATCGTTCGCTGTTTGGCAGCTTGTGATTGTCTGCTGGGCTCTTTTGTCATGCCGTACAGCATGGTGCGATCTGTTGAAGGCTGCTGGTATCTGGGAGATGTTGTGTGTAAAGTGCATTCAAGTTTGGACATGGCTTTCAGTATCTCTTCTAAAATACATCTCAGTTTAATATCTGTTGACAGGTACTGGGCCATTTGTGATCCTTTAAGGTACAAAATGAGGGTCACAAACAACACTGTGACTGTATTTACTTCCTTTGCATGGCTGTTTTCATTTATGTACAGCTTTTCTATTGTGTTTTCAGGGGTGAACACAATTGGCTTAGAGTCATTTATCATGCAGATTTACTGTGTGGGAAGTTGTGTTCTGTTTTTTAACAAACAGTGGGGTCTTATTTGCTCACTTCTCACATTTTTCCTCCCTGTGACGATCATGAGCTCTCTGTATGTGAAAATCTTCCATGTTGCAAGAAAACATGCAAAGGTTATGTCAGAAAGAGTGACTGTGGTGGCAGCAGGAGGGTTGAAGATCCAGAGCTCTGCTCAAAGAGAAGGAAAAGCAGCGAAAACTCTGGCCATTGTCATGGGTGTTTTTTATCTCTGCTGGTTGCCTTTTTTTACCGCCACTGCTGTTGATCCTTTCCTCAATTTCATGACTCCTGTTGAAGTTTTTGATGCTTTGGTTTGGTTTGGATACTTTAACTCCACTTGTAACCCATTGATCTATGGTTTTTCTACCCTCGCTTTCAGAAAGCCTTTAAGATTCTCATATACACTTATATCTGTGGCATCAGTGACTCAAACACCTTGATACCTGAATGAATATTATCATGTTAACTTTTATGATCTTTCACGAATGATACTCCATCCATGAATAAATAATTGTAACTTTGTTTATTAAATGTAAACAAAGGTAATGCTGTTGTAAGAAATTATTTGATCTGCCATGCATTTTCCTCTCCAGTCTAACCATCCCAAATGTTAGACAGTATTGTCTTTAAAAATTTAATCAGAACAATATTGCTTTTTTCGCTGAGAAAAACAAAGAGAAGTGTGTTATTTTGATGCAGATACTAAAACTAGAGCATGACTGGATGGGCTAGTCTTTGCTCCCCACGTGCATCAATGAGCCTTGGGCACTCATGACCCTGACGCCAGTTCACTGGTTGTCCTTCCTTACACCAGTTTTACTAACCACTGCATACCAGGAACTCCCCACAAGACAGGCTGTTTTGTAGATGCTCTGACCCAGTCATCTAGCCATGTCTATTTGGCCCTTGTCAAAATCAAAGTGACCTTTTCACTTGCTCATTTTCCCTGCTTCTAACACGTGAAATTCAAGAACTGACTGTTCACTTATGTCTGCCTGATGTCTTACCCCTCGACAGGTGTCATTGTAATAATAGGCCTATAATCAAAGTTATTCACTTCACCTGTCAGTGGATTTCATGTTGCGGCTGATCAGAGTCTTTGTCTCCATCTGGTGGATCAGAAGATATATGATACTTTGAATGTTTCTGTTAAAACCAAGCCGCAACCTCCCATGGTCTCTATTGAATCCAACACGGAAGTGACTTCCAAAAGGGAATCAAATCTTCTGTATCTGGATGTATGTTAAAATACCCAACTGGTTTTGGTCTATATAGCTAATTTTGCCCTTCATGACAACTGTGAGGGGGGTTAATTTTCTTAGAACTCATCCATTTAAATTATATTAAGCCTTAAAGTTCTGCATAATTAAGAGCGTGGTCACTTGAGTGACAGGTGGATTGTCACTATGGTTGAGCTAGGCGGGTGTGGTTTCAGCAACCAGACACCTCAGATCCACCCACATCCCACCTCTTTGCCCATTTTCAGTTATCCAGGAGTGACGTGCTGCCAAGATGGCGATGACCGACTTCAAAAATGTTCTTCAGAAACCTACGGTTGACATCACGGACACTATGCACATATTATTTTACAGTCTATGGTTAAAGCAACAAAACGCTATGACAGACTTAAAAAAACAAACAAACAAAAAAAAAAACAAGCCTTTTTGCCCAAGATTTACAGATTAATAGTAAAATTCCATCAAACTGAATTGAATAATCCTTATGTAAAATATGTAAGGATTATTCAATTAAAATATAGAAGGAATATTCAATTCAATTTAATGCAATTTTACTATCAATTTAAATGAGGAAATCTTGGGGGGAAAGGGTTTTTTGAGTGCAGATCTAGTGGACTTTGTAGATGTCAGTCTTTCTCTGTCCACTGATTACAGCAATATGATTTAGATCTCCTCCTGGGCCACAAAGGTGGTTAAAGGGATAGTTCACCCAAAAATAAAAATTCTGTCATCATTTACCCACCCTCAAGTTTACTAAACATGCATAAACTTCTTTCCTCTGTCGAACATAAAGGAATATATTTTGAAGAGTGTTGCATTCCAAACAGTTTCTGGTCCCCATTAACTTCCATGTAAAGAAAAAAAAAAACTTTCATTTTTGGGTGAACTAACCCTTTAAGGGTAATGGGTAATTTATGGTTAATAACGGTTCGGATTTGGGGAAAAGAAGAGGGTCAGGGTTGGTTTGTATAAATGACATAAAATATAAAAGCAGCACCTTAAAGTTATTTATATATACACTCACCTAAAGGATTATTAGGAACACCTGTTCAATGTCTAATCAACCAATCACATGGCAGTTGCTTCAGTGCATTTAGGGGTGTGGTCCTGGTCAATCTCCTGAACTCCAAACTGAATGTCAGAATGGGAAAGAAAGGTGATTTAAGCAATTTTGAGCGTGGTATGGTTGTTGGTGCCAGACGGGCCGGTCTGAGTATTTCACAATCTGCTCAGTTACTGGGATTTTCACGCACAACCATTTCTAGGGTTTACAAAGAATGGTGTGAAAAGGGAAAAACATCCAGTATGCGGCAGTCCTGTGGGCGAAAATGCCTTGTTGATGCTAGAGGTCAGAGGAGAATGGGCCGACTGATTCAAGCTGATAGAAGAGCAACTTTGACTGAAATAACCACTCATTACAACCGAGGTATGCAGCAAAGCATTTGTGAAGCCACAACACGCACAACCTTGAGGCAGATGGGCTACAACAGCAGAAGACCCCACCGGGTACCACTCATCTCCACTACAAATAGGAAAAAGAGGCTACAATTTGCACAAGCTCACCAAAATTGGACAGTTGAAAACTGGAAAAATGTTGCCTGGTCTGATGAGTCTCGATTTCTGTTGAGACATTCAGATGGTAGAGTCAGAATTTGGCATAAACAGAATGAGAACATGGATCCATCCTGCCTTGTTACCACTGTGCAGGCTGGTGGTGGTGGTGGGGTAATGATGTTTTCTTGGCACACTTTAGGCCCCTTAGTGCCAATTGGGCATCGTTTAAATGCCACGGCCTACCTGAGCATTGTTTCTGACCATGTCCATCCCTTTATGACCACCATGTACCCATTCTCTGATGGCTACTTCCAGCAGGATAATGCACCATGTCAAAGTTCAAATCATTTCAAATTGGTTTCTTGAACATGACAATGAGTTCACTGTACTAAAATGGCCCCCACAGTCACCAGATCTCAACCCAATAGAGCATCTTTGGGATGTGGTGGAACTTCGTGCCCTGGATGTGCATCCCACAAATCTCCATCAACTGCAAGATGCTATCCTATCAATATGGGCCAACATTTCTAAAGAATGCTTTCAGCACCTTGTTGAATCAATGCCACGTAGAATTAAGGCAGTTCTGAAGGCAAAAGGGTATACACAGTATTGGGAATGGTGTTCTAAAAATCCTTTAGGTGAGTGTATATATATATATATATATATATATATATATATATATATATATATATATATATATATATATATATATATATATATATATATATATATATATATATATATATATATATATTATACCTGTTTAATTAAATTATTCCTATCTCAAACATTATCCAACATTATTTTCGATGATACTAATGACTTAACAATTTATTTTCTAACCAGTACAGAAGGTTACCATGTGTTTTCACATATAGAAGCTACAAAATAAACTGCATGCTGAAATTTTGAAATTTTATTGTAAGTGATTTATAACAAATCAAAGTTCACAGAGCACTCAATGATTGCACAAAGCTAGCCTTTCTTGCTGTAATTATAGAGTGCTGTAATTGCGAGAGAAATTCCTGCTCCCTCCACTCCTCCCCTCAGTCACCTTTCCAGTTTTGCTATGAATACAATATTACCTGAATAACCATTGTAACTAATGACAAACGAGAATATAGGAACAAATGGAAACAGGAAACAAAGTTGAGCAAACAAGTCCTTGAGCACGAAACCAAAACAGATTAAACTAAGCATAATTGTGACTGAGAGATTATAAAGTTGATGGTTGTAGGTGGTTGTATTTTTTTTCAACATGGCTCTGAGAGACGGAGTGAGGTGTGGGTAGTGTCATTTTCCTAGAGAGAGAGAGAGAGAGAGAGAGAGAGAGAGAGAGAGAGAGAGAGAGAGAGAGAGAGAGAGAGACATTTTTTTATATCATTAATCTATGTAAAGTTTCTGATGATTGTGTGCCAACACTGATACTCATAAACTCAACACAAATAATGTATTTACTATAAAATTACTAATTGAAATCTAAAAGATTAGATTTAAAAAAAAAAAAAGTAATTTTGTTTCCCATCCCGCGGAATTCTCCAAAAAATGTCAACCTCTAGCGGTGATCTCACGATAGTGTTGCCTTGTATATTCAGATGCCTGAAGTGTACATATGAAGTAGATGGTCAAAATCGAGGGAGCGAGGGTCTGTCCATATAAACTTCTCTTGTCCACTTCACCAAGTGGAACACACTTCAAAATGGTGGCAGGGATTCCTCCGAGGGGAGGTGCTTAGGGAAGTTTGCACACGTGTGTCTAAAAGTGGAGTGGAACAAAGCCTAGTAAAACGGCAACGGCAACCAGAAGTAAACTGTTAACTGCTGTAGCCAAAGAACGCAAAAATCACTAAGCAACAATAAAGAGAACGACTCAATGGATCATTTAACAAAATACAAAAAAATGTACCGTAATTAAAAAAAAAAAAAACATCTTATTACTTATTACTTATCTGTCACGTATTAACAACTACGGCAAATCAGCTATTCTCTCGTAGACGGTATAGCAATAGAACGCCATTGCCATTCCATTTGTCACATCAGTTCTGTGTCTGGTGCGCTGTGGGACTTTTATGTTATCTCTTGTTATCTCGTTAAGCTAGTCTTCCCTGTGTATTTATAGTCCTTGTTTTCTCTGGTTCTCTGTCGGTTGTTGTTTAATGTTTATTGTCAGGCAGGTAGGGGAGAGCGGGGCACAACCTAACGCTTTTGACTTTTTCAGTTTGTGTAAACACACTTGGGGTTCAGAGTATTTATTTTTTCCCCACATTAATTTCCCACAAGTCTAGTACAAATATGTGGTTTTGTTTCATTAATACAGTGTATACTTTTTTCTTGATTTACCCCGAAAGAATGGAAGTGAAATGTGACAACATGCCCCATAGGTGGGGTACACTGTAACATGTGAGGGGCACATTGTAACATGACCAAATGACAGCTTAAAATGTTACCTGATATAATAAAAAAAATATCCAAGACAAACTAAAATATTTTGTCAATGAAATACAATTATTATTTTTTTTAAAATAAAATAATGGCATTTTTTTATAATTAAAAATAAACACCGCTAAATATAGCCATAGAGCATAGTTAAAAACATAATAATAATGAATATTTTCTGAACATTGACATTGTCATTATTCACCCTTTTCTCATGGTTTCTCAGAAGAATTCATAAGTATAGAATATAATAGCGCAGTTCTAATAGGGGCTCATTGTAACGCACCCCGCCTGCTCCACTGGGGTTAAACCGCGGCTCGTGTCTTCTGCTGTCAGATCAGCATTAAAGAACATCTCAACTGTTAAATAACAGATAGAAGATTACAATAATATCACATAATGTCTCATTTTAAATAAACACAAATAACAGAGATGAAAAATAAACTTAAGTAAGAAATTTACTTTTGCTGTGGTTAAATAAATGTTCAGTGATATCTTCCAAAGATTTCTTAATTTTGGCGCAATGTTTTCTCTATATAGTGTTTATATATCAACTAGTAATTACACAAAGTTTCGCCATCCTGGCATGCGTGGAAAATGTTAAACCAGCGTGTTACAACTAACCCCGCGTTAGGTTGTGCCCCGCGCTCCCCTACATGCTGTTCCCTGTTCCCAGTTCCCTGTGTTTTGGTTATTTTGTTAGTTTGTTCCTGATTCATGTTTTGATTGTTTATTTTCATAAAATTTCCCTGCATTTGGATCTCCTCTCTGCCTGCCGTCTCGGGTTTTCCCTTCAGGGTATTCACCATCAGCAGCTGTTGCTTAAAGTCCCTTGTTATTTACATGCCATTGTTTTTCAAAAATGTTTTCAAAAGCCTGCATTTTCAAGCCCCAATCACACAGTTGTCATGTAAATGAACGGCAAAAATGCATAAAAGTTATACGTTTTCAGTTGAAAACAGTGTTGTGTAAACATACCCATGGGCTAATCTTGGTTCTAGATCGCAACATTTAAATCATTTCTGCTGTTTACTGACATATTAAGTGGGTGTTTCTAATGAAAATTTCCTTACAAAAGCTTCAAGACACCTTAATGAAGATTCCACCTGCTCCATACTACACCTGTAAACATTTAGATCATTTAATACACTTTGATCATTGTATTGTGACAGTAAATTCGTAGTAAATTATTCTACAAAATGTCTTTTAAATAATATTTATTTAAAAAAACGTACACAGATTTATTGTGGGAAGACACAAGATCCCTCTCCGGATAGTTGCCAAACAATGGACAATATTACTTGCTACAAGAACTGTAACCATGCCAATTATGTTACAGTTCCCTTGCTGGCAAATGTCTGTAAATGCTTTAAATTCCTAAACATAATTTCGTGAGAGGTGAGTTGAGGAGGTGGAGGGATGCCAGGTGCTTTGACATCCCTCCACCTCCCCAACTCGACCATCATAATTTAGGCATCTTGCTACCAGACTCTTCCAATTAGTGGCTTCCACGAGCCGCTCCACTGCCAACAGCAAGCCAAATACTTTAACATTAATAGCTTAAAGATTATATGGGCAAATGAACTTTTGAAAGTGTATTGATTATTGATTAATAAAAACATTTATCAAACTTTTATTTTAAAGAAATTAACAAATATATGTAAATATTTGAAAAACAGAATTAAAATAATTTGCGATGGTTTGGAACCAAAAAAACAAAGATTTTTTGGAATAAAGTTTTCTATCAAACTGTAAAGCTCTGCCATATAGCAAAGGGTTTAATGAGTTGTTTTCTGTGAAAGCACCAATATATATTCCAACACAACGACCAGAGCTTGAAAAATAGGAGTTCCACTGTCGCCTGCTTTGCCTGCTTTAGAAACAACAAACTCATATTCATTAGATTGATATGACATTAGATTTTTCAAGTTCAAATGTGTTTTTTAATGATTCTGCAGGATTTTCTTACATAACACCCTGACTCTAGAGCATAAAAATATAACTCGTCATTTTCACATAACTCGCCTATTTCTGTTTTTTGTAGTGGATCTAAACATCCTTGTAATTGTAATAAAGAAATATCATGATTTACAAAAAGTATATTAGGAAAGTAAGGTAAGGTATTGTAGCATTTAAATATTAATACATATTCATAAGTTGGGAAAAGGACAAAAATGTTATAATTTTGGAGATCCTTTAAAAGATGTTTGGCTGTCATGATTAGTTTGTGTCCATAATAAAACCCTAGACCTGTCCTGACCTCACTTTTCCCATCGAATGGCCAAAGTAGAATAAAGCAGGGAAACTGATGTTTTAATTTTACATAGTTTTTGGCATAATTTTACCATTTTGGACAGTTAAAGGACCAGATGTAGATTCTAATGTTTTTAAACTGTCATCTAAAGTTTTATTTGAATGAAACGTTGAAGCAAAAATGGTATTTTTAATTTATCCCCATAAGAGTATTGATTTGCATAAATGAATGAAAAAGTATCAGTAGTTTGAGTAGTTATATTGTCCATTGTTTGAATCAGTTCTCAATCTAAGAAAACAACAGATATTATGTTATTAGACAATATACACTCCAGTGCTGCAACTTATAGACTTAATTTACAATAAATATTTGTTCTCTAATGATGTTTTCTCTGGAACAATAATATGCAAGTTTAAGATTACACACATGAACAGCTCATTGTAAATTATAATCTATTAGATATCAATTTTTGTTCAATCTTACAAAATATAACATTAAGTGAGAGTCTAAATCACAAGATAAGTGTAATAGGTTTAAAACCATACCTTTCAAAAGAGAACCGATGTCAACTGCAACTATGAAGATTACCTGGGAGTGTTGGTGATTTATAGAGAATCTGAACTAATCATTATTCATGGGAGTTTCTTTCAGAGTAAGGTGAAACTTATACTTTATTGAGGGAGTTGTGTTTAGGAAGACAAAGAGTAAAAGTGAAACTTAGTTGGATAATCCTATAATGCCATGATACATTAATCTGATTACTTAACCAACAAATTTCTTTAATATATAGTGAAATTCATGTCATTAGAACCATTTTGAGTTTCTAAATCATTAATAACCTTATATTGCCGTTTCTTGGATTTATTGCATTCTGCACTTCAAACAAAGAAAGAGCTGCCAAGCATATTGTACAAACTTCTCATAGATCAGTGTGCTGTCAGTGCCTTTCCTGAGATGTCTAAAACTATATTATTCAAAAACAAAGTCAATTGCACAACGCTATGCTTACTGTCGGTGGAGAAAGAGGCTTTTTGCAGCCAGATGGTGTATGACTGGACCATGCTAACCAGCCAAACTTTACATAAGTACACATGCTCTGACACATTAAACTGGGGTTTTATGCTGCATTCCAGGCAGGTTTTTGAGCCCAGACAAGACTGTCAGGGCAGGATCCTGACAATCACAAGTAACTAAGGTGAGCATGATCAATCCTTTTGCATTTGCTGCTCACATGGTGATCAAAAATTACATTTTTTTAATTCTATTTTTTCAATGAAAAGAATGTACTATATTTAAGTAGTTTTTTTTTTTTTTTTACTTAATATTTTGTGTTTTTAGGGGATTTTATGGTTCTAAATTATATTTATGGAATAATTATTATCCATTTATTACCTGTTAATCACTCTGAAAATCAGGTTTTTAATTTCCAACTAAAACTGTAGTAAATCTTGAATGCTTTGGAGACTTAAGTTTGGTCTGTTTTTAAACAAGACAAGTGGTAGATATTGCTGAAGTGAATTTTTTTTTAAAAATAATAAAAAAATAATAATAAAAAAAGATTGCTGTTTAAAGGCACAATATGTAATTTTTTCCCACTAGAGGTCGCTTATTCAAAACAAAGGCATAGCTCGATGACGCCTTGATTTCTCAGAGCTTTTATTCTGCCACAGACAAGCGCTTCCGCTTCTTCCGGTCATGCGTATATGTGGGGGAACGCAGCACTGTTTTATCATATTAGATACATTATTTGAGTGTGTTGAAAGTTATGTTATAATGCTACTGCCGCAGTTAGCGGCTGCTATGAGACACTTGTTGCACACTGCAGTAAGCTGGATCGATATTAGGCATGGTAAAACAAGATACTCGCGATAAATCAAGAAAACAGATTTAAACATCTGTGTTGAGCTATAAAACAATGATTTGTTTTCTGTCTATAAATGTAACCAAACAGTTGCTCACCTGTCTAATAAAATCGAGGGTAACGCAGGTATGATGTCATTGATAGGCAACACACGGACACAGTCTGTGTCTTGGTTAAAATTTCATATTTCTCTGAATTTAATCACTCTTGGAAACATTTGGGATAATGTAAATACACAAGTCAATAAAATATATAACATTGTTCTAGTGGTTTTGGATATTTGAATCCAAAAATCTTGCATAATGTGCCTTTAAGTTTATGATGAAAAATGTATAAAGTTCTATTTTTTACATTTTATATGAAAGAAAATCAAAGACATACATCTAAGCAAGTTGTGTTACAAAATTTGAGGTTAAGATGTCAAAAAATTAGCTTTCAGAAAGTTTTTGTTTGGGTGCTATACCAAACATTTCCATCCATCCATTATCTTCCGCTTATCCGGGGCCGGGTCGCTGGGGCAACAGTCTAAGCAGAGACGCCCAGACTTCCCTCTCCTAGCCACTTCCTCCAGCTCTTCCGGGGAACCCGAGGCATTCCCAGGCCAGCCGGGAGACATAATCCCTCCTAGGTCTTCCCGGGGCCTCCTCCCGTGGGACATGCCCGAAACACCTCCCGGAAGGCGTCCAGGAGGCATCCGAAATAGATGCCCGAGCCACCTCAACTGGCTCCTCTCGATGTGGAGGAGCAACGGCTCTACTCTGAGCTCCTCCCGAGTAACTGAGCTTCTCACCCTATCTCTAAGGGAGCGCCCAGCAACCCTGCGGAGAAAACTCATTTCGGCCGCCTGTATCCGGTATCTTGTCCTTTCGGTCATGACCCACAGCTCACCATATGACCCACATGACCATAGGTGAGAGTAGGAACGTAGATTGACCGGTAAATCGAGAGCTTCGCCTTACAGCTCAGCTCCTTCTTCACCACGACAGACCGGTACATCGACCACATTACTGCAGAAGCTGCACTGATCCGTCTGTCAATCTCCCGTTCCATCCTTCCCTCACTCGTGAACAAGACCCCAAGATACCTGAACTCCTCCACCTGAGGCAAAATCTCTCCACCAACCTGAAGTGGGCAAGCCACCCTTTTCCGACTGAGAACCATGGCCTCGGATTTGGAGGTGCTGATTCTCATCCCGGCCGCTTCACACTCGGCACACCGCCCCAGTGCACGCTGAAGGTCCTGGTCTGAGGAGGCCAACATGACAACGTCATCCACAAACATTTCCACTAGATGAAATCCGCCTCCCATTCGTTTCCAATGCGGTCATTTTTGACCGCGAGCAATACAAGTGTGACTTTTTTTCAGGATCATTTAACTTATTAACCTCATGTCCATTATTTCTTTTGTGTGTGTGTGTGTGTGTGTTCACATAAGAGACAAAGCCTTTATCAAGTTTCATAAACAAAATGTAAGATGACGAGATGGACAGGTTTGTCCATGGTGATTTAACATCTAACATTCACAACCAAAGAGAAGAGGGGGTTTAGGGTTAAGGTTTGTGTAAATGAATGAATAAAATCTGAATCACATCACATGAAACAAATATCTATGCTTAAAAGGATAAAATTAAGTTATAAACCTCTGGAACATCTGCTTGAATTATTCACATATGGTAAGGATGTGCTGTAGGCTAATTGACAGTTGCAGTTGTGAAACCTTTTATTTGAAATTATATCACAAGCTTCTTTTCTAAAAGGTGATTTACAAGAAATCAAATTTCACGTAACACTCGGGCAGTGATTGCACAATAACATTCTTTCTGCTATTTCTGTTAAGAGTGAGAGGGACACTCCTTACAAAGATATTCCTGCTCTTTCCTGTTTGCATCACAGTCATCTCACTAACTCTTTGGCCTGAATGGCAAGCGTCATGTCTGGCGGAAACCAGGCACTGCTCATCACCTGGCCAATATCATCCCTACAGTAAAGCATGGTGGTGGCAGCATCATGATGTGGGGATGTTTTTCAGCGGCAGGACCTTCGAGACTAGTCAGGATCAAGGGAAATATGCAGCAATGTACAGAGACATCCTTGATGAAAACCTGCTTCAGAGAGCTCTGGACCTCAGACTGGGGCGAAGGTTCATCTTCCAACAGGACAACGACCCTAAGCACACAGCCAAGATAACAAAGGAGTGGCTACAGGACAACTCTGTGAATGTCCTTGAGTGGCCCAGCCAGAGCCCAGACTTGAACCCGATTCAACATCTCTGTGTGACACTCCCACAGTAAAGCCTAAACAATGTTCCCTGAAAGAAAAAAAATCTTGAATGTTTGTTCTGTATGTTACCCATTTGAATGTATGTATAATACTTGTGGTTGAAAAGGACTTTTATTATGATGGGCCAGTCTATAAGAAAGGAAGGGCGGCCATTTTGGGGAAGTCTTTTTTTTCTCTCTCGAGTGAACATGTGGCAAGTTTTTGGTGGATAACATATGGTGATTTTTGGTGGCCTACAAACAGATGGATTATACTTTCTTCATCATATTTTTTGGGAACATTATCTTTCTCTCCAGATGAACTCTTGGTTGACAAACCACCCAAGGGGAGAGTGGACGTTGCCAGGATCTTGATGAGTATTGTTTTTTTTTGTGGAACTATGGACTAAAAGACTGATATGCTGAGGCCAAACAAGTCTGTTCATGGACACTTACTATTTGGGGGGGTTGTTTAAGAATTGACAGCTGGTGTTTTGTGGGGGATCACTTCTGAGTAAACAAGCATTCACATGAATTCCTTCTTTTGGTAATGATTTGACCCTTTTACTAGAGTTCTAATTGTTACATCTGGAGAGATCTGAAAATGGCTGTGCACCGACGCTCCCCATCCAACTTGATGGAGCTTGAGAGGTCCTGCAAAGAAGAATGGAAGAAACTGCACAAAAATAAGTGCGCCAAGCTTGTAGCATCAAACTAAAAAAAGAATTGAGGCTGTAATTGGTGCCAAAGGTGCTTCAACAAAGTATTGAGCAAAGGCTGTGAATACCTGTTTTTTTGGGGGGGTTTTTGCAAAAATTTCAAACAAACTTGTTTCACGTTGTCATTATGGGATATTGTATGTAGAATTTTGCACTGTAATAGCTATAATCTGCAGCAAATTAAACTAGTTTTGAAATCTTCAACTTGTCCCTAAACTTGTCCCATTATTTGCCCCCAAATAATGCAGTTACAACCTGGGCCCTGTCCGAAATGGAATGCCATCTACTGGTTATAGTGGTAATTTAATGTTTTTTTGTTTTGCTTTGTTTTTGGGGACTTTTAAAATACAAAATTGTTTGTTTTTCACCAAGTGTTAGTTGAAACTTAGTTTTACAAATGGGGACAACCTTTGAAGGATGAACAAAAAGGTTTTTGGTAATCACATTAAAAATAACAATTGGATAATATTCAGACAGTTTTGAAGTGTGTCACATTTGCAGTCTGATGATGACGAGCAGAGACGAAGAAGGTAAAATATAAGTCCTTTTATTAAAGAAAGTAACCTCAGATCATTCAATAGAGAAAAAACCCCAATGAAACAGCATGTAGAACACAACAATACTAGACAATGAACTGAAGAAACTGAAGGGCTTAAACACAGGGTGATGAACTCAATGACCAACAGGTGAGAATTAATCAAAACCATAGCAACAAAAGAAGAGCAACAAATGGAACAAAGTAAAACCAAGGAAATACAAATTGAAAGTTCATGAAAACGAAAGCAAACAGGCGCCCCGGGGAAGGCGCAACCTCGCTCTGGAGATGGACAAGGAGCTGGAAACAGGTAGGGATGCTGGCCAGAGAAATCAGGATGGAGTAGGTGATGCGGTGGGAAGAACCAGGGAGTAGCAGACAGTGGAAGAACCCCTAGAGGAGAGGATGGTGGAAGGGCCCATGGAGGAGTGAACAGCTGACGAGGGTCCACTGTTTGAGCCCTTTCTAGATTTACCTATTTCACAAATGTAGGCCTGTTAGATGGACAGTATCAGTAGTGAAAAATGAACACAAACACATTGCAATGCCCAACATTTATTTATTCAATGGAAAACCATTTTTAAATATTTTTTATTTTTATATTATTCAATGAGAGATTATGAAGTTGTGGCTTGACCCAAAAGCGATGGTTGTAGGTGGTTGTATTTTTTCAACGTTTCAACTGAAAGATGGAGTGAGGTGCAGGCAGTGTCATTTTCCTAGAGAGAGATAGAAAATATCTTGAGATCTTATTTATTTACCATTTTGTTTCAGCCAAAAGCCATAAAACGTCCACACCAAATACTGAAGGAATTCATAGATAAATAAATTACTATGGTGCGAGAGGCTCAAAAACATATCAAAGTTCAACAATGAGAAGAGCGTACTTTATTGGATGAAATATAGTTAAAAAGTTATATAAATAGAATCAGGTGTGCTATTGTGTTACAACACTTATGACGATGTAAATTGAAAACATTTGGCCTGTAAAAGTAATAAAAAAAAAAAAAAGATTTTTTCTATTATTATGTGTGCAAGCTCCTCTCCTTGCTGAACTTAGATATTAGATATGTTTCTGTTATAAAAATAAAAATTTATTTTATATAATTTATCTTGGCAAAGTTTCTGATAATTGACTGAAATAACCACTCATTACAACCGAGGTATGCAGCAAAGCATTTGTGAAGCCACAACACGCACAACCTTGAGGCAGATGGGCTACAACAGCAGAAGACCCCACCGGGTACCACTCATCTCCACTACAAATAGGAAAAAGAGGCTACAATTTGCACAAGCTCACCAAAATTGGACAGTTGAAAACTGGAAAAATGTTGCCTGGTCTGATGAGTCTCGATTTCTGTTGAGACATTCAGATGGTAGAGTCAGAATTTGGCATAAACAGAATGAGAACATGGATCCATCCTGCCTTGTTACCACTGTGCAGGCTGGTGGTGGTGGTGGGGTAATGATGTTTTCTTGGCACACTTTAGGCCCCTTAGTGCCAATTGGGCATCGTTTAAATGCCACGGCCTACCTGAGCATTGTTTCTGACCATGTCCATCCCTTTATGACCACCATGTACCCATTCTCTGATGGCTACTTCCAGCAGGATAATGCACCATGTCAAAGTTCAAATCATTTCAAATTGGTTTCTTGAACATGACAATGAGTTCACTGTACTAAAATGGCCCCCACAGTCACCAGATCTCAACCCAATAGAGCATCTTTGGGATGTGGTGGAACTTCGTGCCCTGGATGTGCATCCCACAAATCTCCATCAACTGCAAGATGCTATCCTATCAATATGGGCCAACATTTCTAAAGAATGCTTTCAGCACCTTGTTGAATCAATGCCACGTAGAATTAAGGCAGTTCTGAAGGCAAAAGGGTATACACAGTATTGGGAATGGTGTTCCTAAAAATCCTTTAGTGTGTATATATATATATATATATATATATATATATATATATATATATATATATATATATATATATATATATATATATATATATATATATATAAACCTGTTTAATTAAATTATTCCTATCTCAAACATTATCCATTTCGATGATACTAATGACTTAACAATTTATTTTCTAACCAGTACAGAAGGTTACCATGTGTTTTCACATATAGAAGCTACAAAATAAACTGCATGCTGAAATTTTGAAATTTTATTGTAAGTGATTTATAACAAATCAAAGTTCACAGAGCACTCAATGATTGCACAAAGCTAGCCTTTCTTGCTGTAATTATAGAGTGCTGTAATTGCGAGAGAAATTCCTGCTCCTCCACTCCTCCCCTCAGTCACCTTTCCAGTTTTGCTATGAATACAATATTACCTGAATAACCATTGTAACTAATGACAAACGAGAATATAGGAACAAATGGAAACAGGAAACAAAGTTGAGCAAACAAGTCCTTGAGCACGAAACCAAAACAGATTAAACTAAGCATAATTGTGACTGAGAGATTATAAAGTTGATGGTTGTAGGTGGTTGTATTTTTCAACATGGCTCTGAGAGACGGAGTGAGGTGTGGGTAGTGTCATTTTCCTAGAGAGAGAGAGAGAGAGAGAGAGAGAGAGAGAGAGAGAGAGAGAGAGAGAGAGAGAGAGAGAGAGACATTTTTTATATCATTAATCTATGTAAAGTTTCTGATGATTGTGTGCCAACACTGATACTCATAAACTCAACACAAATAATGTATTTACTATAAAATTACTAATTGAAATCTAAAAGATTAGATTTAAAAAAAAAAAAAGTAATTTTGTTTCCCATCCATGAATTCTCCAAAAATGTCAACCTCTAGCGGTGATCTCACGATAGTGTTGCCTTGTATATTCAGATGCCTGAAGTGTACATATGAAGTAGATGGTCAAAATCGAGGGAGCGAGGGTCTGTCCATATAAACTTCTCTTGTCCACTTCACCAAGTGGAACACACTTCAAAATGGTGGCAGGATTCCGAGGAGGAGGTGCTTAGGAAGTTTGCACACGTGTGTCTAAAAGTGGAGTGGAACAAAGCCTAGTAAAACGGCAACGGCAACCAGAAGTAAACTGTTAACTGCTGTAGCCAAAGAACGCAAAAATCACTAAGCAACAATAAAGAGAACGACTCAATGGATCATTTAACAAAATACAAAAAAAATGTACCGTAAAAAAAAAAAAAACATCTTATTACTTATTACTTATCTGTCACGTATTAACAACTACGGCAAATCAGCTATTCTCTCGTAGACGGTATAGCAATAGAACGCCATTGCCATTCCATTTGTCACATCAGTTCTGTGTCTGGTGCGCTGTGGGACTTTTATGTTATCTCTTGTTATCTCGTTAAGCTAGTCTTCCCTGTGTATTTATAGTCCTTGTTTTCTCTGGTTCTCTGTCGGTTGTTGTTTAATGTTTATTGTCAGGCAGGTAGGGGAGAGCGGGGCACAACCTAACGCTTTTTGACTTTTTCAGTTTGTGTAAACACACTTGGGGTTCAGAGTATTTATTTTTTCCCCACATTAATTTCCCACAAGTCTAGTACAAATATGTGGTTTTGTTTCATTAATACAGTGTATACTTTTTTCTTGATTTACCCCGAAAGAATGGAAGTGAAATGTGACAACATGCCCCATAGGTGGGGTACACTGTAACATGTGAGGGGCACATTGTAACATGACCAAATGACAGCTTAAAATGTTACCTGATATAATAAAAAAAATATCCAAGACAAACTAAAATATTTTGTCAATGAAATACAATTATTATTTTTTTAAAATAAAATAATGGCATTTTTTTATAATTAAAAATAAACACCGCTAAATATAGCCATAGAGCATAGTTAAAAACATAATAATAATGAATATTTTCTGAACATTGACATTGTCATTATTCACCCTTTTCTCATGGTTTCTCAGAAGAATTCATAAGTATAGAATATAATAGCGCAGTTCTAATAGGGGCTCATTGTAACGCACCCGCCTGCTCCACTGGGGTTAAACCGCGGCTCGTGTCTTCTGCTGTCAGATCAGCATTAAAGAACATCTCAACTGTTAAATAACAGATAGAAGATTACAATAATATCACATAATGTCTCATTTTAAATAAACACAAATAACAGAGATGAAAAATAAACTTAAGTAAGAAATTTACTTTTGCTGTGGTTAAATAAATGTTCAGTGATATCTTCCAAAGATTTCTTAATTTTGGCGCAATGTTTTCTCTATATAGTGTTTATATATCAACTAGTAATTACACAAAGTTTCGCCATCCTGGCATGCGTGGAAAATGTTAAACCAGCGTGTTACAACTAACCCCGCGTTAGGTTGTGCCCCGCGCTCCCCTACATGCTGTTCCCTGTTCCCAGTTCCCTGTGTTTTGGTTATTTTGTTAGTTTGTTCCTGATTCATGTTTTGATTGTTTATTTTCATAAAATTTCCCTGCATTTGGATCCTCATCTCTGCCTGCCGTCTCGGGTTTTCCCTTCAGGGTATTCACCATCAGCAGCTGTTGCTTAAAGTCCCTTGTTATTTACATGCCATTGTTTTTCAAAAATGTTTTCAAAAGCCTGCATTTTCAAGCCCCAATCACACAGTTGTCATGTAAATGAACGGCAAAAATGCATAAAAAGTTATACGTTTTCAGTTGAAAACAGTGTTGTGTAAACATACCCATGGGCTAATCTTGGTTCTAGATCGCAACATTTAAATCATTTCTGCTGTTTACTGACATATTAAGTGGGTGTTTCTAATGAAAATTTCCTTACAAAAGCTTCAAGACACCTTAATGAAGATTCCACCTGCTCCATACTACACCTGTAAACATTTAGATCATTTAATACACTTTGATCATTGTATTGTGACAGTAAATTCGTAGTAAATTATTCTACAAAATGTCTTTTAAATAATATTTATTTAAAAAAACGTACACAGATTTATTGTGGGAAGACACAAGATCCCTCTCCGGATAGTTGCCAAACAATGGACAATATTACTTGCTACAAGAACTGTAACCATGCCAATTATGTTACAGTTCCCTTGCTGGCAAATGTCTGTAAATGCTTTAAATTCCTAAACATAATTTTCGTGAGAGGTGAGTTGAGGAGGTGGAGGGATGCCAGGTGCTTTGACATCCCTCCACCTCCCCAACTCGACCATCATAATTTAGGCATCTTGCTACCAGACTCTTCCAATTAGTGGCTTCCACGAGCCGCTCCACTGCCAACAGCAAGCCAAATACTTTAACATTAATAGCTTAAAGATTATATGGGCAAATGAACTTTTGAAAGTGTATTGATTATTGATTAATAAAAACATTTATCAAACTTTTATTTTAAAGAAATTAACAAATATATGTAAATATTTGAAAAACAGAATTAAAATAATTTGCGATGGTTTGGAAACCAAAAACAAAGATTTTTTGGAATAAAGTTTTCTATCAAACTGTAAAGCTCTGCCATATAGCAAAGGGTTTAATGAGTTGTTTTCTGTGAAAGCACCAATATATATTCCAACACAACGACCAGAGCTTGAAAAAATAGGAGTTCCACTGTCGCCTGCTTTGCCTGCTTTAGAAACAACAAACTCATATTCATTAGATTGATATGACATTAGATTTTTCAAGTTCAAATGTGTTTTTTTAATGATTCTGCAGGATTTTCTTACATAACACCCTGACTCTAGAGCATAAAAATATAACTCGTCATTTTCACATAACTCGCCTATTTCTGTTTTTTTGTAGTGGATCTAAACATCCTTGTAATTGTAATAAAGAAATATCATGATTTACAAAAAGTATATTAGGAAAGTAAGGTAAGGTATTGTAGCATTTAAATATTAATACATATTCATAAGTTGGGAAAAGGACAAAAATGTTATAATTTTGGAGATCCTTTAAAAGATGTTTGGCTGTCATGATTAGTTTGTGTCCATAATAAAACCCTAGACCTGTCCTGACCTCACTTTTCCCATCGAATGGCCAAAGTAGAATAAAGCAGGGAAACTGATGTTTTAATTTTACATAGTTTTTGGCATAATTTTACCATTTTGGACAGTTAAAGGACCAGATGTAGATTCTAATGTTTTTAAACTGTCATCTAAAGTTTTATTTGAATGAAACGTTGAAGCAAAAATGGTATTTTTAATTTATCCCCATAAGAGTATTGATTTGCATAAATGAATGAAAAAGTATCAGTAGTTTGAGTAGTTATATTGTCCATTGTTTGAATCAGTTCTCAATCTAAGAAAACAACAGATATTATGTTATTAGACAATATACACTCCAGTGCTGCAACTTATAGACTTAATTTACAATAAATATTTGTTCTCTAATGATGTTTTCTCTGGAACAATAATATGCAAGTTTAAGATTACACACATGAACAGCTCATTGTAAATTATAATCTATTAGATATCAATTTTTGTTCAATCTTACAAAATATAACATTAAGTGAGAGTCTAAATCACAAGATAAGTGTAATAGGTTTAAAACCATACCTTTCAAAAGAGAACCGATGTCAACTGCAACTATGAAGATTACCTGGGAGTGTTGGTGATTTATAGAGAATCTGAACTAATCATTATTCATGGGAGTTTCTTTCAGAGTAAGGTGAAACTTATACTTTATTGAGGGAGTTGTGTTTAGGAAGACAAAGAGTAAAAGTGAAACTTAGTTGGATAATCCTATAATGCCATGATACATTAATCTGATTACTTAACCAACAAATTTCTTTAATATATAGTGAAATTCATGTCATTAGAACCATTTTGAGTTTCTAAATCATTAATAACCTTATATTGCCGTTTCTTGGATTTATTGCATTCTGCACTTCAAACAAAGAAAGAGCTGCCAAGCATATTGTACAAACTTCTCATAGATCAGTGTGCTGTCAGTGCCTTTCCTGAGATGTCTAAAACTATATTATTCAAAAACAAAGTCAATTGCACAACGCTATGCTTACTGTCGGTGGAGAAAGAGGCTTTTGCAGCCAGATGGTGTATGACTGGACCATGCTAACCAGCCAAACTTTACATAAGTACACATGCTCTGACACATTAAACTGGGGTTTTATGCTGCATTCCAGGCAGGTTTTGAGCCCAGACAAGACTGTCAGGGCAGGATCCTGACAATCACAAGTAACTAAGGTGAGCATGATCAATCCTTTTGCATTTGCTGCTCACATGGTGATCAAAAATTACATTTTTAATTCTATTTTTTCAATGAAAAGAATGTACTATATTTAAGTAGTTTTTTTTTTTTTTACTTAATATTTTGTGTTTTTAGGGATTTTATGGTTCTAAATTATATTTATGGAATAATTATTATCCATTTATTACCTGTTAATCACTCTGAAAATCAGGTTTTTAATTTCCAACTAAAACTGTAGTAAATCTTGAATGCTTTGGAGACTTAAGTTTGGTCTGTTTTTAAACAAGACAAGTGGTAGATATTGCTGAAGTGATTTTTTTTAAAAATAATAAAAAAATAATAATAAAAAAAGATTGCTGTTTAAAGGCACAATATGTAATTTTTTCCCACTAGAGGTCGCTTATTCAAAACAAAGGCATAGCTCGATGACGCCTTGATTTCTCAGAGCTTTTATTCTGCCACAGACAAGCGCTTCCGCTTCTTCCGGTCATGCGTATATGTGGGGGAACGCAGCACTGTTTTATCATATTAGATACATTATTTGAGTGTGTTGAAAGTTATGTTATAATGCTACTGCCGCAGTTCGGCGGCTGCTATGAGACACTTGTTGCACACTGCAGTAAGCTGGATCGATATTAGGCATGGTAAAACAAGATACTCGCGATAAATCAAGAAAACAGATTTAAACATCTGTGTTGAGCTATAAAACAATGATTTGTTTTCTGTCTATAAATGTAACCAAACAGTTGCTCACCTGTCTAATAAAATCGAGGGTAACGCAGGTATGATGTCATTGATAGGCAACACACGGACACAGTCTGTGTCTTGGTTAAAATTTCATATTTCTCTGAATTTAATCACTCTTGGAAACATTTGGGATAATGTAAATACACAAGTCAATAAAATATATAACATTGTTCTAGTGGTTTTTGGATATTTGAATCCAAAAATCTTGCATAATGTGCCTTTAAGTTTATGATGAAAAATGTATAAAGTACTATTTTTTACATTTTATATGAAAGAAAATCAAAGACATACATCTAAGCAAGTTGTGTTACAAAATTTGAGGTTAAGATGTCAAAAAAATTAGCTTTCAGAAAGTTTTTGTTTGGGTGCTATACCAAACATTTCCATCCATCCATTATCTTCCGCTTATCCGGGGCCGGGTCGCGGGGGCAACAGTCTAAGCAGAGACGCCCAGACTTCCCTCTCCCTAGCCACTTCCTCCAGCTCTTCCGGGGGAACCCCGAGGCATTCCCAGGCCAGCCGGGAGACATAATCCCTCCTAGGTCTTCCCCGGGGCCTCCTCCCGGTGGGACATGCCCGAAACACCTCCCCGGGAAGGCGTCCAGGAGGCATCCGAAATAGATGCCCGAGCCACCTCAACTGGCTCCTCTCGATGTGGAGGAGCAACGGCTCTACTCTGAGCTCCTCCCGAGTAACTGAGCTTCTCACCCTATCTCTAAGGGAGCGCCCAGCAACCCTGCGGAGAAAACTCATTTCGGCCGCCTGTATCCGGTATCTTGTCCTTTCGGTCATGACCCACAGCTCACCATATGACCCACATGACCATAGGTGAGAGTAGGAACGTAGATTGACCGGTAAATCGAGAGCTTCGCCTTACAGCTCAGCTCCTTCTTCACCACGACAGACCGGTACATCGACCACATTACTGCAGAAGCTGCACTGATCCGTCTGTCAATCTCCCGTTCCATCCTTCCCTCACTCGTGAACAAGACCCCAAGATACCTGAACTCCTCCACCTGAGGCAAAATCTCTCCACCAACCTGAAGTGGGCAAGCCACCCTTTTCCGACTGAGAACCATGGCCTCGGATTTGGAGGTGCTGATTCTCATCCCGGCCGCTTCACACTCGGCACACCGCCCCAGTGCACGCTGAAGGTCCTGGTCTGAGGAGGCCAACATGACAACGTCATCCACAAACATTTCCACTAGATGAAATCCGCCTCCCATTCGTTTCCAATGCGGTCATTTTTGACCGCGAGCAATCTAAGTGTGACTTTTTTTCAGGATCATTTAACTTATTAACCTCATGTCCATTATTTCTTTTGTGTGTGTGTGTGTTCACATAAGAGACAAAGCCTTTATCAAGTTTCATAAACAAAATGTAAGATGACGAGATGGACAGGTTTGTCCATGGTGATTTAACATCTAACATTCACAACCAAAGAGAAGAGGGGGTTTAGGGTTAAGGTTTGTGTAAATGAATGAATAAAATCTGAATCACATCACATGAAACAAATATCTATGCTTAAAAGGATAAAATTAAGTTATAAACCTCTGGAACATCTGCTTGAATTATTCACATATGGTAAGGATGTGCTGTAGGCTAATTGACAGTTGCAGTTGTGAAACCTTTTATTTGAAATTATATCACAAGCTTCTTTTCTAAAAGGTGATTTACAAGAAATCAAATTTCACGTAACACTCGGGCAGTGATTGCACAATAACATTCTTTCTGCTATTTCTGTTAAGAGTGAGAGGGACACTCCTTACAAAGATATTCCTGCTCTTTCCTGTTTGCATCACAGTCATCTCACTAACTCTTTGGCCTGAATGGCAAGCGTCATGTCTGGCGGAAACCAGGCACTGCTCATCACCTGGCCAATATCATCCCTACAGTAAAGCATGGTGGTGGCAGCATCATGATGTGGGGATGTTTTTCAGCGGCAGGACCTTCGAGACTAGTCAGGATCAAGGGAAATATGCAGCAATGTACAGAGACATCCTTGATGAAAACCTGCTTCAGAGAGCTCTGGACCTCAGACTGGGGCGAAGGTTCATCTTCCAACAGGACAACGACCCTAAGCACACAGCCAAGATAACAAAGGAGTGGCTACAGGACAACTCTGTGAATGTCCTTGAGTGGCCCAGCCAGAGCCCAGACTTGAACCCGATTCAACATCTCTGTGTGACACTCCCACAGTAAAGCCTAAACAATGTTCCCTGAAAGAAAAAAAATCTTGAATGTTTGTTCTGTATGTTACCCATTTGAATGTATGTATAATACTTGTGGTTGAAAAGGACTTTTATTATGATGGGCCAGTCTATAAGAAAGGAAGGGCGGCCATTTTGGGGAAGTCTTTTTTTTCTCTCTCGAGTGAACATGTGGCAAGTTTTTGGTGGATAACATATGGTGATTTTTGGTGGCCTACAAACAGATGGATTATACTTTCTTCATCATATTTTTTGGGAACATTATCTTTCTCTCCAGATGAACTCTTGGTTGACAAACCACCCAAGGGGAGAGTGGACGTTGCCAGGATCTTGATGAGTATTGTTTTTTTTTGTGGAACTATGGACTAAAAGACTGATATGCTGAGGCCAAACAAGTCTGTTCATGGACACTTACTATTTGGGGGGACACTTACTATTTTGTTGTTTAAGAATTGACAGCTGGTGTTTTGTGGGGGATCACTTCTGAGTAAACAAGCATTCACATGAATTCCTTCTTTTGGTAATGATTTGACCCTTTTACTAGAGTTCTAATTGTTACATCTGGAGAGATCTGAAAATGGCTGTGCACCAGCGCTCCCCATCCAACTTGATGGAGCTTGAGAGGTCCTGCAAAGAAGAATGGAAGAAACTGCACAAAAATAAGTGTGCCAAGCTTGTAGCATCAAACTAAAAAAGAATTGAGGCTGTAATTGGTGCCAAAGGTGCTTCAACAAAGTATTGAGCAAAGGCTGTGAATACCTGTTTTTTTGGGGGGGTTTTTGCAAAAATTTCAAACAAACTTGTTTCACGTTGTCATTATGGGATATTGTATGTAGAATTTTGCACTGTAATAGCTATAATCTGCAGCAAATTAAACTAGTTTTGAAATCTTCAACTTGTCCCTAAACTTGTCCCATTATTTGCCCCCAAATAATGCAGTTACAACCTGGGCCCTGTCCGAAATGGAATGCCATCTACTGGTTATAGTGGTAATTTAATGTTTTTTTGTTTTGCTTTGTTTTTTGGGGACTTTTAAAATACAAAATTGTTTGTTTTTCACCAAGTGTTAGTTGAAACTTAGTTTTACAAATGGGGACAACCTTTGAAGGATGAACAAAAAGGTTTTTGGTAATCACATTAAAAATAACAATTGGATAATATTCAGACAGTTTTGAAGTGTGTCACATTTGCAGTCTGATGATGACGAGCAGAGACGAAGAAGGTAAAATATAAGTCCTTTTATTAAAGAAAGTAACCTCAGATCATTCAATAGAGAAAAAACCCCAATGAAACAGCATGTAGAACACAACAATACTAGACAATGAACTGAAGAAACTGAAGGGCTTAAACACAGGGTGATGAACTCAATGACCAACAGGTGAGAATTAATCAAAAACCATAGCAACAAAAGAAGAGCAACAAATGGAACAAAGTAAAACCAAGGAAATACAAATTGAAAGTTCATGAAAACGAAAGCAAACAGGCGCCCCGGGGAAGGCGCAACCTCGCTCTGGAGATGGACAAGGAGCTGGAAACAGGTAGGGATGCTGGCCAGAGAAATCAGGATGGAGTAGGTGATGCGGTGGGAAGAACCAGGGAGTAGCAGACAGTGGAAGAACCCCTAGAGGAGAGGATGGTGGAAGGGCCCATGGAGGAGTGAACAGCTGACGAGGGTCCACTGTTTGAGCCCTTTCTAGATTTACCTATTTCACAAATGTAGGCCTGTTAGATGGACAGTATCAGTAGTGAAAAATGAACACAAACACATTGCAATGCCCAACATTTATTTATTCAATGGAAAACCATTTTTAAATATTTTTTATTTTTATATTATTCAATGAGAGATTATGAAGTTGTGGCTTGACCCAAAAGCGATGGTTGTAGGTGGTTGTATTTTTCAACGTTTCAACTGAGAGATGGAGTGAGGTGCAGGCAGTGTCATTTTCCTAGAGAGAGAGATAGAAAATATCTTGAGATCTTATTTATTTACCATTTTGTTTCAGCCAAAAGCCATAAAACGTCCACACCAAATACTGAAGGAATTCATAGATAAATAAATTACTATGGTGCGTAGGCTCAAAAACATATCAAAGTTCAACAATGAGAAGAGCGTACTTTATTGGATGAAATATAGTTAAAAAGTTATATAAATATAATCAGGTGTGCTATTGTGTTACAACACTTATGACGATGTAAATTGAAAACATTTGGCCTGTAAAAGTAATAAAAAAAAAAAAAGATTTTTTCTATTATTATGTGTGCAAGCTCCTCTCCTTGCTGAACTTAGATATTAGATATGTTTCTGTTATAAAAATAAAAATTTATTTTATATAATTTATCTTGGCAAAGTTTCTGATAATTGTATGCCAACACACTGATTCAACAAAAATAATGTAATCATTTAAAATCAATTAAAAAAAAAAAAAAAAAAATTATTGAAAAACCTTTATGCAATAAGTAAAATTTAATTGTTTGATTGATTTTGTATTGTTATACCTGCAGTGTTTGATTGAAAGACTCACTGTTGTTTTGGGTAAGACACACTCTCTCCCCGGGCAGCTTGCATTGTGCTGGTAGGGGATATAATTTGGCGAAGAGAGATCGTCTGATCATAACTTGACCCAGACGTGACGTATGCAGTCTGAAGGTCATTCTAGTTGTTTTCAGCAAGAAAGACAGAGGAGAAAAATATCTTGAAACAGAACTTTATATTTATTTACAATTGTCTGTCAATATCGATAAAAAGAAATACATCTTTGCAAAGATTCTAACAATAAGTATTCATCTTGTTTGTAACAGTTGAAGTATTTTTAAAGACGTTTGGTTAGCACTTTATTTTACAGTGTCCTTGTTACATGTTACACGCACTTAGTAATAACGGTAAATTATGCATTATTACACAATCAACCAAACCCTAATCCTACCCTAACCCTATAGTAAGTATATAATAATTACACTGTAATAATGACACCTTAAAATAAAGTGTAACCCGTTATTTTAAGGGGTCCTTGTTACAGTGTAACTATACATTTAAGTACAAAGTAATATTAAATAACAACATGTACTTGGTTTATGGTTAGTTACATAATAATGTGAAAATAACGTGAAACATTCCTGTCCCAAACAATCAGTAATAATTTAAATGTAAAAAAGGTTTTCAAGATTGTCCCTGCACCATCTTTATGTAGATTCCACATGCTCCAGACCAACATACCACGTCACCTGTAAAGCACATTTGGAATGTGACATTTTTATCATTTAACATATTTTTGTGTAAATTATTCTACAAAACATGTGCACAAGTTGTTTTGTCAAACGACTTACAGGGTTTTGTTGTGAGTAAGACGAGATCTCTCTTCGGGTAGTTGCCAAACAATGGACAATAATATTGCTATGAGAACTGTAACCATGCCAATTATGTTACAGCTTTTCCTTACTGGCATATCAAATGTTAGTAGATGTGTGAAAGTGTTTTTCCAACCCTGCCCTACCACCTCCATTCCACTCACAAACACGTCCCACTCTTCCTTGTTCACCAGGAAATATAAAAATTAATCAAATTAACGAATGAATCCAGTTTTAATATCATTACTTTTTATATTATAGTTTTTGTTCATATTTTGAATTCAAGTGTATTTTTATGTTTTCTGTTTTTAATATTGTTTTTAATTCATTCATTTTAGTTGATTTTAGTAGTACTTTTAAAGTTAAACTAAAGGAAAATGAGAAACATTGCCTTGACATTTAGTTAGTGATATATATATGAAAAGTGTGTGTGTGTGTGTGTGTATATATATATATATATATACATTACATATTTTAATGGTTGAAAAAGTGTAGGCCTATATATATTTTATATATTTTAATGATTTTAGCTCTGGATTAATTACAAAGGTTAGAAGAGATTAGAGGGTAGAATTTTTCTATCAAACTGTAAAGCTCTGCCATATACCGAAGGCTTTAATGAGTTGTTTTCTGTGAAAGCACCAATATATATTCCAACACAACGACCAGAGCTTGAAAAAATAGGAGTTCCACTGTCGCCTGCTTTGCCTGCTTTAGAAACAACAAACTCATATTCAGATGACATTAGATTTTTCATATTACCAATAGGTTTTACAGTTATACAATTGTTTTTTTGTGCGAAATTCCCCTTCTCTAATACAGAAAAATGTAGCTCATCATTTTTACGCAACTCACCTATTTCCACTTTTATGTTTTGCAATGGATCTAAACATCCTTGTAAATCAATAAAAGCAAGATCGTAGTTTAACGGCATGGGGGTGTTTTTAGGAAAGATTTTCGGGCTTTATATATGACACTATATTCGGAAGTTGGGAAAATTACATATATATTATCATTTTCGTGACATTCGTCATTTTCTAAAATATGTTTGGCTGTCATTACGTGGCCAGACCCATAATAAAGCCCTAAACCTCTGCCCTTCCAACCTTTGTCAATATCCGATGACCAAACTAAAATGTAACAGACACTTTGGTTTGTAAAATGACTATCATTACAAGGCATTATCTCACCATTTTCAATAACTAATGGATCAGAGTTTATCTTCTTTAAACTTACAACTAATGTGTCATAAGAACAAAAGATTTATTAGAAAATGGTATTTTTAATTTGTCCATCAAAAAACATTTCCTATTATAAAATAATTTACTTAATTTACTTAAATTTATTTTAACAAAGTTGAATAAGCTAATAATATTGTCCATTGTTTAAAGCAAATCTGAGAAAACAAAACATACTATATTAGACAATACTGGAGTGCTGCCAATACTTACTTATGATGTCACTCATGAGGTTTTTTCCATAGAGCTACTAGAAGAACTGTGTTTGAGATTATTACTTATGATGAATTATCCTCCGTTAGATATATTTTTAATCCATTTTAACCAATACAACAATGTAAATAAAGTTCTTGTTTAATAAAATAAATAAAGTTCTTGTTTCAAGTTAATTCATTAGAAAGAACAAAATAAGTATTTTCTAAAAGTTGAGTAGAAGAAGTAATAGATTCAAAACCATACCTTGGAATGTAGCAACTACAAAGATTACCTGGAGGCTTTGGTTATTTATAGAAGATCTGAACCAATCCTTCTTCATGATTAACATGGGCGTTCTTTGGGAGTGGAAGTGAAACTTATCATGATTATACTGAGGTAATTGTACTACAGGATAAAAAGTGAAAAAGAGCTATTTACCAGAATTCATTTGTTGCATAACATTAAAGGACATTTAAATGCTAAAAATCTAATATTATGACTTTGTTTTACCTAACTCTTTGAAGACACTTTGAATTGTTTATTTGTTAGGGAACATTTTATATTGCTTAGTTGTTGTAGGTAACAGTTTTTTTTTCTTTTGGTATCTTTATAAGATTATGAAAAAATACTGATGTACAGAAATATAACCTAAAGATCATCAGCTGTAAAAAAAAAAAAAAAAAAAAACATTTGTGTGTATGCAGACTGATGAAGCCACATTTGTTGGTGGTTATTATGTGTAAATTTGATGTTCCATTTTGTAACAGTTCTCTCTGTGTTTAGAACACAGTACAAAGTCGGGACTTTATATGGCTGTATTATTTAACATGCAAAACTTGAGCCAACTGCTGTTATCTCAAATGCTTCTCCACAGAGACATTAAACTTGTCAAACTTGAAATCTGACTCATTTGTTTTCTGATTAGTTCTATTTTGAGAAACATTCAGGAAGCATACAAAATTAACAGACAAGCTTGATTGCCAGGGTTGATTGTATTAGCTTGTTGCAAGTGCTTTGTTGTCGGAATGAACAGGAATCATGGAGGACACCAGGTTTATTCTTGCCTATATTGGGAAAATCTTATTAAAATCATATGTAGTGTCCCATGCACTGACATCCATATAAACATTCCAGATAGTTGCTTTCTGACGATTCTGTAATTTCAGTCAAATACAGGCTATTTTCGCTATGTATCAAATATACACTCACCTAAAGGATTATTAGGAACACCATACTAATACTGTGTTTGACCCCCTTTCGCCTTCAGGACTGCCTTAATTCTATGTGGCATTGATTCAACAAGGTGCTGAAAGCATTCTTTAGAAATGTTGGCCCATATTGATAGGATAGCATCTTGCAGTTGATGGAGATTTGTGGGATGCACATCCAGGGCACGAAGCTCCCGTTCCACCACATCCCAAAGATGCTCTATTGGGTTGAGATCTGGTGACTGTGGGGGCCATTTTAGTACAGTAAACTCAATGTCATGTTCAAGAAACCAATTTGAAATGATTTGAGCTTTGACATGGTGCATTATCCTGCTGGAAGTAGCCATCAGAGAATGGGTACATGGTGGTCATAAAGGGATGGACATGGTCAGAAACAATGCTCAGGTAGGCCGTGGCATTTAAACGATGCCCAATTGGCACTAAGGGGCCTAAAGTGTGCCAAGAAAACATCCCCCACACCATTACACCACCACCACCAGCCTGCACAGTGGTAACAAGGCATGATGGATCCATGTTCTCATTCTGTTTACGCCAAATTCTGACTCTACCATCTGAATGTCTCAACAGAAATCGAGACTCATCAGATCAGGCAATATTTTTCCAGTCTTCAACTGTCCAATTTTGGTGAGCTTGTGCAAATTGTAGCCTCTTTTTCCTATTTGTAGTGGAGATGAGTGGTACCCGGTGGGGTCTTCTGCTGTTGTAGCCCATCCGCCTCAAGGTTGTGCGTGTTGTGGCTTCACAAATGCTTTGCTGTATACCTCGGTTGTAACGAGTGGTTATTTCAGTCAAAGTTGCTCTTCTATCAGCTGGAATCAGTCGGCCCATTCTCCTCTGACCTCTAGCATCAACAAGATTCAAGATTCAAGATTTTTATTTGTCACATACACAGTTATATACAGAATATGCAACCGGCAGTGAAATGTAAACAGGTCCGCTCCATGGACAGTGCAAATTCACAGTTAAAAAAACACAAGGAGGAAATTATAATAGAAATAGAATAAAAAAGTATATATATATATATATATATATATATATATATATATATATATATATATATATATATATATATATATATAGAATTATAAATAAATCAAGTAGAAAAAAATAAAAATAAAGAAGTGGAGTAAACTGTGCAGTGAGTAAACTGTAGACTTATAAATATGTGGTTAACAAATGTACAAGGAAGTATAATGTGCAAACAGGTTTATAACGAGACCAGAAAGTGCAGTGCAATGTCAGTGTATCGATGGTCACGTGATGTTAAGTGACTGAGTTCAGGAGTCTGATGGCCTGGGGGAAGAAGCTCCTCCTGAGTCTCTCAGTTTTGGCCATCAGGCTTCGGAAGCGCTTACCAGATGGCAGCAGCGTGAAAGTCATGACTGGTGCTGTTCCCATACCACGCTGTGATGCACTGAGTTAGTACACTTTCTATCGCCCCTAAATAGAAAGTTTTCAGGATAGCTAGTGAAACCCTGAATTTCCTCAGCTGGCGCAGGTGGTACAGTCTTTGCCTGGCTTTTTTCACCTGTGTCTGAATGTGAGCAGTCCAGGTCAGGTCCTCGGAGATGTTTACTCCCAGGTACTTGAAGCTGCTCACTCTCTCTACTGGTGACCCGCTGATCATGAGGGGGGAGTATGTCCGTTGCTGTCTCTTCCTGAAGTCCACAATCATTTCTTTGGTCTTGCCAACATTCAGAGAGAGACAGTTGTCCTGGCACCATGATGTTAGATGCTCCACCTCGTCCAAGTATGCCGTCTCATTGTTGTTGGAAATGAGCCCCAGGACAACAGTATCATCAGCAAATGATAGAGGTTGAGCTGTGTGTGGACAAACAGTCATGTGTGTAGAGAGAGTAGAGCAGGGGACTCAGGACACAGCCCTGTGGAGCTCCCACACTCAGGGTGATGGAGGTGGAGGTGAACTGGCCTACTCTCACCACCTGAGGCCTGTCAGTGAGGAAGTCTTCAATCCAGTGGCAGAGAGAAGAATTCAGGCCGAGATCCAGGAGTTTGGCGGTTAGCTTAATGGGAACTATGGTGTTAAAGTCTGAGCTATAGTCAATAAATAAATAGTATAATAAATAGCAGCCTTACAAGGCATTTTCGCCCACAGGACTGCCGCATACTGGATGTTTTTCCCTTTCACACCATTCTTTGTAAACCCTAGAAATGGTTGTGCGTGAAAATCCCAGTAACTGAGCAGATTGTGAAATACTCAGACCGGCCCGTCTGGCACCAACAACCATGCCACGCTCAAAATTGCTTAAATCACCTTTCTTTCCCATTCTGACATTCAGTTTGGAGTTCAGGAGATTGTCTTAACCAGGACCACACCCCTAAATGCATTGAAGCAACTGCCATGTGATTGGTTGATTAGACATTGAACAGGTGTTCCTAATAATCCTTTAGGTGAGTGTACAATACGCTTCAAATGATTCCTCGTACATGTAAATATGCACAACATTAATGTCAAATCATGCAAATGATATCCTTAATACATCTGTTTTAGGCAAACAAAGCGTCAAGGATTACAGTTAAGCGGGAACATTAATTTATTGAAAAGCCATCCATGACGGCAGACACGTGACAACATACATGAGCGCGCGTACGGCGTGAGTGAGAACTGAGAAGCAAATCATCCACTCTTAATTTACAGCAGCAATAGCCTATTTGCGTAAACTTTATTATTTTTCTTGAAATATTTTATTTGTCACAGCACAAGTTAAGTTACATTTATGTTATTCCACGTGTTAAGACCGGAAGTGTTGGCAGGTACGACAGGTAAATACAGCAGCTAGCATATTTACACATGCCTTATATTATATGTAAATATTTCATTATATTTCATAAATTAGGTATTATATTTTTGGGATTATATTTGAATATTCATATTACACCATTATTATTATTGTTGCCATATCCTGATATGTAAATTTCGCAAGTGGCTAGAAATGTCTTCAATAAAATCATAAATAAAACCACAATAAAACCATCAAAATGTATATTTAGTGAACTGAAATGTACTTATACCTTAAACAATACAATAAAGAATTAATAGATTAAATGTTTGATGTCAGTATTTGTGAATAATGAAATTTTGATGCTTTTATTTATGATTTTATTGAAATGAGTAGATATTTTAAACCACTTGTGAAATTTACATATCAGGGAATGCTTAGGCAAAAATAATGGTGTAATATGAATATTTTGTCAAAAAACTTTATGCAATTCAGGAAATTCTGTATCCTGTAATTCTGATTTAATTAGAGTTGGGTTTTAGATCTATTATTTTTATATTTAGGATCATAGAGATGTTTGAGTTGAAATCTCTTTATTGATTGATTGATTGTCCCCAGATTCTAGATCCCATTGGAAAAACAGAGAAATCTGATTTGAAGTGCTGGAGATATGCAGTTCATGAAGTAACCATAAGGTGGCTGTGTAAACCTGTAGTTAAATCAGAGCCTTGTCCACAGCTGCTTCATGCAAACTCTCATGACTGTAGCATCTCTGCATTTACTCCCCATGTGCGTGCAACTTACACTTATGAAAGCACCTGTTTTTTATTAGAGCAGTAATCCAACTCCAGCCCCTCTTAAGGAAGCAGAGGAGAGATAGAGGTGAAAGGGTGAGTGATGCTAGAACTGAAGGATGCAAACACTGTGGGCCAGGCGCATATTTGGTGGAAGTGTGTTTCTGCTTAAACACCAGATTGCAATCTAATTGTTTGTTATTCGAGGCAAACAAACCGGTGCACACGCACCTTGATGGCGGTCGAAGTTGAGAAACAGTCAGGTTAGAGGGACATCATCTAATATGCTGTAAGTGGAAATATGTGCAAAATACAGTCGAACCCTTGTCGTTTCAACTTGTTCTTTGCATAAGCATCATTCCTGACATGTAGTGTGGAAACCACAAATGATTCCATTGCAAAACCAACCAGATTTACAGCTAATTCTGGACCAATGCGAGATGGTAAATCACTCTGACTGTCCAAATGGTCGCCAATGGCTGTTTGTAGGGCCTGTTCACTCTTATTGCCATCCACAGAGGGAGCAGTGTGCGTTTGTGGAAAGAGAAACCTTACGCTGACCTGTGGAACACGCTTCACCAATTAGCAGCCTTACTACAGGATCAAATGGAATTGAAAACATTCACTGACGAGACTGCCTCCCATCACAATGGTCCATTCATGAAAGCCCGGGCTGCTGCCTTTTTCCCCTCATTCTTCCTTTCTTTCATTCTTTCCTTTTTTATGAATGCAAGTAGAACCTGACCTTTCTCTCGCACGCAGCTTAGTGACGGCTTTATGAGTCAGGCTCAGGGTTTGGAGAGGTTTCACGCTTGGCGCTGGTACAGTCCATCCTGGTTTTGCACCTGAGATGCTGCGCTCTGGCTTTAGCCATGCCATTCGGTCAGTGACTGCTCTGGCCGCAAAACACAACGTTCTGGGGTGGGTTTGAGCATGTGTCTGTATAATACACAGTAAAAGTCAGGCGCTTGACATTTAAAGACCCCATGAAATCAGAATTAGAGTTTTGTGGCTGTTATTCCATGTCTGTTAGCTTTGAGGCACTGAGCTTTAGCTTTTTATAGTTACAGATTTTTACCCATCCGACTAATACCACTGGTACAAATTGCAAAACATGTTAAATAGACCTTATTCACAGGAGCGCCATGACAGATATGAAAGCGAGACTATGAGGGACAATAGAGGGTATGCACTGATGTCACTTTCCCGCCGGAACATGCCCCCTCAGCCGGACTGAGTGGCAAAAGTGCTACTGTGTGACTGGATTTAATTGGGGAAACTGCAAAAACGCTAGTGTAAACAAACGATTATCAGTTTAAATTAAAGGTTGGACTGGATTATAGTTTTCCTCACAACTTACCAAAGATCAGGTGATCCATGGATATTGACATGCTCCAGGATCGTGTTTCCTGACATTTATATGTGTCTGTCATATAGGTAGGTCTAAATCCAGGTGATCACTTGTATCACTGTTATATATAGTTTCATATTGTCCAGCCCTAAACCTTGTATAGTTTTTGTCAGTGTTTATTTAAAAACATCAAATTATGCGGACTATAAGATGGCAAATATTTAATTGATGAGTTGTCAATATAATATATAACAATATAATTTATAGGGTATAATTTAACCCCAAAATTCAATATACAAAATGATAACTGTAATCCACGTTTCACTGCCTGGAGTCCAGTTGTTTCTGTGAATTGCAACGATCCATTTGCTACTCTTTTCTGTAGCTTTCAGCAGTCTGTAAAAATATACCTCAGATTTCTTGTCAAATCTGTTTGTACAGTCAATCTTAAACATGGGCGTCGGAACCATTGTGTGTGGCCACCCCCTTTTTACGACCTATGATATTGGACCCACTCACTTTTATCGTCTCTAATTCAGCACATCTGTTTACCTACCCCTAACCGATAAACACTTATTATGAAACACATTTTAAACACTTTATTTCCACTTTTCTAATATTTTCTTAATTTTTATTGAAAATAAATACCTTTCCGATCCGATATGTGAAGGGAAAAGGGAGTAGAGCGAGTTCGGCAAACGCCAGATTCGAACCTCGGATAGATTTGCGTCAAAACTTGATTGCCATGCATCTTACCGCTACATTTTTGCCGCGCTAGATGATATTGTGATTTCCGTACTTTTGTCTTGTCCAACCAGACGTAGTTTAGTAAACAAGGCAGTATATTTGTACTCAATGTAAATGGCATCTACTGGGAGAGAGGACCCACCCACATTTTTTTTGCTTCCAACGCCCATGATCTCAAAGCTCTTTCCCGTGTTATATGTGTTTTTTGTTGTTGTTGTTGTTTTAAGGCATTCACGCTGAAAACGTCTCGGTTACGTATGTAACCCTCGTTCCCTGAAGGAGGGAACGGAGACGCCACGTCGGAGTACCGACGAATAGGAATCTCGCTCGCGAGAGCCAATCTACGCCGAGTGTAACTAAAACGAGCCAATGCACATTGGCATGCAATGATTGCACCAGGTGCTCATGCCACGCTGTGCGGGTATAAATGAGACACAGGTGATTGCATCAAATTAGCCTTTTGCTGAGGAGCCGAGTAGATAGGCAGGCACCCCAGCAGGGTACAGAGGACATGGCGACGGGACGTGGCGTCTCCGTTCCCTCCTTCAGGGAACGAGGGTTACATACGTAACCGAGGCGTTCCCATTCAGTCGGTCACTCGGACGCCCACGCCGGAGTACCGGCGAATAGGAATCCCTACCAAAGTGCCATGGCCTCTGCCCCTTCCAGTGCCCAGTGTGAGCCACCTGAACTCTCTTACCTGATGAGACGGGGCTCACACCAGGAAGTCCATCACTGCTGTTCCGCATGACCCTGTTCAGTGATTATTGGATGACACTGGGAAAGCGTGCCTAGAAAAGGGGCCGCTGCGGAGCCCACATCGTACCCGGAGGAGTTATGTGGAGTACAAAGCTGAGCCGTAGCCAGCCCGCAAGGGAGGAGGGGGCTCAGTCCCGGTGACGGGAAGGCTCTCCCAAGGGAAAGACACGGGCTTCCCGTAGGAGCGACCGTGGAAGAAATATGGGATCCCGCAGGGTCACTCATATAAGCCCAGCCCATTACCGGTTCTCAAGGATTCAGCGGCAGGGGCCTGATGCCCGACGCCCGCGACGTCCGGCACCGAGGAGATGGAGGACTCACAGAGTTTGCTTCTGGAGAATAAGAGCGCCGGAGCGCAGCAAGCCGACAAGAGCCGGGCCTCTCAGTGCTTCTACCCGTTTGAGGTGTGAACACAGGAGGAGACCGGCTCTACACGTAGGCTATAGAATCTAGCGAAGCGTGTTGGGTGTCGCCCAGCCCGCAGCTCTACAGATGTCTGACAGCGAGGCGCCACGTGCCAGCGCCCAGGAGGATGCAACACTTCTAGTAGAGTGTGCTCGCACCCGAGCGGACAGGGCACACCTTGTGCTTGGTAAGCCAAGGTGATGGCAACCACTATCCAGTGGGCCATCCTCTGCTTGGAGACAGCCTTTCCCTTCTGCTGGCCTCCGTGACAGACAAAGAGCTGATCTGAGGTTCTGAAGCTTTGAGTTCTATCCACGTAGATCCGCAGAGCGCGGACGGGACAGAGCAAAGCTAGGGCTGGGTCTGCCTCCTCCGGGGGCAGCGCTTGCAGGTTCACCACCTGGTCCCTGAAGGGAGTGGTAGGAACCTTGGGCACATAGCCAGGCCGGGGCCTTAGTACCACGTGGGTATTACCCGGCCCGAACTCTAGGCACGATTCGTCGACCGAAAATGCCTGCAGGTCCCCTACCCTCTTGATGGAGGCCAATGCAGCCAACAGCAAAGTCTTCATAGACAGAATCTTTAGTTCTGCTGACTGCAAAGGCTCGAATGGGCATTCTGGAGTGCTCGGAGCACCAGAGCAAGATCCCAAGAGGGTATGGAGGGGGGTCGAGGAGGATTTAACCGTCTCGCCCCCCTAAGGAACCTGACGACCAGGTCGTGCTTCCCAACCGACTTACCTTCTACGTGGTCGTGATAGGCGGATATAGCAGCAACATAGACCTTGAGGGTGGAGGGTGACAGCCTACGCTCCAACCCTTGTTGCAGGAAGGAAAGCACAGACGCGATCGAACATCTTCGGGGTCCTCTCGCGAGAAGAACACCACTCGACGAACAGGTTCCACCCGAGGCGTAAGCCTGTCTTGTAGACGGTGCACGTGCCGAAGTGATGGTGTTAACTACCTCTTGGGGTAAGTCACCTAGAACCTCCACGTCCCGTCCCGGGGCCAGACATGAAGCTTCCACAGGTCTGGACGCGGGTGCCACAGGGTGCCCTGTCTCTGAGTCAGAAGGTCCTTCCTCAGAGGAATCGGCCAAGGAGGGGCTGTCGCGAGGAGCATAAGTTCTGGGAACCAGGTCGGTTGGGCCAGTACGGGCGCCACCAACAGGAGCTGCTCCTCGTCCTCCTGACCTTGCACAGTGTCTGTGCAAGTAGGCTCACTGGGGAAACGCATTTTTGCGCAGCCTGGGGCCAGCTGTGCGCAAGGGCATCCGTGCCGAGTGTACCCTCGGTCAGCGAATAGAACCACTGGCAGTGGGGCGTTTCTGGGGAAGCAAACAGGTCGACCTGTGCCACCCGAACTGTCTCCCGATCAGCTGAACCACCTGGGGTGGAGTCGCCACTCCCCTGGGAGCGCAGCTCGTGAGAGCTCGTCGGCCACGGTTGCGCACACCAGGGACATGAATGGCCTGAAGCGACCTCAGACACTTCTGACTCCAGAGGAGGAGATGGCGGGCGAGTTGCGACATGCGGCGGGAGTGCAGACCACCTTGTCGGTTGATATACGCCCAGCCGCAGTGTTGTCGTATGGACCAGTACATCTTTGCCCGTAACCGCCCTTTGAGGCGGCTCAGAGCAAGATGTACTGCTAGCAACTCGAGGCAATTGATGTGCCAATGCAGGTGCGGCCCGTCCAAACCCCTGACACTGCATGCCCGTTGTGCGTGGCTCCCCAGCCCATGGCGGAGGCATCCGTGAAAACCACAGTATGCCTGGACACCTGTTCCAGGGCACTCCAGCCGAAGGGCGAAGGGTCTGACCACGGACTGAAGGACTGGCGACAGGCGGTGTGATGCTCACCCGGTGAGTGCCGCGTTGCCACGCCCATCTCGGGACTCGGCCGTGTAGCCAATGCTGAAGCGGTCTCATATGAAGCAGGCCGGGCGGCGGCGTTACTGCGCATTGCGGCTGCCATATGCCCCAGGAGCCTCTGAAACCGTTTCAGTGGAACCGCCATCCTGCCCTGAAACGTGTTCAGGCAGTTCAGCATCGACTGGACATGCTCCTCTGTGAGCGCGCTGCCTGCTGCTCGACCGAATCCAACTCCATACCGAGAAAGAGATCCTCTGCCCGGGGGCGAGTTTGCTCCTTTCCCAGTTGACCCGAAGACCCAACTGGCTGAGGTGTCTGAGCACCAGGTCCCTGTGTTCGCACAACTGATCCCAGGACTGTGCTAGAAAGAGCCAGTCGCCGAGATAGTTGAGGATGCGAACGCCCCGTTCTCTCATGGGCACGAGGGCCCCCTCCGTGACTTTCGTAAAGACATGGGGACAGGGCCAGCCCGAAGGGCAGGACTTTGTACTGATATGCTCAACCCTCGAACGCAAAGCGCAGAAATGGCCTGCGTCGAGGAAGGATCGAGACATGAAAGTACACGTCCTTCAGGTCGACCGCTGCAAACCAATCTTGGGGACGGATGCATTGAAAATGCGCTTCTGCGTGAGCGTCTTGAGCGGTAGCTTGTGGAGGCTCGATTCAGGACTCGCAGGTCCAAGATTGGCCGTAACCCACCGGCTTTCTTGGGTACAATGAAGTACGGGCTGTAGAGGCCGGTCTTCATATCGGCTGGAGGGACCGGCTCTATCGCGTCCTTCGCCAGCAGGACAGCGATCTCCACACACAGGACATGGGCATCTGCAGCATTCACCGAAGTGAAGCGGATGCCCCTGATCCTGGGGGAGCGCCAGGCGAACTGAATCGCGTAGCCGAGCCTGATGGTCCGAATGAGCCAGCGAGACGGACCGAGGAGCACTAGCCAGGCTCCCAGGGACCGTACAAGCAGGACCATAGGGACCACCGGCGTACCCACCGTGGGGCAGCGAGGTGGAATGCAGATACCGGACTGGGGCGGCTGTCTCGTGGAGGCGGCCCGCAGCGAGGTGAGAGTGTGCCGTGCAACACTTACCTGATTCCACAGGTGGGCAGCAGGAACATGAGGGGGTTGTCCACTGCTGCCCGCTGGCGAAGAGGGAGGATGAGTGTGGTCCGGCGTTTGACCGGCCACAACTCTCCGAGTCCCCCTGCGGACCTGGCTGAGCCCAGCGGCGGAACAGTCAAAATGGAACACAAGATTCTCCTCCCGGCCCTCCACCGGGGGATGGAGCGGTGTGGTCACCATCTCCAGAAGAGCAGTCCTCCTCACCTCCGGGTCGCCCGTCTCGTGGCAGCCTGCCCTTGGCCTTGCCTCCCCTCTTGGCAGGCGTCTGGGACGGGTAGGGCGGCCTGCTTGCGCCCGGCTCCACAACGCCGCAGGGGTGGAGGCTGCTGCTGCGCGCGGGAGCGGAGGCAGACGCAGGCGGCCGCCCTCGGCGACGAGCAGGCTGAGGCGCTGCCGGCGGCGGGGTGGAGACAGCAGCTGACCGCCGAGGCAGAATGTGACTGACCGCCTCAGTCTGCTTCTGTGCGGCCAAGAACTGATGGGCGAAGTTCTGGGCCGCGTCGCCGAAGAGGCCAGTCTGGGAGATGGGGGAGTTAAGGAACCTGACTTTGTCGGTCTCCCTCATGTCCGCCAGACACAGCCAGAGGTGGCGTTCCTGGACCACCATAGTGGACATCGCACGACCCACGGCCCGCGCCGTAACCTTCGTCGCACGAAGCGCGAGGTCCGTTGCGGTTCTCAGTTCCTGGAGAACTGCGGGATCTTGACCACCCTCGTGCAAGGTCTTCAGAGCCGGGGCCTGATGGACCTGCAACAACGCCGTAGCATGTAAAGCGGAGCCTGCCTCTCCACAAGCCAGGTAGGCCTTCCCGATCAGATCGGATGAGTACCTACAGGCCCCGGAGGGAAGACACGGGTTCCCCCTGGAAGTGGAGTTAGGGCACAGTTGCATAGCAACGGCCCGTTCCACGGGGAACCTGCGTGTATCCCTTTGCAGGTCCGCCATCGAGGGTGGTGAGGGAGGAGGATCCACTAGGCCGGTTTCGGGCAGTAAAAGGTGCCGTCCACGACCTTGTGAGCTCCTCGTGCACCTCCGGGAAAAAAGGCACCGGGGTGGGGCGCTGAGAACCAGCACGGGCCACCCCGAGAAACCAATCATCCAGCCTTGAGGATTCGGGACACGGTGGAGGGTTCCACACGAGCCCGACTCTCTCGGGCGGCCGGGCAAGCATAGCCATCATCTCCGGATCAGTATCGGGCACAGTGGGTCTACCGGAGGAGCCCCTGCGCCGACACATCCTCTCCAGAGAGTTCTGACCCTCCCTCCGATGCAGCGATGGACATCTGGTCCTCAAGGGGAGCCCCAAAGGATACGGATGGTGCACATCTCGTGGATGGCCCACCGCCGTTCCAATGGCAGCTCTACTGGCTGCGGAGTGCGAGAGGGATGAGGGTTCCCCAGGGGTTGGTTCCCTGGGGGAAACACACTCACCGTAACCCTCAAATCAGCCGGCCTACTGCCTAAAGTAACTCTCTGAGGAGAGTTAGATCGCGGCAGAGGCACAGAGGCTCCGCCCCTTGCGAGACGGAGCCGCGATCGCAACTCCGAGATGGTCATGTTCCCGCAGTGAGAACATGATTCATCCACCAGCGCTGCCTCAGCGTGCTGAACGCCCAAACACGAGATACAGCGCTGATGACCATCCTCGGTGACAGGAAACCACCGCATCCAGAAACACACAGATAGAATGTCATCTTGAAAAAGACGCAAGCTCTATCTGTAAGCTCTTTCAGAAGGACGCTCTCCTTGGTGCTGAAGCACGCAGGGGAGGGGTCGCGCGACACAGTCAGGGGTAGTGCAGCCTGACGTGCGCGCTCTCTCTCACACGGCGCTCTCTTACCAGCCGTGGGAGCGGCTTTTAGCGCTCTCCACCTAGCGCACCGAACCGGCTGTGAGAACAGCCTTTGTGATCATTCTGTTCAAACAACAAAGAGAGATGATCGGAAAACCACACGACCCCGCTGCTGTGCCGTCACACCAACACCGAATGAAGAGATCGCTTCCGAAAGGCGGCTTCCGTCTTCAGTCAGGACTGCGAAGTAAGGAGTGATATCTGTAGTAACCATCTACCACTCGGCTCCGAAGCAAAATGCTAATTTGATGCAATCACCTGTGTCTCATTTATACCCGCACAGCGTGGCATGAGCACCTGGTGCAATCATTGCATGCCAATGTGCATTGGCTCGTTTTAGTTACACTCGAAGTAGATTGGCTCTCGCGAGCGAGATTCCTATTCGTCGGTACTCCGACGTGGCGTCGAGAGTGACCGACTGAATGGGAACCAATGCTGCTTTTCAGTCTTTTTGCCACTCAATGGGCGTAACCGCAGTCACACAACGGTGACGTCATGTGCATACCCTCTATAGGGATAGTTGGGAGTTTTTTTGTCAAATTAAATTTCTCAGAAAGATATTTTGATAATTTCGTCAGCAGAACAATTAAAAACACATTAAATAACAGAACAACCCACTGAAGAGATGCATGTCTATCCCTTGCAGCCTCCCGTTAAAAGTCAAAGATGGTACTGCTGTGAAGCCATGGTCTATGTTCATGGCTGTGATATTACTAAAGCCTATTGGCTAGTTTGATCTCACCCAAATATCCTGATTTAGTTGTACATATGTTTAAGTGAAACTTTACCGTTTTTCAACCCGCTTTGATTTTTACAGTGTAGCTAGTATATGTAAATAAGGCAGTAAAGTCCTGAAAAGTGAATGAGATCGCCCCCTCCAGTATAGGTCTTAAACCCTGTTCTCTTCATGTAATCGAATGGGACGCGAGCTAAACTAAAACAATCCAATTACACTTCAAATAATTTGTTTTTTTCCAAAAATGGTTTCTGTGATGCTGCGGCTCCAATCAGCAATGACCGTTACTGAAATGTTTTTGGCTTTATTTTTCAACAGTGGAAGGAAGCGGAAGTGGAAGGAAGCACTTGTTAAATGTTAATATTGATGTGTGCATGCGCAGTAATCCCTGGTAGGACAATCTGACGGGTAGGATGAAATGTCAGGACAACTGCAGTTTCTAAAGCACTGTGTTCATGGTCATCAAGGTTAAAATGTTGACTACAAACACTGAGGTTTTTCAGATTTTCCGTCACTGCGTTCTCTCCATATTTATGGTTCTTCACAGCCTTTAGCCACTGCATCCTAAGACACTGGATCCTTCACTGGAAACCATAACCGAAAATATCTTACTCCCGCTAGATGTTTATTTTTGAAATCTTACAATACAAGTCGACAACATTATAACTAAAAGTTTGATAAGAAGTATTTCCTATTAAGATAAGGTGGTGTTTGACTAAACGTATCCATAGCAGACTGGTGAGAGTGGCCTTGGACGGCAGCATGCCCAGTGCATTATGGCTGTTGAAGTTTTCCTTCCTATTAGTCAAAATGGAAGACGACAGCCTTTTTTTCTGTTTTCTCTTGTCCAGTAGCAACAGTAAAAAAAAAAAATTCCTTTCTACTGTATAGGCAGCCAAGATTTATTGAAAGCCCATTTTGCCAATGGTGAAGTACCCCTTTAAGTCATGAAAGTAAATTATTTGGAAAATAATGGAAAAGTGCTTTAAAATGATTACCATACTAATACTGTGTTTGACCCCCTTTCGCCTTCAGAACTGCCTTAATTCTACGTGGCATTGATTCAACAAGGTGCTGAAAGCATTCTTTAGAAATGTTGGCCCATATTGATAGGATAGCATCTTGCAGTTGATGGAGATTTGTGGGATGCACATCCAGGGCACGAAGCTCCTGTTCCACCCCATCCCAAAGATGCTCTATTGAGTTGAGATCTGGTGACTGTGGGGGCCATTTTAGTACAGTGAACTCATTGTCATGTTCAAGAAACCAATTTGAAATGATTCAAGCTTTGTGACATGGTGCATTATCCTGCTGGAAGTAGCCATCAGAGAATGGGTGCATGGTGGTCATAAAGAAATGGACATGGTCAGAAACAATGCTCAGGTAGGCCGTGGCATTTAAACGATGCCCAATTTGCACTAAGGGGCAAAGTGTGGCAAAAAACATCCCCCACACCATTACACCACCACCAGCAGCCTGCACAGTGGTAACAAGGCATGATGGATCCATGTTCTCATTCTGTTTATGCCAAATTCTGACTCTACCATCTGAATGTCTCAACAGAAATCAAGACTCATCAGACCAGGAAACATTTTTCCAGTCTTCAACTGTCCAATTTTGGTGAGCTCATGCAAATTGTAGCCTCTTTTTCCTATTTGTAGTGGAGATGAGTGGTACCCGGTGGGGTCTTCTGCTGTTGTAGCCCATCCGCCTCAAGGTTGTGCATGTTGTGGCTTCACAAATGCTTTGCTGCATACCTCGGTTGTAACGAGTGGTTATTTCAGTCAAAGTTGCTCTTCTATCAGCTTGAATCAGTCGGCCCATTCTCCTCTGACCTCTAGCATCAACAAGGCATTTTCGCCCACACGACTGCCGCATACTGGATGTTTTTCCCTTTTCACACTATCCTTTGTAAACCCTAGAAATGGTTATGCGTGAAAATTCCAGTAACTGAGCAGATTGTGAAATACTCAGACCGGCCCGTCTGGCACCAACAACCATGCCACGCTCAAAATTGCTTAAATCACCTTTCTTTCCCATTCTGACATTCAGTTTGGAGTTCAGGAGATTGTCTTGACCAGGACCACACCCCTAAATGCATTGAAGCAACTGCCATGTGATTGGTTGATTAGATAATTGCATTAATGAGAAATTGAACAGGTGTTCCTAATAATCCTTTAGGTGAGTGTATATTGGTCCCATTTCCTATATTTATACATTTACATGACTGTTCAAAAATTTGGAATACGATTAAAAAAAAAGAATATTATTTTTAATATTAGAATGCATTTTATCATCATGAAAAGTGGCAGTAAATACTTTTATATTGTTAAAGCATATTTCTATTTCAGATAATTTCTGCAATCTTGCAAAGGATCATGTGACACTGAAGACTGGAGTAATGATGTAGATTTGGAGTAGAGTAGATTTGCCATCATCTAACACTAACTTACATTTAAATACTAGTAATCTAATAACACTCTTTAGCAATCTCCAAATGAATATCAGTGTTTCACATTGTATATTAAAATGTTGTGATGTCTAATTTCACTTGTAGCAGTTCAAATGATTGATTATTGAGTATGTTGGCCATAGCGTATAAAAACAATATTATCTTTGACATCGCTTAGAATTGTGTTGTGCATTCATAGTGTACTGTCAGTCTGAATAAAGGCATAGATGTGTGATTTCTTAGTACATCTAGCAGCAGATTGCATATGAAATGTTGATAGAAAATGTCTATAATGTATATAGTTTTATAAGTCTGATGGTTATTAGACTTGACTGTCTCTGTGTCCATGTGTTGACCTTTCTGTTTCCATAACTAATTGTTTATTTGTATGGGTGGAACCTTTGTCGGTTCATTAAAGAGGCAAACCCATGTCTCTGCTTGTAGATCTTTCCATTGGACCTTATGAAACCGTTACTGGGGCCAGGTGTATCTTAAAAAAACAGAAAGACATGCATTCAATCCCGTCACCATCTCCCTCCCCTAAACGCACTTACACACACACAACGTAAACACACACACACAGATTCAGGGGGAAAAAAAGAAATCCAAGGGCCGCATGCATTTTCAATTAACTCCGTCCGCTCGCAGATCTTAACTTTCCATCAAAAACAGCCAAGTCCCATAGCCTCTGCTCGCATGGAACCATCTGATATAAATATAACTTTGCAGCTTGTCAGGTTAGAAAGCCATAAATACGGCTTGTCGTATGCAAAGACTGGCCATACCTTTCTCATCACCCCCTAAAGATATAGAGCGGCTCTGGAAAGGGATATCACATGTTGAATTATCACAGCTACTGTTTAGCAGCTTACAACACAGAATGGAGCCGCTGGTGTTTTATATCTCTGTGGCCCAGAAACGTGAATGATATGGATGAACAGGCCCATATGTTTTGATAGAGGTAATCTGCCAGATAGATTGCGGTTTCTCCCTTTTGTAGATGTCTCCCCCTGTGAGCTACACATGCTTCGAGTGCACTGGAGATAAATATAAGTAAATGTATTTTGCGATCTGACAGTCGGGTCTGGCTGCTTGAGTTTTATGCATCGTGGGGCATAAATGCCAAGCTCGTAGTTTACCAACAGCCCAATGTCGTCTAAACACAAAAACAGCTTGGGGTGTTAACAGGGAGTTATATTATTTCAGCTGACGCAGTATGTCTGTCAGAGATTTCATCAAGGGTCGTGTGATTAATTCAGACTTGGTCTCAGCCCACAGTTTGATGCATATTGCACAAAATAATATCTAGAGCTGGTTTCAAGTGCCATGATGACACAACAAGCACCTTTAAGGAAGAATTGGTCGATGGATTTGCTAAAGTTTTCCAGGTTACTGCATGGAGTCAGATCTTTGTTTTAAAGGCACTTGGCAAGTGAATTACAAGTGTTAAGCAATATGTTAAGCAGCACAACTGTTTTCAACATTGATGAAAATAAGATGTTTCTTGAGCACCTAATCAGCATATTAGAACGAAGGATCATGTGACACTAGCTATAGCCGTGTATAGTTCCACTGCAGGAACTTTCCATAGGAACTAGGACTAGATAACTAGGGGTAGTACTCTTTCTGTTTCACTGAACATGCTTGGTTGAGCTCATGCAGCATTTTATTTCAACCTAAAAGTCTGTTGCGGTGCGTGCAGTAAGAGTTGTTTGCTATTCGAATCAACAATGGAGTTTAAAAAATACGACTCCATTATAGTACGATAGAAAAAAAAGTCCCTGGGACAAATTGTTCTGGGTAATTTCAGGGGAAACAGGGCTTATGTTTCCATCCACCTATCTCTATGTGCATTTTGGGATATCACATAAAAATAAAAAAAAATTAAAAAAATGCCAAGGTGCGAGTAAATTCTAAAAATTTGTAAAAAAAAAAAAAATATATATATATATTGCATATATATATATGCACACAATTGAGACGGATACATTTTTTATCCGATAAGAAGATATGTGCATAAACTACGATGGAAACACATTTCTATGCACAACAAAAAACTCACGTGACTTTGCTTCTATAGTGGATGTGATTTGATAACTGGACAAACCTGTGGACCAGTCACATCCCACACCATCTCAAATGTTGGTTTGGTCATTCTCAAACACATGAGTCAAAGTCTGTCATCAAAAAGATTTGGTTTAATTCCCTCCCTGAACTTAAAAGATTGCATTCCCAAAGACCAGGTATCCATGAATGCAAGATAATATGACTGCGCTGATTTTGCTTCATCATTTATGTAGGAAAAATGAGCTTCCCCGATTGCAGCAACTTTAACATTTTTATTACTGACGTTTAGCCCCAATTCTCTTGAACACATGGGATAAAAATACTGCTTTATTCGCAAATGTTTTATGCGATATTCCAAATTTGTGCATAAGTTAAATTTGCAACTTTGGATGGAAACAGCTACTGAAGACTGGAGTAATGATGCTGAAAATTCAGCTTTGCATCACAGGAATAAATTACATTTTCAAATATTTTTAAACAGAAAACAGTTATTTTAATATGTAATAATATTTCACAATATTACTGTTTTTAATGTATTTTTTATCAAAGAAATGCAGCCTTGGTAAGCATAAGAGATTTCTGTGAAATAATCAGTACTTTTGGTTGAATAGAAATTCAGATCTACACACTATATTTTTCATGAGAAGTCAAAATATGTTCCATGAAAGGGTAAAATTGTACTTGGTCATACAAAAACCTATGACCCAAACATTAACCTAACCATTTAAAAAAAAAAAAAAAAAAAAAAAAAAAAAAAAATTAAAGTAATTTTGTACAATCCAAGCCATATTGTACGTCATGCCATCTTGAATGGAGTTGTCGTGAGAGCACTGGGTGAACACTGCAATGTTATAAAAATGTTTTGTTTTTTCAGTCTATTATTATGGTATCAACTATTTCAGATCAACTCGGCACATAAAGGCATGTAAAAACAACAACGTCAAAAAACTGTGGTTTGTTGCTTTGCATGTCAGCCAGATGGTCTCATCTGGAGTAGGCAGTTCTTAGCCAGACTAAACTTTATCCTGATAGCCAAAAGTCTCTACATGCACAAACAACGAAAATAAACAGCATGCTACTACTCAGTCCCCACATAAAAAATAGCCAGGATCTTTTAACCAAACAGCCCTGCCATTTACGTTTAGCAGCACCTGTAATAAGGCCCAGTGCATTTAGGTACACTAAAAGGCTGCTTGGTTCTTTTTCAGGCCCCGTGCCCGGTGAAGAGCCCTGGCAGCGCTGCAAGCTTGGATATTTAGGCTGTAAGAGCACCAGGTGAGTAATAGGGCAGAAAAGGCTAGACGTCTATGCCAGCGACTCGTGAAAGGATGTCATTTTGCCTCATGCAAATTTACTTGCCGATCGCTAGTATCAGCTGAGGCATATTAGTGTTATCGTTGGCACGGGCCGATAGGCAGTACATGCAGGCAGAGAGACATACTGAAAATTTTGAAAAGGTCTTGCAAAACTCTTACGGGATTGCCTTACAGACACTTTCCACGGTTGAGAGCCACTGAATGGGACCATTGTACGGTGGGACTCAACCCAGGAAAGTAAACTTTGTCAGGACCCAGTTCATTAGCACCTAGTTTAGTGTTTGAAGCATGTCGTTTGGACGGGGCTTACGGGGGAAACCCCGCTCGAGCATATACACATATATACATGCTAAAGACGCCCCAGACCCTACAGGGGATTTCCAGAGCAAATTGTTCCAGAGTGTACAAAACTCTCAACGGGTGTGTGCTTGAAGAGTTACTCCATATCAGAAGCTGAAACGTCATGTTTACTGAATAAGATGTGTTAAGCCCTTCTTACATCATCATTGCAAAATGTGTCTTGGTTTCCATTACAAATATCAAAAAATTCTTAAATCAAGATACATTTACTTGATAACCAATATGGCTATTATGACAATAAAGAGGTTTTAGGGTCTACTAGAATAGGTTGTCATGCTTGAATGTTCAAAAAAACATTTTATTTTTCACATATTTGACATTATTGCAGCACCTCTCTTCCCAGTCTGTCAGTAACGCTGACTACTTGTACTAGAAAACAAGACAAAAACACAGAGAAAGAACTTTTTTTTTTGCAGTGATGATGTGTTTTATGTCTTTTTCTTTCCTTTCCCCTCATTTTCCTTTGCAAATGCACAAAGTTTCCCCTCTCTCTTTGTTTTATACAATAACAGTAAATCATACGTGTCCTGAACAAGGGATACCCCTCTTTTTTCAGGACTGGAAAAAGAGCGCTCTGTTTGGGACGATGGAGTGAATGAGAGATGGTCAGATTAAAGGGAAGCTTGTTTGCACCTGTTTTCCGACTTCTGAAGAGCAAATGTTTAGAGTTTCCACTTTGACTTTTCCATTCGCTTATTCATTTACATTTCACGTTTCTAACTTTACTCGGACACCAGCTTTGACAGACGTCACGGGCAACCTCGTATTTACGCGTCAATCCTATAATCTGCTTTTAAACGAGCCTAATTATGTGTATGAGAGCTCTCTCACTGGGTGTAAGTTTCCAAAACCAATAATTCTCAGACATCAGCTGCCGTGTGGGTAGGTATCACGAAGCATCGTGCTTCCCGAATGCTTACAAATGGCACTTTGGAGGCCACTCCTTCACTTAAGCTTAAATTGTATGTTTTACAGTTATACAAAGACAGATTTTTAGGAATGGGATTTACAGATTGAGATGGGGAACAAGGATTTGCATTAAGAAAAACATGATTTAGAACTTCTCAGATTTAGAAGACTAATATGTCTTAGCAGTTTTGGGTTAGTGTATAAAAGTGTACTGTGCCACTGTATATGTATTGTTGGGTTCAGGGTTGTCTACTTTATTAATATGAATGTTTTTTTCATTATTATTATTTTATTATTTAAACTTTTGTTTATCTTTCTTTCTATTTCAAAATGCCCCTATTATGCTATTTTAAAGGTCCCTAACTTCCTAACTCCTACATGCATCCAGGGTTAAAATAAACACTTTCTTACTATATCCATTGCACATCACCTAATTTCTCAAAGAGTTTGAAAATGGTTCATTTTAAGATTCAGTCACTCGAAACTCCTCCTTTCCATGAGCGTACTCTGATTGGCCAGATGGCTTAGTCTGTTGTGATTGGTCTACCGCGTACAGTGCATGTCAGAAACCACACGGCCATTACCGTATCTGAATTTCAGCTCCACATCTTCCTCAGTGCTTGTATACACCGTGATATGAACAGTAACAGTGGTGTTGGTTTTACTCTATCGATTCAAGCATGAGTCCTCATCCTTTGGAAGTGCAGCAAAGTGGATTCGCAGTGTAGAAAACAGAACCTTCTCCACATGTCGACAACACAAACCAAACTCTTCCAGTCTCAGCTACAACTACAGTGTTTGAGGGCGGGTCAAAGTAGATGTCATTCGTGGGCAGCCAATGAAGACCATAGGCTGGCATTATGAAAATTTCTTACATTGTTACTTAGGTATGTAACAGGAAGTGAGACTGGAATTACTGACGACTCGTTTGGGCAGTTCAGAATCAGTTTTTTCTTTTGGGAGACCATAACTTTATTTGTTGTGTGCTTTGATATTTAAACCTTTGTAGACCTTTTTGCACTGAAAATGTCACTGAAATACTAGTTTCATTTTAATATATTTTTAATTAGTATTTTGTTTTGCATCTTGCATTGTCATTTTAATTAGTTTTATTCATTTGTTGTGTTGTCATTTTTATTAGATTTATAAAAAAATGTCTATATAGTACTTATTAATTCTTATTTTAGTTGTTTTATTCTATCAAGTTAAACTAAATGAAAATGAGAAATGTGGCAACGAGCTGAAATAAATTTATTTTACTTTTTTTGAAGTAACAAAAATGTTTTTTATGGTTTTAGTTTTAGTTAACTATAATAGCCTTGTTACGTGGTTACTATCCATAAAATTTCATAATAGGGCCAAACCAGATTTGTCCTCTAATCCTTCCCAGGATAAAGAACATAGAACGGCTTTTGTTATAAATATCTTTTCCATGACTTGAATCATTCAACAGGACCTCTGCGTTCCTTCCAAAGATCTGCTGAAATCGAGACAATTCTTTTTGTACGCTTCAAAACATGCAAGGTCTCCCAAATCTGGGTATCATATTTCTTTTTTAACGTTGACGAATTTGGAGTGCTCGACTCGATCTTTCTAGATCCAGTTCTGAGCTGCAAGAATTTTTATATACAGCAAATCCGGTGGGAACTTGCTGTAAAATCAAAATGACCAGTCCGTCTCTATCGCTGTTAATTTTTTTTTTTTTTTGCTCTTCTGGTCAGACAAAAATGCCATGTTGAGCAAAACCTCCTCTCACTTTTTTTGGCTCATGTGGGACGGCCTATTTGTACATGCTTAAACAAATTAGAGGAGCAGCTGTGCAACTCTGGCCTATCCGTGCTGGCGTTGTGCGATTTAAAAATATGCTCTGGTAAAAGCCAGCCTCTCTTCTCCCAAAATATACGGCTGTTTCTCTGGCTCTGAGGTCCTCGCCGTATTTACAATCAGCCTTCCCTGCACTCGGACCCTAGAGAGAGGAAGAAAAAGTAGGAGTTTGGAGAACGAGAGAGAGAGAGACCACCTATGCAGATGTTTTCCAGACGTGGAACATGCTGGATGCCAAGAAGCACCTGTTGAATTGCAGATGTATTTTTTCTTTTCCTCAGATATAATTGGGCAACACACACTGGCTTTCAAAAAAAAACAAAAAAACAGGGTGTATAAACATCACATGCATAAAGGAAATAACCTCAGACACGGTTTACGAAAATTTTGAAGACGATATGTGTTGATGTGATTCCAGCCAAGCTGTTTTTTAGTGCTACAAAATGGCATGCACATGTCAAGAGGTGACACAAAGTGGCGTGACGATTTTCATGCCGTGTTTATGACACAGCTGTGTGAATCAACCTTGCAGGGCGTTGACTAAGGTGTTTCCCAAACTTTTCTCAACATTTCCAGATTTACAGCTCTCTCTCTCTCTCTCTCTCTCTCTCTCTCTCTCTCTCTCTCTCTCTCTCTCTCTCTCTCTCTCTCTCTCTCTTTCTCTCTCTCCAGGAGACCTGAATCTCTCAACACAGGAAGCTCTGAGTCCCGTTTTGGGTCGCGGTGAAGATACAGCAGGTCCACATCAACATGGAGACACAGGCGGCCTCTGTGACGGCCAGCTGCGTGTCTGGAATAGAAGTCATCTAATTGCGTGGAAAAGATGGCCACTGACCGCCAGCAAACAAACAGAGTCCCTCTCACCTGTCGCATGACCTACTTCATGATGGAAAATACCGCTGGGTTGCTCTAAAGCACGTTATTTTTATGGGCCGAAGCTGGTTTATTTTAGTTATACAATTAGGAACTTAATGGACACAGTATCATAAATCAGCCTAGATATGTAGAAAATGGTCATATGTACAGGCCTTTTAGGCCCATCTTCTCTTAACTTGACGTACTATTTTAATGTGTCTGCTTTGCAAAGGTCAACATGGGCTTCAAGGAAAGTAGGTAAAGGAACTATTCAATTACCTGTGAACACACACAAAGATTCTTAGCTCTAAATGAAATCAGTTCTGTGTAGGTAAATCTCAGAAAATGTGAGAAAACATAACCTCAAAATCTATATATTGTATGATTTTATTTTTTTTAAGGCATATTTTCACATTAGCATGTGAATGTGTCTGGATATTTATTAAGTTTTTTTGTATTTGTTTTATTTTTGGAATCTCATTATTCTCATTAATTTACATAAAGTATAAACAGTATCCAAACATCCATCCATCCATCCATCCATCTCTCTCTCTCTCTCTCTCTCTCTCTCTCTCTCTCTCTCTCTCTCTATATATATATATATATATATATATATATATATATATATATATATATATATATATATATATATATATATACACACACACACTCACCTAAAAGATTATTAGGAACACCTGTTCAATTTCTCATTAATGCAATTATCTAATCAACCAATCACATGGCAGTTGCTTCAATGCATTTAGGGGTATGGTCCTGGTCAAGACAATCTCCTGAACTTCAAACTGAATGTCAGAATGGGAAAGAAAGGTGATTTAAGCAATTTTGAGCGTGGCATGGTTGTTGGTGCCAGACGGGCCGGTCTGAGTATTTCACAATCTGCTCAGTTACTGGGATTTTCACGCACAACCATTTCTAGGGTTTACAAAGAATGGTGTGAAAAGGGAAAAACATCCAGTATGCAGCAGTCTTGTGGGCAAAAATGCCTTGTTGATGCTAGAGGTCAGAGGAGAATGGGCCGACTGATTCAAGCTGATAGAAGAGCAACTTTGACTGAAATAACCACTCGTTACAACCGAGGTATGCAGCAAAGCATTTGTGAAGCCACAACACACACAACCTTGAGGTGGATGGGCTACAACAGCAGAAGACCCCACCGGGTACCACTCATCTCCACTACAAATAGGAAAAAGAGGCTAAAATTTACACAAGCTCACCAAAATTGGACAGTTGAAGACTGGAAAAATGTTGCCTGGTCTGATGAGTCTCGATTTCTGTTTCATTCAGATAGTAGAGTCAGAATTTGGCGTAAACAGAATGAGAACATGGATCCATCATGCCTTGTTACCACTGTGCAGGCTGGTGGTGGTGGTGGTGTAATGGTGTGGGGGATGTTTTCTTGGCACACTTTAGGCCCCTTAGTGCCAATTGGGCATCGTTTAAATGCCACGGCCTACCTGAACATTGTTTCTGACCATGTCCATCCCTTTATGACCACCATGTACCCATTCTCTGATGGCTACTTCTAGCAGGATAATGCACCATGTCACAAAGCTCGATTTATTTCAAATTGGTTTCTTGAACATGACAATGAGTTCACTTTATATATATATATATATATATATATATATATATATATATATATATATATATATATATATATATATATATATATATATACACACTATCATTTTTGTTGTAGAAGAAAACAAGGATGTTTTACAAGAAAATACTGTTTCAGTTTTACATTTAATTCAGTGTGTTTCTTTGCCATATTGTATTATAGAACTTTAAATATGCACAAAACTTTTTGTTATTCTTTCTGGAGGTTGTGACACTAGTAGGTGCTGACTTTTTGAGTGAGTAACTTTTGGTAAGTAACTGAGTCAGTCATTTGACTGATTCATTCAACGGCACAGATTCATTCAGCAACAAAACAAGTGACCGTCTTTATGAGCGAGTCACTGAATCATTCACTTAAGCAATTTGTTAAAAACACTCATTCAGAAACAAAACAAGTGACAGTCTTTATGAGCTAGTCACTGAGTCATTCACTTAAAGGATTAGTTCACTTTAAAATGAAAATTATCCCATGATTTACTTACCCTCAAGGCATCCTAGGTCTATATGACTTTCTTTTTTTCTGATGAACATAATCAGAGTTATGTTAATACATATCCTGATGCTTCCAAGCGTTATAATGGCAGTGACGGGGTCCATTGAGTTTGAAGCTCAAAAAGGTGCATCCATCGTAAACATACTCCACACGGCTCCGGGGGGTTAATAAAGGCCTCCTGAATTCACTTAACCAGTCTTTAAGTCATTTGCACTGCTGATATTTTCAAAACATTGATTCATTAAGTAATTAAATATTATTTGATATTTATTTTTGTGTGTGTGTCTATAAGGAAGAAATTGTTATTTTAAATCTGCCTCAAAGCTTCAAAAAGTACTTTTTTAGAATCTCATTCTTGCTTTTGTCAATTAAAAGGTAGACTTTTCCAACTCTGTCTCCACCTACTTTCCTTGTAGGTGGAAAAAAACATGAACTTTGTTTAATTATACTTAACATCTCTTTTTGTGTTTCACAGAAGAAAGATTTAAAAAAGAAAGTAAGACAGAAAGAAATGATTGGAACAACATGAGGGTGAGTAAATGATAGCAAAATGTACATTGTACAACTATTTCTTTAAAAGCTTTCCCTGTTACATTCAGACAGAGAAACTCAAATCAGGAGTGGAGGCCTTGACAAAAAAAACAGCAACATTTTACTAGAGGGTTACAGCAGCATGGTATCACGGCAAAGCTCAGCTGTCAGTCATCTCTCCTGTGTGTCAGAGGAATGTGTAAGTGCCCATGCCGCCAACCTGCATACAGTTCAGTGTGGAAATGTAGGCCACACTGCAAATATTTGGTTTGGATTGAGAAATTGAATTATACTGGCACGGAAAGCCAAGAAATAAAAAAGAGCAACCTTGGGAGCCATTATGCAAAGTGAATGGAGGCTTCAAACCGAGTGCTACTGATTTTCATTTGGACAGGAAAAATCCCTCAGTCGCAAAACCAATCTGCTTAAATAAACGCTTCCCCAAATCTATCTTTGCCTTGGGAGTAAGCTATTGGGTGCGCAGTGCTTCGGGTAGTTCATTTGTTTTTTTTTACTCCAGACGTCTATAGATTTCATCTACATCTTTTTTTCTTTCTTTTTTTTGCTAGTGGCCCATGTATGGTTACGGTTAGAACTGCAGACTGAAACAGCATGTAGTTATGCTTATGTGATGGTCTGATACAGGTGACAAAACATAAAAGCTACTGGAAAGGAAAAGTAATTAACTTTGAATGAACTTACAGTAGACCGACTCTCAAAACAGGGAGCAAATTGGAAGTAAAACATGTAATAAAGTTTTGCATTGGTCTCTTTAGCATCTCCTCTGGGTCATTTGGCCCTTGAAGTGTTTCCTGCAATGAACGTAACAAATAAAGTTTCTGCAGAGTTGCTGTTACATATCGCACATCAGATCTGCAAATGCATGTGTGCGGTACCCTACAACGTCCAATGTTTCTGTGTCGCCTTTGGCTAGCTTAGTCAAGGTTTAAAGGCACTTAATATTCAGTAATATTATTGATTTGACTACACTAACACTATTGGATAACAAAACATGCGCTGCTTATGTAGAGCTGCTTTATAGCTGAATCAAATTAGTTTCATAATTGACAAATTTATACAGTTATACAGCATATTGAATCAACATTGAACTGAGTCAAGCTGAATAACAACACTATTGTATGTTTAGTACAGCTTTACAGCTGGATTTGAATTTGTCTCATCTGGTGAAGTTTGCTTCATTGATTCTTATATATATGAAGCTGCTTTGAAACCATCTGTATTGTATGAAGCGCTTTATATAAATATAGGTGACTTGAACTCAATTCGGCCTGCCTTGAATTCAGTTCCATAGCAATGCTCAGCTTACGCTTCCCCTGCATAAAGCGAAATAAAACAAAATCGAGGCAAAAATGCCAGCACTTGTAGTAATTGACAGGCATTCCAACATGGCCGGCTGTGTAGAAGCTCATGGCCTTGGCGTTTGCTTTGTTTGCTCACAGCTGAGGCACAGAAGAAAGGGAGGACCATCAGGAAAGGGCCAGCTTTGACAATTCCTACACAAAGGCAGCACTGTTGTCTAACAGTGTCCAGTCTGTTTCAGTGAAGTTTGCACTGTTCCACAGGCACATTTCATGGAACAGTAAGCAAGCAAGGCCAGAAACAGGCCTATTGAGTAGGGTGATACCACTCCTAACAGGGCCAAACCAGGGCTTGGTTCTCCTCCCTTTGAAAAGGTCAGAGGCCTCTAATTGCCCAACAATCTTACTGTGTTGTGCAGGTGTTCATCCACAAAGTCACATGAGGACTAGACTGTGGGAAGAGAGCGATCTGGGCGGCTTTTGAAGGACAACTGCTGATTGAGTGTTAAGGCATCTGAGTGAGTGTTACAAAAGATCTCAGCTGTTTATGATGTCTTTTATTGCTCAAAGGTTGAGCTCTAACAGTTCAGGACACACAAGGGTTCGTTCACACAAAAATCTAAATTCTGTCATCATTTTCTCACCATCATGTTGTTTCGATTCCATGAATTTATCTTCAAAACACAAATTAAGATATTTTTAAAGAAAAGCTTGTTTGAGCTTCCGAGTTTACCATATGTGATGTAAATAAAAATTACATTTTAAATCCTAAAGATTGCCTAAAAATCAGAGATAAATCCTAGGTAAATCCTAAGATAAAATCTAAGATAAAGATAAATCCTACATTTAATTTGTTCATCACATAAAGCGATCGTATCTCTTTACAAGGCTTGGATTAAACCGCTCGATTCATGTGGATTTGTTTTATGACGCCTTTATGACATTATTGGAGCTTTTATTTTTAGTTACCTGGACATTTAAAAGAAACGGAAACCTCTCAGGTTTCATTAAAAATATCTTAATTTGGGTTTGGTACAACATAAGTAAATGACAGTTTTCATTTTTGGGTGAATTGTCCCTTTAATGAAGTTCTTGTTTATGTTTGATTCAACAACAATTGTGGTTGTTTTCACATGAGGGCAAAAGTTTATCTCGAATTTATCTAAAATTTGCCACTGACCAACAGAAAGCTGCTTGGTTTGTGCATAGACTGTAAAAAAAGATGGATGACACGCCTTCACTCTCTTCTACTGAATTAAGTGAAGCCACCAGTGTCCAAATATGGTGCTGACATCTTGAAGCCTGCGCAGTAGTGAGCGCAAAGTGGAGCCGTAATATCAAGGTCCCGTCCACACTAATCAACAGGTTTTTGTGAAATAAACAGTTATGGAAATTGTATAAATTAAAGTTAAAGCTCACATCTCCTCCCGAAGTTCCTGAAAATGTCCGTTGGTAGGTCTTCATACTCGCCTATTTCACACCTAATGATGTTTCTCACAGTTTAATTTGTCATGTGATCCTTGTAAGAGATGCAAAGAATGGTTCTATAGCATCTTATTTCAAGTGTCTGGATTCTTTGTTGCAACTCTGCTGTGAGGGTCCAGGACTCACAGGCATATAAGAACACTGAGAGGACAAGTGCACGCAAAAGTCAGATTTTTGTTTTTAGATAGATATTTTTGTCTCTTCATACAGGTTTCAGTTTTGACATAGCTGCTGACATTGTTTGCGCTGCTCTTGCTAAAATTTCTGTTTTTGACCCCTCTTCACTGATGATAGAACCCAAATATTTGAAATGACACAGTTTCCAATTTTTGTCGTCTTGATAGTGATCCGCTTATCACTATTTTTCATCAGCTTTGTCTTTTCAGCGCTTATCTCCATGCCAAACCTAGAAGATGTTTCATCCAGGTTTTTCACTAGGGCGGCCAGCTCAACTTTACTACCAGCTAGTCCATCAGTGTCGTCAGTGTAACCCCTCCTGTTCGAACCACCCCGGTCTGAGACTCGAACTCGGGTCCACCGGATGAGAGTCGGACACTCTAACAAGGAGGCTAAAGGCTGCAACCTCTAGCGTCAGTCGCTAGATCGTCTCTTGAGATCAGAGGAGTGAGGTTTACTCGCACCACCTCCACTAGCTGGCCTCCATTACATCAGCAAATCGGAGATTACTGTTGTGCGGAACCACTGTCCCATAGTTTGATGGCATTGGTTATCTTTTGTCCCATGTTGTACTTCTTCATTGTTGCCCATAAAGCATCATGTCAGACTCTGCCAAAGGCCTTTGTAAAATCTATAAAGACATGATACAGGTCTTGTTGGTGTTGCGATTACTTTTCACAGAAGATTCTGAGATTGAATATTTGTTCCGTGGTACTTCTCCCTCTGCGGAAACCAGCCTGTTCTTCAGCAATCATTTTTTCTGCCTGAGGCTGTTGTCTGTTCAAGATAATCTTGAGCATCACTTTACTAGCGTGGCTGATCAAAATGACTGTTCTGTAGTTTTGACACAACTGAAAATTTCCTTTCTTTGGTAGGGTTATAATTAGCGATTGAGTCCATGTTTCTGGCCATTCACCTGTCTGCCAGATCTTGTTGCAGAGTTCAGCTGGGATGTTGTCTACTCCAGCTGCCTTCCCATTCTTCAGCGATCTTACTGCTGCCTCAACCTCTTCTTTGAGAATGGGGAAGTTGTCATAATTTGAGGACTGTGATACTTCAAGCACTTCTGGGTCTCCTTTGATCAACAATGACTACTTCACTCAGAGAAACTTATTTAAACTTATTTAAAGAATGAGACACTTTGATTTGTGTTCGTCTCATATTCCACCATGAGAAATCTTGTCACCCTGTCCCTATTGTGATGTATATCTCAGCAAAAGCTTTTCGAAACAAGAAAAAATGTAGGGCGAGACTTGATTGGATGGTTGTGGTTTGGTATTGGTGGATCTTATGTTATTGACAGTATGTCCCGCCCTCATGCCATTAAACACATCATCAGAGAAGAGAATGCAGAGATGTCGCTGCAAGGGAGGGGAAGTTATTTTGATTAAAGATTACAAGGGCACATGAATTTAAAAAAAAGAATGATGTGCACAGATAAATTATTTAAAATAAATACTGCAACATTCCATTATAAAAATTGTGACTTTAAGAAGTGCAATAATCTTTGTATTTTGTTCTTTAAGAAGTGCAAAAACTTTCATATATACCGTTCAGACATTCCTGTTGCTCAAACAGTAGAGCATGATGCTAGCAACCCCAATATAATGGGTTCGATTCCTAGGGAATGCATGAACTGATAAAAAAAATGTATACCTTGAATGCAATGTACAAACCTGATTCCAAAAAGGGACACTGTACAAATTGTGAATAAAAAAGGAATGCAATAATTTACAAATCTCATAAACTTATACTTTATTCACAATAGAATATAGATAACATATCAAATGTTGAAAGTGAGACATTTTGAAATGTTATGCCAAATATTGGCTCATTTTGGATTTCATGAGAGCTACACATTCCAATAAAGTTGGGACAGGTAGCAATAAGAGGCCGGAAAAGTTAAATGTACATATAAGGAACAGCTGGAGGACCAATTTGCAACTTATTAGGTCAATCGGCAACATGATTGGGTATAAAAAGAGCCTCTCAGAGTGGCAGTGTCTCTCAGAAGTCAAGATGGGCAGAGGATCACCAATTCCCCCAATGCTGCGGCCAAAAATAGAGGAGCAATATCAGAAAGGAGTTTCTCAGAGAAAAACTGCAAAGAGTTTGAAGTTATCATCATCTACAGTGCATAATATCATCCAAAGATTCAGAGAATCTGGAACAATCTCTGTGCGTAAGGGTCAAGGCCGGAAAACCATACTGGATGCCCGTGATCTTCGGGCCCTTAGACGGCACTGCATCACATACAGGAATGCTACTGTAATGGAAATCACAACATGGGCTCAGGAATACTTCCAGAAAACATTGTCGGTGAACACAATCCACCGTGCCATTCGCCGTTGCCGGCTAAAACTCTATAGGTCAAAAAAGAAGCCATATCTAAACATGATCCAGAAGCGCAGGCGTTTTCTCTGGGCCAAGGCTCATTTAAAATGGACTGTGGCAAAGTGGAAAACTGTTCTGTGGTCAGACCAATCAAAATTTGAAGTTCTTTTTGGAAAACTGGGACGCCATGTCATCCGGACTAAAGAGGACAAGGACAACCCAAGTTGTTATCAGCGCTCAGTTCAGAAGCCTGCATCTCTGATGGGATGGGGTTGCATGAGTGCGTGTGGCATGGGCAGCTTACACATCTGGAAAGGCACCATCAATGCTGAAAGGTATATCCAAGTTCTAGAACAACATATGCTCCCATCCAGACGTCGTCTCTTTCAGGGAAGACCTTGCATTTTCCACCATGACAATGCCAGACCACATACTGCATCAATTACAACATCATGGCTGCGTAGAAGAAGGATCCGGGTACTGAAATGGCCAGCCTGCAGTCCAGATCTTCCACCCATAGAAAACATTTGGCGCTTCATAATTCATTATATGAAATTGCATTATTTCAACACTTCGCCAATCTGCAAAAATACATATATTTGTTATTTACTTGAATTTTGTTTTACATTTGCACCATTTCAGTCTGATGTGTTTTGGAAGTGTGATGACGTCATCACTGGCCACCCGTTGCTATAGCTTTTGGAAATGATTGGCAAAAGGAAACGAGCAGAAAGGACCAGAGTTCTCCACATCAGTCACTCTGCCTCTGATAGGTGGTTTCCAGTTTCATAATGACAGACTGAGAGGCTTGTATTAAAAGTCTCCCATGCCACTTCGACTCTTTGACTGACGTCAGACTTAAAAATACAAGCATGACGGCATTTCTATGGGAGACTCCGTCCTCATAATGTACATTTCCAATGAGTGGCTAAACTGAGAAGAAAGGTGTGTCCAGAGGGAAAATTATATTGGTGAGATTTTCATTGCTCGGGAAACTTAATGCAGTTCTCAATTATGTCTCATTTAAGGCTCAGATGCTTCTACTAAGAAATAAAAATAGATATGTATGAGTAATTTGTTATTAAACATTGTAAAAAAACGTCATTGAATTATGACGTGTCATGTTTATGATTTTTTCAGTAATTAAATTTTTTTCAGAATTATGTTTTATTTCATAATTACAATTTATTATCTTCTTATGTCATTATGATTTAGATTTAGTATGTCATAATTAACTTTTTATCTCATAATTTTCATGTTATTATGATTTTTATCTCAAAATTGTAATTTTATGTCATAATTATGATTTAACAAAGCATGATTTTTGCATATTTGCTGAAAATGGACTTCCATAACATAATCTGTAAAATGAATACGGAATACATTTAATATTTCATATTAAGATAAATCTGAGCTAAATCTGTTGAGATCTCTTCTGATACCCTTGAGCTTGTGATATTTTTTAAATTATTTAATCTCCACTTTAGTTTAAGAAAGTTTAAGAAATCTGATTTGTGATTTGCACCTTTTCTTAGTTTATCATATACCTATTTGCCCAAGTTATAAAATACAATTGGCACATAAAGTACCATTTTTACAAGTAAAAGTACCCGTAACTTTAGATTCTGTGAGATGAGAGCGTTTTCAAACAAAAATAAGCCCGGAAAAGACGCTTTTTAACCTAATGTATCCTGTATCCCATACCTTCAGAGCCTCAGGGAACAGAGCTCTACCTCAGAATTTAATTTAGCCAGAGCCGCAAAACAAAACCAACACAGGCGATTATATACACAAGTATATATTTAGCTCTGTTTGAACAGATCTGCTCCATTCCTGCCGCTTTCTCAAGTTGTGTCCTGGAGGAAGGTAACACAAAATCAATTTGGCTCGATGCACAGTCATAACAAACATAACCTTGTTTCTGGAAGTTTGCAAACGGACTGAGCTGTCGGTTTTCTCCTCACTGGCAGCCTGAGTCGGAATGACCTCATGGCAGCACCTGCTGCACAGTGCGCTGCCTTAAAGGAAATGCCACGACCTTTAGTGGCCCCTGACCTTTTGTAGCTAACGTAAACTCATTACGCACCCCGAGCCTGAGGGAGGTCGCTTCGGAGGCTCAGAGAAAGGGAACGCAACGCCTAATCAGCACTCTCCGCCCTCGATTTGGAGCATGTAATTGGGCGCCGTCCTCCAAAAAAAACACCCCTCATTATCTCACACTTTCAAACGGGGCCGCCGCAAGGTGGGCGTGGAGGCGGGCTCGACGGGGGTCTCGAAAGGAAATCTCAACCCGCTCAAAAGCCGCCTTTGTCTCCCGTCACTTAGAAGCAATTACAGCCCGTCAAAATAGTTTTTTTCTGGGCCGCAGCGATGTGTTAATGGGCCCAGGGTTGGGTGTGAGGAGCAACCGGGTCCGTACACATGGAACGGGGGTCAGAGGTTAATAGGGGCCCTATGATGTGGCAGATGAGCTTTCTGCAAGCTTTCCTCGCTGAGAACAATGACGAGATAATGTGATACAATTAGGCGGACAGCTACTCGCTCCGATTTGATCCCAGATAAAAGGCAGCGAGCCGACACCGAGTCGGGACATGCCTGTCCGATCGGGTGTAGCGAACATCTAACAGCAGGGAGTCATTTGAACAGACCGTAAGGTTCACGTCAATTGGACCTCAAGGCAATGCACGCTCGAGCACAACTGCGTGAGTTCACATGTGGAGGAAGCGCATTGGGCCAGAGTGAAATAAAAAACATTCATCGAAAGTCTAGAAAATGCATTTAAGCTGCCTGACTTAGGATGCACCTGAAAAACAGCTCACAACAATGTTCCCTTCATGGCTGTGGCTCGTATTTCAAAGCTGTGAAACTCACAGCGTGAAGATTAATGTGGGACTGTATCCTCTATTGATTTAAGCTCCACCACATTAAGGAAAAACCTGGAACCTCTCAGAGATGAAAAGATTTCTGGCTGATGTTTACAACCCAACTGGATGCGGTTTTCACATGCAAAATGAACACTTTATCAGATTTTCGAATAACGCGGCCCACTAATCACGCCGAGATTACATCGCTTCTGGTCCGAGTGTGGAGTAAGTTACGGTTCGTGGGAAACAACTGTTTTCTTGGTGTTGTTTTTGTTGCGGGAGTGTTTGCGTATTATCCTTTGTGATTCATCATCGATGCAACGTATGTCCTCCTTGGGGAAAACATGCATCATTCTCCACAGAAAGTGTTTGGAAGTTATGACTTTCTCTATGTTTAAACCCTCAAGATGAATCGCTGGAAGGAAGCAGCGCACTGCAACGACCAGATCGGATTTGTTTAATCTGTGCCGACTGACTGATCAAGGGAAGTGACGACGCCCCTCAAAAGCAAACCTTCATTAGGCCAAAAACAAGGAGCTGCGGAAGTTACAGGCGGGGTCGCCTGAGGTTAATGCCAATCCGAGTGTCCTGACAGCACATCTCCTGTGACGGGACAAGGTCATGCGTTTGCTTTCACTGGACCTAATGAGCTCCAACAGATTTTGACTTTCTCTTCCCTTCTCTGCCAATCACAGGTCGCCCCTTTTCCCGGGAGATGACATTCCCGCTTGTTTTTCGGCAAGGAGGCCTGGTGTATCACAGTGGGTGGGTTCAACTCTCCAGCTCTGAAGTCATGCGAGGAAGAGGTGGAGGAGATGGGCGTAGATGCGACACGGGACGTCTTGCATCACGACACTTGTGTGTTGCCCTATTTAGTTTGATACTAAACAATGTTGTTACAGGATGTTCTGGCTTTCAATCAGGCCCGGGGATGTTCAAGGAAAAACGTTACTGGTGAGATTTTCATTGCTCAGGAAACTTAATGCAGTTCTCAATGATGTTTTATTTAAGTCTCAGATGTTCCCCCTTAGAAATAAAAATAGATACAAATGAGTAATTTGTTAACACACTATGAAAGCCCATTTCCACCACATAAGGAAAACAAATTCATGCTGTGGTAAATCATAGTTATGACAAAAAGTCAAAATTCTTACCTAACAAATTGATATTTGTTGTCATAATTTAGCCTTTTTAACTCATAATTATGACTTGGGATGTTATAATTAAAATTTTATCTCATAATTATGACTAATGTTTTCATATTTTAAACTCTTTATCTCATCGTTATTACATAGGATGTTATCATTTTAACTTTGTCTGTCATAATTATGACTTAGGATGTTATAATTTTAACTTTTTATGACATAATTGTATGACTTTTTCTGTCATAATTATGTCTTATTTAATGTCATATTTTTGGCATTTAATCGCATAATTATGACTTTTTATGTAACCATTTATGACATAATCATATGACTGTCATAAATGTGATTTACAATTTTGACATTTTATATTAAAAAAATCTTTTGTCAATTTTTACTTTTTATCTCATAATTATGACTTAGTATGTTATAATTTTAACTTTTTATGTCATAATTATATGACGTCATAATTATGACTTTTAATGTCATGGTTTTGACATTTTATCTCATCATTATGACTAGTGATGTTATCATTTTAACTTTTATGACAATTCTGTGACTTTTTGTCACAGTCATAATTCGTTAATAATGTCATAATTACGACTTATTTAATGTCATATTACTGGCATTTAATCTCATAATTATGATATATATGTCATGATTTAAATATCTCGTAATTATGACATGTTATAAATGTAACTATTTATGACATAATCATATGACTTTAAGTCATAAATGTGACTGTCACAAATTTGACATTTTATCTCATAATTTACTTTTTATGTCATACTTTTAAGTTTTTAATGTCAGAATTATATGGCTTTTATTTCATAACTATGATTTACCAAAGCATGATTTATTTTCGTATGTGTCGGAAATGGCCTTTCCATAGCATAATGTGTAAAATGAATGCAGATAGCATTAGCTCTGATCATTTGGTCTCGGTAATATTAAATGAGAAATATTTAGATCAATCTGTTCATAGTTTAAGACTGGTGAGCTCTCTTCTGAAACTCTAGAGCATGTGATATTTTTGAAATGATTTAATCTCCACTTAATGGGTTTAGGAGAGTGGACGTAAACAATGTTGTTACAGGATGTTCTGACTTTGAAAGGAAGACAAATGCAGTGCAGGCGGAGAAAAAGATGGAGTCTGTTCTCCTCGAGCCATGCCAACACACCTGCTACTATTCACTTCAGAGGAAATGGACACTCGGTGGATGAGAGGCTGCTGGCCAGGGGACAAAAACCACCGCAGCTCCAAATTAGAAACAGGAAGAAATGTGGGTAACGCTCCGATTAAAACTGTCTTCCCCACATGGACTCAATATACTCGAGCCCAGCTCCCTCTCTGGAAACCCAAAACCCCACAGCACTATTTTATATCACAGTCAACAAACATACTGTGTTGGAACGCCGATGGCATTGGCTTTCGCTAAGATGGTCGGCGATGTTTACAAACTCTGCAAATACACTGCACTCTTATAGAGCGCTTCAGTCGAGCTATATGATTAATGCTCTCCTGTGCCATGCACAGCCTTTTCACTCTCATCTAAATATTTGGGGAAATGTTAGTAAAACTGTCTCAGAGAATGTTGCACAACTATTTTACTGTAAGAGTTATGGGATGTCCTGGTACGTTCTCTTATGCTCGTTAGAAAAGATACTGAAGTGTCCTGCCTAGAAATAATGACCAAAAAGAGGTCATCTCTGTTTGTTTAGTCAATCCTTATCTCGTGCCATCTAAAGGGGTAGATAGGGTATGAAAGACGATCTTTATTTTTTTAAAGTTTAAAATTAACTAAATCTCATCTCAAAAATATATAAACTACCAGAGTATACTACATATATATGTATATTATAGCTCATGAAGTATGTGTGTGTATATATATATATATATATATATATATATATATATATATATATATATATATATATATATATATATATATATACAGTGTATATTAGTGTGAGTCAAATCGATTAATCGCATCCAACTGTGTACTGTGCACTGTGTATAATTATTATGTTCATATATTGTAATACACACGTATATTTTTAAGAAATATTTGCATGTATATACTGTATATATATTTATATAAATTATAATGTATATAAATATATATAAATATAAAAATGTCTTAAATATATACATGCATGTGTGTGTATTTATATATACATATTAATTATACACAGTACACACATATATTATGTAAACACAAACTTTTATTTTGGATGTGATTAATCGATTTGACTGCACTAATATAAATGGAAAAGTATGTAATTTTTCAACTGAACTGTCAAAATGCATAAATTAAAAATATAATAATATTACATATTATATTAAAAATATTTAAAACATTTGCTTTAGTATATAGATTTTACACATTATACAGAATAAGTTTAATCTGGGCGGCTTGTTGCTACCCCAGTTAATGATTTTGTACCATAAGAACTAAATGAGCAAATGCTTCCATTTATTTCCCTTGTATAATGTGTTTGTTTCTGCATTATCTTGTTGTGCTAATCAACTCCAAATTTCTTACGGTTTAGCAGTAAATGCACATCTTCCCCCATCCTACATGTGGTGCTCATTTACAGAATCCTCTGTCCCTTTGTCCTTCTAAAAACCTGCCTTCGACAAACATGTTGGCTTCATGTCTTTCAAATCTGGCATATACAAGATGGCTCAAGAAGAGCTTTGAGAATGTGTTTGAGCAAGAGAAAAAAACAGAGAGCCAGTGCTTGGCCCTAACCAAACATTCCCGTCCCGTTCTCTCACACATCTGTACGGATATGTGATCTTTCAACTGTTCTGTCGAATAGATTCTGGTGTTCGGAATGTCCCACACTAACTTTCCCACAGCAGACTATTAGTGCTGCGCTCGCTGTCAACAGGCGGCCGGCGGGGACAAATGGGGCGGAACCGAATGAAAGAGGAGACACAAAAAAAGCGATGCACCGAAAGGATGAATTAGGGGGGAAATGAATGTTGAAATATGCCCATTGCCCTTTTGCTTTCACCTTCGACCTTTGACCTGCTGATACTTTCCTCCTTTTTGCCTGACGACCGCTCTCCGGCATTTCCTGCCCTCCTTGCGAACATAGAGGTGTCAACTTGGGAGACGTTGAGCCTGAGCACCATGCGTTGGAATGAATTATGCCATTTTTATCAGGAAGGTATGCCAAGAAAAGTAATGAAAGAACCACACTCTTAAAAATAAAGGTTCCAAAAGGGGGGTTTCGCAGCGTTGCCATAGAGGAAAGGTTTTGGGTTCCTCAAAGAACCTTTCAGTGAGATCTTAAAATAACCTCTTTTTTTCTTAGACCGTTTTAAAGAACATGTTTTAACTATAAAGAACCTTTTGTGGAATGAAAAGGTCCCATGGATGCTGAAGGTTCTTCATGGAACCATCGATGCCAATAAAGAACCTTTATTTTTAAGAGTGTACATGACTTTTGAAACATAAAAAGCTGCGTTGCACATGCAGAGAGCTTTACTCGCCGTAATAAATCAGTTTTTGACTGTATAATGTGCTAGGATGCAGTCACTGATGGGGTGGGCTGAAGCAAAGCACTGGCACTCGTCTCTGCTTTATGATCTTATGGCCAGATGTTTATGTTCCATAGGCTGGAGTGGAAAGCTGCCATGACATCAGCCAGAGGACAGCGGGATTCTGGGCCTGGGACAGGAAGTGACTCACAGGAAGTGAGCTGAGGTGAGGCAGGCAGAAGGCAATCCATCTCTTCTGTACACACACACACACATGCGGGTTAAGTCTACCTCATTGCAGCCACACGTGATGTAAGAGGCAGTTGCATACAAAAGTTTTAAGAGCTTAAGCCGAGGAAGGAGATGGCATGCCTCAAACACTCTTCGCAATCACACTCAAGTCAAGTCACCTTTATTTAAATAGCGCTTCGTACAATACAGGTTGTTTCAAAAAGATTCAGTTCTGTTGTAAAGACCATCTATTATTAAATGAGTTAATTTCATCTATAAAGCAGTTCTGCAAAAAAAAAAAAGATGTCATCATCCAGTTCAGTTCTCATACAACAGCGTCAGTACAGTCAGATCGGTAAATTGTTGCAAATTAGATGACAACGTTAAAGAAGTTTGTTTGAAATCTTTGCAAATTTATTAAAAATAAAAAACAAAACAAAAGTCACATGTACAAGTATTCACAGCCTTTGCTCAATACTTTGTTGAAGCACCTTTGGCACAAATTACAGCTTCAAGTCTTTTTAAGTATGATGTTACAAGCTTGGCACACCTATTTTTGGGGACATTCAAGGACATTCACAGAGTTGTCCTGTAGCCACTCCTTTGTTATCTTGGCTGTGTGCTTAGGGTCATTGTCCTGTTGGAAGATGAACCTTCGCCCCAGTCTGAGGTCCATAGAGCTCTGGAGCAGGTTTTCATCAGGGATGTCTCTGTACACTGCTGCATTCATCTTTCCCTCGATACTGACTAGTCTCCCAGTTCCTGTCACTGATAAACGTCCCCACATCATGATGCTGCCACCACCATGCTTCACTGTAGGGATGATATTGGCCAGGTGATGAGCGGTGCCTGGTTTCCTCCTGACGCTTGCCATTCAGGCCAAAGAGTTCAATCTTTGTTTGAACTTCATGGCTTGGTTTGTGCTCTAGCATGCACTGTTAACTGTGGGACCTTATATAGACAGGTGTGTGCCTTTTCCAAATCATATCCAATCAACTGAATTTACCACAGGTGGACTCTAATCAAGCTGTAGAAACATTTCAAGGATGATCAGTGGAAACAGGATGCACCTGAGCTCAATTTTGAGTGTCATGGCAAAGGCTGTAAATGTACATGTGATTTTTTTTATTTTTTTTTTTATAAATGTCCAAAGATTTCAAACAAACTTCTTTCATGTTGTTTGAGAAAAAAAAAAAAAAGATTTGAATCCATTCTGGAATAAGGCTGTAACATAACAAAATGTGGAAAAAGTGAAGCACTGAGAGTACTTTCGGGATGCACTGCACATCATATGCATAATTCACCCGCTATATTGCTAAATGTAAATTATTTTTCATATCAACAGTAAAATATACCGTTATGGCTTCTGTTGAGACTAGCCTGCTTCAGAGAATAGTTAATGAAACGCTAGAGCCCGCCCACATGTTGACGTGTTTGGTTACAAGTTTGTGACATCAGAAACACCAGCTATTTCAAACAGCATTTTGAGTCTTTGGTTCACTGGACTGAGAAAATACTCAGCAATGGTGTTATGAATTTGCACATGATTTGTCTTAAAGCATATTAAAAACACCACATAGTCATATAAACAACATTAAAAACTTGATTTTCACCACAGGGTTTTTTTAAAACTGTGTAGTCCAAAAATTCAAATATATAAATCGTACATATTACACGAGTGCACAATTGAAACGCTAACACAAAAGCAAGTCCGAATCAATGCAATTAAAATGTACAGTCACCCAATTCTCTCACACTGGCAGTAAATATAGTATTTACCGCTCAAGTTACTCATTTCCATCCAGTCAACTTCCAGATGACGTCCAAGCAAGAAGCGTCATGCTAATTGGTTGGTATGGCATGACATTACTCATTCTCTGAACTGCATGGTAGAATTCGGCTCAAACTGATCGACACTGACTGGTGCCATGAATCAGGCTGGGCTGGGATGCCTTGTGTCCCTGACCAGCGCTGCCTGGTGCTTCATATGTAGCCTGTTACACTAATGGGAAACGTGTGAGGAGGGAATTAACGCCATACCACCCAGGGTAGCAAACCTTGCCCGCCCTCAACCGGCTCCAAGGCCCTGCAGCTGGCTGCAACCCCATGGTAATCCATTCTAAGCAGCAGGTTCAAGACTAGGCTTTGCAATAAGGCCACCAACGGCGAGGTGTGTGTGTCCTTAGCCGGACTTTTTCAACACAAACTAGCCTGATTAGCCTGAGTATACACTGAATGCGTTTACTTTTGAGAGAGAATCAACATGACATTGATACAGTCCTTGAACGTAACTCATTTGCAGCGAAAAACCGGAGCAGATGTATTCAAAAAAGTCTTCAAAAACATTTTTTCAACAGTATAGCGTATTGTATATCGGCATTCCATGTGTACGGTGAATCAGCTGGGTTTTGAGCCGGAGGAGAAGTTAATGTGAAAGATCAATGCCATCTGCTGCCGGGATCCTTCAGGATACTAACATCTGTGATGGAATTGGGATTGCAAGTGTACAGTGAACTATAGGGTTGCTGTAGTAATCTTGTTATCCGTCAAGCTTTAGCATTTGCAGGTGGACTGTTAATATGTTTCTGATTTGTAAACACATCAAATGTTTTCAATCATTCGCTGGTTGTTCTCTGGGTCACATTCCATTTCAGATACAAGGTGCCTGTTGTTTAGCGCGGTGTGCATTCTTCTTTCAAAGCTGCCTCAGATGTATTAAGAATTGTAAGGACACAATTCACCCTAAAATCAGAAGAAAAACTGTGACATTTGTTCATTTTAATAATAGGAAAAAAATATTTTGTCCAGACAGTTCTTCAGTATTGTTTTCCCCATAATTAGAGAGAAATAGTCATACTTTTTTACTTTATATATTGTTTAATTGTTATCATTATGCAAATACATGCTCAAAAGTTTGTATAAAGCAGTATCTATATGCTCACCAACGTTGCATTTATTTGATCAAAAATGCTGTGCTGATTCGGTGTTCGAGAAAGATTTCTTATTATTATCAATGTAAAAAAATAGTTGTGCTGCTTAATATTTTGGTGGGAGCTGTGAGACATATTTTTCAGGATTCTTTTATGAATTGAAAAAAAAAGCATTTATTTGAAATAGAATTATTTTTGTAACAATGTTGGAATCTTTACTGTCACTTTTAATCAATTTAATAAATTCTTACTGAAAAATTAATTTCTTTAAAAAAATGTGAACACAATATTTGAATGACAATGTACATATATTAAAACTAAATAATTTTAGAAATATAAAAATATAGCCTTATAAAATAAGAAATTAAAAAAATTTAAAACATTATTTATATTTATTTTCTAAAATATTTCCACGCCAAAAAAACACAAAAAAACAAGAAATGTGTTCCGTAAAAAAGGTGCTTAAAGTGCATGAAGTTTAAGTAAACCATAGCCATATTTATGAGGTGGTGCTTAAACTATTTAAAGACAATATGTATGAGATTATTGTTTAACTTAAAAAAAAAAAAAACACAAATAACGCTGCAGCCTGTCTGATATAGATATAGAGCCATTTTGCATAGCTACGAGCATGATATTGCTTATATAATTCCAAATATATGATACAGCTTTCATTCTTCATGTTAATCATATTTTAATGAGGGAAAAATCAGTTTGAACGAGGAAAGCGATATATAAATGCCTCATTCATTCATATTTGTCATAGTATCCTTTCAATGGTTATGGGGATTAGTATGCCAACATTAATGTATAAAATATTATTTGATGAATAATATTTTCCATTACAAATTTTGTATTTAATATATATTTTTCAATGCTTTGTATGTTGGATACCTTATCTAATTTGAGTAAAAAATAAATAAACAATATTTTTGTGCAAACAAGCCATTAGATTGCAATATAATTACTTACAATGCACTTGCAATATAGTTACATTGAAATGCTTTACATTTAACTAATGAAATCATTTGTTTTCTTATTACATCTTTTAATAAGAGTTGTTTATGCCCTCTTTCTATAAACTGATTCCAAAAAAGTTGGGACACTGTACAAATTGTGAATAAAAAAGGAACGCAATAATTTACAAATCTCATAAACTTATATTTTATTCACAATAGAATATAGATAACATATCAAATGTTGAAAGTGAGACATTTTGAAATTTTTGACATTTTGGATTTCATGAGAGCTACACATTCCAAAAAAGTTGGGACAGGTAGCAATAAGAGGCCGGAAAAGTTAAATGTACATATAAGGAACAGCTGGAGGACCAATTTGCAACTTATTAGGTCAATCGGCAACATGATTGGGTATAAAAAGAGCCTCTCAGAGTGGCAGTGTCTCTCAGAAGTCAAGATGGGCAGAGGATCACCAATTCCCCCAATGCTGCGGCCAAACATACTGGAGCAATATCAGAAAGGAGTTTCTCAGAGAAAAACTGCAAAGAGTTTGAAGTTATCATCATCTACAGTGCATAATATCATCCAAAGATTCAGAGAATCTGGAACAATCTCTGTGCGTAAGGGTCAAGGCCGGAAAACCATACTGGATGCCCGTGATCTTCGGCCCTTAGACGGCACTGCATCACATACAGGAATGCTACTGTAATGGAAATCACAACATGGGCTCAGGAATACTTCCAGAAAACATTGTCGGTGAACACAATCCACCGTGCCATTCGCCGTTGCCGGCTAAAACTCTATAGGTCAAAAAAGAAGCCATATCTAAACATGATCCAGAAGTGCAGGCGTTTTCTCTGGGCCAAGGCTCATTTAAAATGGACTGTGGCAAAGTGGAAAACTGTTCTGTGGTCAGACCAATCAAAATTTGAAGTTCTTTTTGGAAAACTGGGACGCCATGTCATCCGGACTAAAGAGGACAAGGACAACCCAAGTTGTTCTCAGCGCTCAGTTCAGAAGCCTGCATCTCTGATGGGATGGGGTTGCATGAGTGCATGTGGCATGGGCAGCTTACACATCTGGAAAGGCACCATCAATGCTGAAAGGTATATCCAAGTTCTAGAACAACATATGCTCCCATCCAGACGTCGTCTCTTTCAGGGAAGACCTTGCATTTTCCAACATGACAATGCCAGACCACATACTGCATCAATTACAACATCATGGCTGTGTAGAAGAAGGATCCGGGGGCTGAAATGGCCAGCCTGCAGTCCAGATCTTTCACCCATAGAAAACATTTGGCGCATCATAAAGAGGAAGATGCCACAAAGAAGACCTAAGACAGTTGAGCAACTAGAAGCCTGTATTAGACAAGAATGGGACAACATTCCTATTCCTAAACTTGAGCAACTTGTCTCCTCAGTCCCCAGACGTTTGCAGACTGTTAGAAAAAGAAGAGGGGATGCCACACATTGGGAAACATGGCCTTGTCCCAACTTTTTTGAGATGTGTTGATGCCATGAAATTTAAAATCAACTTATTTTTCCCTTAAAATTATACATTTTCTCATTTTAAACTTTTGATATGTCATCTATGTTGTTTTCTGAATAAAATATTGAAATTTGAAACTTTCTCATCATTGCATTCTGTTTTTATTCACAATTTGTACAGTGTCCCAACTTTTTTGGAATCGGGTTTGTATTTGCTCTTCTATGCACTGAAAGTTCTAGGGCTTTGTGAGTGTTCCAAAAGTTGACAGTTGTTACATACTTTGCATGTGCTGCACTTTATTTGTACCATTTTTTTATATTAGTATATGTATCTATTTATCTTCTTTATAGGGTTTGAAAGACAATACAGATATTGTTTGATAAGTGAGATCTCTGATTGTAGTTTTGAAAATCAAAAAAAGAGGTGCTTGAGAAGTCCTGGAATGTAATTTTACAGTATCTTTACAAATCACGGTATATATATTTTTTATATATTTCTTTTTCCTCTTGACTTTGGGATGAAATGTGACCTGGACATGTCTTCGTGAGATTCACTTGAACGTGTCCATTAGTTGAGCCATCCAAACAGGACCTTACCTAAGTGCATGCATCACCAAAATTCTTGTAAAGATAGAGAACAGATAGACCACCAACTGCGTTTAGCGCTGCGCTACAGCTGCCCTTCAGAAACAAACACCCCAAATATCTCCTTTGACCATCTGTTTACATGCTTGCTCACTAGAGTGTTCCAAACTGAAACATCCTCCACGCAAAGCTTTTATGAGAAACATCAAAATGCTTTCATACACCAAGTCACTGTACTGCCATGGTTACCATCAGCCAATAAATGTCAGGAAAAATGACCAAAGTTTACTACACGGAGTCTCTGGGGAACATGAGCGATGTGGTTTACTGTGAGGGGAAAGAGGCCTGTGTCCCAACAACAAATAGTTGAAGGTATGAGTCGTAGTGTGCTGGCACTGAATCAGAGCAAACAGTGGATCTGACATGAGGCCACGAGAGGGTTCTGACTCACTCGGTCTGAGGCACCTGCTCTGTGGGTGTGTTTGTGTGTGTTCATGTGTTTGCCTGTGGGCTTGTGTGTTGGTGCAAAGAAAATGGCTTGACTCTATTCTGAGTGGATGCCATGGCGATTAGTGTGCACAACAAATGGTGCATGGGTCCGGGGACGTACAAAAACAATTTTTAGCAACAATGCAAGCATCCTAAGACACAAACACATATTTGTTGGAAGTTTATTTAAGATGATTTGAGTATATCTTTCATGAAAATAGGCTTTCAGTCTTTCTACTTCAAAATTTCAAGTTTAATCCAGTGTGTTGCTGTTTCTCTGTAATTATTTGTGAAATTTGCTAGCAACTTCTGAGTGCAAAATCTACACCATTGTATTCAGTGCAGGCAAAAAATACTTACATAAATACATTTCTGCTTCTTGTTTAATTTACCTAATTGAAATGAGTTAATGCAACACAAATCTTGAACAAATATTTTATTTCATTTGAATCTTATTGTTTGAGAACTTTGACTTGGCGTGATTAATTGCTAAAAGATTGTGATATTGATTCAAACACCCAAGCGATCTTATCCCTTATTCCTGTCTCTATCAAATTGTTGACAAAATCATACCGGAACATTTAGATCTGCGTTGACACTGCGGCTGAGCAAGAGAAAGCAGTCATCAAGTTTAGGTATGAAACAGCTTCACAAACAATCTTTTTAACCACACAGTATCATTATTTCTGTGTAACAAATATTCAAATAATCACAGAAGTACTGAGCTAAAAGTTTGTATTTTGGATATAAACACTGATGTCTACGGTATAGACCTTATGTAGTTCCGCCCCTTTTCAGCATTTGTATGTCTTCTGGTTTGTATTTCCACAGCATGAATGTAAGATCTTACAATTAATGAATGAACCACTCGTTTTAAAATCTTCCCGGTCTACTGACATTTTAGGTATGACATGTTATTACAATGCTCATGATAACTTGTGTTAACTTGTTACTCTACAATAAGTAAACCCACTTCACAAGCTAATTACTCTTTGACAGCAATGCCATAATATAAATATAAAGAGCTATATAAATATTCAAACAGATACTAAAGATGGCTGTGCGCTTGTTTCTCTGGTGCTAGTTTCGCGTAGCAAGACCTTCAGACTGTCGGCAGAAGGTCTGGACTCTTTCGCAGCTTTCATTGGTCGAGGACCGCCCAAGAGGATGTTTGACTGACATGTAATGCAACCAATCACAGTTCAATTTGTTCCACATCATGTTTAGGGCCATGAAAATGTAAAGCCAATGTCCCTATAATAACAAACCGGCATGCATCTATACATTTTTCATTCAAGAACATTGAGCAATTTTACTGCAACAATGGAGGCACGAACTTCACATACTTTTGAAAATGTAGCTTTTAGTTGATCCTGGTAAGCGCTCATTGTCACAGTTGTAAACACAACGGCATTCTTCTTCCACAAGGGAGTTTGGCATCACGACAAACACACACGTCTCGTGGACATCCTGTAGAATTCAACCAATCTGATGACTTCAAAACTCTTGAAGTGTTTCCAGAAAAGTATCCCATAAGCATCAGACGTTCAGCCAACGGTCCGTGGGTGTGACGTCTGAGACTGAGACTACTCTGGTGCATACTTAAAGAATAAAGCCCAAAGTATATTTCGGCCGTTCCTCCATGGTCCACATACTGTCTGTGTGACGTAATTTTCGTCTGTAGATGTTCGCACATTTTGTGACGTGTATGGTGCGCGTACAACAGCGCATGTGTGAGTGACTTGAGTGCTTGAAAACAAAGTCCACTAGATCATGCACATGCTCCGGACGCATCTTTTCGCACTTACAGCCAAAAGAGTACTTTGAAAGGCTTAAGGCCCGGTTATACTTCATTTTCCTTGCTCCGCTCCATCTAGCGCACAGTTTCGCATGCAAGCCTTTCAGAATACTCGTTTGGCCGTAAGCGCAGAACTTTGTTTCCAAGCGCTCGAGTCACTTGCAGATGCAGTGTTTTACACGCACCGTCCGCGCAGTCTCAAAAATCGTGTCCGTGTCCGCGTGACATCATTTTCATCATCATGAGGGTCTGTGGACATCTGCACACCCCATGCACGGACAGGGGCGGCCGAAGTATACTTTAGGCTTCACGCACTCAACTGTGCGCATGCAGAACGCAGAAAATGAAGTATACCTGGGCCTTAACTTGCCGCTTCAAATAACGATTGTATCTAGGTGGCGACAAGTGACTGTTAAAAATGTATTTTGCTCTTGCAGTCTTCCTACGAGTCCGTACTTTTGTGACATAACACTGCTTTGACTGTCGGGAAGAAGTCTGCTGAGGAGCTAGCTTCAGTGCGGGCTTGGCAAAAGTGTGCATTGAGGGTGCATATTGACCACAAAGGGGGTAATATCTGAAACCTAAAATGACAAATAGGACACCCTACAAGGACTTAACAGACATGTGCATGCAGCAGCCATTGCAGCCATAACTGTGTATGTGACAAATAAAACTCTCTTGAATCTCTTGAATCATTATGAGTCCACAAGACCGAAGGTGCATATGAAGTGTGCCATTTGGGACAGAGCCTTTGTCATTGAATCGGTTATTCAAGAGATTCATTCATAAACACTGATTCATCCGGTAATGAAACAAGTATTTATGAGTGAGTCATTGAATCATTCATTCAAACCGATTTATTTTTATTTTTATAATTCATTCATATTAATTAAACATTTTTAAATAGACTGCAGTAATTCATATTTTGTCAGAACCTCTAGTAGATTACATATTGTTTAGTTTTCTGTTCAGAATTGTGATTCTCAATTTATCCAGAATCATGTAGCTTTACTTTTGCTACATGAATCTTTTTCTCCTAATCATATATTTCAATTTTGTCACTTCCAACATGTGGGACCACTGTCCACAACTCAGTCAAGTTAAGCCAACTCCAACCCATGTCAAACCAAATTGACTTCAGCTCCAACTAAATTTTTACACTTTTCAGAAGAATTTTCGCCCATGCAACACTGAGTGTTGTGGGTGGTTGCCAGGGCGTTGCTATGCAATTGCTAAAATATGTTTATTGATTTTTGCTGCATTGCTATGCAATTTCTAGGATGTTGAGAGTGGTTCCTAGGGTGTCACAGGTAGCTTGCGAGATGCTCAGAGTAGCTTTTAGCACATTGCAGTTGCATGGAATAGGTTCTTGATTACTGTCCCAAATCAAAAGAGCCCACAACCAAGATATAGAGATTCATTCAATGTAAGTCTATTGGATTTTTCTTCATATTAATTTTATTACATGCGAATATTGTTCATCCGATTGTGTAAAACAAGCCACATGATTTGAGGTATCATAAATGTCATACACTTTAAAAAATGCTGGGTTGTTTCCACCCATGTTTGGACCAAATGCAAACCCAACCATTGTTTGTTTTTTTTTCTTTTATTAAATTGTTAAACCCAACAGTTGAGTTTGTCCATATTTAACATAAACATGGGTAGAAACAACCCAGCATTTTTGTAGTGTAGGTTTAGTTGTTTATTTCCCTAACCCTAAGTATGAGCAGTAGAAGTGATGCTCGCCTTAGCAAACACCGCTCACTATAAAAAATGATTTTCAATGGTTTCTGAGGGAAAATACAGGTGGCAACAAGATTTTCCAGTGACATTTCTGGTGAGTTTAACCAAAGCAAGAAAAGCCTTGGCTCTTTGCACCCGCGGCCTGTAGCAATGAATCCATCTCAAAGATTTTGTGCCGGGTTAACCGGTTGATGTGCAAATAATCTGCTTTTCCAGGAGCCGAAGTGGAAAAAGCACAAACAAACAGAAGGCTTCATAAATACAACTGAGTCATTTCCTAACATTTAGCTGGTCTGGCCTTCATATACAGACATAGGGCCTCTATTCTGTCTCGTTTTCCCAAAAAACTGACCCTCTCCCACACGTACACACACACACACAATAAAATCTAATAATGTAATAGAATAATGTGTTTTTTAAAGGGGCGTAAGAATTAGACCCATCATTTCTGGGTTTGTCGGTCACTCTGGAAAAGTCATTTCTGTGTGTTTCTTTCCTCTTTCAGCAACATGTGGATGCGTGGCTTTTTGATGTGTTTTGAGCTACTCCACAGACGCTCTGGTTTCCAAGTGTGCTGGACGTCATCGTACGGATGCTTCACAGAGAGGCGTAGTGAACCTTCTCTCAAATTAGCGTGCCGCTGTGGGATAACAAAGGCCTTCCGATCCACCACAGACCCTGTCCGAACTTCAGCGTCCCTCTGGCACGGGGCCAGAAGTCATATTCCAGCTCGGTCAGGTTCCCCTCATCAAAGGTACACGCTGCATAGTTTCCAAACGCCGACCGCCAGAAATCTGGAAATCGGATTCTGATGTTGCATGAATCTGGTCAGAGGAACTACAGATACTTTCGGTGTGGTTTGCACTAAGTGAGACGAATCAAATTACTGTTCCTTGCCAAACTGAATCCCTCCCAACCAGTGCCCAGACTGATGCTCGCAAAGCCATATGGTTGTATTTCCCAACCTTTTTTGATGCTTTAAAAAGAAAATTGGCTGAACGATGTGTTCTATTCACTAAGGTGCATCTTCATATATCATTGTAAAGTTTCAGTGAAACAGAGTTCATACTGCAATTTTTAAGGCAGATTTTAATTTTAGACATGAATGAGTTAAGGCCGTGTTTACACCTGGTATTAAGATCGGATCACAAGTTTTTTTTTTTTTTTTTAAAGTTGCAGGCCACCGCCAGCATTTTTTATCATTTTCACAAAAGTTTCATGGCCCCCAGAATATTGTTGTATGAATATCTGAACATCCATTTTATCAAAAGAAAGAACAGATCCTCTGCTTTAAAACAACGTTTTATTCTAGCGTCATGCATTCCTTTTTATCAACACTTGAATCTGGGTATGTTTCATTAAAAAAAGCAACATTTTGAGCAAAAATCTGAGAAAATCACATTTTTGTTTAAAGATTACATCTGGATCAGATTCAGAACGATGATCAAAACACAGATGGAGTAGACTGAGTCCATCAACACCCCTAAAGCTTCACAGTCCTATAGCTCGCCCTGGGTCGAAATTTCATTCAGTAACATAGATAGACAGTTTTGATTTATATGCTCTCTAATGTTGATGATCGCATCATTTTACATATGCATCTGCTTACATATGATATCGCTTGTTTCTGCTTTTTTTTCAGCTATGTTTTGATCAGGCGATTCTGTACTCTTTCAGAAGATGTGTTATAGTGCCCCCTAGCATATAACAGTGAAAACATGGAAAGCTGGAAAATTCCGTCAATGGCTGGGAAGTGTTGTCTCATAAATGACGGAAATTTCCATCAATGGAGAGTTAATCCATCTCTTCTGTCCACTGTCAACCACTTCTGTCCTGATTTCTTCGAGGGGAGGGTCAATGGGTGGGTAAATGTTAGGGGTGTCGAAATTAATTGTTTCTTCGATGCATCGCGATGCAGATGAGGATGATTCGGTATCGGTTCAGTAATAGACCATAACCGATTATAATGTACTGATTATTTTCTGACGTCATTTGTCACTTATGTGCTTTGTCGCAGTAGCATACAATGGCAGAGGGAGGCGAGACGCAGTGCGAGTAATTAAAATGCTCCAACTACTTTAAAAGCCGACATCTGGGCACATTTCGGCTTTTATGAACAACCTGGTAAGCACGACCTGGAGAACACGCGCTGTGTGTAAATCAAAGCCATCTGATTTATCAAAACTATTTAATTTACACTTGGGCACATAAATGTATCTCTGCAAAATGGATATAAATCCGATCTTCAATTCCCGCACTATATGTTTATTTAAATATGCAGATATAATGGAGTTCACGTCACTGAAAACAACAGATATGAGCTGCATTTTATTGATCATCAGCTAACTTCAAAATCAAAGACCGCAATATGAGCGAGTGTGGCAACAGCACTGGTAAGATCATTCAGTTTCTTTACTTTTAATGAAGTTGATTATATGTTGATCACCTATGACTTAACTTTAGGTAGTTTGTGCGTTGGCTTGATGAAGAGAAATGCAGCTTCTCGTCTGCGGCAATGCGTGCTGCAGTTGCGCTGTCATATCTGGCTATAACATGATATATAGCCTATAACACCCTCTCACACGTTTATTTTTTGTTGCAAGGAGTAAAGACTTTAGTCTTGGCTGTAATGCGGGCGGCCCAGACCGCCTCCTGAAGTGGCTTTTAGTAACGTGCAATAAACCAATCAGAGTCGAACCACTCGCGCCATGTTGGATTCGCTATTTACATGGCAGAATTTGCAAGTGTAAAAACTGAACGCTTCTCTAGCAAGGAAACGGATCTGCTCGTGCATGAGGTTAAAGTGCACAAGCAGACCATCTACGGGACAAGTTGGATTCCACCAAAGCTCCCTGAGCATATAAAATGTAGGCATTTTTATATTTATGTACACAATAATAATCTTTTACATTTCAATCCTTTCATCCTTTCCTTTTTCATATTTAAAAGTGTATGTGTGCTGCTGAGCATCCCTGTGTGTGTAATAAGCAGAGTGTACGTGCGTTGTGCACCCGACTATAGGCACATATTACTAACGCTCCCTTTAAATAACAAAAGAAATACTGCAATTTACTAAAACAATGTGCCTGAACACACCTCGTTTTCAGACCAGCACTCCCATGGGCACGCAAATGGGCACAAATGCATTTGCTATTTAAACAACGTGGCGCAGGATGTGAAAATGATAACTGCGTCGGGCTGAAACTAGCAGAAAACACTTGTGTCGCGCCTGACACTACATTGTGCCAGATGTATGACAGAGCCCTAGTTTCATCAAAACAACTTCAAATGGAAATGGTGACCATCATATATGTATTGCATGTTAGTCTCTTAATAATATTTTATTTCATTTGATCTATAAGGATAATTAAACCAGACATGAAAAAATACTGCATAGTAGGAATGCAGCTGAGGTCCATGTGAAACCATAGCATAGTATACCACTAATATAGTTGTTTGGCAAATCCAACGACTGAAATGTTTTATGGCTCACTGGAGTGACCCTGACCCTGCTTTAGTTTTCCCCTGATCTCTTGGGTAGTAAGGAGTCAAAGGGTCGGAGCTTGTAGGCTGACAGAACAGGAGGGACGTGGGGAAATGCATGTTAAATGTGAAACATGGCAGGGAAGTTGTATTGCCATACAACTCAATTAAAGCTTTATGGACTCTTTAAAGACAAACCATTAAATCTAACACTCTCTGAGAATGTTTCCCCACTATAAGAGCGCTCTGGATGGAGGAAGTCAGCTTTTACCGTTGCATGAAATGTAATTTTCATTAAAAGCATTCATTCTGGGTTTTGTAAAGGAAAACGGTTCCTTCTGGGGCTGAATGAATATCTGGTGAATAGAAACCACAAAGGCTGTTGAGTTTTTCCATACCAGTCCTGCGGTTTGGTCTATACAATGACAAACTTACGTAGCAAGAAATAGAACACTTTTGGATAAACTTCAGATTGGAAAAAAGAAAGTAGCCAAACACACATAATTATGCTAAAATCAAAGCTGCTCAGTGAGCTTTAGGGTCATTGTGATTTATTATTTAGAAAACATATTTCAATGTTTGCAATGTTTCTGCATGAATATTTGAGTTTAGATGAGATGTGAAGTGCCAGTGAGGTAGTTTCCTAGAACTGAATGACTCTTGATTGCATCTTATCTTCTGATGTGTTCCAGATTGATCCATCGTTGGACAAATCCAATGGATGTGTTTGGTAAATCTATTTAAAACTAAGGTGCTTCCTTTGTTGATAAGTGTCCCTACTTGACAGAGCCAAAAAAAATGCTACTAATACGACCATGTACACTTGAAAAACAACATGCATTTCCTTTTCTGTTTCTTTTGAAATTATACAGTGCCTTCCCATAGTTTAGAAACACCATATCCAAAGTTTTGGACAATATGCTTCTTTTGGCATAAATTAATTAAAGTAACTTGCAATTATAATTAAAGACTTACAATAAGGATGTTTTTCAATGACATCATAATGGTGAATTATACACATTACCACAGCAGTGATGCCTGATTGCTGGATTAAATTCAGCCCAGGTTTCTTTTTGAAGATTACACAGCATTTTAGCTAGCTGATTGATAGCCATTTTAAGTTTAGTGTACAAGAAACCAATTAAAACAATTTAGAAATGCTTTAGTAGATGCATGTTTTGATAAATTGTCCCTTATCAATGGAAATTCATCCTTAGATTATAAGTATTTATGCTGATTATGCTGTCCAAAACCTAACTTTGCCTGGGGTGATTTCAAGCTTTTGGAGGGCTCTCTACATGATATGCTGGTTCCTGGCCTGTATCTGATTCTTTCTCAAATCAGATTATCATGGTTTTGAATTGTTTGCATAATGAAAATGTCTGAATTCCAGTACTGCATAAAATAACCACAAACGTTTATATGCCATGTGGGTTATGCAACAGCATATTTGTTATATCATGACTTTTAAAGAGAACTTCATTATCATCATCCATGGTTTATTTTTTGGTTTCAAATAATGTATTCCCAGATGCACACTGAATGAAGATCATATATTTTTTTCATGATAAATACACATCATTTACAAATAAAGTGGTTATGCAATAAATACATCATAAAAATCTGAGCATTATACTTCATGTGCAATTGCACTCATTTTGAAATGTACATGGGACAGAAAAAAAACATCTTCAAAGCCACTGGAAAAAGCAAGCACTCTCATTAAAATATTTATTTTCCCATTTTTTTTCAGTCAACATAAATATATTCATATATATTTCTTTTCTTCCTCCAAAATAGCTCTTTGAATGTTCTTTTGTATAAATAAAAGTCTTCATTGGGGAGATGTAGTTCTCATCGGCACCCACAGCCCTCCACCACCATGTCCTGATAGTTTTTAAGAATGACTTTCTCGTACTCGTCCAGGTACAGCAGCGATATGGGGCTGAGCTCTGTCGGGACGCAGCAGGCTCGGGGAATGTTGGAATTGACCGAGTTCACCAGTGTCTGGACGATGGCGTGATTGGTGGAGTTCAGGTGGTCCGACAGCGGGAAGGGACACTCGCCGTGGCAGTAGAAAGCGTGGTAGCCGGGCGGTGCCACAATCCACTCATTCCAGCCCACGTCGCTGAAGTCCACGTAAAGAGCGTGCCGCCTGCAATTTGTGCGAGGGTGCTTCCTGCGCTGCTTCGGCCCTCGCCGTGCCTGCCGCTTCTCTCGGTTCGAATGCAGGACGGCCGAGCCTTGACCGTCATGGCTGTAGGTCACCAGAAGCGGTCGGGCCTGTGCCCACGAGTCCTCGTCCGCGTGAAGGGAGCGGCTAACCCTCACGTGCCTCCTCTGGTTTCTCTTGGCCTCCTCAGTTCCTTCTGGCTCCTCAGGATGGAGCACTTCCACAAGAAGCCCGTGGTTGTGCTGGGATTCACTGGCCCAGCGAGCCACGGCCGAGCCCACGTCGAAGCTCTCCCAGCGTGTGTGAGAGTCCTGCACCAATCGGGTGTCGAGAAGTCTAGTTAGAGGTTCTTTGGAGGGGGCCAGCGCTGGCCTGAACACCTCGTAAATGTTAATTCGGTGGAAGCCACCTGCACCGGGGTCACCGAGAACCTGGTCCCTGAAAACACGCAGCTCCGCGGCTGTGATGAGCTCCTCGACAGGAACGGAGGTAAGGTTGAAGAAAAACTGCTGTGTTGTTTTTCCTTTCAGGCTGGACAGTGCCTCAAAAGCCTCTGGAACGACAGAAGAAAGAGTCTGTTAGAATCGTGTCAACAAATCGGGCTACAACAAAAGAACACTGTTCGATTCTGTCAGGAGATGTGAACTATACACTTCTTCAGGCTGAAACCTGACATTTTTTTGGATTTTCCACTCAGCATTTTCTTGTCTGGCCTGAGCGAGAGATTATACGGTAGAACCAGGTGTTAAAATGAAAGGCTAGCTGCGAGTGTGAGGCTGTTTGTGTGGCTGTAGAGTGACAACACTCTCTTGTTTCCAACTCTTTATTGAATAAAGGTTGCAATCAGCAAAGGAACAGCTACTCCTACGACTCAATGCCCTAAAATAAAACGCTCTTAGACCAAAGAGCTCACTTAATCTCTTTTGAAAAGAGACGTTTTGGAAATTCCATTCCCAATAATCCAACCTATCTGCTTCATAATCACAAAGAGCCTACAGAAGATAAGCACGCTTTATTTGATGTGGGAAAGCCCAGCTCTTTCTTTCCCTCGTTCTGTCTGTCTTTCTTCACCTTTTCCTTTTTCTCCCAGTCAATCCGTCTTGAGGGGGAGTGACTGCTAACATGTTGGGGCTTGTCGAAAGCAGTTAGCCACAGTTATGAGTGTATTGACATTCCTAATTTCTGTTTGTATGTTATGCCAAAACAGCAAATCGTACAAGTCGTACATTTATGGCGGCTACCTTCAAAACTGACTAAGAGTCTCTCAGAAGGACTGACGCCAAATAAAAGGTATTTCAGCAGCTTCATATTGGATGGAGTTTTAAAACAATTACATAATATTGCGTTGAAAAAACTCTTTGAGGGATGTAATAAAATTCCTGTTAGGTCTTTAACCACAGAGTTTACCAAATTAAGACAATGAGAAAAGCCTGAGGCATAGGAGGTACCTAATTACTACAGAGAAACAAGAAAAACTCTCATTTGGAGTAAACAGGGAAGACACAATGCAAATGCTTAAATTGTTTGTTTCAATGTGAGCATACAAGAAGCATCCTTGTTTGCAGTGTGTCAGCTCAACCACTGGATGTCATCCATCCGAATCTGTGCCATTTTACAGGGCTGCCTAAAAAGCCTGTAATGACTCTCGTATGGATCCCTCCCCCCTCTCTTTACCACAGTACAGCGAGTTAGCGTGATTTTTCCTGTGTTGCCATGAAACTAAAGTGAAGTGGTGTGCTATAGTTTATGTTGACCTCTAAACAGACTCCAGAATGAAGCCTTGCTTCCATGAACAAGGCCAGTGACATTCACAGGCTCAAATCATCCAGAGCAAGAGAGGGCATGTTTCTCGATTGTTTAAATCAGATAACACACCTAAAAGAGACTTAATTGACATGCCACCTGATCACACTCGGGTGGATTTCATTATAAAAAAAAACAGATTCTGTTTCTAGTGAATTTAAATCTGACCATTCAACAAGGCCACCCACTGGCTCAAGCAGTTAGGTTAGAATTACTCAGTCATGTGATAAAGAGTTGAGCAAAGCTAAACACACACACACACACACACACACAAACACACACGTATACACACACATAATATCTGTATGAAAGGTGGTGCAAAAACAAGCCCCCCCCACCCCATTGATGGCTCGAAAACATCAGTGTCAGAACTTGATGGTGAACAGCAAAACTAGCAGCCTCTGCACAAATACCATCCTGTATTTCCTCATAAGGCTTGTTACTGTAATCTGTGGATTCTTGGAAAATAACTAGTGCATGAACTCCACACCTTGTCTGGAAAACTACTCTAAGTGCACTCAAACACTATCAATTATTTGCAGTAAAGTCACCATTAGGATACAATTTTTTGCTTCTTTAATAATAGTGAGAGCTGTTTATGGAATGTCAATAGTTTCCAAGTGGTTGCATCACATCATTCCTTAGAATTTTAGAATGTTCTGAAACAAACACTCTTTTAAACCTCAAACTGAAAATTAGAATTTTCAGAATTTCTATTTTTTATTTAAAATAACCTGGAAACCTAAAGTAGACTGCACATATCCACAATCAAAAATTAGGCTCACCTTCGTGATGAAAACTTCGTATTGTGTTTGCTCTGCTGGCTGCCCGTTCCACATGCTTTCCCATAGTGCTCCTTGGGCGCCGGATGTTTGGGTCATCATTTTCAGAGTGCATATAATACAAGTCCAGCATATACTGAGGGACCACCGCTGATTTGCTCGGCGTGGGCCTTCGCTTCAGTCCGAACATATTGAGCAGCCGTAGCTCGAACTCGTTCAGGAAGTTAATATCTGATCGCTCCGGTGTGTGTCTCCCCGAATCACTGTATTTCCGTCGGTCGATCTCGGGAATGAGTCCAGCGGCACCTCCCAGCAACACCTGACCGAGCAGCAGCACCGTGAGAGCACGGACCACGGCGACCATGATCAGTCAGTTCCTGTGAAGAGAGAATACGGATTAGTCCTTCTATCAAATTGACAAATTAGCTTATTTGACATAAGTGTTTTTTTTGTTTGTTTTTTTTGCATCTTAGGTTCAGCAGAGAACATAATTCTTACCATCAACCATGTTCATGGTTTAAAAAAGGGAACCTTTTTAAGTTCCACAAAGAACTTTTAGAAAGTCATCATGCACTGATCTCAAGAAACCTGTACAGTAGGAAATGATTATTTGCTGCACTTCAGGTACTTAATAAAAAACATTAAATAACTTTATTTTTAAGAGTATACAGTATGTTTCTGATATCTACAGCCCCCCCTGGAGCAATCTGGAGTTAAGTGCCTTGCTCAATGGCACAATGGTTCATAGATAACCCATAAAACCTTCAATCACTCACAGAAGTTTAAGGTTTGTTTGGTTATCATGGAATACCTGGTCCTTTAAGTCCTAAAAACACTTTTGACTACCAGCCCAGAGCTTCAACCACTTATATGCAGATCCCTAGCCACATTCAACCTGAGGCTGCCTCAAACCACAGACATATCTAGATCTTTTGGAGATGTCTGTGAGGAGATGAACACACACACACAAAAAGATTAAGAATAATATCCCTGCCGCAGGCTATAATAAGAGATTGATCTACAGTGAAAGCAGGATGTCAGACAAATGGGATGAAACAGGAAAGAGTGAATCAAAAGAAATCGAAAGAAGGGAGAGACATGAAGACAGCAGACATGGAGTCTGCAATTAAAGGGAGATAAGAGAGCAGTGTCTGGGTGGGGGTCTGCCTTTAGATCATGAAAGGAAAGTCTTCAAAAGGACTGAATGTCTAGCAAAAGACGAGGCGAAAGAGAGGCAGAGTTGTGAGGCTACAGGTGGTAGATCTTACGCAAAAACAACTCAAGCAACAAAGACGACAAAGAGATCTGATGATAAGGAACCAGAGAAGTGTTTTCTTTTCATTTACGCACAACTCCTGACCATGCAGACTACTTGTATGCACTTACATAAGGTGATATACGATGCATTATGTTATAGAAATGTCAGCACTGGAATTAAAACACTCGCACTGTTTGCAAAAACGAAATATCAAACAAAAAAAATTAAAAATAGTTACCGAAGGAGGAAGCGCTGTGGCCGGTCTGCGTTCCCGTCGTCTCTTAAGTTCCTCATGAATTCGTGTTTTAATCCACAAGCGATTTTTTTTTTTATCCCACGACAGAGAGTCGCCGCAACTCAGGTCGCCTCTTCTTGTTCATACTTGTGCAACACTTCAGACTGTACTGTACTCAACCCTAACGAAGAGCGCGAGCGCTTAGGTCAAAGAAAGCAGCAATTCCAAAAGTGACAGCGCGAGATCGCAGATTCCTGGATTTGTCATTGTTCTGTTAAAAACGAAAACTGATCAGCAGAAGTGTTTGGAGACCGCTTGGAGACTCATCCCTGCATGCACCACGCGCCGCGTCTGTGCCATTGATTGGAGCGCTTCGCTCCGCGAGCGCGAGGCTTTTTGTTGTCTGGTGATGTCACTATGACTGTCATCATTCAAGTCCATTGAAACGCGGCGCGTTCTCTCCATTCAAACGTTTAAACATGCCCATACTGTGCGCGATGATGGATAGAATTAGTCTTTGCTCATATTTTATGGGTTCTACACTGTAAACATGTTAGTAATTCTAATGGGAAAATAATGTTACCATAGTAATAATAATAATAATAGGTTTTACAATAGGGGTTTTTCAACTTTAAACGCTCCCAAATATGATTACTATAATATAAAGAAAGAAGTCATCTGTATTTTCATGTATTAAGAGCCTTTTACAATGTGCGCTATTTACAAATAATGATAATAATAATAATACAATTATTATTATTTATTTATTTATTTATTTTTGTCAATGCAATATAAAACCAAAATAAATTCTTAAAATATTGTGTGGAAAATATGTTTTTTTCGAACTGACCGTGTTTGTGAATATTCTTTTAGATGTAAAAACTTGAAGAGAAACATTTAATTAAATTTGATATCATATAATGTGTATTTTTATTTCACTTTTCACACTGTTTTCCACATCAGCTTTACAGAAACTATTGCCTGAGGGAGATCAGGCTTTGAGGGAGTTCAACTTTATATAACGTAATGTTCATTTTTATATCACTAGTCTATATATTACTATATTGCGTAAAGGCAACAGTGGCCACTTGCTAGAAAAAAATAAAAAAATAAAAACATTATTAACAAGATAGCACCCCTCTACGACCCCCTGGGAGTCCCGGCCCCCAGTGTTAAAACCGCCCCTGTTAATAGAAAATAAGTGTAATTGTACTGTAAAATTATACATTACTTTATATATTTACATCTATCTGCCTATATGTGTGTGTATGTGTATTTTCACACACACCTACACATAGACAAAACTTCTTACATCATGAACAGTTCACACCATCAATCCTGAGCAGACAAGGTTCTGGAGAAGTGTTTCTTCTCATTTAAATAACAATGATCTGTGTGTATCTTTTGGTGAGGGGTTAAAAGGTTTCTATAATGCAACAGTGTGTTTGTTTTGCATAAATGAGGTGTACTTTTTCTCTTTACTCCACAGGTAACATACTTTATTATAAAAAAATAAAATAAAATAAAAAAACATGAATGCCTTTTGAAGCATGACATAACCCTCATTCCTTTGGTCATTCATGAAAAAGGTAAATCCCTGGTTATCATTGATCAAGATGTGTTAATGGCTGGATTAAATCTTGTTTTACAACTGGATTATACTCATTAACAAGAATTTGCAAATGCAATGCCCTTTGCTCTTTCAGACATGGGGGTTTAAAAGTGACCTTGCCTGGCACTCCTCTCCTCAATCCTAATAGACATTTATTAAGAAAATGGAGAGAGCAGCAACACATTTTTACTTTTAGATTTTATTTATGCTATATTGATATACCTTAACTGGCTATAAAATATTCTGTTGTGCTCCATAGAGAAGCACAGGTGATCGAGAGGCGTAAACTTGCCATGGAGGTCAGATGTCATGGCTGAGGAAAGTCAGACTGAAACCATTACTATTAGACAAATCCTTGGACGTCTGCTCAGTCAACAGCACGTATGTCGAAGAAATCCGCATATGAAAACCCCTCATTGGTTACAGGTATTCATTTCAATTATGTGTTGATGGCAAGTTTGTTTTGACAAAAGCAACTGGGCCATTGAGATGGGAGAGACAGCAGTAGATTAAACCCCATTGAGATCAAAAGATATCTTTGTGTGTCTCCAAGACAATAACATCTTATGAGGGATAATCCCAGGATCATCCACTTAGCAATTAAAATACACTGATGCATTCCATTCCTTAGGTGATACTGGTCTCTACCAGTCCCGGCCAGTAAAAGTGAGTTTGGTACACAAATCAGATGATCACTTTAAAGATTACAGGTAGCTTTGGGAGCGCTCATTTAATAAGGAATATGTAGCCTGTTAAAGTTACAATAAAAATCCTTTACGTGCTTTTATTCCCATTTGCCGCTCCTCTAACATTCACCTTGTTGACAAAACACATGGTCTTGAACATAGTGCTCTAAGCTCTCCTTTGGCCAAAGGTGCTTTAGATGCAGGGATAACACTTTACAATGCATGTTAAGTAGGCTTAATTACTCAAAACAAGAGGACCGCGGCGAGTGAAAAGAATGTTTATCTTTGCCTTATTGTCTACCAGTGAGGGCGAGCAGATTGTGTCCACAAGGTCTGCTAGAGTTTGTGTACTTCAATTTTACCCCAATGCCCCATTAAAAAACCTAAAGTCATTATCTAATGAATTGATGGCTGATCTAATTATTCTCTGATTGGATGAAATGTTATCTTTTAAATTCCATCTCATTATTTGCTCAAAGTTATCTGTTTTGATCCCCAAATGGTGGATCGCCACAGCCTGTGGGTAAAAATTCCAGTCCGATGCTTGCTTTCCTGGGAATGATGTCATGGAGGCGCTCATTTAAATGGCAAACGAAGAATTGACCTGTATGAAATATTATGGGCTTTATGCCGCTTGCGGAATCTTTGATCCGTGTGGAAGGGCAACGACCCTGACTTTTCTTGCGTCAAACTCATTCCTATATTTAGAGCTTTGTGCTGAAAATTGTTGCGTTTGTCTGGTAAGTAAATTTATTGACATTTACATTCATGCATTTAGTAGCTAAAGGGACTTAAAAAAAGAAGAACAAAAGCAATTTATCATAGAGCCAGTCATTCATTGTTCAGACAATGAATTGTTCAATTCATCATATGGATGCTGAAGCCACCCTGAAAGCCACCATAAAGCTGTATTTGAGGAAAAGGCTATAATATTAGACTATTTGTGCACTAACTTGTTTATTTACTGAATTGACTGTTTTTAATTGATTGAATGATACATTTAAAGGGTTAGTTCACCCAAAAATTTTAATTATGTAATTACTCACCCTCATATTGTTCCAAACCCATCTTCAGAACACAAATGAAAATATTTTTGATGAAATCGAGAGCTCTCTGACCCCTCCATGGACAGCAATTTAATGAACACTTTCAATGTCCAGAAAGGTAGTAAAGACATCGTTAAAATCGTCCATGTGACTCCAGTGGTTCAACCTTAATTTAATGAAATGACGAGAATACTTTTTGTGCGCAAAACAAACAAAATAACTACTTTATTCAACAATGTCTGTGTCAGACTCTTATGCTGTTGACGTAGTGTAAACAGTGCAGCACTCTCAGAACTCTGACTTACCATTGGCCGACGCTGTTCACGTGAGCACCACATGCGCATGCTGCACTGTTTACACTACATCAACAGCGTAAGAGTCTGACACATAGTAGAAGAAACTGTTGAATAAAGTCATTATTTTGTTTGGTTTTTTTGCGCACAAAAAGTTCTTACGGGTTGGGAACGAAATAAGGGTGAGTAATTAATGACATTATTTTCATTTTTGGGTGAACTAAGCCTTTAAAGATGATGGGTGTAATTCTTAAACCACTTAGGGAATTAAAAAGTATGGTTTCCAAACAGGTTTCCCTTACATTCTTTGTCTTCTATTGTCTGAAAATGTATAGCCCCACCCCATGTTCACGCCATTGGTTGAGCCAATCAGCCTATAAATGTCTTTCTTTGACTACTTAAACTAGACTTATTTTAAATAACAAATTACACACATCAGTTTAAACTCTATGGCCTGGTTTCATAGACTGGGCTTAGATTAGGCCAGGATTAGGCCTTAGTTCAATTAGGACATTTAAGTAGCTTTTATAAACAAGCCTTAGAAAAAACATTACTGGTTCCAAAAAAGTTGGGACACTGTAGAAATTGTGAATAAAAAAGGAATGCAATAATTTACAAATCTCAAAAATTTATATTTTATTCACAATAGAATATAGATAACATCAAATAGATAACATCACATTTTGGATTTCATGAGAGCTACACATTCCAAAAAAGTTGGGACAGGTAGCAATAAGAGGCTGGAAAAGTTAAATGTACATATAAGGAACAGCTGGAGGACCAATTTGCAACTTATTAGGTCAATCGGCAACATGATTGGGTATAAAAAGAGCCTCTCAGAGTGGCAGTGTCTCTCAGAAGTCAAGATGGGCAGAGGATCAGCAATTCCCCCAATGCTGCGGCCAAAAATACTGGAGCAATATCAGAAAGGAGTTTCTCAGAGAAAAACTGCAAAGAGTTTGAAGTTATCATCATCTACAGTGCATAATATCATCCAAAGATTCAGAGAATCTGGAACAATCTCTGTGCGTAAGGGTCAAGGCCGGAAAACCATACTGGATGCCCGTGATCTTCGGGCCCTTAGATGGTATGTTACCGATCTCCCCTGCGGGCAGATCGGTAACATAGTTGAAATTTAAGTGTCCCCAACTGAGCAAGCCAAAAGCCAAAGGCAACGGTGGCAAAGAACAAAAAATCCTCCAGGGCCAGAATGGAGAAAAAAACCTTGGGAGAAACCAGGCTCAGTCAGGGTGCCAGTTCTCCTCTGGCCGACGAACAAACAGTGTATGATTATAATTCTGGCAACATTAAGGTAACATTAAGTCATATTAGGTAAATAGATATTCGTAAGGTTTTTCGAAAGATTGGAGTCGTCATGCCGGAGACGGGTTTAATGAGGATGTCATGTCGATGCAGCATTTACAGGGGGAGTTTAATTGACACGCTCTCTGCAGACATTTCAGGAATGCGTTCTGGATATGGCCCGGATCCGGCTGACTGCAGTAAACCTCGGGATAAACAGAGAGACTGACTAACATTAGCGTAGATGCCATTCTTCTTATGATGTAACATCAGGTGTTATGGGAAGTGTTCCTGGTTCCGGCTGACCTAGCTAATGCAGCCTAACAATCATTTAACTGATTTGAATAATAGAGATCGATAATGTTCTATGTGTATGCCATAGTAAAGAGATGCGTTTTTAGTCTAGATTTAAACTGACAGAATGTGTCTGCTTCCCGAACAATGCTAGGAAGACTGTTCCAGAGTTTAGGTGCTAAATAGGAAAAGGATCGACCGCCTGTGTTGATTTTGATATTCTAGGGATTATCAACTGGCCAGAGTTTTGAGACAGCAATAGACGTGATGGAGTATAATGTGTTAAGAGCTCGCTCAAGTACTGGGGAGCTAAACCATTTAGTGCTTTGTAAGTAATGAGCAAGATTTTAAAATTTATTCGATGTTTAATAGGGAGCCAGTGCAGTGTTGACAGAACCGGGCTAATATGGTCATACTTCCTGGTTCTAGTAAGCAAGCTGCTGCGAGCTGCTGCGTTTTGGACCAGCTGGTGTTTGTTTATTAAGCGAGCAGGGCAACCACCCAGTAGAGCATTACAATAATCTAGCCTTGAGGTCATGAACGCATGAATTAACTGTTCAGCATTTTGCATTGAAAGCATGCGTTGTAATTTAGATATATTTTTAAGATGGTAGAATGCAGTTTTACAGATAATAGAAATGTGGCTTTCAAATGAAAGATTGGTATCAAAGAGCACACCTAGGTTCCTAACTGACGACAAGGACTTGACAAAGCAGCCATCAAGTGTTAGACAGTATTCTAGGTTACTACTTGTGGAGCTTTTTTGTCCAATAATTAAAACATTTTTTTTTTTCTGAATTAAGTTGCAGGAAATTACTGGCCATCCAATTTTTTATATCAGCTATGCATTCCGTTAATCTTGTGAATTGGTAAGTTTCGTCAGAGCGTGAAGAAATATAGAGCTGAGTATCGTCAGCATAACAATGAAAATACAGGAATGCTACTGTAATGGAAATCACAACATGGGCTCAGGAATATTTCCAGAAAACATTGAACACAATCCACCGTGCCATTCGCCGTTGCCGGCTAAAACTCTATAGGTCAAAAAAGAAGCCATATCTAAACATGATCCAGAAGCGCAGGCGTTTTCTCTGGGCCAAGGCTCATTTAAAATGGACTGTGGCAAAGTGGAAAACTGTTCTGTGGTCAGACCAATCAAAATTTGAAGTTCTTTTTGGAAAACTGGGACGCCATGTCATCCGGACTAAAGAGGACAAGGAAAACCCAAGTTGTTCTCAGCGCTCAGTTCAGAAGCCTGCATCTCTGATGGGATGGGGTTGCATGAGTGCGTGTGGCATGGGCAGCTTACACATCTGGAAAGGCACCATCAATGCTGAAAGGTATATCCAAGTTCTAGAACAACATATGCTCCCATCCAGACGTCGTCTCTTTCAGGGAAGACCTTGCATTTTCCAACATGACAATGCCAGACCACATACTGCATCAATTACAACATCATGGCTGCATAGAAGGATCCGGGTACTGAAATGGCCAGTCTGCAGTCCAGATCTTTCACCCATAGAAAACATTTGGCGCATCATAAAGAGGAAGATGCCACAAAGAAGACCTAAGACAGTTGAGCAACTAGAAGCCTGTATTAGACAAGAATGGGACAACATTCCTATTCCTAAACTTGAGCAACTTGTCTCCTCAGTCCCCAGACGTTTGCAGACTGTTATAAAAAGAAGAGGGGATGCCACGCAGTGGGAAACATGGCCTTGTCCCAACTTTTTTGAGATGTGTTGATGCCATGAAATTTAAAATCAACTTATTTTTCCCTTAAAATGATACATTTTCTCAGTTTAAACACTTGATATGTCATCTTTGTTGTATTCTGAATAAAATATTGACACATATAATAAAATATTCCACATCATTGCATTCTGTTTTTATTCACTATTTGTACAGTGTCCCAACTTTTTTGGAATCGGCTTTGTATTTTATGATATGTCAGTGAAAGTTGCTTTCAGTTGTAACAGCTCAAACATGCATTTTAGTCTGGGACTAGACTTAAAGGGTTAGTTCACCCCAAAATTAAAATGATGTCATTAATTACTCACCCTCATGTCGTTCCAAACCTGTAGAACTCGAAAGCGCTGCACTATTTACAACGTAACTGCATAGGAGACTGACACAGGCTAGAACGAAATTGCTGAATAAAGTCATTATTGTTGTTTGTTTTGCACACAAAAAGTATTCTCGTCACTTCATAAAATTAAGGTTGAACCACTGGAGTCACATGGACTATTTTAACAATGTTTTTACTACCTTTCTGGCTCTTGAAAGTGTTTGTTAAATTGCTGTCTATGTGGGGTCAGAGAGCTCTCGGACTTCATCAAAAATATCTTTCATTTGTGTTTCAAAGATGAATGAAGATCTTACAGGTTTGGAACGACATAAGGGTAATTAATGACAGAATTTATTTTTGTGTGAACTAATCCTTTAAGCCTTGTCAGTGAAACCGGGGGTATGGGTTTATTTAGATTTACAAATATGCATTATGGAACATCATTTACTAGCTGTAGTTCTGACCCTAAAGAAAGCCCAGACAATTTAAGCTTGGTAACCCCAAACTCTAAACAACAGTCAAAGAATTTTGGTTTCCTAACCATCACAGCTATTTCAATATGCACAAAGCTGCATGCACGAAATATGAGAATTCCACCCACAAATCCTCTTGACTCCATCCCAAACCTCCATGAGTGTAGAACATGGGGTTTTGTCAGTCATCTGTCTGCATGGATGAATCAAGCAGCATGTTATTGAGCGCTCCGGCTAACCGATGAAGAGCAGCCGTCATTAAGGAGCATCAAAGTGCCAGAGCGTCTCTCCTGTGTCCTCCAACGGAGCTGAGTAGAGCTTCTGTCATCACCTGCATTCCATGGGTCTGTCTGGGAAAAGGCATGGAGATGACTCTGCAGATTGAGACCCTTACATTGTGCTAACAGTTGTTTGGCAGAATGCTACACTACACATTCCACTGGTCATCGGACGCGCTTGAGTTGGGTTCCCTTAAACCCTGTCCCGGACCACCCCCTTGAGTCTTTGCAATGATGGTTAGAACCCCACTAATCATTTCAAGCAAATGTGATAATGTGCCATTGCTGTTTTCACCTTGTATTGCTTCAGGCTCATAAAGTCACATTAAAATTTACTCTGTTTACTTTAATAATGCATGCTCTCAGTGTTTTATGAATGATTCACCAATGCATATTATTCTAAAGAAAATAAAGACTTGTCTTTGAACTGCCTATATGCATCACCAAGCGCACCAGACATATTCTGTAAATGTCACTTCTTTTACAATTTAAACATGTATTTGATTAAAAATACAGTAAAAAATGTAATATTGTGAAACATTATTACACAATTTTTATTTGAATATATTTTAAGATGTCATTTATTCCTGTGATGTCAAAGCTGAATTTTCAGCATCATCCAGTCTCCAGACTCCAGTCTTCAGTGTCACATGATCCTTCAGAAATCATTCTGATATGATGATTTGATGCTCATGAAACATTTCTGATTATTATTAATGTTGAAAACAGTTTTTTTTTTTTTCAAGATTCTTCAATAAATACAGTTCAAAAGAATATAATTCCATTTTCCAGGCCAAAAAAGTAAAAAAAAAAAAAAAAAATGAAAGTCATTGCTATTATATAATTTTCTCTGGATGAGCTCTGGATATAAAAAGTATGTTGAAATATGTCCTATGCTTTTCAGGTTGAAGTTCTCTGGCCTAAAGATACATTCTTTGTACTTTGCAGAGTTATATTGATGGGTTTATTGGACTATATAGCACTATATTTAGTAATGGAAATCCTTGTAGGACAAGACAGCAATAGAAATATTAAAATAGTGACTGTCTGTCTAAAGACAAAAGACAGGTTGTAGTAAAGCTCAAGCAAATTATTAAACCGGTATAGGTTAGACACAGGCTTTCATCACAGTTTTACTCACTTCCAAGAAAATGTATCATGTTTAAATATTTTATAGAGAAGGCAATTTCATAATGTTGGCGTAAAAGAGGTTTTGTAGGTCCCTTCACGCTTGAACAGTGTGAGGCGGTGCTCTTTGAAACCTGTAAAGTAATGAAATTCTATCATTATTTCATCTTCATGTAATTCTAAACCTGTATGTTATTTCTTAAAAGTAGAATTATTTCAAGAATCATGCTCTTTCCATGCGTCACTTCATAGTGACCACATCTGTCAAAGCCAAAAAAGCACTATAAAAGTATAATAAAAGTGGTCCATATGACTCACGTGATACATTAAATCTTTTGAAGTCATATGGTAGCTTTGTGTGAGGAGTAGACCAAAAGTTAAGCCGTTTTTTTAATTAAAAGCTTCCCCTCTGTCATCGCTTTCAAATACTGTGCCTAAATGATTCAGGTTGGACATCAATAAATTTGTTTCCATAACCAAAATGGCGTTTTCAGTGAATAGCTAACGACTTCACTTTCAGTCTGTTTAAAAATAATTCATTATTTTGTATGGAGAGTTTAGCCTATTGTGTGTGTGTCAGTGTGTGTGTGTGTCCTTTTTTATAACTTGATCAACATGGGAACAGCATGATGGCGAGTGGCCTAAATAATTATATATAATGAATAAATAATGTATACATTTTGGTGATCTAATCCAAAACAGCTAGCTTTGAAAGAGTTCTACCACTACAGAAAACTTCTGTAGATCTGAAGAGTTGAGATGAGAGATATAACGCGCTTGGGGTTCAGAGAGAGAGAGACTGGTAAATACAGGGATCTGCCCTTTGAATCAAACTGGTCTCGTAAAGACACCACATGTCACTGAATTATACGTTCGCATGATTAGAAGCTTGGGCTGCATAAACATCCCGTGTCAAGATTTACATTTCTCCGCTTAAGCACATGCAGCTGTTTATAGACTCCTCCGCAGACATAAGAAGCTCCGGCTATACATAGAAGCAGAAACTCCTATCCTGAGGGGTTCATTTGGATTAATGGATGCAGTGGCAATTAAATGTCAATTACGGAAAACGCGGCTACCGATCAGCAATTCTACAACGGAAAGAGCCGCCGTACATTTCGCTCGACATTCGTCAAAGTGGCAATTGAAAGGAAACACTACGGAGTCTGTGCAGTAGAGGACGTGGCTGGTGCGCAGCGCAGGTTTTTTAGGCCAAGAGTTCTGTTTTCCCCTCACAAATATAATTTTCTTCTTACGGTTAGACGTGACCTCGAAATGGGCAGCATACTTCGTACCTATTCCACATATATCATCTGACAAGTAGAAAAAACAAGACATTAATCTTTCCCCTCGACTTTGACAAAGTCTTCAACAGGCACTTGAGCTCGACTGACTGACACCACGTCTGCAAAGAGGGATATTTGGAGGCATCTGATGGTGGGTTGTGTCTCCTGGCCTGCAGGTTTACACTTGAGAGGCAACCTTAAGTGCACATACCAAAGATAGACAAACCTAAACACTGCATTTGGGTACACGTCAAACAAAATGGGGAGAGTTCATGTGAGAGGCTTGTGTTATTTCGTGGAAAGATACACAATTTACATAGAACCTTTACAAGTATGTCCCATACCTCAGATGGACTTGTTAAAGGGACGATTGTCAAGTATTTCTGACTTTAGAACTCTAAGTTTCGTCCAAATCTATTTCTGCCCTTCCGGTCACCCTTGATGGTACAAAAACATTGTGTGGCATTCTCTTCTGAGATCTTAAATGGATAGTTCCTTAACAAAATTAACCTGTTCGGTCAGTATTTACTCATCCCATTTGTGATTTTCTTTCTTCAGGATGTCCAAGTTGCTCTTTTCAATGAATGGTGACTACAGCTGTCAGGCTCTTTTCAAGGCAAGTTTTACAGTAAACAACACACAAATTCTATCTAAGTCAGTTTTATTTATGTGGCACTTCTCACATTGTACATTGTACAAGCATTTCCATTAACAGCGTTACACGGGAAGGTTTGCCTCAATATATTTGTCATGTTGTCAAATTAACTGCTTTTATGATGCATTTTGTTTGTTAAGGATCTTGACAGACCCTAGTACTAATCCACATTTTGTGGGAGAAAACAGTTCAAACATTCTTCTAAAATTCTTGTTTGGGGTCAATCAAGTTTTTAATATTCAAGCTATCCTTTTAAAACGAGTGTCTCTATACAGATAGAGCATGCCAAGTATTTGTAGAAAGGTTAAATAAAGAGAGGACCCAGTAAGGTGCAGACGGCAGACTTTTTTCTTTTGTAAAATCAGCAACAACTTCTTTATTTATCTTTCTAAAACACAGCCGGAGACATGTGCGATATAATGGCCGAACGTTCACCGAATCTCCCATGAATCTGTCACTTTGAGCTCTATTCAGTATGGAGAGAAGTTGGAAGTGCTCAGAAGGGAGGTAAAGAGCAGACACATCTTGGCATCCACACAGCAACATTAAAAGTGTGTGGTTTCACAATAATAATAATCTTGAGAGCAGCTGTGTAAACATTTAACTGAGCACGCCTCTTGTGGAACGGTACGGGATCCTCATGCTCAACTGTGTGTTTTGAAAGATGCGATTGTGCACTTATCAACACTTATCTAAATGCCTGCGCTTGTCTTTTCTGCATCTTAGCTGATATTGACATAACCCTGGCCCGTGATGTTTTCATTGCGACCAGCTGTAGGAATTTAACACTTTCATTTAATCTGCCTTATGAAAGTGTGTATACTAATACAAATACTAATGTTATGTAGTTGACCAACATCAATGGCCTACCATTATAGTTTAACTAAAAGGAGTCTTCTGAAGCCATACAGATGTTTTTAAAGAAATTATTATTTTTCAGCAATGATGCAAAAGTGACACTAAAGAGATTTATAATATTACAAAATATTTTATTTTAATAAATGCTGTTTTTAACTTTCTATTCATCAAAGTATTCTGAAAGAAAAACATCAAGCAGCACAACTGTTTTCAACATTGGTAATCAGAAATGTTTCTTAAGCAGCAAATCATCAAATCAAATCAAAATCATCATTAAAATGATTTCTGAAGGATCATGTGACACTGAAGACTGAAGAGTAATTATGCTGAAAATTCAGCTTTGATCACAGGAATAAATGAAATATTATAAAGTAATTTTTTATTGTAATTTTATTTATATTATGTCCAGCACATTATTCTGAATTTTCACAGAATGAAAACAGTAAATGAAGACAGAATTGAATGCAAGTAAGCAAGAATCAGTGTGCAGCTAGTTTCCAACCCTCTTGGGTCATGTGACTTAATTGCCTGTTTGCTCTATTTATCTCTGTGAAAAACTGCTCTGGGTTCACAAAGTGTAGAGAATAATCAGCTGGATCAAACACTGCCTTAAATTACAGCAGAGAATCAAATAGCGGCTGATGTCTATTCATCCGCATGGGTAAACACTGTGCCTGTAATTCGACTTTTCTCTTTCCCAAACTCTCTCTCTCTCTCTCTCTCTCTCTCTCTCTCTCTCTCTCTCTCTCTCTCTCTCTCTCTCTCTCTCTCTCTCTCTCTCTCTCTCTCTCTCTCTCTCTCTCTCTCTCTCTCTCTCTCTCTCTCTCTCTCTCTCTCGACACACACTCCATTACCGTGATGTGCCACTAACATTGTCGTAAACAAACCCCAGATGCTCAAGAGTACACCTCTTTGATCCAGGTTCGAAGACCTCCCTGAATCTGCTGGTACCCCTTCCACCTGATGTTCAGAGACCACCTTACAGAGGAAACAGGAAGAGGTCATGCTCAGAACAAACTTCAGTAAGTAACCTGTGTAAGTAAGTAAGTACTGGGTCGTTTCAACGCAAATTTGGGTCAAATATGGACAAACCCAACCATTGGGGTAAAAATCTTATTTAAAAATGTAACCCACCAGTTGGGTTTGTCCATATTTGACTCAAATTTGGGTTGAAACTATTTGGGTTTTTCTACCTTTTGGCTGTACAATCAAACAATAAGTTCAAACATAGATGTGAATACTCAATCATATATACACTGATCAGGCATAACATCATGACCACTGATAGGTGAAGTGAATAACACTGATTATCTCTTCATCACGGCTCCTGTTAGTGGGTGGGATATATTAGACAGCAAATTAACATTTTGTCCTCAAAGCTGATGTGCTAGAAGCAGGAAAATGGGCAAGCATAAGGATTTGAGAGAGTTTGACAAGGGCCAAATTGTGATGGCTAGACGACTGGGTCAGAGCATCTCCAAAACTGCAGCTCTTGTGGGGTGTTCCCAGTCTGCAGTGGTCAGGATCTATCAAAAGTGCTCCAAGGAAGAACAGTGGTGAACCGGCGACAGGGTCATGGGCGGCAAAGGCTCATTGATGCACGTGGGGGGCGAAGGCTGGCCCATGTGGTTCGATCAAACAGACTTAAATTGCACAAGAAGTTAATGCTGGTTCTGATAGAAAGGTGTCAGAATACACAGTGCATCGCAGTTTGTTGTGTATGGGGCTGCATAGCCACAGACCAGTCAGGGTGCCCATGCTGACCCCTGTCCACTGCCGAAAAAGAACTGGACCACGGAGCAATGGAAGAAGGTGGCCTGGTCTGATGAATCAGGTTTTTTTTTTTTTTTTTTTTTACATCACGTGGATGGCCGGGTGCGTGTGCGTCACTTACCTGGGGAACACATGGCACCAGGATACTGGTTATTTTCAGAATAAATAGTAGTATATGGCTTATTGCATACTATACAATATGTATTATATACTGCTATTGTTATTGGTGTTTAGAGATTTAGATGATATTGATGCTTACCTAAGCATAAAAATGTGACCTGTAACATTGATGAGAATTTGTATTGGATATGCATTGGATATCCTGCATACTATAAGTAGTATGCTATTCCAAACTACATCACATCCCTTTTATGTTCCTTTCTGATATCATTGACCGGATACCAAGTGCAAGTACCCAGGTTTATTGTTTTTAGCTGATCATGACATGGGTTGAAAGATATCTTTGCACAGACAAGGTTGGGAACTGATTCTGTTACACTGGTCTCAAGCAAACGCATGTTATGGTTATACTTTAAAAACACTGTGATAGTCGCATACTTGAAATGTTTATTCACAGTGCTGCCCTCTTGCCTGCTGTTTTACTGTTTTTGTCTGTGGTAATCGTCAGCATGTCTCAAATTCTGCCCATAGACATTAGGTTGTAAATAGCCCACAATATTCCTTAAAAGCTAAAACCAGAGAAACATTTTATTTGCTTAGAGATACATACCTTTCAAAAGTTTGGGGTCTGTAAGGTTCTAATGTGTTAGAAAGAAGTCTTTTCTGCTCACCAGTGCTGACTTTATTTGATCAAAATACAGTAAAAACAGTAATATTATGAAATATCATTATAGTTTAAAATAACTATTTTCTATTTTAATATATTTTAAAAGTAATTTATTCCTGTGATCAAAGCTGAATTTTCAGCATCATTCCTCCAGTCTTCAGTGTCACATGATCCTTCAGAAATCATTCTGATATGATGCTCAAGAAACATTTATTACTATTATCAGTGTTGAAAACAGTTGTGCTGCTTAATATATTTTTATTTTATTTTTATTTTTTTGTGGAAACCATGATACTTTTTTCCAGAATTCTTTGATGAATAGAATGTTTATAAAAGTCTTTACTGACACTTTTTATCAATTTAATGCATCCTCTTTGAATATTTTAATTGAAGTTCTGAGTTAAGTTGCAATATTCATAGTATATCACAGATAATTTGGTACTGGATGAATTTGCTGAGAAATATTTGAGTTTATCTTGAGTATGAAACATTGAGTCATCTTCTGAAACTCTAGAAGAGACTTTTTAAGCAAAAGTCTTGTCTGGGATAAACAACTGAGATTGAGCTCAGTGCATGCATAATTTTAAAAGATGGAGTGCATAATCTGCGCCTCATTTCTCTGCATTGTGACAACACTATTAATCAAACTGAAATCCCATGAAGCATTACAGACCAAACTCTACCAAACTCTAAATCTGGCTCAAAGTCAGTGTTCCAACCTTTTTTAAATATTCTGTATTGTAGGACTTCCTGTAGATCTGCTAACGTGGATGTGAGCCGTGCAGTATTTTTGAAGACAGAAGAGAAACTCAATGAGAGGAGACAGAGGTCCTCTTTAAAAGTAAATAAGACATGTAATTAATTCTCAGATCACAGTTATCTCACATAGAGACCGTAATTCATCTTTGATTCATTTGGCTTTTTCCGTTCCCATGGCTGAGAATGAGAAAAAGGCCCTCTCGCTTGGTTTGTGTATGGATCATTGAGAAAGACTGGGCCCCCCTTGTCATTATGTCAAATTCAACCTAAGACCGAAACATTCTATTTTCCTAACCTGGTTAAGTAATCATATTACCTCAGGCTCCATAAAGTGGAACAAACAGTAGCATAGAAGTTCAGCTCCTTTTTTACGTGCCTTGAGTGACAGATTGGCTTTCATCAAAGGGGCCAGAATCGAACTTATAGAGTCATTTCGCTTTGCTAAGAATACTAAATTGATCCTCACATGCGGAACATCTGGTGAAAAGCAATTTCCACCCAAGTGTTTTAGTATTTCCTCATAATTAATTTCACATGTACATGACAAGAGCTACTGGCCTCCCAGAACAGGCGCACAAAAGCTAGCTTTGTTTCCCCCCGTCAAAAAGTATGCTGTGGTTCCTCGTTAAAACGTGCACGTTCTTTTGACGCTCAAATTGATGATGAAAGGTCTGCTCAGGAGACACAAGTCATATCTTCTGCTCCAGAAAGCTTGCTGTGTTGCCCACCGACTCAAAGTTTAGGAACTAAAGATAGGTGAGTGAACTTCGCTTTGAAGTACGTTTGAAATATTTCTACAATTGAAATATCAAACTGAAATGCCTATTTACATTAAGTTGTAAATAACCCACAATATTCCTTAAAGGCTCAAAACCAGAGACATTTTATTGCTTTTTATTGCTTTATTTTATTGACATTTTATTGCTTCAAAAGTTTGGAGTCGATCAGAATTTTTGAAAGAAGCTCACCAAGACTGCATATATTTGATCAAATATACAGTAAAAACAGTTATATTATACACCGATCAGGCATTACATTATGTGAAGTGAATAGTTCGGCTCCTGTTAGTGGGTGGATATATTAGGCAGCAAGTGAACATTTTGTCCTCAAAGTTGATGTGTTAGAAGCAGGAAAAATGGGCAAGCGTAAGGATTTGAGAGAGTTTGACAAGGGCCAAATTGTGATGGCTAGACGACTGGGTCAGAGCATCTCCAAAACTGCAGCTCTTGTGGGGTGTTCCCGGTCTGCAGTGGTCAGTATCTATCAAAAGTGCTCCAAGGAAGGAACAGTGGTGAACTGGCGACAGGGTCATGGGCGGCCAAGGCTCATTGATGCACGTGAGGAGCGAAGGCTGGCCCGTGTGGTCCGATCAAACAGACGAGCTACTGGAGCTCAAATTGCTCAAGAAGTTAATGCTGGTTCTGATAGAAAGGTGTCAGAATACAAATGGGGCTGCATAGCCACAGACCAGTCAGGGTGTCCATGCTGACCCCTGTCCACCGCCGAAAGCACCAACAGTGGGCACGTGAGCATCAGAACTGGACCACGGAGCAATGGAAGAAGGTGGCCTGGTCTGATGAATCACGTTTTCTTTTACATCACGTGGATGGCCGGGTGCTTATGCTTCGCTTACCTGGGGAACACATGGCACCAGGATGCACTATGGGAAGAAGGCAAGCCAGCGGAGGCAGTGTGTTGCTTTGGGCAATGTTCTGCTGGAAAACCTTGGCATCCTGCCATCCATGTGGATGTTACTTTGACATGTACCACCTATCTAAGCATTGTTGCAGACCATGTACACTCTTTCATGGAAACGGTATTCTCTGGTGGCTGTGGCTCTTTCAGCAGGATAATGAACCCTGCCACAAAGCAAAAATGGTTCAGGAATGGTTTGAGGAGCACAACAACGAGTTTGAGATGTTGACATGGCCTCCAAATTCCCCAGATCTCAATCCAATCGAGCATCTGTGGGATGTGCACAGTATTAGGAAGGTTAAATAGTAAAATATATATTTTTTTACAATTTAAAATAACTTTTCTATTTGAATAAAGTTTAAAATATTATTTATTCCTGTGATACAAAGCTGAATTTTCAAGCACTCCACTCTTCAGTGTCACATGATCCTTCAGAAATCATTCTAATGATTTGCTGCTTAAGAAACATTTTGATTATTAGCAGTGCTGAAAACGCTCAAGTGCATGTAGGTAAATTGTGCTATTGCATTGTTTACTAATTCATTTTTATTTTTCAGGGCATCTTCATTGACCCTCACGATTTTCCACAATGCTCTTGAGCTGAGAATAGAGGCCTACAACATGAGACATAACAGCACCTGCTCTTACTTGTCTCCAAACAGTGAGGTGTCTCCAGATAAAAGTCAGTCACCATCAGATTAATCACTAAAGCCACCAGGGAAGATGCTGTCCGATCAAACACGTCTGTTTGTGTAGCATGTCTGGGACCACCTGCATGCGCGTATGTACTGTAATGCTTTCTTGGCAAAACCATTTGTAAGCATATTGTTTTTTTTCCCCCAAGCGGACTTCCCCCTCTTTTGAGGTCGTTGTTTCATGCGCAGTCGTTCTTTCAGATGTCTCATGTTGCCAAAGTGAGACGTGAATGGGTTGAAGTTGCCATACACAAGTGAACAAGAATGGAAAATATGTTCCTGTTCCGATACCGAGCCCAGATAAAAGCAGGTGTTTGAGGTGTTTTGGATAACTGCTGTATTTAAAGCAGTGGAACATCCTGTTTGCCAAGCACACTCTGAAAGGCCAAGTGTTCTTCTGGTGTTCCTCTCAAAAATCAAAGTGTCTCATTCCTCTTTATCTTCATCTTTTATGTCAGACAGCTGTTTTTCTACCTTTTCAACTCCATTCTTAAGGATTAGTTCATCCAAAAATTTGCATTTTGTGTTCATGCACTTTCGCCTGTGGATATTCAGTTTTGAATAATATGCTGGTCACTTTTCCATGCAATTATAGTCACTGGGAACTGCTGTTTTTGAAAAGCACCATAAAAGAGTCGTTAAAGTAATCCGTAAGAGACTTGAGCGCTGTATTCCAAGTCTCCTTCAGCCATAGAATGCCTTTGTGTGCATGACGAACAGACCAAAATGTAGTCATTACTCGCTCATAATCTTGCCCTCCATTGGGTCATTAACCACTGTGTGCGTTTTTCTGTAAACAATTCATTAAGAAGATCTGACTCAAAAGAATGATTTATTCATGAATCGGATTTGATTTTCCAGCTCACTGATTCAATTCAGTCACAATCAAGACTAAATCATGAACGCTATAAAGATAATTTTGTTGTTATTATAATTTTTTTTCTTCTCTTTTAAGTGCATTGATGCTTTGGCAAAATTGTATGTAAACAATCACTTTTTTAAAGTACTTTTTTAATATTTAAATAGATTTTGAAAGAGTTGTGACTTAATTTTTGATAGTTTTTACAATAGTTTGTCTGTTTTTCACAAACTATACAGCGCACAAGTCATAAATAGTGCACAAGGTGCATTTTTTCCATCATTTTTGCGCACTGGTCCTCATTCACTTCTATTATATTGAAAAAAGTGGCAAAAACGTACCTTGCATATTCCACAGAAAATCATACATGTTTGGAACAAATCATGCCAAAATTTTAATTTTTAGGTCAACTATCAACTATTAAGCAGAAAGCATTACATATTCCTTTTTCAAAATGTGCCTGTTCTGAAAAACCATAACAAGAACTTGAGATGTTGCTTCACCATCATAATCCTCTTTATTTCCTTTCTTATGCAGCCAACTTTTCCCTTTGTTGCCAGGCTAATCTAGTGCTAATAGTCTAGTTAGTCTGTTTCACTTCCACATTTTTAATCCCCGAACGGCAAGTCTGCTTCCATTGTTGAGGGCAGCAGAAATTGCATTGATCCTTTAACCCCGCTAACCCTGCCGATGACCCCCGGAAGGGATAGCATGACTCTTAGGTGATGAGTGGAGCGGTAGGAAGAAAAGGAGCCTTACAGTCATGGGGGAATCTCGTCCCCGAGAGGTCAAAGTCATGAGGGACCACTATTATCCAGATGAACTCTGTTGTTTGTGACTTCAAAAGCATTTAAATACAACAGTAGACTCTCTCAGAGAACCTTTTGTGACCCGGGCCCTTTGTGCCGAGGTCTGGAGGGTGACTGGTTTCACTCAGAGCCGTGACAGGTCTGGTGCTCAGAGACGTTTAAGCGTCTAATGTTACCCGAGCAGCTCCGGTATTAGGGCCTGATGACGAGCGAGAAAAACAGCGAGGCCGCTTCATTTACCTCTAACAAAAACACAAATAAGAATGAGCATAGGGACACAACGGTTAAACAGTCTTCAATCTTGACTCCTCTTATTGGAAAATAATAGCTTTGTGAAAAGGAAGTAATCTAGAGGGCCTTTAATCAATTTCTGCTAGATGAGCGATCGGGATGAAAGCTCTGGGATGGGGTCGCCAGCTCCAGACATTGTGGGCTGGTTGGTGTATAGGAAGGATGGGCTTTAATTTGTCTTTTCAGGGTGTCCAGGCATCTTTAAAGGCTTAATTGTTACCATAGACAGCCTTGATGCCATGTGTTTGCGGAAATGGTTTCAAGGCCTGCTGTGGTAAAATCACTGACCACTGACTAAACGGCGAGCGCTGTATAGGTTAAAAACCCATTCCAGTGCCATTAAGCAAATATTTCGCCAGGTTCCAGTTTCTGTGTAACATTACCCATGCAGACTGAATGCGGCAGAAGAATAAAGCATCAGTAAAATTGTGGATCGATGTGTTTAATTGCTAACTTAAACTTTAAACATTAACTTTGCCACTTGGTGGTGCAGTGACAAGGTTTATAATCCATTTTGCTTTCTTCATTTGGTAGTGCAACAATAAATGGCACTACAAAAACTCATCTGATGCCTTATACCCCGAGGATGATCATCTAATCACTAAATCCTCTCTTGTTGCATCCACAACTAATGAAAGTCTAAGAAGTCACTTTGTGCATGATCCCGCAAGGTCCAGGGTCAGATAAACACGCATTGTCCCGCATTGTTTGGTGAGACATCATTTCTTTCTTGTGGTTATGATCTAAACTCCCATTGTGGGATTTGAACTGAGAGGGGAAACTCGGCCTGGGTTTTGTTCAGAACACAGAAGAGCGGTAATCCCTGCACCTGAGGCCTTTTTCAGGGAGGTTCCTGTAAGCCGAGAGCAATCCCAGAACATCTCAGATGAGCTGCTACAATACAGACCTGCCATCCTGAGATCCATTACCAGAGCCGGCTCTGACAGGAATGTCAAGAATTCCGATGCTCTTTCACTTGAAGAAAAAAGGAAAAGCTGATAAGTCTTTTGTTGCTTAAGTTTTATTTGCAATTCCAGCGGCGGGAACTGCGTATGTCTGCAGGCGTTTCTGATGACCTCCATAAAGTGACGTGATATTTCAGGTCAAAGCCGTGCATTGTAGTGAATATTTCAACACAGTTCAAAATAAAAATCTGATAATTCTATTATAATTGTTACACTGTTCATTTTTTTAAGTTGGTTTAACTTAAGGTAAGTAAGTTACTTAAGTAAGATTAAGGTTGCCTTAATTTAAATTTTTTTTTTTTTTTTTTTAAATTAGTTAATACAATGAAGGAGGTTTAATCAACAGAAACTATATTAAAATGTTATGTTATTTGAATCACATTTATTATCCAAGTTGATGTGACAATCAGAAAAAAAGTTGTGATAAATTATGAAAATAATTTTTGCAGTATATACAAACCCGATTCCAAAAAAGTTGGGACACTGTACAAATTGTGAATAAAAAAGGAACGCAATAATTTACAAATCTCATAAACTTATATTTTATTCACAATAGAACATAGATAACATATCAAATGTTGAAAGTGAGACATTTTGAAATGTCATGTCAAATATTGGCTCATTTTGGATTTCATGAGAGCTACATATTCCAAAAAAGTTGGGACAGGTAGCAATAAGAGGCCAGAAAAGTGAAATGTATGTATAAGGAACAGCTGGAGGACCAATTTGCAACTTATTAGGTCAATCGGCAACATGATTGGGTATAAAAAAGAGCCTCTCAGAGTGACAGTGTCTCTCAGAAGTCAAGATGGGCAGAGGATCACCAATTCCCCCAATGCTGCGGCCAAACATACTGGAGCAATATCAGAAAGGAGTTTCTCAGAGAAAAATTGCAAAGAGTTGGAAGTTATCATCATCTACAGTGCATAATATCATCCAAAGATTCAGAGAATCTGGAACAATCTCTGTGCGTAGGGGTCAAGGCCGGAAAACCATACTGGATGCCCGTGATCTTCGGCCCTTAGACGGCACTGCATCACATACAGGAATGCTACTGTAATGGAAATCACAACATGGGCTCAGGAATACTTCCAGAAAACATTGTCAGTGAACACAATCCACCGTGCCATTCACCGTTCCCGGCTAAAACTCTATAGGTCAAAAAAGAAGCCATATCTAAACATGATCCAGAAGCGCAGGCATTTTCTCTGGGCCAAGGCTCATTTAAAATGGACTGTGGCAAAGTGGAAAACTGTTCTGTGGTCAGACCAATCAAAATTTGAAGTTCTTTTTGGAAAACTGGGACGCCATGTCATCCGGACTAAAGAGGACAAGGAAAACCCAAGTTGTTCTCAGCGCTCAGTTCAGAAGCCTGCATCTGAATCAAGTACCTGGGAGTAAACATCTCCGAGGACCTGACCTGGACTGCTCACATTCAGACACAGGTGAAAAAAGCCAGGCAAAGACTGTACCACCTGCGCCAGCTGAGGAAATTCAGGGTTTCACCAGCTATCCTGAAAACTTTCTATTTAGGGGCGATAGAAAGTGTTTTAACTCAGTGCATCACAGCGTGGTATGGGAACAGCACCAGTCATGACCGCAAAGCCCTGCAAAGAGTCGATGCGCTTATCCGGGAAGGCGTATCTCAGGGTCAGCCTCTCCGCCTCTGCAGGACGCCTCTACACCAAACGCTGCAAAGGTAGAGCTACCAAGATCATCAAGGACTCTAATCACCCTGCAAACCCTCATTTCACGCTGCTACCATCTGGTAAAGCGCTTCCGAAGCCTGATGGCCAAAACTGAGAGACTCAGGAGGAGCTTCTTCCCCAGGCCATCAGACTCCTGAACTCAGTCAATAACATCACGTGACTTCACGCCAGGATAAACATCGATACACTGACATTGCACTGCACTTTCTGTTCTCGTTGTTACTGTGTAACAACCTGTCATAAACCTGTTTGCCACATTATACAGTTTATACATTTGTTAACCACATATTTATAAGTCTACAGTTTACTCACTGCAAAGTCTACTTCAATTATTTTATTCCACTTTATCCTTATTTGTTACCTTTTTTTTCTCTTGACTTGATTATTTATAATTCTACAGATATAGACATATATATATATATATATATATATATAGATAGTACTTTTTTTATATCCTATTTCTATTATAATTTCTTCCTTGTGTTTTTAACTGTGAATTTGCACTGTCCATGGAGCGGACCTGTTTACATTTCACTGCCGGTTGTATATTCTGTATATAACTGTGTATGTGACAAATAAAACTCTTGAATCTTGAATCTTGAATCTCTGATGGGATGGGGTTGCATGAGTGCGTGTGGCATGGGCAGCTTACACATCTGGAAAGGCACCATCAATGCTGAAAGGGATATCCGAGTTCTAGAACAACATATGCTCCCATCCAGACGTCGTCTCTTTTTAGGGAAGACCTTGCATTTTCCAACATGACAATGCCAGACCACATACTGCATCAATTACAACATAATGGCTGCGTAGAAGGATCCGGGTACTGAAATGGCCAGCCTGCAGTCCAGATCTTTCACCCATAGAAAACATTTGGCGCATCATAAAGAGGAAAATGCCACAAAGAAGACCTAAGACAGTTGAGCAACTAGAAGCCTGTATTAGACAAGAATGGGACAACATTCCTATTCCTAAACTTGAGCAACTTGTCTCCTCAGTCCCCAGACGTTTGCAGACTGTTATAAAAAGAAGAGGGGATGCCACACAGTGGGAAACATGGCCTTGTCCCAACTTTTTTGAGATGTGTTGATGCCATGAAATTTAAAATCAACTTATTTTTCCCTTAAAATTATAAATTTTCGCAGTTTAAACATTTGATATGTCATCTATGTTGTATGCTGAATAAAATATTGAAAAAACTTCCACATCATTGCATTCAGTTTTTATTCACAATTTGTACAGTGTCCCAACTTTTTTGGAATTGGGTTTGTATATTGTATTCCAGAGCTGTAACTGAGATTTGAGCAGAACCTGAGCAGAACCTGATCATTTATTTCTATGTTTCCCACTGTCAGGACCTATAAACATCTACTAACATTTCTGACAAATTCCATGATGCAATGTGGTAAATCACCATAATGGAGAAGTAATCATTAGCAAATGCCCAAATTTGAAGTTTAAAGCTAATAACTCTATTATGTACTTTGTTTTATATTCCATTGGCAACAGTTTACATACGTTTCTGACAAACTGTATAATCCAATGCCAGAATTTAGGATTATTGAGATGCTTTTCAATAAGTAATTCAACATACACTCACCGAAAGGATTATTAGGAACACCATACTAATACTGTGTTTGACCCCCTTTCGCCTTCAGAACTGCCTTAATTCTACGTGGCATTGATTCAACAAGGTGCTGAAAGCATTCTTTAGAAATGTTGGCCCATATTGATAGGATAGCATCTTGCAGATGATGGAGATTTGTGGGATGCACATCCAGGGCACGAAGCTCCGTTCCACCACATCCCAAAGATGCTCTATTGGGTTGAGATCTGGTGACTGTGGGGGCCATTTTAGTATGGTGAACTCATTGTCATGTTCAAGAAACCAATTTGAAATGATTCAAGCTTTGTGACATGGTGCATTATCCTGCTGGAAGTAGCCATCAGAGAATGGGTACATGGTGGTCATAAAGGGATGGACATGGTCAGAAACAATGCTCAGGTAGGCCGTGGCATTTAAACGATGCCCAATTGGCACTAAGGGGCCTAAAGTGTGCCAAGAAAATATCCCCCACACCATTACACCACCACCACCAGCCTGCACAGTGGTAACAAGACATGATGGATCCATGTTCTCATTCTGTTTACGCCAAATTCTGACTCTACCATCTGAATGTCTCAACAGAATCTAGACTCATCAGACCAGGCAACATTTTTCCAGTCTTCAACTGTCCAATTTTGGTGAGCTCGTGCAAATTGTAGCCTCTTTTTCCTATTTGTAGTGGAGATGAGTGGTACCCGGTGGGGTCTTCTGCTGTTGTAGCCCATCCGCCTCAAGGTTGTGCTTGTTGTGGCTTCACAAATGCTTTGCTGCATACCTTGGTTGTAACGAGTGGTTATTTCAGTCAAAGTTGCTCTTCTATCAGCTTGAATCAGTCGGCCCATTTTCCTCTGACCTCTAGCATCAACAATGCATTTTCGCCCACAGGACTGCCGCATACTGGATGTTTTTCCCAATCCACACAATTCTTTGTAAACCCTAGAAATGGTTGTGTGTGAAAATCCCAGTAACTGAGCAGACTGTGAAATACTCAGACCGGCCCGTCTGGCACCAACAACCATGCCACGCTCAAAATTGCTTAAATCACCTTTCTTTCCCATTCTGACATTCAGTTTGGAGTTCAGGAGATTGTCTTGACCAGGACCACACCTCTAAATGCATTGAAGCAACTGCCATGTGATTGGTTGATTAGATAATTGCATTAATGGGAAATTGAACAGGTGTTCCTAATAATCCTTTAGGTCAGTGTATATTTACCTGGAAAAGCTGATAATTCATAATTTCTGCACTTCCAGTTGTGGAAACTGCAAATATATGCAAACTCAAACTCCAGGCAACTCAAATGCGATGTGATAATTCAATGCAATTGAGAAGAAATAATTACCATTTGATTTGTAGTGAATATTGTAGTAAAGGTGAATATTGTAGTAAAAACCTGATGATGTCATAATTTTTTATGTTTTGTTTTTTTGTTTCCACTGTCAGGAACTCCAAACATGTACAAGTGGTAATGACGAAGACCGTGATGCAACACAGTAAGTCACCATATCTGAGAAGCAATCATAAACAAATGGTTTTACTTTATTTCAATGAAAAAGCTGATGATTCTATTATTATGCACGTTTCTTATATTTCAGTTGCAGTAAGTGCAGCTTTTACATAGTACAATGAAATGCATAGTGCAAAAGACATAACTTAGGGTTATTGAGAAGAAATTGTTAGCAATTTGCTTTTCAATGAGTAATTCAACATATATTTGAATGAAGAAGCCGATAATTCCAAATTGAAAAAATCTGCAACTCCAAAATGCAACATAACTCAGTGTATTTGATAGGAAATCATTAGTAAATTATTTGTACTGATTATTTTAACATATTTGTAGTGAAAAGCTGATAAATCCTGCATTACTAACATTTTTATTCCAGTGGCAGTAACTGCAAGTCTCTATAAACGTTTCTGACAAACTGCATTCAAACGTAATTGAGAAGCAATCATTAGCAAATGCTTTGTAGTGAATATTTCAGCATATAACGAAGGGGGAAGATAAAATCATTTCCTCTCCGCCTGCCAAAGATAACATCACATCAACGGAATATACCGTATCCATATTTCTTCTTAAAAGGATAGTGGAAGGGTACGTGAATAATGAAGTGAAATTGCGCCAAGAGGTGCTAAATCGTTTGCGATAGGTTCAACTAGAGGACACCTGTGAGTTTTGTTCCTCGCGAGCGCACTTCAAAGTTCTCCAGGCGGGCTTTAGGCAGGCTAAATGTGTCTACCTGATGGACGTGCATTCAAGGAACAGATGAAAACAGTAGCTTCTCTGTGTATTTGAGCAGCATGTCATGATGATCCCTAATGCGACAGTAATTGCTCCTTGATGCCTGGATTGCCAGCACAGAGCAGGACCTTTCTCCCATGAGTCAGAGAGAAAAGACTCAGAAATTGGAATGTCAACGGGATAATCCTCATGTTGCTGCTGATGGATCCTCTTGACCTTTGACTGCCAAATATAAGGTAGAGTGAATATTTTACAAACAGCTTATGTTAACGATGCTTGCCTTAAATGAGAAATGAAACCTTTTAACATGTTTCAGGCAGCGCGTAAACACAAAGGAGGTGTTGCCGGAGGCGTTCGGCTCTTTTGAAGATGACCGCAGATGAGTTCAGCATGCCATCCAACAGAAAAATGTGGGGAGCCTTGCTATAGAGCAGCCTGAAGCATGTGGAGAACACTATCTCTCTCTCTCTCTCTCTCTCTCTCTCTCTCTATATATATATATATATATATATATATATATATATATATATATATATATATATATATATATATATATATATATATATATATATATGTTTTGAGATTAAATACTTTGTTATATATATATATATATATATATATATATATATATACATATATATATATATGGATCTAATTCAATGGATCTTTCAATGGAATTCCTTCTCCATGTGTGAGAAATCTGCCCTCCGCAACCTGCCGTTCAAAACTAACAAATGTCTGTGGATTAGTAGGCTGTAGCCATGGCTATAGGAACAGGAAGGAACTAACTCCAAAAGCACTAGGAACGTCTAAACTTACACGGGCACTGCAGACATTCAACCGACACTCGATAAAGTGTGCGAAACATTCAAATATTTACTTTTATTCCTAGCTCGGAAACAAATTTACCATAGAAGCGTAAATTACAATCCATAAATCTTATTTCCTGTCACTTCTTGCCTCAAGCATTGCATCAAACTTAAACAGTTTACTGTTGTTTTCGAAATGTCAAAACCCTAGCACCAAGAAAAAATGGACAGTAAGCTATTCACCTTCCAAACTGCAACTGAAATTTCTACCTCCAAATAAAAAGACCATAAACATAATTAGTGGCATTTTCTAAGGCAAGCAAGTGACTGCAGGTTGTGCATGTGCAAGTAAAGCCAATAACATTTTCTTCAAAATGTGTAGTTTTTAAAGTAACTTATCTAATAAGCAATGTGAACAAATATGACGTGGAGCAGGATATCTATATATTGCTCAAATATATTGCTCATTGTTAGTTTATGTTAGCTAATGCATTAACTAATGCTAACGTTACAATAAGGTCTCAGATGTTAGCATTAGTTAATGCATTAGCTAACATAAACTAACACTGAGCAATATATTTTTAAAGCATTTATTTACCTTTGATAATGTTAGATAATAAAATGTTCATGTTATGTCACAGTGTATTAACTAATGCTAACCAATAAAACTTTTGATTTTAGTAAATGTTGAAATTAACATGAAATAAGAATAAATGCTCATTGTTAGTTCATGCTAACTAGTGTAGTTAACTAATGTTAACAAATAAAACCTTATATTCAAAAAAAAGAGAGAGAGAAAAAAACTATTTACCACATTTCTTGAGTATCTCTGTGCTGAGGGGAGCCCTCCAAAGTGATCTATATTTCAGCATGCATGGAGGGCTCTGGAAAGGCATGCCAAAGAATGTCAGGAGCTTGTCAGCAATTCTTCTGATTTGTCATCAGCCTTATCAGATTTTGCAGTGCATCTCCTTCCTGAGTGTGAATGGAAAAATGGAATTCATTCATTCAGCATTGGAAACTGTATGGCCGCTTCGCTTCTGTGTGTCTTTGACTCTGGATAAACAAAAATGGATTTTGAAAAATGCCAGATCTTTTCCAGATGGTTTCACACAACACCTCGCTTTGCCATTTCAGCCCTGTGTCTAAGTTCGCGACTCAATGTGGCACTCTGTGCGTGGTGTCCCTTGAGACGTGTACAATAACAAATCATTTTTCACAGCGATCTTTTGTTTAGCACTTACTTGCTACTGAGATATATGTGAGCTACAACAAACCATCTGAACATTAACTAATTTGTCATGGTGTTTAAACAATCTGGTGGCTTATTTGCTGCGCTACTATGAGTAGTTAACCAGAAAATTAGCATTATGTCATTTTTGGTTTGTTTGTGTCCTTTCTTTCTTCCATGGAATGTACTGTTTGCTTTTTTCTATGAAATTAGTCTGAAAACTTCAAAAAGAATACAAAAGTGCCCCAAAAAAAAAAAAAATCCTAAAAGTAGTTTAAGACTTTGTGCTTTCATTAACAAATCCATGTTTTGAATCAGATCTTCAGTGAATCAGTTGATGATTAAATGATTCATTTACAAATGAATCTGGTTCTCCAGTTCAGTTCACTGATTTATTGATCCATTCGCAATGATTCTCAAGTTAACAAACCACTGGAGTGAAAGATGATCAAATTCAGTCTGTTCCTCTTCCATATTAATTAAAGGGATAGTTCACCCAAAAATGAAAATTATGATTTACTCACCCTCAAGCCATCCTAGGTGTATAGGACTATCTTCTTTATATTTATATAAAAAGTATAAACTATAAAACTATTTTTATACTTATATAAAAAAAAATATAATTGTTCTTCCAAGCTTTATAATGGCAGTGAATGGGGGACAAGATTTTGAAGGCCAAAGAAGTGCATCCATCCACCATAAAAGTACTCCACACAGCTCTGGGGAGTTAATAAAGGCCTTCTGAGGCAAAGCGTTGGGTTTTTGTAAGAAAAATATCCATATTTAAAACTTTATAGACTAAAATAACTAGCTTTCGGCAAATGGCCTACACAATTCGACTTAACCCCTGATGCGTTGTGACGTAGGAGTAGCGTAAGCTTTGACGCCTCTTGAGGTTCAACAAATAGGGCTGGGCAATAAACTCAAGCTCCTCTTCTCTTATATTGAAATCCTCAGACATTTCTCTTCAAAAATTCTCATTTTAGACTTCTAATTCATGACTGGTGTTTTGTTTTGCTCTATCCTCTACACTTCCACGTTCATCAATATGTCGTGCGTCAGGTCAGAGGTTACTCTTTCACCGTAAATCGATGCATATGGCCGTCTGTCGGAAGCTAGTTATTTTAGTTTATAAAGTTTTAAGTATGGGTATTTTTCTCACACAAACGCATCGCATCACTTCAGAAGGCCTTTATTAACCCCCCAGAGCTGTGTGGAGTACTTTTATGATGGATGGATGTACTTCTTTGGCCTTCAAAATCTCGTCCCCCATTCACTGCCATTATAAAGCTTGGAAGAGCCAGGACATTGTTTAATATATCTCTGATTATATTCGTCTGAAAGAAGAAAGTCAAATACACCTAGGATGGCTTGAGGGTGAGTAAATCATGGGGTAATTTTCATTTTTGGGTGAACTGTCCCTTTAAGAATATTTGCTGTATTTACATTTATGCATTTGGCAGATGTTTTTATCCAAAATATACATTTTATCAGTTCATGTATTCCCTGTGAATCAAACCCATGGCCTTTGCATTGCTATCTCCATGCTCTACTATTTGAGATTCAGGAATGCTTGGATGTGGAATGTGACCACTTTTGTGGTGCTTTAAAGTCCTTTAGTTCTCATTCATTCTTCAAAACATCTCCTTTTGTGTTCCACAGACTAACATCATATGGGTTTGGAACGACATGAGGGTGAGTAAACGATGACAGGATTCTCTTTAAAAAGTCTAAACCTTCACCTTTTTGTATTACACTTTTTGTATTTGGTGCTCATAAATAATCTTCGCAAGTGGCTGTTGTACTTTTTGCCTCTGTATAAAGTCTGAAACGTTTGCTGCAGTCACCACAGAGCTCTCCTAAAGCTGTGGTTTGAGCCAGACTGCTCTGGGACAGGAAATGTCTGAGCATCACTGGATGAGGGTTTGAACCTGCTGGTCTAAGCAGTCCAGAATTATGAACTGTCTTCACTGCCTTTCCTCACTTTAGGAACAAGTTAAAAAGGCTCTGGATTTATGATTTAGCACCATAAGAATGTGCACATGTGTAAAAACAGGAATATTTATGTTCGTGTATAGCCGTGAAGTGATGTGTGACTGCAATATAAAGCCTTTGTTCATGCACAACTGTAGCCATGTCAAGATAACATCACTAGTCTGGTCTTTTTTTTTCAACACAGTTTCACTGCTGCACCAAGAGTTTAGTGTAAAACATGCAATTAGCAACAGAAAAAGAAAAAAAAAAACACTTAAGATTTGATTTATGGGGAAGCAGCAGCACTTTTAAATCATTGGAAGTGGTAAAGTCTTATTTGCATGTATCCGACATGCAGTGCAACATGGGATATGGGAAACGTGTGCCACCAGAGCTGCGCTCACATGCACAGACGGCATTACACGAATTCCTTCCTAATTGTACATTTGACATCTTTCAAAGCCGAAGAAGTGGCAGTCCAGCAACAAGGAATCTGGGGATAAGGCGATATACGGACCACATCCGTCCCGCTTCTCCCGTGGGCTATTTAAAAGTACAGTAGGCTGTATTTTCCGCTGCAAAGCCAAGCACCCACCCTTCCGTCCTTGCACCATATTGGAAACAGATGCCGTTGGATGCAAGGCCCGGCTAATTTAAGTGGACAGGCCAGATGGAGGAGAATGATTGCACACTACCCCCTGTTGGCTTTCATTTCGTAAGGTTTCAGAAACATGGCAGAGGTCTAAAGAGAGGCAGTGAAGAATTGTTTTACTATTGAACGTTTTATCCCCGTATAGCACTGCATCCAGCGTGGGTAGACCATTTCCTAAATTAGACTGTCACACGTACAGGCTTTTATTGCCTCAAGCATTTAGAGACTAGCATGCAGATATGGAGAGAAAAGTTCCTGTTTTTCTATTGGAAATAGATCTAAGTATAACCCACTGGCTAGTGTGTATGCTATCACAGTTGTCGCTGCCAAACTTTTAGTTTGTAGGAATGTTTAAAAAAAGCATTAGTAACTAAACTTTCAACAACAATTAGGATGTGTAGCATGACAAAATGCTACAAAGTTGTGTACTTATGGCCTGGTTTCACAGACTTGGTTTACACTAAGCCAGGATTAGGCCTTTCAGTTAGGGCATTTAAGTAGCTTTTATAAACATGCCTTAGAAAAAAACATTACTGGTGTGCATCTTGAGACAACAATGGGGAAAAAGACATAAGATATGTCAGTGCAAGTTGCTTTGAGTTAAAACAGCTCAAATATGCATTTTAGTCTGGGACTAACTTGACCTTGTCTGTGAAACCAGTGGTAAATATTCTTATGTGACTTTGTTTCGCATATGAAACCATATTGCAATAATCTGTCATCTAACAGTCCTTTCTCTTGCAGATGTGGTGTTGGCAATTCTATATAGCGAAATTATTCATTTCAAAGAATTGGTAAGAAAACATTCACTGATGCAACATTTGATGTCTTTTTTAGCAGAATATTTTATTAAATGTTGCTGTTTATAGTGTTTTTTTATTATTATTTTACATAAATTAGCATGTTTTTTTTGTTTGTTTGTTTCATTAGTTGTATTTATATACATTAATCAGTTCTAGCTTCACCAGCAACTGTCTAAAACACCAAAAGTGACACTAAGAGATTGTCTTGAGACTTTAATTTTCCATTATTTGTGAGACAACGGCTGCATCCAAAATCGCGTACTCTCTTGAGTTGGTACTTATTTTGAATAAGTAATTAATTACTTCACGCTCACTAAAAAAGTATGTTTTATATAGTATGAATGTGTGAAGTATGAATGAAATCCGGATGTTCTACATTGGCCATGCTGTCATTATCATGTGACCCTACCAGTGTCAGTTGCATCTCTTCACTGCCATTCACAAATTCTCTCCCATGGCTGAGTTTACTGAGTTTTTCGGCTTTCTGTGTTTTCACTATTGCTCAACTTCTGAAAGAGTACAGAATTTCCGGATCAAAACACAGAAAAATAGCAGAAACAAGTGATAAAAGCATTGCTCATGCTCGTTGTAGTCTTTAAAAGAAAATGTGATTTTTCCCAGCTTTTTGTTCAAAATGTTGCTTTTAATGAAACACCCACATTCAAGTGTTGATAAAAAAATTAAAAAAGAATGCATTAAGTTTTTTTAAAGCAGAGGCTCTGTTATTTCTTTTGATATATTGTATGTTCAGATATTCATTCAACACAATTGGGGACCATGACATCTTTGGTAAAAATTATCAAAAATGTTGGAAACTTTTTTTTTTTTTTTTAAACACTAACGTGAAAAGAGTTAAAAGAATAGTTTCTGTGTGGGAATAATTTCATCTCACCCTCATGTTATTCCAAACCCGTATGACTTTCATACATACATGGGGAAAAAGTTTTTTTTTTTTTACTTGTTGTTTTATCTTTATTTTGTATCTTTTATCATGTCAATAAAATAAGCTGTGTGTATATATAATATACTACCATTCAAAAGTTTGGGATCAGTAAGATTTCTTTTTTAAAGAAATTGATATTTTTATTCAGCAAGGATGCATTAAATTGATCAAAAGTGTCAGTAAAGATTATAAATATTAGTAGCACAACTGTTTTCAACATTGATAATAATCAGAAATATTTCTTGAGCTGCAAATCAGCATATTAGAATGATTTCTGAAGGATCATGCAACACTTGAGATGTTATGATATATATATATATATATATATATATATATATATATATATATATATATATATATATATATATATATATATATATATATATATATATATATTTATTTATTTATTTATTTATTTATAAATGTAAATTGTAATAATATTTCAGAATATTACATAAATGCTACCTTGGTGAGCAGAAGAGAATCCAAACTTAGAAAGATATCTAGACAGAATGTATAGAAACATAGTGGTATTGACTACTTTTATAGTGCTTTTTTCCCCTTTTTTGAGCTTGACAGCCTCAATCCCCTTTCGCTTTTATGATATAAAAAAGAAAACCTTCTGCAAAATATCTTTGTTTATATTCCACAAACGAAAAAAAGTTTTTCTTTTGGGTTGAACGATTGCTTTATGGGTTTTGTAATCTAAATATTAAACTCATCTAGCTGAAATTCAGTCCAGTGAGCATGTATCATCATACGCGTGGTTGTACTATATAATTTGTGCTTGTGTGTGCGAGATAGAGACAGTTAGCTCACTCGGTGAGGTCTGTGGAATAATTGTACGGTGTGCGCACATGCCAACGTCACTACAGCAAACATTTGCTCGTTTAATTCTATCGTAACCTGAGCCGGGCTTTATTTTCACTACAGGCCAGTAATATTTACTTAGCCAAGCCTGATCCATGCACACAAGTGATCTCAACTGTTTCCTAAGCCATGTTGACATGTTTGACTGGAATTAAATCTGTGGCTGTAAATAAGAAATCTAGAGGGGTTCATCGCTAATCGAGAGCAGAGGTACATTGTAAAACTGAAGTTAGACACAAATAATGAGTGTGGGAACGTCAGAACGGCATAAATCAGTTTTAACTAGAAAGGACTGCACTGCTTAGAGTCTGTAACCCGTAATTCTCAGCGTCAGCCCTCCGTGCACTACATTTGCACAATGCCTTCTTTACACACTAAATATGTTTTAGCTTAAAGTCATTAATTAGGCTCATCTAAACTGCTAAATAAGAATTCTGGGTCACAAAACCAACAGGTTCAGTGCACTTTTTGTCCTGTCAATTTACTCTCTCTGTGGCTCACTAGTGTTATGAACTTTTGCTTAAAAAAACAATGAAAAAGTCTCTAAAAAGATCACCCCAGATAAAAAAACTGGAACAACCATATAACAAACATTACTGAGTAGCTGAGTAGTACTGAGTAAATACACAAGTAGCACTTCCTAAAACTTAATAGAACGGTTTAGAACTTTCTGGAACGTTTTAGCACTGTTGAGAACTTTTTGGAACTTTCTAGAACTGTTTAGAACATTCTGGAACTTTCTAGGACTGTTGAGAACTTTCTTGAACTTTCTAGAACTGTTTTTCCAGAACAATCTTGGTATCATATATATATATATATATATATATATATATATAGGAGAGAAGGAGCTTTATGAGCAAACAACTCAACTTCATACTTTTGATATTGGTTTCAGTAGCCATATATAATGTCGCACAAGGAGTGAATAGTGGAAATAAGAAGTAATTAGTGTGCAGAATGTGCAATCAGTGTGATGGAGGAAAAGAAATTCCAACTTCGATTTATTGCAATAAGCAGTGATGTACAGTACACTGTATTAGAATTTTTTTATCATAATGCATGCAATATGCATATTAAATATAAAGTTCCAATTGGCAAAACAATTTTTTTCTTATTTTGGGTAACCTTTTTTTAAAAAGATATTGAAATGACATGACATGTTGACATGTTACCACATGTACTTGCTATAGTAATAGCAGTAAATAATGCATAATTACAAATAACTAACCTAAATCAAACCCTAACCGCAACTCTTATTATAGTACTTAATTGAGTAAGTACAAGGTAACTACGTCACCTTAAAATAAAGTGTAACCGAAAGTTCATTTCTTAGTTAATTGAATTAAAGTACAGGAATATGAAGCTGTAAAAAAAAATTATAACCGTAATGCTCATGCTTCATCCTGCTGTGGAAACTTATTTAGGCATCAAAACTCAGGTTCATACGGAATGACCTCGCTGAGAGGCCCTCCTGGGTGTTCGTAATTATTAAAATAACATTTTCAAAGAGTCATCCGCCGGGTTCGCAGGAAGAGCGTCTTTAAAGGCGAGAAGAGAAAATGAAAAGGCTGATGCGCAGATGGAGTGGCATCCATCACCCCTATGAACTCTCAGGTTAAGAAGTTGTTTTGTTATCTCCCGCTCGCCCTTTGGGTGTGATTAAGCCTTGTTTTCCCTGTCCGCCTCGTGTACTTGCGCTTAAATGTCAAAACTATGGCAGGAATGCTGGAGCAAAGAGGTCAAATGAGGTCATACGGAGGATGTAAACAACAATGTTTTCTTTTCTTTTTTCTTAATGGACTGATCCACTTAGGGAAAGAGCTCACCGCGAGCGTAGCTTGATCCCACCGGCCTCCGTGTGTGGATTCCGAGCAGGGATTTAGGCTTTAGATCGCAATCGGACCCGACCTGAGTTTTAACACTGGCTAGGGAAGGATCTAATCGTCTGCACAATAGATTCTCTATTTGACACGCAGATGCCGCTGAGTGCCTGATCGAACTATAATAAACAGGGTAATTGGTTGAGTTCAGAGAAAGGGTCGTCTGTGTGATATACTGCCCTTTTCTTTATGATGAAATAGTGTTCCTGTAGGAATTTGAACACAAGTGTTAACGTTGTGCTTTTCAAATAGAAAACAAAAGATCATAAGCTTTGGACATGGTTTGAATTAGCATAAATGTAAGAGGACACTTCTCCCACGGGAGTCTGCTTTAACGGCGCATATTTAGGGTCTTTAGGCTGAGCCTTGACATTTGATATTTTGGTCAAGTCCACATTCCCTGTAAGGTTTACCAAACCATAAAATAATGTCCATAGGGAGACAGAAACTATGTGAGTCTTTAGTTGAAATTGTGGCTAAACTCTGGCAGAACACCAGCTATACAGCAACACCTAGTGTTGTGCTGGAAAAACGCAGCTTGGAAACATTTTAGAGCATTTCTGTACTGATTAAAGGGACCGTTCAACCAAAAATGAAAATTAGCCCATGATTTACTCACCCTCAAGCCATCCTAGGTGTGTATGACATTCTTCTTTCAGATGAATTCAATCGGAGTTATGTTAAAAAATGTCCTGGCTCTTCCAAGCTCGAGATTTTGAAGGCCAAAAAAGTGCATCCATCCATCACAAAAGTACTCCACACGGCTCCAGGGGATTAATAAACGCCTTCTGAAGTGAATTAATATGTTTGTGTAAGAAATGTATCGATATTTAAAACTATAAACTTAAATAACTAGCTTCCGTATGCATGACATAAGATGTAGGAGTAGCGTAAGCTTTGACGCCTCTTGAGGTTCAACAAATAGGGCTGGGCAATAAACTCAAGCTCCTCTTCTCTTATATTGAAATCCTCAGACATTTCTCTTTAAAAATTCTCATTTTAGACTTCTAATTCATGACCGGTGTTTTGTTTCGCTCTATCCTCTACACTTCCACGTTCATCAATATGTCGTGCGTCAGGTCAGAGATTACTCTTTCACCGTAAATCGATGCGCCTGGCCATCTGTTAGAAGTTAATTATTTTAGTTTATAAAGTTTTAAGTATGGGTATTTTTCTCACACAAACGCATCGCATCACTTCAGAAGGCCTTTATTAACTCCCCGGAGCCGTGTGGAGTACTTTTATGATGGATGGATGTACTTTTTTGTGCTTCAAATTCACCATTCACTGCCATTATAAAGCTTGGAAGAGCCAGGACATTGTTTAATATATCTCTGATTATATTCGCCTGAAAGAAGAAAGTCAAATATACCTAGGATGGCTTGAGGGTGAGTAAATCATAATTTTCATTTTTGGGTGAACTATCCCTTTAAAATGTTGCATGGTTAAGTTTGTTTAGTTTTGTTCAGTTTTATATGTGAATCTTGTTAACAATCTGTCTGTTTCTCCCACTTCATGACCATAAAATGTGTCAGTGTATGTCTCATCAATGTATGGTATTCTATGAGTGCCATTCATATACCATGGTATTTGCATGGGACTCCAAGATACTTCAAATAATGTCATGGCAAACAAAACAAAGCAAAAAACAAACAAAATCATGGCAATGCCATGATAGCATATTAGTATGCCAAGTCTGACCTCTGCTGGACAGATGAACTCCAAATGAGAAAGCAAAGAATGATTAGGATATAAAAATCAGTTTTTATGGTAAGATTTATATTTATTATAGGCCTATAACATTTCTGTATCGAAATAATAAAAAAAATTTTTTTTTTTTAATTCAGTTCATTGTTCTCATTTTCTTATACTTTATCAGCATTTTAATTATCACTGTTATATTTAGCCAGATTTTTGAAATAATAAATAAAATTTGTCAAATAAAAGATTGGGACCAAATAACGTGGCTTGTTCTAAACTTAGCCTATTATGTAGGCTATATTTAAAACTATATTTAACAAAGCTAACAAAATCCATTCATATATCGCATTACATAACACAATATTTAACGTGTAGCCTATATAAACTTACCAAGCAAAACAGAGGTGTGATATGTTGTAAGTTATAATAAGTTAAAATGAAATTAAAAAGTGTGATTAACCATTGTAACCGTATAGCTAACCTTTCTGGCTGTTTAATCCGGTTTAAACCTTTGGCTGGAACTGGTGCAAAAACTCACAGACACAACGCACAGGTTAGTCATATGTGGCCATTGCTTGAGCAACAATACCTAGTTAGTGTTCAGGTATTTGCGTTGGGGCTTGTTTAGTCATTTCCGTTACGGGCCCTTCCTGTACACACCGCTATTATGCTACTATGGTGAAGACTGTGCTGCTAATCTTTATAAACCAATATCAATATTCATAAAAGACAAGCCTTGGTTGTTGAAATCGAACACCATAACGTCACCGGCACGCAATTAACGTACGCGAGTTAAGCCTTCACCATTGGAGAGTTTGCGAGATGTGCGGCACAATCTAATTAATATTCATGAGCCCGGCCTTTGTCGTAGTAGAATACTGGGCGAGGTTTTCTCCAGTTTGCCCACCTGGACAGGAGATCTGTTTCACTTTCCAAAAGGAATATCCTCGGGAACGCATTCAGGTGAGTGAAATAATTCATCTTTTACTCACTTTAGATTATTATATAGCCTATCTGTTTCCTGTTTCGTTTGCTCTACGCAATTTTATTTTATTGGAATGAGTTTTAAAGATGCTTGATAAAGTAGATATGAGATACCTATTAAACAAATAGCATATGTTTTATATCATGTCATTAGTGAAAAACGAGGGATCATATGCATTTCAATACATTCTGTACTCTTTCCTTTGGGAAAAGCAAGACATTCAGCTCTTTTCTGAGGATATTTGTAATAGTATATTCTTTCATATGGTTTTAATTGGCATTTGCTTTGCAGCATCTTAGTTACAGTACATAGAGTTATTCAGTTACTTTATGGTTCTTTTGTAGATTAAAAAATTCTTGATGTCACAGTCTCGATCCTTCAGATTAGCATATTGTAAAAAATGAATCCTCTTAAATGCATTTAATTTTAGCATGATCTTCAAATGCAATCATGGGAGGATTAATTTATTTTGTATAATGAATTAAATGCCCTACTTGTTTATATCTGTTACACAGTATCTGTTACACTAGGGAGGTGTAAATTCTTGTTTTCTACGCCTACGGACATGTTAACCTGCTGACTTGCCAGGTTTGCCCTGGGGCTGCAAAATAGTTGTCTTAGTTCAGAGAGTGTGTTTTATCTCTAATCTAGCCAAACATCTCGCCCTCCCCCTCCCTCTTTAGTGAACATGGGCAAACCTGATCTTTCCAAATAGCAATATTGAGAACTCATGCAACTTGTAAAAACATTAATAATTTCCCATCTTGAGTCACACAAAAAGATCCTTAAAGTCTTGGATTGTGTAGTTTACACAGCAGATCTTGACTCTGTGTTTTTGTGTGTAAGACCTGGGCTTTGTTGTTTACTGATGTGCAACCCAACAGACAGCAAGATGACGGGTCTGTGTGATTCGTTCTGTTGTTTCTGCCTGTGGTCTTGCCTCAGCTTGTCAGGAATTTTAAGCTGAAGTCTCCCTTGTTCTGTAATCACATCCCTCCTCCACCCTAGTTCTCTGTCTGTCACTCCCTCTGGTGAGCACTCTTTTAGTAGATGTTGTCATTAGAGACATTAAAGGAATAGTTCACCCAAAAAATAAACTTCTGTCATCAAGTGTGTTCAGGGTTTTCAATTCAAACTCTAAAAAAGGACAAAAACACCATCAAACAATCCATACGTCATGTGCACTCGTATTCCAAATCTTAAGAAGCCATACAACAAAAGTGGTATATTTATGATTACAAAAAAAAAAAAAACATATTGGTAGGAATGGAGTACTGTAATGTATAAGTACTGATTTTGTGCAGCCTATGTAAACCTAGACTTACATCAAAAATAGAATGTTTACCCCTTGTTTTATTTATTCTGTATATCTGTAATGCTATATAAAACTTTTTCTTGACTAATCGATAATAATAATAAAAAGAAATAGTGGTAAAACTTTACACAATAAGGTCTCATTTGTAATTAATGCTTTAGCAAACATGAACTGACAATGCATGAGCAATATTTTTTTGTAAAGTATTTATTAATCTTTGTTAATGTTATGGTAACACTTTACACTATGGTCAAATTAGTTCATGCATTAATAAATACATTTGTTACAGTATTTATTAGTCTTGTTAACACTTTAGTTTATGGTCCAATTCTCACTATTAACTAGTTGCTTATTAGCATGCATATCACTAGGATATTGGCTGTTTATTAGTACTTATGAAGCACATATCAATGCCTTATTCTGCATGACCATATTCCACATCCCTAATCCTACCCAATACTTATACTTAACAACTACCTTAAAAACTATTAATAAGCAGTATTTAGGAGTTTATTGAGGCAAAAGTCATAGTTAATAGTGGGAATTGGACCCTAATCTAAGTGTGTAGTCTTTGGTGACATTGGTAAATAAAAATACAAACTGTTCATTGTTAGTTTATGTTAGCTGTGGTTCATTAAATAATATTAACAAATATGAACAACTTTTGATTTCAATAATGTATTAGCAACAAAGTATTGCAACAGTGAATCACATTAATAGTTTCCTGGATCAGACTATATCATGTGCTTGTGGTGGTTAGTAACTGTTTGTGTTTGTCTGTGATGTGATTGCAGGCAGAATCATGGCCACTTCCATGGCACACTCCTGGGAGCTCACCATCCAGGTGGACCAGCGCGAGGGAGATGAGGGCATGAAGTTTAAACTGCGGGTCAAGGGGGATCTCCATGTCGGGGGGCTCATGCTTAAACTTGTGGAGAAGATCAGTGAGTAATTCTGTTGAAGAACCAGTACATGAGTATGAACACAAATTGGTCACGGCACAAAGAATGTTGAATTATTAATGGGAATTGGAATGACAGGAAAAGAAATGTACTAAACTGTAATTTAGTCACATATCAGATTCATTTTATTTACAGTTTTGTGACAAAAAAAGCATTTGTATTATTATTTATACCTTGAAATGTACAATACATTTTTTCCAACTGATGAAGATATTTCAGTACTGTCAAAACAATTTGACACACTCACAGATTTAAATTTTGCATACAGCGTTTAATCGCATCTAACATAAAAGTTTTTGCTTACAAAATATATACACTGTATATTATTATATTTATATACTAGACTTTTCGTTTTTGTTTATTTAATATGTGTGTGTGTGTGTGTGTGTGTGTGTGTATATATATACACATACACACATATTTTATGTAAGCAAAACTAAAAAGTCTAGTATATAAATATAATAATATACAGTGTATATATTTTGTAAGCAAAAACTTTTATGTTAGATGCAATTATTCACGATTAATAGATTTGACAGCACTAATATATAGTAAATAAAATGTAAGTTTTATTTATATAAAATTTATGAAATATTTTGAAATAATATTTAAATTAAAAACAATTACAGGTCACACTTCAAACATTGATCATTCAAATACTTTAATACTTTTATATACAAACCCGATTCCAAAAAGTTGGGACACTGTACAAATTGTGAATAAAAACAGAATACAATGATGTGGAAGTTTCAAATTTCAATATTTTATTCAGAAAACAACATAGATGACATATCAAATGTTTAAACTGAGAAAATGTATAATTTAAGGGGAAAATAAGTTGATTTTAAATTTCATGGCATCAACACATCTCAAAAAGTTGGGACAAGGCCATGTTTCCCACTGTGTGGCATCCCCTCTTCTTTTCCTTTTTATAACTCAGCCATGATGTTGTAATTGATGCAGTATGTGGTCTGGCATTGTCATGTTGGAAAATGCAAGGTCTTCCCTGAAAGAGACGACGTCTGGATGGGAGCATATGTTGTTCTAGAACTTGGATATACCTTTCAGCATTGATGGTTGCTTGCAAAAAAATGGCGCGCTGTGTTCCAGTCGTGTTCAGGCTGCCCATGAAGACTGTGCTTTTATTTACGACTCAGTTTTACAAACTTATCATCTGCATTGATCTACTACGACAGCAAAACTCTTTTGGACATTGGTTACCTCTACACTGGACTGTTTCAGGACACTTCAGCGATGCCATCTGAGATTCTTGAACGCCGAGTTGAACAATGGACAGAAGCGGCGTAGAACAAAGAAACACCGTGAAGCGTGCTGGTATCCGTAACAGACTGAGAAAAGGGCATTCAGACCTCCTCTCCCGAGCATTCTTCTAGCAAATATTCAATCCTTGGATAATAAGATGGGACGATCTTAGAGCCAGGATAAGTTTTCAACGGGACAGAGAGACTGTAATATGATGGCTCATGGCGCGGAGAACTTCTCTGTTTTTCGGATGGACAGAACAGCGAGGCCGTAAATCAAAAGTGTGTTTCATGATCAACAAGAAATGGTGCGATCCCAGGAACATCACCATTCTCTCGCGGTCCTGCTCACCTCATCTGGAACATTTAACAATCATCTGCCGCCCATTCTATCTGCCTAGGAGTTTTCTGCGGTTGTCGCGACCGCCGTTTACATCCCACGCGCAGGCAGACACAGCGCTGGCTTTATCTGGCCTTCATGATGTTGCCAGCGGCGTCATAAACCAACACGCGGCATTCATTGTCGCGGGCGATTTTAACAAAGCAAACCTAAAAGAAAGTCCTGCCAAACTTTCATGCACGTCTCCTGCCCCACGAGGAGCAAACACTGGATCACTGCTACTCTCCGTTTAAGAACGCCTATAAAGCGCGGTCACTTGGCAAATCGGATCATGCCGCCATTTTCCTCACTCCCGAATACAAACAAAAGCTCCTCCAGGAACCCCGGTGAGGCGGAAGTTGCTGTTGGTCACCCCACTCAGAGACCGCGCTACAGGCAGCTCTGGGCGATGTGGATTGGGACATTTCGGCGAGTTCAGCTGGCGTAAAGCGAGTTCACAGACGTGGCGCTTTGCTTCATCAACACGCTTACAGAGCAAGCCACGCAAACAATAACAATAACGTCCTTCTCAAATCAGAAACCGTGGGTGACAATTCAATCCAGCGCGGCAGTGAACGTGACGCACTGCTGCTTCGCGCCGGTCTCCATTCAGGGAATATTCCGATCGTCCTGCTATGCTCCGAGCATAAAGCCGCAAAACTCCGTTATAAAGACCGGAGTGAGTCTCATTTCCAACTCAACGACTCGCGCGCATGTGGCAGGGTCTGAGGTCCATCTGCTCCTTTGGATCTAAATCCTCCTGCAGAAGGCGTTGATCCGTTGCTCGTGAAGCAGTTAAACTCTTTTTCTATGCTCGCTGACTGTAACCGTAACAGTCAAGTGGCGCGTTAGAGAAATTATCAGAGCAGCAACAATCACGTGATCTCTGTCTCGGAGGATGACGTCAGGAAAGCTGCTGGGCACAGAGATTGTTCTGCGGTCCTGTGCTGATCAGCTCACCGGGTTGTTTACATCTATCTTTAATGAGTCCCTTGCTACATCTGTGGTCCCCACCTCCTTCCAAAAAATCCACCATCATCCCTGTCCTAAGAACAGTAAACCCTCTTGCCTAAATGACTATCGTCCAGTGGCTCTCCGTCTATAGTCATGAAGGTCTTTGAAGACTCATTAAAAACACCATTTGCGCCTTCATTCCTGACACTTTGGACCCTCTTCAGTTTGCCTATCGTCCCAATAGATCGACTGAAGATGCCATCTCTCATGTCCTCCACTCCTCCCTCACTCACATCGACAGCAAAAGTGGGAACTACGTAAGACTGCTATTTATTGACTATAGCTCAGCCTTTAACACCATAGTTCCCACCAAGCTAACCCCCAAACTCCTGGATCTCGGCCTGAATCCTTCTCTCTGCCACTGGATTGAGGACTTCCTCACTGGCAGGCCTCAGGTGGTGAGAATAGGCCAGTCCACCTCCACCTCCATCTCCTGAGTGTGGGAGCTCCACAGGGCTGTGTCCTGAGCCCCCCCTGCTCTACTCTCTCTGCATTGTTTGCCCACACACAGCTCCACCTCTATCATCAAATTTGCTGATGATACTGTTGTCCTGGGCCTCATTTCCAACAACAATGAGGCGGCATACTTGGGCCAGGTGGAGCATCTAACATCATGGTGCCAGGACAACTTCTCTCTGAATGTTGGCAAGACCAAAGAAATGATTGTGGACTTCAGGAAGAGACAGCAACGGACATACCCCCTCATGATCAGCGGGTCACCAGTAGAGAGTGAGCAGCTTCAAGTACCTGGGAGTAAACATCTCCGAGGACCTGACCTGGACTGCTCACATTCAGACACAGGTGAAAAAGCCAGGCAAAGACTGTACCACCTGCGCCAGCTGAGGAAATTCAGGGTTTCACCAGCTATCCTGAAAACTTTCTATTTGGGGCGGAAAGTGTTTTAACTCAGTGCATCACTGGCGTGGTATGGGAACAGCACCAGTCATGACCGCAAAGCCCAGTAGTGCGCTTATCCGAGGCGTATCTCAGGGTCAGCTCTCCCGTCTCTGCAGGGCGTCTACACCAAACGCTGCAAAGGTAGAGCTACCAAAAAGGACTCTAATCACCCTGCAAACCCTCATTTCACGCTGCTACCATCCCATCCGAAAGCCTGATGGCCAAAACTGAGAGACTCAGGAGGAGCTTCTTCCCCAGGCCATCAGACTCCTGAACTCAGTCACTTAACATCACGTGACTTCACGTCAGGATAAACATCGATACACTGACATTGCACTGCACTTTCTGTTTCGTTGTTACTGTGTAACAACCTGTCATAAACCTGTTTGCACATTATACTCATAAATATGTGGTTAACAAATGTATAAAAGTCTACAGTTTACTCACTGCACAGTTTATTTCACTTATTTTATTCCACTTTATCCTTATTTGTTACCTTTTTTCTCTTGACTTGATTATTTATAATTCTACAGATATAGACATATATATATATATATATATATATATATATAGATAGTAGTTTTTTTATATCCTATTTCTATTATAATTTCTTCCTTGTGTGTGAATTTGCACTGTCCATGGAGCGGACCTGTTTACATTTCACTGCCGGTTGTATATTCTGTATATAACTGTGTATGTGACAAATAAAACTCTTGAATCTTGAATCTTGAATCTTGGTGCCTTTCCAGATGTGTAAGCTGCCCATGCCACACGCACTCATGCAACCCCATCCCATCAGAGATGCAGGCTTCTGAACTGAGCGCTGAGAACAACTTGGGTTGTCCTTGTCCTCTTTAGTCCGGATGACATGGCGTCCCAGTTTTCCAAAAAGAACTTCAAATTTTGATTGGTCTGACCACAGAACAGTTTTCCACTTTGCCACAGTCCATTTTAAATGAGCCTTGGCCCAGAGAAAACGCCTGCGCTTCTGGATCATGTTTAGATGTGGCTTCTTTTTGACCTATAGAGTTTAGGCAACGCGAATGGCACGGTGGATTGTGTTCACCGACAATGTTTTCTGGAAGTATTCCTGAGCACATGTTGTGATTTCCATTACAGTAGCATTCCTGTATGTGTTTGCCGTCTAAGGGCCGAAGATCACGGGCATCCAGTATGGTTTTCCGGTCTTGACCCTTACGCACAGAGATTGTTCCAGATTCTCTGAATCTTTGGATGATATTATGCACTGTAGATGATGATAACTTCAAACTCTTTGCAATTTTTCTCTGAGAAACTCCTTTCTGATATTGCTCCAGTATTTTTGGCCTCTGATTGCTATTTTAATACAAATTCAGGATTTTAATTTGGATTTAAAAGGGTTCTTAGTACAATCTGAAAAGCTTAAAGCTTTTTAAGAACATTTCAAAGCTCTTTAAAGTAAGAATTGTGTTTTTTAAAGTTTTAATGGGTTGAAAAGTCAGTCAGATTTTATGGGAAACCCCTGTTAAAAAAGAAACAAAGGAACGTGGATCCCATTCAAGTACAGTTTTAGAATCCTAAACACTGGTTGAAATGCACAGGTACGCCCATGTTTGCCTTGCATATCTTTGTATAGCCTCGTGCTCGGAGCTATTGTTCTTTGACTCAGGTGTTGTTTGCCGACGCAGGGTCTGAAGGTCACTGTGTGACTGTGTCAGCCAGAGAGACGTTAGCAAAACATCCTGCTTTCCATCAGGCGACCCAGTAATTATGCTTTGCCATGTAGGTCTTTTATTGGAAATTGTCATTCATTAATCTGTTTATAGTCAACGTAATAGGTGTATAGTACAGGCACCCCAGAATTTCTCTAGTAGGTAATTACAGGGGTGAGTCAGAGGATGATCACTGTGGAGGATGAAGGAAATGTGAGTAAAAGAAGAATCATCAAGGTGAATTTGTCGTGTCATCAAACAAGCCTCATGCTTGTATTACTCAGTGGCAAGTGGTCTGGTTTATGTCATGGTTGTAGTTTAACTAAACCACTCCACATAAATAAGTTCCTGTTCAGCTCTTTAATAATAATTTCCTCATAGTCCTATACGTACGTGTGCAAAGTAAAATTAATAATAAAAATGCAAACAGTTGCAGGGTCTGTTACACACACACACACACACATATATATATATATATATATATATATATTATAAATTCTTTATAGCTTTAATTTATTTTTAAGTTAGTTAATTTTAAATATTCCATCTTGTATTTGTATTTTATCTTATTTCAATTCTTTGTCAACGATTTCTAATAGTTTTATTTAGCAATACCATTACTCACAAGTAAACACAATTATAAATACTGACCTGTTTAAACTAAAAGCTCATTTGAAATTGGTGTTTTAAGGCTTTACCCTAACTTTTCCACATAAACTCAATAAGTACTAAAATGAATCCAATGTTTTCGGTAACACTTTATTTGTTTACACTTTATTTTTAGGTGTCCTTGTTACAGTGTAATTATACACTTACGTAATATTAATATTAATATGAATTAATATTAATATAGTAATATTGTGTAATATTAATTAAATACATGTACTTACTATAGGGTTAGGGATTAGGGTTTGGTTTAGGTTAGTTACTTGTATTTATAGTTATTACTGTTGTAACTACATGTAACGTGTAACAAGGACACTGTAAAATAAAGTGTACCCTTTATTTTAAGGTGACGTTGTTACACTTGTTTCATGCACTTATTGTAGTAATAACAGCAAATTATGCATAATTACAAGTAACTAACCTTAAACCAAACCCTAACCTAAACCCTATAGTAAGTACTTGTACTTGTTTGTGTAACTACACTGTAACAATGTCACCTTATAATAAAGTGTAACCTGTTTTCCTTTTCAGCCTTTTTATTCAAATAAATACATGTAATAGAACAGATGTTTTTTGTATAGATACTGTAATAAAGTAATAAGTTATGTTTTGCAACAGTGACTGTCTGCAACTTCAAAGAATTTTGATACACAAAGATGGTGCACTCCTATTACTATAGTTGTGTCCCAATTCAGAGGCTATGGCCTTTGAAGGATGCAGCCTCTGAATTGGGACAGCTTATGAATGGGAGAATGTGCAATCCACAATATGGCAAAATGGGTCCCGCCTTCTAAATAAAAGAGCCGATCGCTGATTGGGAAAGTCACTGCGTCACTGCAGCTGCTGTTAGAAGCTCCCGACATTATTGAAACAGGCATGAGTTCTGATATTTTTGTGATAACATAAACAGATTATGACTGCACTGCTTATGACTGCAGTGCGTTAGGAAACAAATTGTATGAGACAGTTGTTGTCAGATTTCATTGGTGATTTCAAATATGAAATTTAATCATAAGCTTTGTGAACAGCTTTGAAGAATTTGTTGTTTCCCCATTCAAAGAGATAGCAATAGCTGCATGAGAGGTGTTTCAAAAATGGCCGCTGAGGATGGTTGCGCTATGGAATTTCTTGTGGAATTTTTTGGAGCCCTGTTGTTGTGCTCTAAATGTGTGTGTGTGTGGAGATAAATGCCATCAGAGCATTGTCTCAGACTCATGTTCTCACAGTATGATGTTCTCTGTGTTTCAGAGGCTCCTCAGGACTGGTCCGATCACGCCATCTGGTGGGAGCAGAAGAGCTGCTGGCTGCTGAAGACACACTGGACTCTGGATAAGTATGGCGTCCAGGCAGACGCTGACCTGCGCTACACTCCACAACACAAACCCCTCTGTATCCAGCTGCCCAACATGAAGACCATCAAGCTCCCTGTTAGCTTCTCTGGTGTGGTCTTCAGAGCCGTGGCTGAGATCTGCAAAGCACTCAGTAAGTTATATTATAAAATATAATTAATATAATATTGCATTGCAATCCTGTTGCGTATGAAATAAATACTTACATGAAAAAGAAATAGGGTTAATGTACTGTAATATTAATACAGATTTGTGTTATTTTGTCATTTAGATACCACATCAACTCCCTCAGACACTTATTAAAAACAAACATTTATGATTAACACTTTTGATTGAACCTGATACTAGAACTGGGTTTTTAAAAACAATGCCTAATTTAGTTAGGTGTCTTTACGCAGACTGTTTAATGCTGCTCAGAGGTGGCATAAATGCATTTACACAACCATTTTAACTGCATATTGTTATACTAGGGGCTGAGGTGGGTCAGATCAGGCATAATTTAGTCTGGCTTTTATGCTGCATTGCGTCTTTACACTGTCTTAACTCAGCTGTGTAAAGATGCCTCTATACAAATATATGATTTCTGAAGGATCATGTGACACTGAATACTTGAGTAATGGCTGATGAAAATTCTGATTTGCATCACATACATAAATGTTAATGTATTTATTTTTTAAGGTATTAAAATAGAAAATCATTATTTTAAATTGTAATTGTTACGGATTTGGTGTGGAACAAACTCACAAAGGCGAAGGAGAACTCGGAACTTGGAACTTTAATCACAAACTCGAGAAACAAACAGGGAAAACACCAACAAACGCAAACGAGAACCGACAAACACTGAGGGCACACAGAGGGCTTATATAGACAGGGGAAACAAGGTGATGAACTAATTAACAGGACACAGCTGGGACAAATGAACTCATAATGAGGGTGATACAGGAGTGGCGGGAAAATGTGACCGGGCAACACAACGTGACAGTAATATTTCACAATATTATTGTTTTTTTTTTTTTCCTTCTGTATTTTTGATCAAGTAAATGGAGGCTTGATGAGCATAAGAGACTTCTTTCAAAAACATTAAAAATAGTAATGTTTCCAAACTTTTGACCGGCACTGTATATTCATGGATTTACAAACATTTATTGGTAAATGGTAATAGAATATGACAAGAACTCATAGTTAAACTGTCAGAACAAATTCATCTTGATAATGTCAGATAACTTTGATAGAAAGGTATGTAATGGATTACAATCAACCAATCAGCTGTTAAATTGAAGTACACTATTAGATAATACCAATTTAGTTCAACCAGTGAGCAAGCAATGCTTCATTTTGTTCAGTCTGTGGTGTCAAAGGCCACATTAGCAATTCAAGAAAAACATTTCAGCAAAACATGGTCAGGTCAAAGTGTCTGAATAATTTTGGTCCCAAATTTTTATCAGTTTTACTGGTAGTCACTGTATGAAGAATTTATGGGTATAATATGTCACAGTTTACTTTATTTGCCATCCTCACTTACATAAATGAACTATAACTATAGTGCACCCACTAGTGAAAAATGATATCTGGTGTCTGAATAATTTTTGGTTTGACTGTATGTATGTTTTCTGTCTTTGTTCACAGACATTAGAAGATCTGAAGAACTTTCTCTTCTGAAACCACTAGATGAACCAAAGAAGAAAAAGAAAAAAGACAAGGGTGCAGAATCTGCCATTGATGAGATATTAAACATGGACATCGCCAGTGGAATGGCAGGAGGTATTTCTTTTCTGAAAAAACAAACATCAACAAAACACTTAATCATAACCAGTATCATACAAATATACAAAACGATAAAAAATACATTTATATAAATATACATATAAATATACATTCTTAGACTGTTAAACATACATTATTTTCTCTTTCAAAAATAAATAAATACCAACTAAATACTACACTAAAGTAAATATGTAAATAAAGTTTACATTTCAGACTAAATGCACAGTGATTACGAAAGCATTATGCATTACGCTTGTTATAAAATATTTTTTTTTTATGAATGAATATTTCCATTTGTACAAGTTTTAAACACTTGCATTTTTTAATATGCATTTTTGTTAGAAAATACTATATATTGCTTCTAGATAATTGGCAACAGTTGTGTTTGGATAATAATAATTTACATTTGTGATAACATAAAATATTTCTACTATTCCTTTAAATAGTTTACATTTATACTTTCAATAGGACTTGGCCTGTACAGTAAAACTATGACTCCGACCTATGACCCGGAGAGCGGCTCTCCTGCCTCGTCCACCAGTCTGTGGTTCGGAGAGAGTCCCCTGACGGCCAGCCAGCCCAACCTTCCACCGGAGGAACTGGCCAAACTGTACAAGCCTCTTACTGTGGATGATAAAGCAGCCATTAATGCTGGGTAAGAGAAAGACACAGACAGGCACATTTACTTACCATTCAAAAGAAATGTCTTATGTTCACAAAGGCTGCATTTATTTGATCAAAAATACAGTAAAACAGTAATATTTTGAAATATTATTACAATTTAAAATAACTGTTTTCTAGTTTAGAATGCAATTTATTCCAGTGGTCAAAGCTGAATTTCCAGCAGATCATTCTGATATGATGATTTGCTGCTCAAGAAACATTTCTTATTATCATCAATGTTGAAAACAGTTGTGCTGCTTCATATTTTGTGGAAACTGATACATTTTTTCAGGAATCTTTGATGAATAGAAAGTTCAAAAGAACAGCATTTATTTGAAATAGAAATCTTTTGTAACATTATAAATGTCTTTACTGTCACTTTTGATTAAATTGAGCAAGGATGCATTAAATTAAAGTATTCATTTCTTTCAGCTTTTGAATGATAGTGTTTGACCAAGAATAGAGACCTTCAGTGTCTTTATTAATAGATCTTCATACTTCAATTTATAACACAGGTAGTTTTGTTTCTAAAATCTGATTGGACATTCACTCAACAGCGTTCAGCGCCGTAACAATAGCCACACACCAGGGGTGGCGTGTACGTATGGCAGTTGCCATACCCTGCCATTCAGACAAGCAGGGGAAATAAACAGCTCATGATGCCGCTCTGTTTTTTAGCGGCAAACCAGACTCGACCCAAGATCAATCAGTCAAAATCACAGCCAATCAGAAGAGCGCGTGGGTGGGCTCTCTCTACAAGCACACTGACTGCATTCGCAATGAAATGAATAAGTACAATATCGAATTCCTAAATCTTACACCATTTTAACATGATTAAAAATAGTTGACGGTTGACGAGTTGATGGTTTGAACATAGTTGTTTCATTTAATTTATTTTCCAGATCTGAGATGAATTATCCATTGTTGCTTTCAGTAAGGCTATGTCTATAAAAGGTCACAAAAATGATATTCAAACTCACTTTAAATTCTTTTTACATGAAATAAAGCACATAATCTGCACTTGTCATACTTTGTATGTTTTTCCAGCCACAACGGCGGCGAAATAAAAGGTGTTTATAAAATAGAATCGTCATGAATCGCCGTTGCGGCTGTTAGTACAAAAAAACTCTGATTAACATGGAAAAGATTTTTCTCACATGGTTAGGACACAGTGAATTATAGGGCTGTTCTATTATAAGTTCTTTTAGTGGATTTTTGTCCACATTTTGTTTAGATATAATGTGATTATTTGGGAATGTGATTGTTGTATGGTCAAAAGGACTCATGCCATACCCTAGGTTTTTGTGAAATGCTGCCACTGCCACACACTTTGTTACATTGTTGACAACTATTTACTATTTTTAAATGAATACATTATTTTTTACAAATTTATTACACATTTATTTTAGCATATTGCAGTTTCTACAATTTTTTTTTTCATTCCCAAAAACATCCGTTTACTATGGTAAAATCACAGTAACACATGCTTTGAATAACTAATTGCTTTAAAGTTGGCATGAAATGGAAGTTGTGATAGTCTTTTCTACGCTCTTGTGACGTTTATCTAAGTGAAACGGCTTCTCGAATGAGCAAAAATGTAGGGCGGCTTGATTTTGTCCATCAGGAACTGATTGGATGGCTGGATGGTTGTGGTTTGCTATTGGTTGATCTCATGTGAGTGACAGGTTGTCCTGCCCTTACACCAGTAAACAGAGAAAAGAAGAGATGTCACTGCAAGATGGAGGGGAGGTTTTTTTTTTATTAAAGATTATGAGGCACATGAATTTAAAAAAAAAAAAAAAAAAGTGCACGGATAAATCATTTATAATAAATAGTGCAATATTCCATTAAAAATAAGAATTGTCATGTTGACTTTAATATATTGCTGTATTTATTGATCCTCACTGAATTTGTGTATTTTAACATTCGTTTACTATCCGTTTACTAACATCCGTCTTTTTTTTGATCTGCAGGTGGCTGGATTCGTCTCGCTCGCTGATGGAACAGGGAATTCAGGAAAACGACAGACTCCTGCTGCGATTCAAGTACCACTGCTTCTTTGACCTCAACCCAAAGGTGAGAGACCTACTATTCCTTTAAATTATACCACATTATATATAAGAGGACTTATGCTTTTTTACATTTTCAACTTACTTTAGTGTGTAATGTTGCTGTTTGAGCATGAAAAAGGTCTGTAAAGTTAAAAAGCACAGTCTAAAGGGAGTTATTCTATAAGGGGCAGATTCCCATAAAAATACTGATGGTAGTGGAAAGTTCTCCGCGTGATCTACTGATGCACAAATTAAAGAACACAGACGCAGCCGGATCATTTCCATTTCAACTATCTACCAAGAGTAGCGCAAATTAGTGTATGGTTTAAGACATGCTTTTTTTTTGAGCGGTAAATAATGGCACAAACACCAGTAAATTGACAATCGCAAACCTTAGTCAATCCCCTCTCGTGATTCATTTACATACTCTCCTCCCATACATTTTGTGTCTGAAAGGGAAACTCCTACAAATGTATATGCAATAAGATCAGCCGCAATAATTACCATCTACCCCTTTTCAGTGCAAATTTTTCACTGCATGTCTTTAGTAAATCCTGACAGTAGTTTTTTAATGTCAAATGAGGGTTTGTAAATCTGTTAGTAAATCTGTCCCTAAATAAGTAAGCACTATCCATTGTAGTCTTGAGTTTTCGTCCGGGAACGAACACGTCACAATACCCCTTATTTAAATAATTCCCGCCAAAGGCATATGCAAAGAAAGGGACAGGGCTTGGTTGAGTTAAATTAGCATTGTATTGAAACTTGCAGTTATGGTAAGGAGCATTGGTATTGGTCAACCACTTGAAGCGTTTGACCAGTCACAACACACTGGTCCAGCCGACCAATCAGAGCACATTGCACTTTTCGGAAGGGGCTGGGACTAAACAGAGCGTTACAGACAGACTGGGAAGAGAGGAGCTGCAACAATGTAAAATATGTGAAAATATTATGTGTATATGAAAACATATTCTGGTAGACTCCACAAACAAAATCAAGATTTTGTAAAAGGCATACTATAGCCTCTGTAAGATGTTTATGGAGGACAACGTTAGATGGCCTGATATGTCTAAATTAGCAATGGTCTTTTTCTTCTTGTAGTATGATGCAGTGAGAATCACACAGTTGTATGAACAGGCCAGATGGGCGATACTGCTGGAGGAGATCGACTGCACTGAAGAAGAGATGTTCATGTTTGCATCCCTGCAGGTACGGGACACCTGTTCTCAGTTACCCAGCTAACAGAGAACATTCTTAGAACTTTGGCTAATGTTCTGGCAAAACTCTCTCAAAGTTATGAGCAAACCATCTTCCAGTAATGTTAATGAAACGTTCATTCAGAGTTATCTGGTCTTTAAAAATGCTCTCAAAAGTTTCAAAACGGTATTATACATAATTCACTGAACATTTTTTTCTGAAGCGTTTTAGATGTTCGTCTAACATTTTTTTAAAAGTTACTTCTTGTATCAGAACGTTCAGAGAACATTCAAAAGTAACGTTCCCATAATGTTTGTAAAATGCAATTTATTGTTTATTTTATTATTATAATTTATTTATTTCTGTTCATTATCAGATTTATTTCAGAGTTCCAGAAATGCAGACAGGCATTGGCTCCACTATCATAGTTTTTATTAATATTTTGTATTAGTTTTTATGTTTATTTTTTTCCATTTTCATTTTAGTTAGCTTTTGTAATTTTTTTTAGTACATCAAGTTTTTTAGTTACATCAAAAAAATGTTTTAATGGTTTAGTTTTTGTTTGCTAAATACTATATGTCAGAGCATACTTGTCGGATGAGCCAATCAGTTTTATTATAGCGTCATGACATATCTCGAATGGTATTGAGTAACAGTCAATTCTTTAGTGCCATCCTTTCTCGCCTGAAGCTATGAGATAACTTACTTTGAGGACAAAGGATTTGACATTCCACAACACAAGATAGCATTCAGTTACGCAGTGAGGTAAAGTATAGGTGAACATGGCACTAATAAACCAATATCTGTATCTGCAGATAGTCAGACATACACTGAGGTTTTGCTGTAATCTATGTCTATAATCAGTGTGAGATGGGAAATCAGGAGGGAAAATCTGCTTTGAATGCAGGATGATGAGATACATGTCTGAACAAAAAAAGGAGGGGGGGGGTGGATTGGAGACAGAATAGCAGATGACAGAATAATGCTTGCACAGATATTTTCCCACCTTTGTCCCACATTATTTATTTCTAAAATGACTGATTCAAACTCCTGCCTCATGCATTGTTATGTGCATTGAATTGGTGCATTTGTGAGGTTAGCATGTAGTAAAGTTTGTAATCTACTTCATTAGTTATTTACTAAGATCTCTCCATTAAAACGCTATTTATATTTACCCATATTTAAAGGGTAACTAAACCCCTGTTCACAGCGTAACTCCACCCACTGGCAATATTTGAAAAATGCTGGAAAAGTGGGCAGAGCCCAGCGGAGACAGAGTGGACGAGCCGAGGGTGGGGCTGAGCGGGGGGCGTGCGCAAAGATGGACAATGACTGGAGTGACGCCAGTAGTTTTCAACAGATCGGTCTTTTGAAGTAGAGGACTTTTCTCCCCCACCTTCACCTGAAGTGGAGGAGGGTGAATTGTCTGTAGACACAGGGCCAGAGCCGCTGGCTCAAACTGTGTTAACTCCCGATGCCAAGGGTGTGGTGAGCTCGCGCCAGGGTGTGGATAGTGAGCCGTTGGAAGAGCCAACATACTTCACGATGGCCAACAACATCCAATAGGAAAATTCAACTGTAGTAGCCACCGTTCAACCTTAAGAGGGCAGCACTCTATTGTAGCGTTAAAACACCTTCTACCCAAATGTCAAAACATTTACTTGAATCAATGAACAGCACTAATAAAGCCCCAGTCTAGCAGATCATTAACTAAAAAAAGTTGTTCTAGGGTTTAGTTACCCTTTAAAGGAGAAATGTATAATTTTTCAGTGTTTTGAACCAAAATGAGTATTTTTTGCAATGCATCTTAATTGGCGTTTCATATGTAAAATACTTGAATCTTTTCCAGTATCACATCTGTAAACTGACCTTGTCGACGGAGCCACTGACCAATTCCAATGAACCAGAGATTGATGAAGTCGAGGCTGCGCTCTCAAACTTGGAATCCACCCTGGAAGGACGGAACGCTGATAAGATCCTGGTATCTGTGATTTTTATGACATTATAATTAGATTTTCTCCATAAAGTGCGTTAAATTGATCAAAAGTGACAGTAAATACATTTATGGTATATAAAAAAGAATCCTGAGGAAAAATGTATCACACCTTCCACAAAAATATTAGCATTGATATTAACAAATAATGTTTCTTAAGAAGAAAATATCTGAATGATTTCTGAAGGATCATGTGACACTGAAGACTGAAGTAATGATGCTGAAAATTAAGATTTCCTTCAAAGGAATAAATTACATTTGAAAATATATGTTGTTGTTTTAAATTGTAATAATATTTCATAATTTTTTATCAAATAAATGCAGCCTTCTTTCAAGACTTCTTTCAAAATGAAAGAAGTTAATAATGTATGAATATTAACTTGTGCTTTTCTTTCCAGGAAGATATCACTGATATTCCAAAGCTGGAAGATACGCTTAAACTGTTTAGGTGAGTTTAAGGTTATTAAAATTGTTCAAGAAAAATAAATCAACTTACTTTTTATAACAGTATTTACTACAGTATAACAGTGTAGGTTGTTACAGATTTTTCTTTGAAAGCAAAGCAAATTATTAACAAATAATCTTTTGAAAAATGGTTTGTTTGAGTTGTAAAAGGTCATGTTATTCAAGAGAATCTTAGGACTATGACACAGATGATAATAGAGTAATGTGAATTAGATGCATACCATGCTACTGAATGATAGCATATTCATATACCATGGTTCCATGTATTTTTGCTACCTTTTTTGTCAGTAAAACATGCTCAGTGACATTTGTGTCAAGATCTGCATATTTACTTCCCTGTTGATTTCTTTGCTCCACAGGCCCAAACGATTGACATTAAAGCCGTATAAGGAGTACTGGTTTGTTTTTAGAGACACCACCATTTCTTATTTCAAAAACAAAGAGTCTGCCAATAAAGAGCCCATTGAGCAATTCCATCTACGAGGTGAGGGTCCAGTCAGAGAGAAGATCATTCATTTTAATATAGCCAATGCATCAGCGGGATAATGCATATCAATAATCATACAGGGTGTGAGGTGATTCCTGATGTCAACGTCACCGAGAGGAAGTTCGGCCTTAAGCTGTTATTGCCAGCAGCTGACGGAATGAACGAGGTTTATATTCGCTGTGACAATGTGAGTTTTATATTTGTTTTATATGCAGATTGTGGCACACGTGTCTTTTTTAATTTTTATAAAGTAAACGTAAGAAAAACGGTTATATTGTTATAAATATTTCACGATGAACATTTACAGAACTGAGGAAACTTATGCTACTTGACAAATTTTTTAGAAAGGTTGTGTTAAATTGTGAAATATAACGCATCAGGCTTTCAAGGAACGTTTATTTGTTCATCTCTCAATCATCATTGTATTTCATTGCATTATATATTTGCACCCTACAATTAAAACTAAAGAGCTTTAATCATAAAACTAAGCTTTTCATATTATTAAGACGTATTATTGGAAGAAACTGAATTTTATGTGCATTTTTTGTAATTAGTACTGATTTTAAACATTTGAATTTCATCTTTCTTTTTGCCCATATAAATAACGATCACCAAATTGCATATTTCTGTTCAGGGCTTCTGAGTAAATTTGATGGGGTTTTTTCCTCCTCAAATGTATATTCTCACTATAAAAGCCTGATGCATCAAGTATGATACAAAACATAAAACGTATGCAAACTTTTTTTCAGATTTAAAAAATATATATTTTGCATAAAGGTTCAATAAACTACTCTATATCTGGAGTCAGTTTAAGCTAGTTTATACATGACTGTTCAAAGGTTTGGGGTCAGTACAATTTTTAAAGAAATTAAATTGATTATTTAATTTATTTATTAAACTGATCAGAAGTTAAACAGTAAAGTTTTGATATCAAATAAATGCTGTTTTTAAATGTTCTATTCATCAAATAATCCTAAAAAGCTGTTTTCAACACTGATAATAATAATAAATGTTTCTTGAGCATCAAATCGTCATATCAGAGTGATTTCTGAAGGATCATGTGACACTGAAGACTGGAGGAATGATGCTGAAAATTCAGCTTTAATCACAGGAATAAATTACATTTTGAAATATATTAAAATAGAAAACAGTTATTTTACATTGTAATAATATTTGATAATATATATGCATATAAAGGTTCAATAAACTACTTAAAAATAGATTTTTCGGACTATTATTTTAGTCTTTACAGGGTTAAATTACAATCAGAAGCTTTATGAGCATTTAAATTGAGGGGTTTGCATTTATTTGTTTTTTTTTTCTGCTAAAAATAAATGCAAACAGGAAACACAGTACGCCAAGTGGAAAGCTGCCTGTATTTTGGCCTCTAAAGGAAAGACGATGGCTTACAGCTCGTACCGCACTGAGGTGAAGAACATCCAGTCGTTCCTCCAGATGAAGAGTCTAGCGCCTCCTCCTGGCCAGGCAGCGCCTGACGTAGAGTCCATGGAGATGAATGCCGAGTGCTTCGTTTCTCCTCGATATGCAAAGAAGTACAAGACCAAACAGGTGAAATTACAGTCTCGACACAGAATGGACAGGATATGGCTCATTTTCGTTATGCCATGACATCATTGACTATCTGAGATCTGTTACAATAATAGCAAAATGTATATTTATTCTTATTATTTTAGCTGACCACACGACTCTTGGAGGCCCATCACAATATTTCCCAGCTTTCTCTCATGGAGGCTAAAATGCGTTTTATACAAGCTTGGCAGTCCTTGCCCGAATTTGGCATCAAGTACTATATCGTCAGGTAATTTTGCTGAACAACAGATTGATTTGTGCAGTGCATTTTTACTAAGCCTGAGTATGGTTTTGAGGCCTTCAACCTTGAATCATGATTAAGTTGTGTACTAATAGAGTTCAGTTGTTCTAAAGTTAAACAACATCAAAATGTGTAGGCTTATTTTCTGAAAATGTAAAATCGAGTTGTCTTTCCATTTAAAAGTGAAATATTTTAAGATGTATAAATATTTAGTTTTCATTGAGTGTCGACTGAAAAATCTGAAAATAGCCTACATAAAAACAATCAGTTGCACTCCAATTTTGACTTTCTGTCAATAATCAAATATACAGATTCTTCACAGCTGTTTGTACAAATTATATAGTCACCGAATCATTCAAGCATACAAGTTTTTTCTAACATAAATTAGACATAAAATTTCCAGACATAAAATGTCCACCTTCATTATGAGGTCCAATTTGGTCATTTTTTTTCCAATCTGTCAATTACATAATCAAGCACTGACCATTTTTGGTGCTTGAAATGTAATATACAGATATTTCACAGCTGTTTGAACAGACTCTATAGTCACTGAATCATTCAAACACATGCTGAATAGGATAAATTAGACATAATATTATCTTCAGGTAATTTTGCTGAACTAGAGATTGATTTGTGCCTGGTATTACTCAAGTCTGACTATGGTTTTTGAGCCCTTTCACCATGAAATAAGATTAAAATCATTTCACTTTGTCTTTTGCGTGCCACAGATTCAGAGGGAGCAAGAAAGATGAGCTCCTGGGAGTTTCCTACAACAGGCTGATCCGCATTGACATATCAACTGGTTTGCCCGTGACCACCTGGAGGTTCTCCAGCATTAAACAATGGAATGTCAACTGGGAGATTAAACAGGTGAATAAAATGCTTCAGACTACCTTTGTAACCCGCATGGCTGGTACTTTTACTGAGTGAGTTTATTTGTGTTACAGGTGGCCATTGAGTTTGACCAGAGCGTGTCCATTGCGTTCTCCTGCCAGAGCTGCGACTGCAAAGTGGTTCACGAGTATATCGGAGGATACATTTTCCTTTCAACGCGCTCAAAAGACCAGAATGAAACATTAGACGAAGAACTCTTCCACAAACTCACGGGAGGACAAGACTGACCTCACGTCACCGCGTCAGGACTCTGACATGGCCCTTAGTGGTGCAGGAAAACAAGTTGTATAGTGTTTTTTTAAATTTACCAAAGTTGTTTTATATTTGTATTAAGACGCACACAAGCCTTGTGCTCAAAAGAGAAAATAAATCAGATTATTCAATCCATATTTTGGAGTTGAAACAATACATTGCCAACTCTTCACATCTTTATGAGTTGTTTTTGCATCTGAACAATATGCATAATTTACAGTGCACATTTCCATACATGAATTTGTTTAATACATAAAGAGTACGGTTACGGTGGAGTTTGGATTTAAATGAGTTGCTAGTTTACCATTGTACCATTTTCTTTGAAGTTATGTACTAATAAAGTGTTTTTACAATTCAGTTTTTGAATGTTAAATGAGTTTACATTAAACACATCACCAAAATGTCTAGGGCTTTTGGCTTGTTCTCTGAAAAAAAAAAAAAAAAGTGTTTTGAATATTTTTTTTTTAAATGTTCCTTTTAAATTTGTTTACATTTTTTATTTTTTTAATGTAATTTTGTTTTCATTATGTTGGCTGGGAAATCTTAAAATAGTCTAAATCTTCACTTCGATTATGAGGTCCAATTTTGACTTTTGTCTGAATTTCATAATTAATACTGATAATTTAGCATACTTGAAAGGGAATAAACTTAATGGCAGTTTTATTTATGTTTGTACAAACTGTATAGTCAAACGTGTGCTGAATATGAGGTATTTTTATAAATTAGATATAAAATTAGCTGTAGTTTTGAATAATAGAACCAAATATGGGTAACACTTTACAATGAGGTTCATTAGTTAACATTAGTTAACACTTTCTTTTAAAGCATTTATTTATCTTTGTTAATATTAATTTCAACATTTACTAATGCATTATTAAAATCTTGTTAGCATTAGTTAATGCACAGTGAACTAACATGAACAAACCATGAGCAGCTGTATTTGTATTAACTAACGTTAACAAAGATTAACTAATGCTGAGCAGAGGTGTTGTTCATGGGTAGTTCATGTTAACTAATACAACCTTATTGTAAAGTGCTACCCAAATATGATACAACTGTATATTATAAATACTGTACATGCAGTATTTGCAATACATGCACTGTTATGTTGGAAGTATTGATATTTTAGTAATGATAATCTTAAAAACGCATAATAAATTAGATTTATAAAGAGATGATATAGTCATTCATTGTACATGTCAGACAACCATAATAGATTACGTTTAGGTAGTTTTTATTAGTATAAACCTAATGTGAGGTTTGTTGACTTAAAAATGGGAATATATATTAAATGTACACGTTCATTTTCACCTGACTAAAATCACTTTGATCTGTGAGTTGCTAGTCTTCCTGACTGTGGCTCTCGAAATCAGCACTCGATTAACTGGCCTCTCCGAACAGGAAGTGACAGAACACAACACACGTGGGAAAGGGAGCATAGCTTGTTTGAAATTATTGTTTTGTTTGCAGAATTTCCCACTTTTGCCTTCGGGTTTGTTAAAGTTTAAACTATTTTTTTAAACATCCCCCGGCCGATTTTTATCCACGTTGATCACAGTAAATGGCGGAGTGTGTAAATGACAGTGATGCTGAGAGCCCAATAATTTACGGAGATTATGTAGTGCTGAAGAGAGGAGATGTCTTCAAATCAGTGCAGGTCGAGAATAAAAAGTGAGTTGAACAACTTGTTGTTAAATGTGTTATTACTTATAATGTTAGTCTTACAGGTTCTGTGTACACTTGAAAATCGATGGGATTAAAAAACGATTTAAACCTGCACATAAAATGATTAAACATATCAAAGAAACGTTAAAATATGAAAATAATTAGACCTGTATTGCTTTCGTTGTCATTAATCTGCGAAAGGTAGACATGTCACAAACTTCTAGACTTAATATAAATTTTGAATTCACCTTTTCACTCAAACTATTCAGAAAGAAAATTGTTTTTTGCATTTTCACTAGTAGTCTTAGACTTAGAATGAGCAGCTATTAATTTGATCGCTTGTATATATGACAATTGATAATATAAACAAGTATAATATTCACATTTCACTTAAAGTCACCATGAAATCAAAATTGAAATTTTTTAATGGAATATTATATTGTATATATTATAAATTACTTATTTGTACTCATCATTATTCGTAACCTCGTCATCTTTCATCAAAATAATCTCCCCTAGTTTACTGATGCGAGGGTGGGGCAACCTGTCACTCATATGAGATCAACCAATAGCAAACCACAACCGCCCCATGGACAAAATCAAGTCCCGCCCTACATTTGTTCTTATTCGAAAAGCCGTTTCCCTCAGATATACATCACAATCATAGACCGTAAAAAATATGGACGATGCGACTTCATTCTCTTCCGCTGAAGAAAAGTGAAGCCACCGGAGGTCCGAATATGGTGCTGACATCTTGCACAGATTTGGGACCGAGTCTGCGCAGTAGAGAGCAGGAAGTAGAGTCGTGATATCAAAAGCCCGCCCACACACTCGTAGATGCAGAACAATTCATTATGTGGTGTCATTATCAGTGTGAAATGCCATCCATGCCAACAGTTATGGAAATGTAGAAATTAAAGCTAAAGCTCCAATCTCCTCCTGAAAATCCAGAAAAAAGTCTGTTAGTGCCTCTAGTGCCGTAAATCTCAGCTGTCAATCATGACGTCACGGTCACACCCCCCATTTTTATAGCATCAAATGACTAACTAAAACCAAACTTGAAGTGAAATCATTGTGATAAAAACTGCCTAAAATGACAGACAAAAGTATTTGAAGTGTAATTTGATTGTTTAGTTTGTCTCGCGTCCATTAGAAAACACGGAGGGGCGTGGGTTATGAGATATACTGGGACCAACCACCTGGGTGCGATCGAGACGTTTTGGCTTCAGTTTTCAACACGAGTGCGGCAGGCTTGGTCACAATAGGGAAGAAAAGACTATTGCAACTTCCGTCTCATGTAGACTTGGAAGGATTTGTTCACCCAAAAATGAAAATTACTCACCCTTGTGTTGTTCCAAAACCGTAAGTTCATCCCTTCGTTCATCTTCAGAACACAAATGGAGATATTTTTGATGAAATCCGAGAGCTCTCTGACCCCTCCATGGACAGCAATTTAATGAACACTTTCAAGGCCCAGAAAGGTAGTAAAGACATCGTTAAAATAGTCCATGTGACTCCAGTGGTTCAACTTTAATTTAATGAAGCGACGAGAATACTTTTTGTGTGCAAAAAAAAAAAAAACTTTATTCAACAATTTCTTTATGTCTGTGTCCGTCTCCTACACTGTTGATGTCGTAAATGCAGTCCAGCGCTTCCGAGTTACATCAGAGCTACACCAGAACTTCGGCTTACCATTGGCCGAAGCTGTGTGTGATGCTGATGTAGGAGCTAGCCAACATCAACAGCGTAGGAGACACAGATGAGAAGAAATTGTTGAATAAAGTTTTTATTTTTATTTTTTTGCACACGAAAAGTATTCTCGTCGCTTCATTAAGTTAAAGTTGAACCACTGGAGTCACATGGACGATTTTAACGATGTCTTTACTACCTTTCTGGTTCTTGAAAGTGTTCATTAAATTGCTGTCCATGGAGGTGTCAGAGAGCGCTCGGATTTCATCAAAAATATCTAACGAAGGTAATAAAGGTTTTGAACAACATGAGGGTGAGCAATTAATGACAGAATTAAAATTTTTGGGTGAACTAACCCCTTAAATGCTCATGCTCGTCTCACTTGCTTTGGTTTGACATTCTGTGTATTGTGTGTTTTAGGAAAGTGATCTTTGAGAAGCAGTGGTTCTTCTTGGACAATGTGGTTGGGCAGCTGTACGGGACCATGTTTGAAATCGAAGCCGGCGGTTCACTCAAACTCAAGGCAGTCAAACGTGCAGGAGACTCTTTAGGTAATGATAATACAGATTTGTGTTATCTTTGTATTTATTTATTTTTTCACTGACGTTTCTCCTTTTCGCTGTCAGATTCTAAGGAAGCAGGCCAGGATAACAGACATATAGTGGATGATGGCAGATCTCAAAAACTGACCAGAGATGATATTGAAACACTGAAAGAGCAAGGGTTAAAGGGGCAGGTATGTACCTGAGTAAAGGGCTACGGTTGTCACTCCTGTATATAACTGAACTGTATGTGAACGTAGCCGTATATAGGGCTCAAATACAAGACTGACAACCGTATTTTGTTGCTGTGAGAACATAGCCAAGTTTTCTAGGGATGAATGTAGTCCCTCCTTGAGTGTAAACCTATGGGATTTTTGTTGTTTAATCATTCACTGGTGAAATATTGTAAGTCCAGTTGATTAGAAAAGTAACAGCGCACTTCTTGACAGCAAGCTAAACAATTTGTGATGTTATTCATACCCGTATAGAAGCTATTTAGGTGAACATTTTTCTCACGTGTCCTTTCATGTGCGTTTAAGGAGATTGTTCAGCAGCTCATAGACAACAGTACAACATTCAAGGACAAAACTGAATTTGCTCAGGCGAAATACATCAAGAAGAAAAAGAAAAAGTGAGTTTAAACATTTTTATTTCATATTTTATCAATCACTCGGAAAATAAAACTGTTAACAAGTACTTTGCCTTTATGCGCACAGGTACGAGAGTGACATAACAGTCCTGAAACCCTCCACTCGACTCCTTGCCATGATGTACCACGGCCGAGAACCAGGGAAAATATGGTATGACAAAGCATGAAAATAGTCATCATTTACTCACCCTCATGTCATTTTCAAACCCACAAAGTTACCTGAAATGATTGCAGTTTATTATTTAATATTCCTTTAGATACACCGATCAGGCATAACATTATGATATATTATGTATATTGTGTTGGTCCCCCTTTTGCTGTCAAAACAGCTCTGACCTGTTGAGGCATGGACTCCACTAGACCCCTGAAGGTGTGCTGTGGTATCTGGCACCAAGATGTTAGCAGCAGATCCTTTAAGTCCTGTAAGTTGCGAGGTGGGGCCTCCATGGATCGTACTTGTTTGTTCAGCACATCCCACGGATGCTCGATTGGGTTGAGATCTGGAGAATTTGGAGGCCAAGTCAACACCTCAAACTCGTTGTTTTGCTCCTCAAACTGTTGCTGAACCATTTTTGCTTTGGGGCAGGGCGCATTGACAGGCTGTAGTATCTTTCAGCAGGATAAAGTAACATCCACATGAATGGCAGGACCCAAGGTTTCCCAGCAGAACATTGCCCAAAGCATCACACTGCCTCCGCCGGCTTGCCTTCTTCCCATAGTGCATCCTGGTGCCATGTGTTCCCCAGGTAAGCGACGCACACGCAACCGGCCATCCACGTGATGTAAAAGAAAACGTGATTCATCAGACCAGGCCACCTTCTTCCATTGCTCCGTGGTCCAGTTCTGATGCTGCTGTGCATCAGAATGTGCACTGATGTTGGTGCTTTCGGTGGTGGACAGGGGTCAGCATGGGCACCTTGACTGGTCTGTGGCTATGCAGCCCCATACGTAACAAACTGCGATGCACTGTGTATTCTGACACCTTTCTATCAGAACCAGCATTAACTTCTTGAGCAATTTGAGCTCCAGTAGCTCGTCTGTTTGATCGGACCACACAGGCCAGCCTTCGCTCCCCACGTGCATCAGTGAGACTTGGCCACCCATGACCCTGTCGCCGGTTCACCACTGTTCCTTCCTTGGAGCACTTTTGATAGATACTGACCACTGCAGACCAGGAACACCCCACAAGAGCTGCAGTTTTGGAGATGCTCTGATCCAGTAGCCATTGTAGCCATCACAATTTGGCCCTTGTCAAACTCGCTCAAATCCTTACATTTGCCCATTTTTCCTGCTTCTAACACATCAACTTTGAGGACATAATGTTTACTTGCTGCCTAATATATCCCACCCACTAACAGGTGCCGTGATGAAGAGATCGATCATCAGTGTTATTTGCTTCAGCTGGTCATAATGTTATGCCTGATCTGTATATATACTAGCATAAGTTTTGTCATCCAAACCTCTTTGACCTAAAAACATTTACTTTAATATATGTACATTTGAAAATATGTAAAAACAAAACAAAAAAACTTTTAAATTAAAATTATGATTTAATTAATGTTTAGCTTGAACCCTGTACTAGTACATGTCAGGATTTGAATGTTTCACAAGCATTTATAGTGTATTGTAAATATGTTTTGCACTCTTTTAGTCACCTGCGGTACGACACATTGGCTCAGATATTGACTCTGGGTAACATCCACGCTGGCAGTAAAATCATTGTTTTTGAAACCTGTGCTGGTCTTGTGTTGGGCTCAGTGATGGAGAGAATGGGAGGTAATCACACTTTACTTTTCACCGTTTTATTTTCACATAATATTAATTTCACACAATGCATTGGAAAACCTATAACAGCTGACCACTATTACACTGTGCTGATGATCTAAATGTTTCCTTTCTCAGGTTTTGGCTCAGTGATTCAGATGTATCCCGGTGGAGGGCCAACAAGAGCCGGCATGGAGAGCTTCGGTTTTCCGTCACACTTCCACGAGACACTGCATGAGTTCCCTTTATGCAAAGTTAATGCTCTGCTGGCAGGAACCCTGGATTTGTCTGAGAAGGACACAGATTCTCAGGCCAATGGCAGCAGGATCAGTGGGCCTGACTCCTCTCAGGAAAGCTCAGGTGTGTCTGAGGAGAAGAACTCAGAATCTCAGAGTATGGAGGTCAGTGTCGACCCGCTAGAGGAAATGAGGAGAGTGGAGAGAGAAAAACTGCGAGAACAGAGGGTAAGAGTTTTACGTTCATATATCACTACTGTTATATTCCAGGGGTTTTTATATATATATTTGGAAGATCGTACCCAACTAACCCAGTCGACTAATTATTAGTGTCGACACAGTTGATTGTATCGACGCTGATAATTGTCGACTGGATTAGTTGGGTACGATATGAAATTTTATTAGTTCTGGTACTTTTAAAATGACAGCACTCTAATAAGAGCAGTATTTCTTAATTTGCGTCGATGTGTGACAGCAGGAGTCAGGACGTGTGTGTGAGCTCTGCTTCCACCGTTCACTAAACGACAGAAACGCTGGGACGTGCTCGCGCTGTTGGACTTGCGCACACACCTTTCACTCAGACAGATTGCTAAATCATTTTTGCGGATTATTGGGTTTAAATGGTCAAAAATATGTAAAAATGCACGTCCTGACGAGTATTTAGGTAAACGCAGTCGGGTATGTCTTTAGTGAACGTATACAGAGTTGAGTGAGAAATCAGTGTGTTACAGTGTATTGGGTCCGTGCAGCTCTTAAAGGCCTGGACCGCATATTCTGTGTGATTTTAATGTTAATCAAGAAACAAAAGAAAATAGAAAATCACCCCATGCTTGAATGAAAAACTTGAATATATTTATTAAGAATCAGTGCATAGTTAATTTACAGAGTGACTATGTAGGCTATGCATTTTTGTTTTTACATTTGATTATTTAATTTCTTTATTGAATGCTACTGTTAATTAGAGCTACTCTAGCTGAAAATAAAGCACTGTTTTTGTCATATTGTTTGTAATATACATTTTGGCTTAATAAAAAAAAAAAAAAAAAAAAAAACAACATAAAATATCTATATTGTAATTATAAAATTACATTTAAAAAATATTAAATTACTCACATCAGGTCATCCTAGCCTGTTCAGAATAGTGGTTAGTGTTAACATGGTTGATGATAATGTGATTGTTGCAAACATCTTTGTAAGGATGTTCACACTGGCATGTATAGTTGTTGTTGTTGTTGTTATTATTATTATTATATTATTTTTAAATAAAGAGGGGGAATGGTCAAAAAGCAGGGCAGGAACATGCTGCCCACGTGAGTTTTTAGGGGTTTAAATTTAAAAAAATTTGATTAAACAATGAATAGTAAGTTCTGTCATATTATTCAGTTACTTTTACTGTGTTTTACTGTGGTGTCAATTCAGTATCGGTATCGAGGTATTTTAGTCTGGTATCGTATCGAAGTCATAATTTTGGTATTGTGACAACACTATTCTCTATATAAAAGTATTTGCTAATATTCTCTTTTTATTCATTAATATTTGCTTCTCAAGGGCTTGTTTACATTTATACTTTTTATAGTACACTACTGAATGCCAAAGTTGCAAGTTAAATTATATGTTTTTAAGTAAAATTGTTGAAATTGTGATAGATTAATCGATAAATTAGTCGATAGATTAATCGATATAAATTAGTCGTTAATGGCAGCCATATATACACTCACCTAAAGGATTATTAGGAACACCTGTTCAATTTCTCATTAATGCAATTATCTAATCAACCAATCACATGGCAGTTGCTTCAATGCATTTAGGGGTGTGGTCCTAGTCAAGACAATCTCCTGAACTCCAAACTGAATGTCAGAATGGGAAAGCAATTTTGAGCGTGGCATGGTTGTTGGTGCCAGACGGGCCAGTCTGAGTATTTCACAATCTGCTCAGTTACTGGGATTTTCACGCACAACCATTTCTAGGGTTTACAAAGAATGGTGTGAAAAGGGAAAAACATCCAGTATGCGGCAGTCCTGTGGGTGAAAATGCCTTGTTGATGCTAGAGAAAATGCCTTGTTGATGCTAGTTACCACTGTTCAGGCTGGTGGTGGTGGTATAATGGTGTGGGGGATGTTTTCGTGCCACACTTTAGGCCCCTTAGTGCCAATTGGGCATCGTTTAAATTGCACGGCCTACCTGAGCATTGTTTCTGACCATGTCCATCCCTTTATGACCACCATGTACCCATTCTCTGATGGCTACTTCCAGCAGGATAATGCACCATGTCACAAAGCTTGAATCATTTCAAATTGGTTTCTTGAACATGACAATGAGTTCACTGTACTAAAATGGCTCCCACAGTCACCAGATTGCAACCCAATAGAGCATCTTTAGGATGTTGTGGAATGGGAGCTTCGTGCCCTGGATGTGCATCCCACAAATCTCCATCCGCAAATCTCCGCAAGATGCTATCCTATCAATATGGGCCAACATTTCTAAAGAATGCTTTCAGCACCTTGTTGAATCAATGCCACGTAGAATTAAGGCAGTTCTGAAGGCGAAAGGGGGTCAAACACAGTATTAGTATGGTGTTCCTAATAATCCTTTAGGTGAGTGTATGTGTGTATGTATATATAAATATATGTATGTGTGTGTGTGTGTGTGTGTGTGTGTGTGTGTGTGTGTGTGTGTGTGTGTGTGTGTGTGTATGTATGTATTAAATAAAACTTAAATAAAGCTTAAAAAACTTAAGGCTTTTTATTTTGGAAACATTTCCATGCCTTCATTTATATTGGCTGCTTTTGCTTTGTATAGATTTTATTGACCAATTTTAAAACATGAATATAATTTAATTAATTATGAATATGAATCATGCATCTAGAAATAGTGGAGTGGAAACAGAGTGTTTATTTGAAGCTTAAAGCAAATGCATTAGCGTTTAACATAACATTTTTGCACATAATGTATAGCACAAACATACCCTTACAAAAATTAACCATGGTTAATTTATATAAAGGTAGATATATTCACTGTGTGTGTTCATAGCACTCAGCTGACACGTTTGTTTGAAGGACAGCAGTTGAACATTGTTCGTAGGTAAATTAAATTACTCAGGGTAGTAAAAGTGTCTTGTCAGAAAAACTTAAATTTCACACTTCATTTAATTTACCGTTCTAACCTTACAGGCTCAAGAGAAAAAGGTGAAGCTGGAGGAGAAGAGGAAGAAGTTGGCCTCAGCTGCTGCTCTGTTGGAGGGGAGAAATGCAGATGGGTATGTTTTTGTATAGTTAACAGCTTAAAAAAAAAAAAAAAAAAAAACACTTTTTGATATGTAGCTAAAATGTTATTTTTAAGTCTATTGTCCAGCCCTTTATTATCTCCTGGTAGTTCATAACATGAATAAGTGCACATTTTGTGTATGATTTCAAAAGGTGATGCATGTGGCTGGCTGTGCATGTAAATAATGTATTGTAATATTGACGAGTCTTATGTCATATGTTGTATTGATCTTAAGCTGACTTGTATGCAGTCTTCTAGTGATCCTCCTGATTAATAATGGGTGACGCTGATTTGAATGTTTGTTTCAGGTTGGTGATTGCTAGTCGGTTCCACCCCTGTCCCGTGTTAATGTCTCTGCTGAAGTTCGTAGCACCATCACGGCCATTCGTTGTGTACTGCCAGTACAGAGAGGTAAAGTGATTGATTTGACAAGAGTGTTAAAGAGGCAGTTCACTCAAAAATGTCATGCTGTAGAACACAAAAGTGGTTATTTAGCAAAATGTTTTTTCTGGTTATTGTCAAGCTCTCCAAAGGCCTAAAAATACCATATGACCAGGGTATATCATCGATTTAAAAAAGAAATGATCGATTTAAAAAAGTCAAGTGTTTTGATAACTGCTTCCAGCTATATTTACTCTCTGATCTCTTTTGGACAGCCTCTGATTGAGTGCTACACAAAGCTCAGGGAACAAGGAGGAGCCATCAGTCTCAGATTAACAGATTCCTGGCTCAGGCATTACCAGGTAACTCATCTCAATGAGCAATATTCATTTTACACAGTTGATTTTGCTCTAATGTAAGCTTAAATATATATATATATATATATATATATATATATATATATATATATATATATATATATATATATATATATATATATATATATATATATATATATATATATTTGGTAACACTTTACAATAAGCTTTCATTAGGTAACATTAGTTAAACGATTTAGTTAACATGAACTAATACTTAACAATACTTCTACAATATTTATTAATCTTAATGTTCATTTCAACATTTTCTAATACATTAATAAAATCAAAAGTCGTATTTGTTAACATTGGTTAATGCACTGTGTGAACTAACATGAACAAACAATGAACAGCTGGATTATTAACTAACAAAGATCAATAAATACTGTAACAAATGAATAGCTTATTGCTAGATCATGTCAGTTAGTACATTATCTAATGCTAACAGGTGAGACCTTATTGTAAAGTGTTACTGATTTTATTCTTTCGTTTTTAGAAAGAAATTAGTACTTTTATTCATTAAGGATGGATTCAATTGATTAAAAAGACATTAAAGAACATTGAAACACTACAAAGTTTCTTTTTCAAATAAATGTTTTGAATCCTTAATACAATGCATTACAGTTTCCTCTGTCTGTCTGTCTGTCTGTCTGTCTGTCTTTTTAATGTTACAAACCCCAAAACTTCTGAACGGCAGTGTACATCTATAAAATTCCATATAAAAATAAACATTTGTGATGTATTGTATTCTCTGGGTTTTCCAAACATTGGCATATTGATTTATGTATAAAATATTTTTGTTGCATTTCCAGCAGCTACATTGCTATACAGTTACTATTATATAAGAAGACTGTGAAATAAGATTTCGGTCATACCCACCCCCCACCCCAGAAGGACTTTGATGACTTCTTCACTTCTCTATCATTGTTCCAGGTGTTGCCGAACCGGACTCATCCAGTGCTGCTCATGAGTGGGGGTGGAGGGTATCTGCTGTCCGGAACCACAGTCGCTACAGACGCTGCCAAAGCTAGGAATCAGCACAAATCAGAGGAGCCTGCCGCCAAGAGGCTGAAACTGGATGAGATTAGTTCATCTTGTGACAGCTCTGCCGAGGCAATTAGTTTAGTTTAACTTGTTTAAGTGAGAAGAAACCAAATCAGCGTTGACTCACACATTCAAGCAGTGCTTTATTCTCTGTATGGTTGCACGACTTTATTATTCAAAGTCTACTCTTTTTTTTTTTTTTAGTTTTGTCAAGATTTGCATTTTAAGAGCTACAGAATGTTCCCATCATAGTTATTTATAAAAAAACTTTTAGCAAGATGTGGGGGAAGTAAAAGATGCATTTACTTTTTTCGCCATCCTCTGCACTTGGCGAATAACCAAGCTTTGCTCACAATAAAGTTAAGTCAATCATTACTAAGGTAAACTGTGTATTTATTGGTTTTAATAATGTTCAAAAGGCTTCAAGCATCAAAACACAAATGATAACTGCATCCATCAGCTTTGGTCCCATAATTACACATTTTATTAAATGCAAACAATGCAGAGGTTCTATTAAAGGCCATAAAGGACAACAGCAATTTTTAAACACATACTGCATCTTTCACATAGCATGCTCTTAAATACAGTCAGCAGCACATGGGCAATTGTAAATTTTAGATTATGTAATAAAGAGAAATAATTCACATGACATTATCAAGCTAGTTTTGCTTTTTCTCAGACTCTCACTTTAAACGTACACTGACTTACACCAATAACAAAAGACTAATGCAGTTGTAATTGGGTACAACATATAATGATGCATTCATATGAAGCAGCCCAAGTGAGCACACATAAAGCTGACAGAAAGTCAAATCAGGCAGCACAGGAAGATGTTTCAGCTGGTTCTTGGAATGGTTAAGTTGTCTCTTTCATCTGTTGATCCACAGAGCCCAGTTTCTCAAGTTCATTTATCTGATGAAATAAAACAGGAGTTAAATGAAGTACTTCTAACTCTTAAGTGATGCTTAAAAGCCATTGCCTTAATCAGTCCCCAGGGTTTTTTTTTTGTTTGTTGTTGTTTCAAATCTGTTTACAGTCGTTTTGTGTTTGCAGTCTGCTAGAAAGGTTGTTTCTTTATAAATATTTTTTTGTTGGGGGGGTTTGTTGAGAACATAGCTTAGTTTGAGAACAGATATACAGTATGTTAATGTTTTATATTGTCGTACTCATTCATCAAGTGCTATGCTATGCTAATGCTATCAAAGCATTGTGTTGCCAGTTAGCAAGGTAGCATTTATTGAATTAGCTAGTTAAAGCTAGCCAAGTTTACACTACTGGAAATATTTAAGTTGATCATTTTAAGTTAAATGTTTGAATTAGCTTACTCAAATATTCAAGCGCATATTTACGCAGTACGAGAACAGAACAAATTACCTAAACTTATTACCTAAACTTTACATTTCTTAAATTACAGAATTTAATGTAACTGACTGCCTCAAATTTTACAGTGTGGGGTTGTAGCTAAACTCTGCAGGACAGTCGCCCTCCAGCAGGATTGGACACCCCTACTCTAGTCGATGAAGTATCCTGTTTCCACAGTCCCAGTAGAAGACTTAAAAGAGTACCTTTAGTTATACAATATCCCTGTCATGATGAGGAATGATGCTTTTAGCACGCTCTGTCTCTGTCTCTGAACGGAGTCTAGTTATCCCTCTACACCCTCAACTAAAAGTAATGTTACTGCATAGTTTGCAGGCATATCATATAACTCAAATGTCCTTGTAATAGGAGAATATTTGACATGAGTAGTCACTGGAGATACATTTTTGCTGGGAGGTAATTACCACTTTTTGGTGCAGTTGGAGTTGCATGTAATAAAAAAAACTGAGAAAAGGTTTACAGTCTACCCACGTCCTCTCTTAGTCACTCAACTTACTCAAGTCCAGTGAGCAGGGATACAGATAAACTACTTCAGGCAGAAAATCTGGCCTTGTTTTTCAAGAGCTCCATGAAGCAACACTTGATTGCCTTAATGTCATTCTTTGCTTGCAGTGTGTCCCTGTCTAGTCAAAAGCGTCTCATTCATGTTTTTAATCCCATTTGTGCTAGGAGTGTAGGCTTTAGGGCTCAGTGGGGCCATTTGTTAAACTGGGGTGGTGTAATCTAGTGCATTGGTTCCCAAACCAATTCCCAAAGGTTCCCCAGCAGTGCATGTTTTGGATGTCTCTGTTATCTGGCATACCCATTCCAGGGCTTGGTGTCTCTACTAACAAGTTGGCTGTATCCGAAATCGTATACTTCCTTACTATATAGTAGGTGAAAAATAGTATGTGACAAAAGAAGTGTCTGAATTCACAGTACTCATAAAAGAGTCGGCAAAAAGTACCCGCATGACCTACTTCTTCCTGGCGAGATTCGGAAGTGTGCATACGACGGACACTTAACTATCCCGTGAGGCCATGGGAGAGAATTTATGAATGATATTTGTCACATGATAATGACAACATGACGGATGTAGTACATCCAGATTACATTCATACTACACATATTCATACTATATAGAACATACTTTTTTTAGTGAGCGTGTAGTAATTATTCAAAATAAGTACAAACTCAAGAGAGTATGCAATTTCTGACGCAGCCTTTGAATCACAGTAGGAAGACACCCAAAATGAGTACATTGTCAAAAATTGCTCACTGGTGCAGTAACATTAAAGAGACACATTTGTACTTTTATCTACTCCTAAAATGAGAAATGTCTTAAAGACCCCTTGTGATGCAATTTTGTAATGTTGTTTGTATGTCTAATTATAGTCAAGCTATTTTAAGGCATGAAGAATTTTTTTCACAGGAAAAATTAAATGTCATTTTGGTGATCAAAGATGAGTGTTAAGGGATCAAATTATTGACTACAGGGGACTTTAAATGATTGCATAATACTTTTATGTTTAATAGGGTATTTCAGTTTTTTTCTAGTGATAAAGTATGTTTACGTGTTGTTTAATTCATAATAAGTTGATCTAAAAGATATAAAGAATTAAAGCAAAATTAATTCAAACAATTCGTAAAATGATCCCATGATGGATGAAGCGCCTGACAGAACCCTTTAAGGTTCTATATATAACATTTTATGCTACTGTGAATTTTTGTGGGGAGAAATAAGGTATGAAGATGTCCCTTTGAGGGTACTGCCTCTACAATTTACTACAATTCATGCACTTTTTTTTTTCTAAGAGCGTACTTTTAAGGGGCTTTAGAGTTGGGAACCATTGACCTAGCAGTTAAAGGTCATGTGGTTTCAAACCCAACAAGTGGTAATCCATAAACTATCAACCTTGAGCAAGACACGTGACCTCTGATAACTCTCAGGGGGCTTGAAACTTTTCTTGGATGAAACTACCATACTATACCTCCTCTGGTGTGAAAAGCTTCTGTTGAGAGACACCCTTTTCCTCCCCAGGTGAGTCCTCCTGCAGGCCCCTTTTGTACCGGAGGGTCTCTGCAAGCTCTTCTAGTTTGCGGTTGGGGTGCTGGTCAGTGCTTTCACCCAGCTTGTGGCTTCTTTTGTACCAGGCTGGATGGTAGTATCCTCTGTAAATCCATGGGGAGCGTTTTTCATAGACGTCTCCTTTGTTAAGTAGACGTTCCTCTAACTCGTTCTTCTTCTTTGTTAGGTACCTCAACGCTGCCTCCCTGTCCTGCTTCTCCTCTGCCGAACTCTGGTGTCCTTTCTTCAGCTCATTTTCATTAAGCTCATGGACAGTTTCCTTTTCTTCCTCTTCAGGTGAACGGAGCTTGATGGCCTTGTCTATTGACTCATGGAGACTGTGAGTCTTCTCTGAGATGGGTTCATCTTCATCCTCAAGCTCTATGGAGTCACCACGCTTGTGGTGATGCTTCTTATGGTGGTATCTATGAGTGGGTTTCCAATATCGTTTTGCAATATCCTCATCTACCTCTTCAGATTCCTCAGAGCTCTTTTGCTGAGAGTTCATGTCCTCAGATTGCTCGTTCTGTTTGTGGTGCCCACCATCCCCATGGCTCCTTTTGTGGGTGTAGCTTGGGAAGTCTTCTTGACTTCTGTCATAGTCTGGTTCTTCAAAACCCTCGTTCTCACTGCGTTTGTGGAGCTTTTTCTTGTGGTGGTATCTATGTGATGGCTTCCAGATCCGCTTTTCCCTCTCCTCACTCTCCTCGTCCTCTTCTTCTCCATTCTTGTAGTTTCTTTTGTGGGTGTAGCTTGGGAAGTCTTCTTGACTTCTATCATAGTCTGGTTCTTCAAAACCCTCGTTCTCACTGCGTTTGTGGAGCTTTTTCTTGTGGTGGTATCTATGCGATGGCTTCCAGATCCGCTTTTCCATCTCCTCACTCTCCTCGTCCTCTTCCTCTCCATCCCCGTAGTTTCTTTTGTGGGTGTAGTTTGGGAAGTCTTCTTGGCTTCTATCATAGTCTGGTTCTTCACGTTTTTCTCTGCTGGCCAGAAGACGACTCCTTTTATACTCGTATAGAGGGAATTCCTCCTGGCTGCGCTCCTCATCAGCGTTATCACGCTTGTAAAGGATGGAAAAATATCTTTTCTGAGGAAATTCCTCTTGGCTTCTCTCATCATCATAATCTTCTCTTTTATGCGTGTTGCCTCTTTTATAGAAACTTGGGAAATCTTCCTGGCTTCGTTCATCATTTAGTTCCTCACGTTTTTCTTTGATTCTTCTCTTCATAAAACTAGGGAACTCTTCCTGGCTCCGTTCGTCATCCAGTTCCTTGCGTTTTTCTTTCGTTCTTCTCTTCATAAAACTTGGGAACTCTTCCTGGCTCCGATCATCATCCAGTTCCTCACGTTTTTCTTTGATTCTTCTTTTCATAAAATTTGGGAACTCTTCCTGGCTCCGTTTGTCATCCAGCTCTTCACGCTTGTCAGCTTTGAGAAGATCCTCAATGAGTTCCTCCTCCTTGACTTTAGACTCTCCTCTTGGTTTTTTCAGCTCCTCTTGAGCCAGTTGTGAAACATATTCCTGATTTTTCTCAACTGTGGAATGACCTGATCCTGAATTCAGAAAGAGATAAAAATGGACACAAATCAAACATGCAAATGACTCGTAACTCATTTTCGCTCCATTGCTTATGCATTGCATGAATACATCTAATTATTAGTCCACAGTCTTAGAACGAAACCACTGACCCATAACTGTCTCCTCCGCCAAACACAATGTACTGAGATTAGACATTATGACGATAATGTAGTCTGACTGTGTTCAACTTATATGTCCAAATGATATTTTTACCGAATGTATATGTAAGATCACTGTTATGAGAATAACCTTTCATAAGAAGTCACCTTTGAGTTCATCCACTAATAAATCAATGTTATTTCACCTCAAAAACACATTGAAGCAACACAATACGAATAACAACGTACCTGGTGTAAGGATGTCTTTGCATTCTGGATGCACTGGATTATCATCGGTCTTGTAGAGCACCTTTGAAAGGACCTGAACTAAACACTGGGTAAGCTGAAATGAAAGTGTGTACATAACTAAAACGAGTAGAAAAATAAATGCATTGGGATTTTTTTCTCATAAACATTGAAGCTACAGCATACCAGATCCTCTCTTCGGCTGTCCTGCTCAACTGGTATGGACTCACCATCTGGGATAGTAAAAGCCCTGTGTTATATTTGTGCATATCGTAATGCAAAATGATTTTAAGCTTATTCATCTAGTTATCATTAATTATCCATACGTTTTAATTGTGCAAAACCCGAAAATTCCCGTTTGTTCTGCAGCATAACTGTCGTGTCGCTGACCATGGTGCTGAAATGATTTATGCAATGATTCTTTGTGTACATTATAAGAATTTCACTTACCCGCAGCGAGGAAAACCGCCAAGCAGACCAAAGCCACAAACTTCATGGTGCGCGCAGATGTTCTCTGCTGGTAATCTTATCCGGGAAGGTTTTTGTCTTCTTTTGCAGACTCGAGAGGCAGAGAGAAGCTCCGTTCCGCGTGCTGCAGCTCGGAGTGCGCGCTGCGTCTGTTTTGAGCGCGCGGTGGGACACGCAGGGTCTGAGCTCGTGAGTTCGTGGTTGCTTACGTCACGCCTAATGTGAGACCTTAATGAGACCCCCTCCACCCCCATTTAAATGAAATTTTCTAATCTTCAACTCCAGCCTGTGTATAGAGTCGACTGTCGTATCGGTGCATTATAGACATATACTAATTTATATTCATTATTTCTGTGTCATTTATCACTTTCCAGTCCAGGAGTTTCATGTGTTGAGTTATATTAAGCAGGATAAGTTGTCACATGGGCTTTTTTAGGTTTTTGAATCAGAATTTTGCCCTTTTTTTATGTTGAATGTATAATGTAATTTATTATATAAATGTGTGTATGTGTATGTATATATATGTATATGTATTATACACCGATCAGGCATAACATTATGAGCACCTTCCTAATATTGTGTTGGTCCCCCTTTCGACGACCCTGCTGCCGGTCCACCACTGTTCCTTCCTTGGAGCACTTTTGATAGATACTGACCACTGCAGACCGGGAACACCCCACAAGAGCTGCAGTTTTGGAGATGCTCTGACCCAGTCGTCTAGCCATCACAATTTGGCCCTTGTCAAACTCGCTCAAATCCTTACGCTTGCCCATTTTTCCTGCTTCTATCACATCAACTTTGAGGACAAAATGTTCACTTGCTGCCTAATATATCCCACCCACTAACAGGAGCCGTGATGAAGAGATAATCAGTGTTATTCACTTCACCTGTCAGTGGTCATAATGTTATGCCTAATCAGTGTATATGTATGTGTGTGGCTCAGAGGGACTAGGTTATGAGGACGAAATGTCCCCACAGAGATGGCAATATTCAAAATCCTTGTCCTTGACATTCTGTCTCCATCAGTAAAACAGCTTATAAATCATTCTAAGTGATGTTTTTTCAGAATGTAAAAATGCAGAAAGCTTTCTATGATGGGTAGGGTTAGTGTAGGGGGATAGAAGATACAGATCGTACAGTATAAAAATCATTATGTCTAAAAAAGTCCCCATAAAACATGAAAACACAATGTGTGTGCGTGATTGTGTGGCCTTCCAGTCATATGTGAAATCTTTCAGTCCAATATAGCTACAAGAAACGGTATAATGCCAAATCAACAAGTTAAATCCCTGCAATATCTTGCAGTGCAGTATTATTCATTGAATGTTTTGTTAATATCTCTGAATAATGCTTATTATTGTACAAAATTGAATAAATAATAATCTCCTTTCTCTAGAAATCAGACAGAAGGTTGTGCAACTCAGACACCCACTTCAATCATGGATCGTATGTGTTATGAGGGAATTGTGAAACTGCAAACTAATGTTTGGTACAGGTGCTCTGAGTTTCAGCAGAAGGATTGCACCTGGGATGCTGTAGTTGCTGTGGTAACGGGACCGTCATGGGGCGTTTGGAGTTTATCATAGCTGCGGAATGTTAAAAGAGAAGCTTTGATTTAACATCCACTCAAGCAGAACAAGGAACGGGCCACATTTTAGCCTGTCAAAACAGGCAGAGGAAGCAGTGGCTTGAGAAGGATCAGTAATGTGGCTTTAAATTTTCATGCGAGACCGACAACAGGTAGAATTGTAATGCTCAAAAATGCACATTTCAGTCCTCAATCTCCTCCCAAAATAATAGAGATTCAGTACTGATTGACATTGCTTTTTGCTTTTAGAGTCATCATTTTTTTTATACCTATGATAACTTAAATCATACATTGTTTTAAGAATTAATCTATTTAAATTTGCACATTTTGGGCTTGATTTAGTTCTGCTTTATTATCAATGTAACAGTTATACAAGATTCAACTCATTTTTTTAAGTCAGTTTAATGTAATTTATTTATTTTTACATGGCATGCATACATCACTATTAAAGTCTCTAATTTCCCTGTGTTTCTATGATGTTTTGTATTGAATAACATTAGTTTATACATTTAATCACATTATGGGCCGGTTTCACAGACAGGGTTTAAGCTAGACTAAAATGCATGTTTGAGCTGTTTTAACTGGAAGCAACTTGCCATTGCTTTGTCTCAAGATGCACACCAGTAATGTTTTTTTTTCTTTTCTTTTCTAAGGCACGTCTATAGCATCTACTTAAATGTCCTAATTAAACTAAGGTCTAATCCTGGCTTAATGTAAGCCCTGTCTGTAAAATCAGTTTAGCCATTTACTGTTGATTTTATGCACGTACAGTACATCTGCAATTATATAGGTGTGGGTGTAACAAATTTCTAGTTCCATTATTTGTAAAGTAATTAAGTTGACACTGAAAGTGACAGCTAATACATTAAAGATGTTTGGGGCAAAATTGCAGAAGTTCAAGCTAAACTTATTTATTTTTCTGAATAAATAAGCAATAACTCAAAAGTGTTGCATAGTGTTTGAGTGCTAAACTTCCTGTTTGGCAATTGCACTTGACATATGAGATATCTGACTGAGCTATGATACTGTCAGACTGGCTCTGAGAATCATTGATAGATGTATTTTAATTAAAGACAGCATAATGAGTCTCATGAATAAATAAGTGATAATTGCATAGCCCTGTCTGAATATTCTCACCAAATACTAATGGATCCCAACATGCACTGTTGTTTTATGGTTTAAACTGCAACACGAACCAAGTAATATCCCAGGATTTATCATGTTTATTGTCATCTCTCCCCCTTCCCTGGGAAATCCAGACCTTTGGCACGCTTAGGAAAAATTCCACATCCCTATCCATCATGCTTGTATTCAGCTGTGAAGCTCGAATGCAATGAATTATACAGACATCTTGCCTCTAAAGCCGAAATCCCTGTTCATAATTTATTCAGTCAAAAGTGAAGCTGTTCGAGTCATCGCCGCGCATATGTAGACATGATAAACAAAGAGATTAAGATGCAGGGTGTAAAGTATCTTGTACATACTAGCTGATTTACTAATTGAGTAGAGCTCGTATGGTTGTTTGGCTTTAATCAAGGGAATTTGCATACAGAAACAAAAGACAGAGGCCATGGTACACGCGAGGACTCCGCGCTCTGAGAGGGTTAGTTACTTTGATCTTCTTCTTCTTCTTCTTCTTCTTCTTTTAATCTACGGCATCATCAAATGAGCTGTATTTCTGAATTTGTATTCAGTGTTGCTGGTGGTCCGAGGGTGGGCGGTTGTATTGTGAATATATTGTGTGACAGCTTCCCTATGAAACTCCAAAGTGCTTTGTCAGCACACAGCACAGATATTACATGTCACAATATGAAACTCCTGGCACAGAGATCCTGTTACCTGTTAAATGATTGTGGAGTAGCCTACAAAGTTGCACACCTACTCACTTGTGCTAACAAACATTCTATGAGAGATAATTCTGTACTTGGTTTAATTAAAGATGATATAGTCTATTAAGAACAACCTGCTTCAAAGGTACACTTTATCTTTTTGTTGTTCAAAATTACAGTGATTTACTATAGTAAGCCTGTTAGAAGACTATTTTATATTTAAGACCTGTCGGGATGGTTTTCGCAGGAAATTGTGTACATATGTCAGTCGCCCTTGTCTCGTGACATAGTGTAATATAATATCATAATTTTTTTTTTTAATTTTTTATTTAATTTTTTTAATTTTTTTTTTTTTTTTACTGGAGTAGATGCCATTTACTTTAAATACAAATATATTGCCATTTACTAAACGTCTGATTTGGGCAGATACAATTGCGTAAATCACCGAATTATTCTCATGGTAATAGTGTAGGGGTAAGATGCATGACATTAAGTTTTGACGCAAATCGACCTGAGGTTCGAATCCGTCTTTTGCCGAACTTGCTCTACTCCCTTTTCCCCATCACATATCAGATCGGAAAGGCATTTATATTCAATAAAAATGAAGAAAATATTAGAAAAGTGGAAATAAAGCATCTAACATGTGTTTAATAATAAGTATTCATCAGTTTAGGGGTGGGTAAACAGAAAAGTGGGTGGGTCTTGTCCCACCCACACACAATGGTTCCGACGCCCATGCAATGGAGCACACTAATGGTGCACATGAATGGCACCACAATGTCTTAAATACGAGTGGGAAGCTCTGGATTTTCTTTAAACCCCACTATTCTGCAATATGGCAGAATAGTCCCGCCTTCTAAAGTAAAAGAGCCAATTGCTCACTGGTAAAGTCACTGCATCACTGCAGCTACTGTTAGAAATAGAAACCTGAGAATGGCTTAGGACTGCACATACATTGGCTCATCTAGCCTGAAAAATAAGCTTTTTTTTTAAAGCTGATAATAGGAATCAACATTTATGGGACAGTTTATGTTAGATTTTGTTGCTGATTTTAAATATGTTGTTTAATTTTAAGTATGGAAAGCGATTGTTGAGATTACAGGATTCCCCCATTCAAATAGATGTATCTTGTATGCCCGAAATAGCTGCCCGGAGGCGTTGCAAATATGGCCACAGAGTGAACAGACTTCCTTGAAAGGGACTTTGGCCCCAATCTTTACCAGCTGGGGGTGTGTCCGTGAGAAACGTGGTGGAATACCACAATACTTAAAGGAATTTAGCAGTGATATTGTCAGGCTTTTCTATTTACAGCAAAGTAAGCTAATTGCATGCACAAAATGTGATAGCATTATAATATAACAATATAATAAGTAACAATAAAGTTCAAATAAAAATAAAAACCTGATGCACATTCATTGTTCTTCAGTTTATCCCTTGGTGTATTTTTGTGTAGGCTAATTAATTAAGGGAAAGCACACTGTCATCTTCCTCCGATGAAAGTGAACGCACCTTCTGTCATAAACACGTCTTCCACCTCGTAAATATAAACTTCCCAAGAGGACTTGAACGCACCATATATCAACCTCTGGGGAATCACCCATTTAATAAATGCCAAAAGCAATGCGGAGATGGCGTTTTTATTATTTAACGGGTAAGATATTTTATTGAACAGATCTACTATATGTAGCTCTCTAACAGTTGTGAAGGGTCATATTGGTCACAACCAAAACAATGTTCTTCCACAAAATGCATGAAGTTTTGTTTTGTTTTTTAGCAACTAGAGGGCCACAAGTTACATAGCAAGACAGGACAGATGCCATAACAGCCCTGAACATAGGCAAAATAATAATATTTGAATCTTGCTTGTTTTTAACTTCATTAAATGTAAGAACAAGTAAAACCACATATCTAAGTATGTTTGTGATGCAAAAATGGAAACAAAACGGGAAATGCACCCTCAGGCTTCGAATATATTAGACGCATAGATCATATTCTTGTTGTGATCATTGAATCTACATGAAACAAGTGCCTTATAAACAAAGAAACAGGAAGATGTTAGCTAACGGAAACACTGACCACAGTGAGCAGTTTGGGGGAGTTTTGAAAGGGTGTATATTTAAAATAATAATTATTAAAAAAAAATAAAAATAAATAAAGAACACAGGCAGCCTATTATAGTACAAGCACTCCTGCAGGTGTGCAGTGAAAGCACACTGCTCTTTTATGTATTCAGTGATGTGAAGCTACTGCAACCTGCTCTTTGTGTTGACCTGGTACTGCATCATCTCTCTTGTCCCATAAAACACAAACACAGCATAATTTTTAACATAGATCAGGACCTCATCATAAGTATCCCCTGCCAGATCCAGATCCAACCCTGATATGTTTTGTTCAGCACATCTAATATGCAAACAGCAATCAATAACTATCACTACATTGATAAGCTACTTATGTTGATATTTCTTTTGGCAAGTCTCTAATGCTCACTCACACTGCATTTATTTGATCTAGTTAAAACAGTAATATTGTGAAATATTATTATAATTTAAAATAACTGTGTTTTCTGTTTTAAAAGGTAATTTATTCCTGTGATGCAAAGCTGAATTTTCAGCATCATTAATTTATGTTTTGAAATTTCATGATTTGCTGCTCAAGAAACATTTCTTATTATTATCAATGTTGAAAACAGTTGTGCTGCTTAATATTTTTCTGTGATACATTATTTCTTTGAGGAATAGAATGTTTTAAAGTAGCACCATTTATTCGAAATAGAATCTTTAATGTCACTGGGTGAATTTAATGTATTCTTGCTGAATAAATACACTCACCTAAAGGATTATTAGGAACACCATACTAATACTGTGTTTGACCCCCTTTCGCCTTCAGAACTGCCTTAATTCTACGTGGCATTGATTCAACAAGGTGCTGAAAGCATTCTTTAGAAATGTTGGCCCATATTGATAGGATAGCATCTTGCAGTTGATGGAGATTTGTGGGATGCACATCCAGGGCACGAAGCTCCCGTTCCACCACATCCCAAAGATGCTCTATTGGGTTGAGATCTGGTGACTGTGGGAGCCATTTTAGTACAGTGAACTCATTGTCATGTTCAAGAAACCAATTTGAAATGATTCAAGCTTTGTGACATGGTGCATTATCCTGCTGGAAGTAGCCATCAGAGAATGGGTACATGGTGGTCATAAAGGGATGGACACGGTCAGAAACAATGCTCAGGTAGGCCGTGGCATTTAAACGATGCCCAATTGGCATTAAGGGGCCTAAAGTGTGCCAAGAAAACATCCCCCACACCATTATACCACCACCACCACCAGCCTGCACAGTGGTAACAAGGCATGATGGATCCATGTTCTCATTCTGTTTACGCCAAATTCTGACTCTACCATCTCAACAGGAATCGAGACTCATCAGACCAGGCAACATTTTTCCAGTCTTCAACTGTCCAATTTTGGTGAGCTTGTGCAAATTGTAGCCTCTTTTTCCTATTTGTAGTGGAGATGAGTGGTACCCGGTGGGGTTTTCTGCTGTTGTAGCCCATCCGCCTCAAGGTTGTGTGTGTTGTGGCTTCACAAATGCTTTGCTGCATACCTCGGTTGTAACGAGTGGTTATTTCAGTCAAAGTTGCTCTTCTATCAGCTTGAATCAGTCGGCCCATTCTCCTCTGACCTCTAGCATCAACAAGGCATTTTCGCCCACAGGACTGCCGCATACTGGATGTTTTTCCCTTTTCACACCATTCTTTGTAAACCCTAGAAATGGTTGTGCGTGAAAATCCCAGTAACTGAGCAGATTGTGAAATACTCAGACCGGCCCGTCTGGCACCAACAACCATGCCACGCTCAAAATTGCTTAAATCACCTTTCTTTCCCATTCTGACATTCAGTTTGGAGTTCAGGAGATTGTCTTGACCACGACCACACCCCTAAATGCATTGAAGCAACCGCCATGTGATTGGTTGATTAGATAATTGCATTAATGAGAAATTGAACAGGTGGTCCTAATAATCCTTTAGGTGAGTGTATATTACATTTACATTTATTCATTTAGCAGACGCTTTTATCTAAAGAGACTTACAACTTAGGAATACAGGAAGTGATCCGATCCATCATGAAGAGGCGAAAAATCACAAAATGTGCCTGAAATAATAAGGTTTGGACATTACTTAGAGTAACATAAGCTAGAATAGGGAGGGAATAGAGGAAAAAAGGGAATTTTTTTTTTTTTTTTTTTTTTTTAAAGGTCCTGATTATGTACCTGAGGTAAAAAAATCAAGACAGACAAATGCTGAAAAAAGACTGCGAACATCTGCACTTTTCCAGCCTTGAGTCCTGTTCTCATTATGAAATCCTCTGAGTGGAATATATGTGAGTCCTAGAGCGTTCAGACAGACTAGATAATGTTGACTACAATAGAGAAACTAAAGTAGACAGCAGAAGTGCTCAGCAGAGGAGTTATTCTCCCTTTACCCACCAAAATCGCTTTATAATTCATCCGAGACACAGGCACCAGTTCAGTTTCAGGCCAACACAGCAAACATAGTTTGGTGCAGTACTTGAGCATCCAGAGAGAAACACTCAAGCTGACTGTAATGGGGCATGGAGGCTTTATTGAATAGAAAATTTGACACTTGGGAACAAACAGGTCCATGTACATGGGAACATCACGATATGAACAGTTTTTCATTCTCGCAAGAAACTAGTTCTCTCTATACACAGAAAAAGATGGAGATATCTAATTATTATAAATAGAGCTTGAGTGATCAAATGGAATTCAAGCGTAGTTCAGGCAGACCGCTGATCGCTAAACGCTACCTACTCTAATCAACTATAGTATTTAAGCTCATTCAAACACATGTTCCTCAATCTGTCGCACAGACATTTACACCCACCTCCACCCCTTCACCTCCTAGCATCCTCATAATTGAGTATTGGATTCTGTGTAGAAACTCTATTTATGTTATCATTGTATCTCCTTCTGTAATATATGCTAAGAAACTTTTGGTTATAAGTCTTGGGGATTTATGTCTCTAGGATGTATCTCTAGTTGCCTTTCGCCAAATCCAAAGATTGTCAATAAATGTCATTCCTGGTCCTGACTGAAATTATTATATTGATTCACTCTTTCAGCTCTTTCTTTGAACTCTTTCAGAGGTCTTGATAGGTCAATATCTTGTTGTTTTCAATATATGAAGTAGAGATGCACTGTTATGAAAATGTTGGCCGATACCGATAACCTATCATTCTTTACAGTTGTAATCCAGTTTTTTATATCATTTTGGAGAGCCTGATTGCAAAAACAAAAGTCTCACCATTAAAACCATGTCCCAAACACACAATTACAATGTTCACATTATAATTTTATGTAGCCTATATCAAAACCATCATGAGGAACAGTGTGCATCTGAAATGTCTCAGCTGAAGGAAATAATAAATTATTTATCAGCTTTAATATATCAGCCAAATTTTCTTATCAGGCCAATAAAGATAACATTAAAAAGTAGCATTGGCTGGTACCGATGTTTTGGCCGATATATTGTGCATCCCTAATATGACAGCCGTGATAAGTGACAATCCATCATTAAAAACTGAATCCATGACAATTTCATCCAGGCATCATTATGCACAGCATGTTATCACACACTGATAAGGCAATTTATCACCATGATAAGTACAATAAACTTCTTTAATAAATAAAATACTAACATATATTTGCATATTCATTGACACATGAATATGCATCTAAAATATTTTTTATTGGGAAGTGAAAAAAATGAAAGTGTATAATTTTCATATTTTGTGCATGTGAACTTGGTCTCACTGGAAATCTGCTCAACATGCAACAATAGATACAGTTGCAAGAATAAAAGGTTCTATATAGAACCTTAAAGGGTTCTGTCAGGTGCTTCATATACAGAACCTTTTAGAGGTGCATCATGGGATCATTTTATCGATTTAGTTTTAAATAATTTATTTTGTTTTAATTCATTTTAATTGTATGAATTAAACCGATTGTAAAGATACTTTATTACCCTAAAATTAAAAAGCCCTAAAATTATATTTTCATATATAACCCTTTTAATTCAGCTCAAAATATCTTACATTGGGTGACTTTAATATACATATATTAATATTAATATTATATATATATATATATATAAAACATGATATTTCATGACTCTTACCACTGGCCTGTTCCTCTGGGTCTTTGGTAAAGTTTTAGCATTTTTAGGTGTTTCTATGTGTACTCAAGCATTCCTCGCATTGCATTCATTCCTAAGGGGGTCAAATTGACCCGTGAGGGAGGGGTTTGTTACTTTTTTTAAATTTCAAGCACAAAACTCCTCGAATCCAGTCTCTTATTTTTTTGTTGTGTATTCGTGGTTCAAGTGCGACAAAGGTCCTGGTCCAAAAGTCCAAAAGTCTTGGACCACTCCACTCCATTCTTTAAAATGAGTTTCTGGTCAAAATGACCCGAGGGAAGGATGAGGTTAAATAATCTGTTAAAAATAATCTGTCCCCAAAGAACCTTTCAGTGAACAGTTGAACAATTATTTTATTAGTGTGAAGAACAATTTAAAAATCTAAAGAACCTTTTTCCACTATAAATAACTACTGAAGAACATTTATTTTTAAGATAATTTTATAGAACCTTTTTCGCATAAAGGGTTCTTTAAAAATGAGTTAAGAAGAGTGATATTCTGCAAAACCATGTGAGAATGGATAACTAAACAGTCTCTGTATTTCACAGACAAACTGACAGATCGACAGGTCGCAGACAGTTGTGATGTTCTCAGCCTTCACTCTTAAAGATAATCAAATGAGAGAGTGATGAAATGAGAGTTGCTGATAAGCGCTGACTGCCTTAAAAGACAATACCAGCCAATTTAGTGACTTAATCCAATCCTTCCAAAAGTTTCCACATCAATGATGACCTGCTGATCCCTTTTAATTCATCAATTACCCTCCGAGGTCACACTTGTCAGCTGATCGCACTCCCGGTGCCCTATCTGAAATCGATCAGACATCACACATTACCTCTGCAGTCCTGATCCAGACGAGAACTCACAGTGGCAGAGGTGTTTAACTGAGATCTGACATTTGAACACTGTGCACCAGACTGATCCCTCATGCCTCGGGCTATGACGTGAGCTCCCATTTGGATAATATGATCTGAGGAGGTATAAACATCGGCCTGGTGTTCCAGCGTGACCTGCGGCATTCACTGCGCTGTGAAACTAAATGAAGAGAGAAGTAAATGTTAGAGTGCACCGTTCAGTCCTGGAGTGATGGGCACAGATCTTTCAAAGTTGACTATCAATAAGGTTGACCAAAAGCGTGGTGGCTCTTTCCAGATCAACTCTGGCAGAAAAAAAGATTTCAGATTTACACATGCAATGTGATGGACTGTTTTCATCAGGTAAGCATCATACCTTTGCAAGTCTACAAAACGTCTATAGAGCTTTATACAATACTGACTGTTTCAAAGAATCAATGATGTAAACAATTCAATTCTGCAGCAGAACAACTCTAAAAAAAGACAATGTCATTATTTAGCTGAAAAAATGAACAACTGTTTAAGACGTTGATGAGTGGATTAACATTTATTAGTAATATAATATACACTACTGTTCAAAAATTAATTAAACTACTGTAAACTGTTTAAATGAATACTTTTATTCAGCAAGGTTGCATTAAATCAATCAAAAGTGACAGTGAAGACATTTATAATGTAACAAAAGATTTCGTTTTCAAACTTTTCATTCATAAGAATCATGAAAAAAAATGATCATGGTTTCCAGAAAAAGAGGCAGCACAACTGTTTTCAACATTGATAATAATAAGAAATGCAGTAAAGAGCAGCAAATCCTCATAATAGAATGATTTCTGAAGGATCATGTGACACTGAAGGCTGGAGCAATGATGCTGAAAATTCAGCTTTACATCACAGGAGTCCCCATCCCTTATGAAAAATAACCATGGTTTTATTGTAGTAAAAATGTAATAACCATGTTTTTTTGGCTAATTGATTACCATTTATATAACCACAGTTTTACCACAAATACCATGGTTAAACTATGGTTAGAGTATGTTTTTTTAAACACTTTTTTTAACACTTTTTTAAACAATTTTTTTTTTTTTTTAACTAATACTATTAATTTGAAATATCCTTTTACAATAAAGTGAAAAACAAAACTAGCCTACATTGCTAAGTCACCCAACTGCGCCCAACGCACAGACTGATCTGATTGAATGACTGAATTCACGTCACATGATAAATTTGCATTATAGCCTGCCATTAAAAGACCGAAGCCTCTTAGAAGAGAAGAGGAAGAAAATGAGGATAAAGAGAGTTAATGTGATGTAATGAATGAACAGCTTACCTAATTGCATAGTAGGCTAGTTAAACAATACTAGTAAGGCTTGCTAGCTAGAGGTAATGTCAGTTATTTCTTTTTACCTTAAAGAAGATCTACAATTCTCTCTGTATCATTCATGGCAATGACATGAAAAATGTGCCATATAAACTATGTGGAAGGTTGTTGCATCTATACTGGAAAACAAACACTTTTTAAAATGAATTTAGAAAATTAAACATGCTAGCTAGAGAGGTGCTCAATGAATAGCCTTCAGTTTTGTGCATGAAGCTGAAATTAGTCTTGCTATTTGGGTTTAGGCTATCTTAGGTGCTGATTTATATAGTTTTATCAGCATAATAATTTAAGCATAATTTATCAGCATTTTTCATCATTCATATCTATCTTTTTTTTTTTTTTTTTTGCTTTAAAAACTCTGAAATGGGTTAAACCATAGATATTATGCTACCTAAGAAGTTCAAGTAAATATACGCTAGAAATCCGCGCTCATTGCATGGACGGAGAAAGCATGGACGCCTAATTTACACGATTTAATCTGACGGTACGCCAAAAGGTTTTTTTATTTAACACTATAAAGTTACAGTTACAGTTTAACTTCTTGAACCTAATGCTGTTAAACTGAATATAAGATTTTTTTCTTTTTTCTTAAATATCCACATAAACAGCAAATTGTTTGTCACTATAGCAACAGTAGACCTCCGTTAATATACCCCTGGGCCTCACACATCACACTCGCACAGGGATGGTCACAATGGTCACATATCCTCTCTTCATATTGTCACATATGAAGTCACATATATTCTCTCTTCAGATGCAATATGGTATCTGTATTCTGTAATATAGATGTTTATAGCATAACACATAAACCACTGGTTTCACAGACAAGGTTTAAGCCTAGTCCCAGACTAAAATGCATGTTTGAGCTGTTTTAACTGAAAGCAACTTGCACTGACATATCATAACATATATCAGTGCCATTGGTTTGTCTCAAGATGCACACCAGTAAAGGTTTTTTTTTATTTTTTTAAGGCTTGTTTATAAAAGCTATACTTAAATGTCCCAAATGAATTAAGGCCTAATCCTGGCTTAATCTGTGAAACCAGGCCAAAGTTTTTGTCCTCAAGCAAACCAACAGACTGTTTTTCTGAAAGTCTAATATTACCCTTTAATAGAATTTACAAACCCAATTCCAAAAAATTTGTGACACTGTACAAATTGTGAATAAAAACAGAATGCAATGATGTGGAAGTTTCCAATTTTAATATTTTATTCAGAATACAACATAGATGACATATCAAATGTTTAAACTGAGAAAATGTATCATTTTAAGGGAAAAATAAGTTGATTTTAAATTTCATGGCGTCCCAGTTTTCCAAAAAGAACTTCAAATTTTGATTGGTCTGACCACAGAACAGTTTTCCACTTTGCCACAGTCCATTTTAAATGAGCCTTGGCCCAGAGAAAACGCCTGCGCTTCTGGATCATGTTTAGATATGGCTTCTTTTTGACCTATCGAGTTTTAGCCGGCAACGGCGAATGGCACGGTGGATTGTGTTCACTGACAATGTTTTCTGGAAGTATTCCTGAGCCCATGTTGTGATTTCCATTACAGTAGCATTCCTGTATGTGATGCAGTGCCGTCTAAGGGCCGAAAGTCACGGGCATCCAGTATGGTTTTCGGCCTTGACCCTACGCACAGAGATTGTTCCAGATTCTCTGAATCTTCGGATGATATTATGCACTGTAGATGATGATAACTTCAAACTCTTTGCAGTTTTTCTCTGAGAAACTCCTTTCTGATATTGCTCCAGTATGTTTGGCCGCAGCATTGGGGGAATTGGTGATCCTCTGCCCATCTTGACTTCTGAGAGACACTGCCACTCTGAGAGGCTCTTTTTATATCCAATCATGTTGCCAATTGACCTAATAAGTTGCAAATTGGTCCTCCAGCTGTTCCTTATACATACATTTAACTTTTCCGGCCTCTTATTGCTACCTGTCCCAACTTTTTGGAATGTGTAGCTCTCATGAAATCCAAAATGAGCCAATATTTGGCATAACATTTCAAAATGTCTCACTTTTAACATTTGATATGTTATCTATATTCTATTGTGAATAAAATATAAGTTTATGAGATTTGTAAATTATTGCATTCCTTTTTTATTCACAATTTGTAGGGTGTCCCAACTTTTTTGGAATCGGGTTTGTACAATCAATCCTTTCTTCTTCTTCTTCTTCTTATTATTATTATTATTATTATTATTATTATTATTATTATTATTATTATAAAGTTAGAGTTTGCTTTATAACAGAAGTGACCTAAGAAAAGAAATTGGCCATTCAATTTAGTCTCTCGAAACAGAGCAAAATTGAGATTGAAAAGAACCCTCTAGCTTGTCCTTTTTATTTGATTACATGAATACCAGTCTAATTCTAATTCAGTGAACGGTCTACATCAGTTAGTCTTAAAAATACCAATGGGAGCATCCAGAGTTAATCATGCCACTTGTTCATGTAAATGAATGTGAACTGTATTTAATCAGATCAGATTTTATATCTTTTTGCGTCTCATTATTTGTCTGACGGTTATTCTTTGTGTGTGTCACCTTACAAAAAGTGCATGGGCGGACATGCTTTTGTTTCTGTTATTACCCAGCGTATGTGAGGACCTGCAGTCGTGTTTATTTGAAGCCTCCTCTCTTTGCCCCACTCAAGCTAATTTAAATGTGAAGGTCACATATAAAGGCTTGTCGTCAATGTCTAGCGTCTGATTTGCAAATTAAGCAACCTGCATGCAGCCATGAAGTGGCCTCTGAGTGATGTCAGATCCATTATAATGGCATCTGATCTGCATTAAAACCCAAATGTTGTTGTTCAAATTGGCAGTGCCTCTGTCTTTGATTGATGACATTATTCGTGGCAGCCCATCTGCTGGATCTATACAAATTAAGAGTTTGATTAAGGGTTGTAAAGTAATTCATTTTTGCATTTAACTGAGAGGGCAAGAAAAAACATTGTGATGACATACAGTCAGATGAGTGTGAGAGAAACACAGTCAAACTCTGACCCAGTGGAGATGTGCAGTTTTGGGGATGTTTAATTTGAGTTCTTTGGAGCAGTGCACTTGGAAGTGCTTAAAAAAACACTATGTAATTTTCACTGCTAGAGATTGCTTATTCTAAACAAAGGTGTAGCTTGATGACGCCTTGATTTCGTGGAACCATGGGAGTTGTCTTCACCTCATCACAGAATCCGATGGGTAAAAGAATCCGATGGGACTCGGGCAGAAATCATATTCATGGATGAGCTATTTTATAATGATTTATTAACGTTACTGTAGTATGAAGCAGGGTGGTTTACAAAATAAAACCAGAAATTGAGGGTAACGTGGGTATGATGTCATTGATAGACGACGCACTGACACGATCCGTGTCCTAATTAAAATGGCTTATTTCTCTGGATTTAAACATTGTTAGAAACATTTGGGATAACGTAAGTACACAAGTCAACAAAATATATAACGTTGTACGATTTTATTATCTATTAATATCTAATATCTTACCTATTGTGCCTTAAATAGACAGGGTAGCTCTATATTTAATTTTGAACAGGAATGAAAACGAGGCTGTGAGGGACAGAAGTAGGCCTACAGTGCGTTCAATGGATTGTACTGTTTTTTTTTAACAATGTACAGATTGTTCAGCTGACGAAACGTCTTTCAGAAAAACTTTCAGTAGACAAAAAACTCCATAAAATAGTTCTGAAAGTTGTGAGTTTGGAAAATGAAGATGAATCTGAGACCTTTACAGTATGTGCCATTGTAAAGACAGAACATGTCACATACTCTCTTGAGTAGGTACTGGATTAGTACTTCACGACCACTAAAACGTACATTCTATATAGTATGAATGTGTGTAGTATGAATGTAATCCGTACTACATCCGTCATGGTGTCATTATCATGTGACCTACCAGCATTAGTTACGCCGCTTTACTGCCATTCATAAATTCTCTCCCGTGGCCTCATGGGATGGTAAAGTGTCCATTATATCCACACAGTGAATTCAGACTACTACTTTTGTCATACCCCTTTTTGCCTACTATATAGTAGGCAAGTATGCGATTTTGGATGCAGCCTCGGTTTCATATGCGTTATAGGTCTACAGTGAGATCCTTTATTGGTTCATCTGTGGAGAGATGGGCTACATCATACAACGCCACAACATCCAGAACACTTTTAACTGTGTCAGTTTTGCAGAAATTAAAATCTAAATTTGATGATTCATAAAATGAGGATGTTCTCTATAAGCTATGACTCGAAGTGGTTTCCTTCCTGTTTTGTACAACTCGTTGTCCAGCAACATACAGACCCTGGTGAAAAAACAGCAACTTTTTAAACTAGTAGTCTGCTGACAGGACTTTTAAAGCTCATATGTGGAAGATCAAACACTTCTTGCTGAAAAATTCAAGAGTTTTCCCAGCCCTTCTTTGTAGGATGGCTTCAAATGAAGGCTGATTTGACTTCAGCCTTGGAGCATCACAGTATCTGCTCAAACTGCTATAAAACTCCACTGAACGCTGAATAAATTAGACATGCTTTCGTTTAAAGGCAGCAAATCATGACTCTTCACCATGGCACTCGTTATCTCTAAGAAAAATATCTTGCGTGGATGTATAGGCGACACTGCAGTGTAGTACAAGTGTGTGCCACTAGGTAGAGCTTTTCCTACTTTGGAAGCACAATCTGAAATCTTTTGCATGTGTCTGATTTTAAGTTTTTTCATTATACTAAAACCACAAGCACCACCACTTAGAAATGTGTAAATATTGACAGGAATAAAGATTGTTTATGCAGATGGATGCTTAGGCCTACAAGACCATTCAAAAGTTTGAGTTCAGAAAGATTTTTCTGCTCACCAAGGCTGCATTTATTTGATAAAAATATAGTAAAAAATGTAATATATTCTGAAATATTATTACAATTTAAAATAATATTTTTATATTTGAAAATATTTCCATAGTGTAATTTATTTCTGCGATGCAAAGCTGAATATTCAGCATCATTCCTCCAGTCTTCAGTGTCACATGATCCTTCAGAAATTGTTCTGATATGCTGCTCAAGAAATATTTTACAGTTGAAAGCGTGATCATTATTTTCAGGATTCTTTGGTGAATAGAAATTTCTAAATAAACATTTATGTGAACTAGAAATATCCTGTAATATTATAAATTATGTATTTACTGTCATTAAAATCAATTTAATGACAACAAACTTTTGAACTGTGTATATAACAATAATTATTTATATTTCTTGAAAAATATGAACACCTACCTAATTTACCTACCTACTTAAATATATATATAAATTATATTTAAAAAATAAATACATAAACTAATAAAAACATAATCATATTAATATTATAGTTTAGGTTTAAAGAGAGGGAAACATTTTCAATATATTTCTTTATGACTATTTGAATACAGGCCATAAAACATACATGTCTTAAGTTCTTAATTAACACAGTTTTGTGAACGTTTTTTTTTTTTGTATGAAAAGGCTTATTTAGAAGAAAAAAAAAACCTTAATCACATTTCCCAGGATATTTCAGCACTTTTCTAAAAAGGGCAAAACTCACCATTCATTATTACAAAAGCCCACAACACACAAATCAGCTAATGAGAAGTTGTCCATTGCTCTCACCTCCTCTCCTTTATTGATGATACAAGCAAGAAAAAATAGTCACTTGTACTAATTGCATCCTAAAAAGCTTCATTATAATTGTTTTCGTTTGTATGCTTGGGGTGGAATTGACACTGTACTAATTCACCATCTAAAAGCTGTTCTATAGACACACCTTATTCACGATCTCTCTATTATCTTATCTATGGTGGAAGGGTGAAAACAGGGTAAATAGAGAGAAAGACTGACTCATTAAATATTTATAATGCTGCAGTCTCATCCATTCAGTTGTGCTAAGCACTGTCACTACCCAGCATTCACCATTCTGGGAGCAATAGCCTTCATTTCAAAAGAACGATTGTATTTTACCCCTCAATGGCTCACACAGGCCAACATGAAGAGCTACCGGGGGCAGCAAACATCCATCATAAAGAAATCAAGGACTAAGCAAAACTCATTTATGACTGAAGATATGGTTTATCTCTGCATTGCATGAATCCAGGTCATGCTGTTCTGAACTTTCTTACTCTGTCTATCACTGTTTCCCCTAAACTTTTCCTTAAACATGTGTGTGCCTGACTGTTATGCAACATGTTCTGTCCTGCTGAGGCACCTCATTATGCAACCGGTTCAACTGAAAGACGGGTCACGTGAAAAATCCATGTCTCTTATTCTCATATTACAGCAAAGGTCTGTCCTTTCTAACCTTTTCAATTTAGCATGCATATACTATTACATTTTAATTAAAAACATTACTTGGCTTGTTTATTCGAGTAGGCCTATACGTTAACTTAACTGCTTATTGGCTCAATATGGAAAATCTTTCCTGAGTATCAAAGTTTCCAATTTTAATGATCATGCAGCCATTTGGATAAAACAGAAATAAAGAAATAGACCATACAATTTTTGAATAAGGTATAGATAAATATACTCGAAAATGCACAAAATATGCAGAAAGTATACTCTCAATATACAAAATACTAGTAAAACTGCATAATGACTCTCATTAATACTATTACCAAACAGTCCCTACAGTTAAACATCGCGGACCTAGATTATTTATTTTAAAAAAAAGATAAACTTCTGTTCAGCTACAGGGTTAAAAATAGAAAGGCCATTTATTAATTTACAGTATACTGCATCGTAAGCATATCCGCTTGTGTCAGTGAGCTCCACCCAACACAAGCGTCAGCGAGGAAGACTCGCCTATCAACGTCAATCACTTTTTCCACCAATCATGTGCGTTCAGAAAACGCAAAGAGGCGTGTCCAAGCTGTGCAACTTCAAGCCCTCCCTCATTTTAATTTCCTACAACAGTCACCTTCTCAACGCTATTTTAACCCGTAAAACTTATTGTTTTTGTTTGTTTGTTTCAACAAGTACAAGTACGTGATAGTTTTACACTTGATACCTCGATAAAGTTTCTTTAGAAATGGCCTACAGTTAGGGGTGTCGCATTACCGGGTTTTCAGATCCGCGTGTGTGTAAACATGTGCACGTCAGCGCGCGATTAACGTTTCCCGGTATCGCCGCACAAAAGGATGGATGTTTATTTTTAAACTCAGGTAACGTTAATTGTCACTTTATGTTTTTAACTACTGGAGTCGACACTGAACGAAAGCTATACATTTCGTTTAAATGTAAACAGTGAATGCGTCTCATCCCCCCTGTGCTCCCTATCTAGGTAGCATTGTAGGCGCGTTAGAACGTGGCAATGTTGTCTAGCTAGGCAGTTTATTACTATGTTTGGGTAACATCCCCGGATACCGGGTGTTGTTGTCGCTGACAGTAACCGGCTGCAGCCGGTTCAGACCGTGTTGATTCTGCTTCCGCCACTCGGAGCCTAATGTTGAACCGGTTCAACTCTCGTGAGACCGTTTACTTTCAAGAGTCTGACGCTGTATAGTAACATTCATTTTCTAATATTGCGACCAGGGGCAGTTGCTTTTGATGTGCAAGGCGTGTTTTAATAATTAAAATACATGTGTAACGTAATGGGAACTTAAAGAACCAGGAGCAGATTGTGCAGGCAGGTATTAAAACGCAGAAGAGAAGATCAGCTGATGCTGTTAACATGATTTCAGATGTGTTTCTTTCCCTCTGTTTTTTAGGTCTCTTCATTCTCACCTCCATCTGCCTGTGTGTCAGTCATGGACGGCACTAGCGTGACTCTGACAGTGAGAGGGACCACAGCACTGGGTAAGACAAATCATTCAGTAAAAGAGTATAACACAGTGTACAACTTTTAATAAAAAGTAATGGTTTGTCAGTGTTACAGTGTAATTATATATCTAACTACTGAGTAATATTAATTAACTACATGTACTTACTATAGGTATTAGGGTTTGATTAAAGGTTAGTTGCATGTAATTATGCATTATTTCTGTTATTACTGTGGTAAGTATATGTAACAATGACACTGTAAAACAAAGTGTTACCAAAGTGTTATCAAGTTAAATGTGCACTGTAATCGCAATTGCTGAACACTAGTCTGGTCATAATATACTGCCTATAGTAAATGCTATAATGCGTTGTTTCGTTGTTCGAATAATGTTTAGATAATTTCGATTAGGCAAACATACGTTACAACGTGATGCTTTAATCATAGATCTGACTTTGAGTTTGAACTTGATGATGCAAGTATTTCCACAAAGGACATCCTTTGTCTTTTAAGACCTAAGATTAAGGCATTCAGTTTGCATGCTTAACCAACCTGTTTTACAGTGTTTTATAGTTGTAACTATTTAAGTGCATTGCTTGATGTGATTTAAAGCGTTATATCATGTAATAATGTGTCAATGGGAATTTTACATTGTCAAGTCACCTTTATTTAAAAAAGCGCTTTTTTTTTTTTTACAATACAGATTGTTTCGAAGCATCTTTACAGTGATCATTTGAAGTTAAGAGATTGTTTTGGCTGTACAGCAGCACTAGAAAAAGGTTATTGTACAGCTAAAGTACGTTTTTGATTAATTTCCGTTGTAAAAATCATTAGTTATTTACTTTGAGAGCTAAAATAGAAAACTTTTCATGCGTCCTGGCCGTTAATTTGCATGGCAACAGTGTTTGGCGGCTTGAGAAGGCAAACTTTGAAATAGGTTTTGAAACAATACCGTTATCATGTTCGTGTAAACTTCAAAAGCATGTGAGTCTGTGAGTGGTGATGGCATGCATGCAAGCATTACGTGTTTGAATACGTATGCACAGGCGTGTAGTTTTTCTTTACAAAATGACCACCGTATTACTTGCATAATACAGCGTTTTTAGTTGTTTCCGTGGATTATTGTGAACAGGAATCATTTTGATAACGTTTTTTTTCTGTACAGAGGGAAAGGGAAAGGGAGCATTACATTTACATGCATAAATCTTTTTTTTTATCCAAAGTGACCTGCAATTGCAACAAGATGTCTGGGTTTTTATAAAGTGTTGTTATAAAGCATTACCAATTAAAATGTAATTATTTGTGAGAATAATACAGTAATGTTTAGTTAATATTAAATGTTCTCAAGTCGAACGTAACTTTGAGATGGATTAATAACCTATTTAGTGCATAATAAGTATATTATTAATAATACTGAGATACATTTTTAGTTCCAACATGTATCTGCATTTTTGACATATTAGACATGTACTGATTAATTTATATTAAAGTAAATGTGTGTTTAATGTGCATTATTAAAGAAAGTTATTACAAAATAATTTTGGTATAATAGCAATATAGAAATGTATTGTTATTAAGGTAATATTGACCACATCCATATTTTTTTATTGTCTTTGTAGTTAAGTGTCGACGTACTGTATGATACTTAAATGAGTGTTGAAAACTCGACTGGAGACACATTCCTTCGCTTACCGCAAAGGAGAAACTTATTTTGTCTTTTTTTTTTTTTTCTGTATCAGGTGAGGTGATAGCAGTGGTTGGCAGTTGTGAAACCCTGGGCAGCTGGTGTCATCAAAAAGCCGTGACCCTGCAGCCAGCGGAGGAGGATGGGTACATGCGCAATGCCTTCTTATGTTTACCTTTCAGCACAGTCACAGTCACCCTTGACACACATATTTATCTTCTATGTTTTGCCTGTTTGTCTCGTCTTACCCCAGCACCCTGTGGAGAGCGACTATTCAGGTTCCTAGAGGGCGTGAAACCAAATATCGCTATTTCAAGGGATTCATTCTGGAACCTAAGGTGAGATTTTCTTTTCTTAGTAAACAAAACATGATATAAGGCATAAATTCATCTTTAAAGGTTCAATGGTGAATTGATTTCCCAACACCTTTAAAGAGCAGTCTCAGCTATATGTATTTATAGATGTTGTTGTTGACTCATTATAATCCATGTAGTATCTAAAAGGGGTGCTCCGATTGATTGGCAACTGATCTCTATCGGCCGATAATCGCTTTGGGATGATTGATCGGCAGTCTCTAAAAAGGCAGATCTCATAAACCGATCTCATGCTGACGACACATAAAGACGCGCGCCTGCCGTGAGAGCTAGGGCATGACATGCAGCGGCACCGTCTCATTCTCTTTCCGGCACGGGTAAAATAATTATGATGCTGAAGGTGAGATACAATTCATATTTCTGTATTAAAGTCATTTGAAAACTTTCTGTGAGACGCAAGTTCACAAACTATGTGAATCACCGCGTGGGCGCGCTCTCTCTTTCCCTCTCAAATGGCTTTACATCAGCGCATCGCATCTGCACTAAAATCGAGCTGCAGAGCTGACACAGGATTTGCCACTTGCCCAATCGAGGCAGTCTCGCATCGTCACTAAAGTTTATCACTAGCATTTATTTTTAAGTCTTGCCAGTGTTCAAACCACTCAGCACTCGCGCGCTCTCCAAGAGACTGAGCACACACACACACACACACACAGGCCATCTCACAAAAAGCTTGCGAGTACAAATTGCGCTGAAATGGTCAAATACACACAAATGTATGCATGTAATCCCAGTTGTGACTGAACAAACGTACGAGTGAACGTTAACATTTGTGTAACTGCATGTAACCGTATCCGTGTATTCGCTCTTAAAGTGACAGCAGTCGAATAAACTGCTGCTGTCTCTGAGTTTCTCTTTATCTTGTGTGGTTTGATTAACCTTAATGACACTCACTGCTCTTGAATGACTAACTTTTGCAACTATAAGTGTAAGGATTAATCTAATTGAATTTATTCAGGGAAGACCAATATTAATTTACATTTGATTCCATATTAAATTTCTAAGGGGGGTTTCCCCCATTTTCAGAAATAAAATTCAGGCCCTGAATGAATGTCTGTAAAATTCCCTAGAAATAATTCTACATGATAGAAAGAAGGCTTCAGATAGATCGGTATCGGCAGATACTGCTTCATGTGAACGACGATCGCTGATCGGCTCAAAATCCTGATCGGAGCACCCTTAGTATCTAATGATATTGTTTAAACTTTTATGAGATTCATGATGATTCTATCCAACTGTTTTATTATACATGTATGACTGCATATTCTCTTTAGAGAGTTCTTTCACATGTGGGATATGTGTGTTTATGTCTCTTACAAACATTCCTCAAGGGCTTTCTTATATTTTAATCCTTTAATCTTTTATCCTTTAATTACTTAAGTAATTAAATGTAATTTTCTTTAAGAGTTTAGATAGTTTTAAGAGTCCTTCTGTGTGAGTGTGTGTGGGGTTTCCAGGTCTTTCTCACAACAGCTGTTAATCTCTTTAAGCTGAACTCGACTCTGTTCCGGGTATGTTTTTGTTTTGTTTTTCCTGGAGAATGTAGTTTCTGGAACAGTAGCTGCAGGTTTCCTGCGAGCCCCTCCTAACATGCTGTGTATTATGTGTGACATGATATTTACATGTCAACTGCTATGTCACAGCCATAAATATTCTTTTAAAATCTAGAAGCAGAATTATATTTAACAAGGTTTAGGAATTTAGAAAATTTTAAGCTAAATGGTAAGTACAGGGATTTTCAAAACATTTGTTCTTATGTAAATAACCTGGAGATCTCTAGTTAAACACACTGAAAAATGGCAATGTGTTTCTTCTGACTAATTGGTCCACTTTTCAGATGTCAACCAACTGGCTGGCTGACAAGAAAGTGGTGACTATGCCTCATATTACTTTTTTCAGGAGTGAAACTTTGGTGTGAGTGGCCAAAGTGGATTTAGTTTTTCCAAAATCTGTCCATAATCTTAACCCCCATTTGGAATTACAGAATGCTGGTGGGCCATACCAAGTCATAGTCAATAGATGGGAGACCCATCAGCTGCCACGCTCGTTGAGTCCCTCAGGTATCTGATCCCAGAATAGTGCATATGTGTCTAATGAACCCACAGACTTCCTCCATCATGGTTACTACATTTAGATCAGTTTGTCCCCTTTAATTCCATTTACATGCTTACTTCATGTTTTTAAAGACAAGAAGAAACATTCACAACACGTTTGACGTATTTCCAAGTGAATGAATCTAGTGGGAAGTAATGTGATGTGGGACGTGTGTCTCTCAGAACATTACTAGAATTTAAAGTGGCCATGATTGTTGTTGGTTAATATTATTTTTCCCTGCCCACGTTATTTTCTTTAGACAATGCATCAGTGAATCGTGCACAATAAAACCAGCGACATTTATTTTGAAAGTAAATAATCCTAATACCCTGGTCTTGTTGTGCATGAATAATTGATGCATGTTCTAAAGAAAATGAGGAATATTTTTATTTCATGTTGTCTTTAATGTTGATTTCAGTGTTATTTGTCACGGACAGATGTAATGTCAATAAAAGCCACTTAAGGGAACCTAATGGATCAATTATTAGGAAACCCTAACATTTAGTGGGCTATTATCCGTCTTAGACAAACACAGCAAAGCTATTTCCACTGGCACATTCCTGGGTTTACAAGCAGTTTTTTTTTTTTTTTTTTGCTTTTGTTGCCTGCCCCTAATCTAGCCACTTTACATTTTTGTTTTTAATTCTTTAAAAAAAAAAAGTTAAGCAGTTGCATTCATTTGTTTTAAGTAGATTTTTTATTTTATTTAATTTTTTTACACAAAAAAAAGAATTTTTAAAATGCATGCATTTAATGCTCGTTTATTTGCGTGTACAACACACATGCATTTAACTGACTATTCAAAACAGAACATTTTAAGGGCATCTTTACTATTTTTATGTTTGCTTTTAGTTTTTGCTAGGCAGGATCCATAATTTGAATCATGTAACTCTTTGCTCCAGATGTCAGCATTTCTTTGTGCTTGTGTTGCCACAAACAATTTGCTTGCATGGTAACAGTTCTGTTAAATTATGCATTTCAGTTTTTATTATTATTATTTAACTTTTATTAAGATACATTTAACCAAATAATAAGCTCTAGTGTTCTTCTTAAATTCTAACATTCTCTGTTTTGCTTGTATAGAATATACTGGCTACAAATGTGTAGAGGTCCATCCAGTACAGAGCAAACTGAAGACTTATTCTTTTCTCTATCTGTTTGCTCAGTACTGGTATTTTGTAGTATGAGTGTTTGACCTTCCATACTAATTTTTGTTTGTGTCTTGCAGAACCAGAGCTTGTGATTGACGATGGGTATTTTGGAGTCCATAGTAAGTTTGACATTTGAAATAGCTTAAATACAAGTTTAAATGCACCCTCACCTCGACTTCACAACAACTTTTCATATGATCTTGTTTTAACATGCAAATGAAATTTGTTTGATCTGCAGATGGTGTTGAGTGTGTGGACTCTGGCTGGTTGACGTGCCAGACAGAAATTCGTCTCAGGCTTCATTACTCCGTGAAACCTCCAGTATCTATTACTAAGAATAAATTTAAGAAGTCACGCTTCAGGTAACATCCTTCACAGAAGATAGAACACACATTTAACCCTACAAATTAGCTCAGGATCATTTAAGCCTTGTTCAGACTGCCAGTTCAAATCCTATATATTTATTTATTTTTGCATATCATATTTTAGCATGTGTGAATGGCGATTCACACTACATTCATATGGGGTTTGAAATCCTTCTGAAATCTTAATTTCTGGAAATCAGTTTCAGTCTGAACTGATTTTGCATAGCTTTTTTGCCTTTGTCGCTTTCTCACGCCACTTAAAACGTAAACCTGTCAGACGTTGTTGCAGAAAACAAGGTTGTGTTGTCAATGCACAGCTCACACAGAAAATCTGGCATCTCTGTTGTCCAGTGATGAGGTGTCTTCACTTCTTTCTCTGTGCGGCAGAGACGGCAGCACTGAATAAAGCCTCCGTTCTGTCGCTGATATATTAGGAGTTATATTCACATTGTCATATTCTAAACCAACATTGCAAACCCCTTGATGTTGTTTTTGCTATACCAACGCAACATCATTACCATGGAAAGAAAATGCATATATTCCAGAAAATTAAAAAGGGGACACACAAATATACACAATGTGACCAGTCAATCATTTAGATCAGATTTGGACTGACAGTGTTAACGTAGTCTTAGAAAACTTATCTCGAGGCAAGTCAGTCAAATTTATTTATAAAGGTCTTATTTATAAGTTCTTATAAAGTCTGTTAGAATCACATGAGAAACAATTGACTATAGTCAAATAGATTTTTTTTTTTATATATCAGATAATTAATGTAGCGACGCACAATATTGCAAGCGGGTAGTAGAGCTAGTACTAAACATTTATTTGTTTTTTTTGACTTCACGTACTGTTTTAATGGCTGTTTTAGATTGAAGCTGATGATAGAAGGTTTTGAGGAAGAAGAAGAGGAAAGCCCTGCAACATGGCATAAGATGACCACCACGCTGGAGACCAGTATGATCAGTGATGTCGGATATAGGTCTCGTCATTCCCAGCCAGAATGTGGATACGCCCTGGAAGCCTCCAAGTGGACAGAATACAGCATTCACACCATGTACCCCGACAACCTAGAGCTCACCTTTGAGTTCTTTGAGGTGTGTAAGCGATGGTGTTTGGTGTTGCTTCATATAAAGATTATGACCACAACTGTATCACAAAACATTTTAATACTTTTTTTCAAATGATTGACATACATTTAGCATAGATCTTCTTGGTGACTCATAACTATTTTGTTATGTCTTTGTGTTTTAGGAGGACTTGAGTGAGGCTGTGATTCAGGGTGATGGCCATCCAGGCTACGTGGGCACTGCATGCCTCTTGTCGTCCTCTTTTGGGGAGAGTGGCAAAGATCTGGGTGTGGTCACCCTGCCCATCATGAGCCGAAATGGCAGACACACTATTGGAAAAGTCAGAGGTATAATCTGTACCTCACTGCACTGGTTTTATTTCTACTACACCATAAAACTAATGGATATTCCTGTTGCCCATGATGGGACCTGCTTGCACACAACATTTGCCTCTGTAAACATGTCACAGACTTTAAATATAGTCATGTTGGCAAGATCTGCCCTGCTTGAATTGTTGCTTAGTAGCTAGATAATGTGATTTATATGCCATTCATTTATTATAACCATTAAGTGTTGACGCATTAAGTAAAGTAAATGCTTTTGTTCTTGATGCAATGTCAGTGGATTACCTGGTGACGCGTCCTATCCAAGGCCTTCAGTGTGACATGAGTCAGTCTTTCGCCAAATACTGGAAGAAAAGGAGCGCTTTGGATGTTGGACACAGAGGAGCAGGGAGCTCACATGCTGCCAAGTGAGTAGCAAAAGTGTGGTTGTTCTGCTACAAGAGTCCTGAGCCTGTCCACTTGGATAGTGTTTGTCCCACGAGGTGTCAGGAATGCACAATAAGCAAACCTGACTTTGCTGCATAAACAAAGCATGAAAAAGTATGTTTAACAGAAAGAAATATATTGTTTTTTTATTTTTTTATTTCAGGCATCACAAGATCAGGGAAAACACAATTGCCTCATTTTCAAGTGCAGCCAACCATGTGAGTGTAAATAAATATATGCAACTGTACCAAAATGCATGAAGTTTTGTCATATAATACGAAAGACTAAAGCATATCTGTTTTGTTTTCATCACAGGGAGCTGCTTATGTAGAGTTTGATGTTCATCTGTCTAAAGATTTAGTTCCAATCGTGTACCACGACCTCACCTGCTGTATTTCTTCTAAAAAGGTAACAATCACATTAGGCTCATGTTACTTGTGATGGTGCAGTGAGAAGTTACTAATATATTTGAATGACTCGCATTGTGTCCTTCAGTACAGCTTTTGGTTTGACTCTGACTGAAGCCTTCTTAAACCTTTTAAATTCAGACTTAAACAGTCATAAACACTGATTTAAATGTCAAAATATAAGAAAGAAAGATCTCTCTTCACCTTTTACATTTTTTTGGTGTCCTTTTATAGAAAAATGACAAGAATGCAATGGTATTGTTTGAAGTTCCTGTCAAGGATCTTACGTTTGATCAACTTCAGCTTTTAAAAGTAAGACTTATTTCAGATACTTTTTCCTTGTTTGAACAATGAAATGCAATTATGTCCTTGCTGAGTATGAATGTGTTTGTCTTTTTCAGCTGGCCCATACAACTGCCATGGAAGTTCAAGACCACAAAGGTACAATTGCCCCATTAGTTCATGTCACAAAAGTGCAATATGATCAGGTATCATATATAAAGATAACTGATCATTTATATAACAGAAGTAAAAATCTAATTCAAAATCTCCAGAGTTTTAGCGATAACATAAATATTTCAAGACCGATCTAGCATGAACTTTAAGACTGTTAAACAATGTTTTATTCCTATTTCACTTAACATTAGTTAGTTCATATAGGATGTGGTAGCGCATACAAGTGTTTTCTGATAATGACGACCTTTTTTTTTTTTTTTTTTTTTTTTTACATAATTTGCAATACTTAGGATAGTTCATTAATAAGCACACAGTATAGTACTTTAAGTAAAAGTTAAAAGACATTGTTCGCTGTAAATCAGTGTTTTATTTTTAATATTTTTAGTGCTTATAGCTTTAAACAATGAAAAAAATAAAACTTGCTAAACCCAGGCCTGTGTTGTGCTGTTTGAGCTAAATAAACAGTTAACTGTTGAATAGATAAAGATTATTGCTTTTGTGGTGTTGTTTTGTATAGACTTGCAAGATGAAGAGGAGGATGTAGATGAGCATCAGCCTTTCCTTCCCTTTCACAGGTGTGACAGCTTTATCTTTTCTTTTCATGTAAATCTTAATCTTAATGAACTAAATTTTTATAAATCATTTTATAATATATATATATATATATATATATATATATATATATATATATATATATATATATATATATATATATATATATATATATATATATATATATATATATATATATGAAATAAAAATTTACCTCAGGATTTATTCAATTTAAATTTATATATATATTTTATCGATTAAAAGATTTTGAACATTGTGATAAATGTTTGTTTAAAGTTTGGTAAACTTCTCTTCTCATTTGACATCATGTTCCAGCTATTCCAGGCTGTTCCAGAACACGTGGGATTCAACATTGAGCTAAAGTGGATCTCTCAGTTTAAGGTTTGTGTTGCCTCCAAGCAAGCGACATGTGTGATGGTTTGATCTCTGTGTGAACAGAGAAAAAAAACACCCTCATTGTATCTGTTCCTCCGAACAGGATGGCTCCTGGGATGCAAAACTCTCCACCTACTTCAACATGAATCAGTTCTTGGACATCATTCTCACATGCGTGCTGCAGAACGCCGGCAAGAGGAGGATAATCTTCTCATGTTTTGATCCTGATGTTTGCACAATGTAAGAGTCCAAGTTCAAAGGCATATTCTTATGATGCACTGATGTTTAGGATAATAATATAATATATGATAATAATGTAATTTAATAATTTTTACGGTAACATTTTATAAAAGGTCTCATTTGTTAACATTAGTTAATGCATTAACTAATATGAACTAACAGGAGAAATATATATTTTACAGCATTTATTAACCTTTGTTAGTTCACACTGCATTAACTAATGTTAACAGATATGTTTGACCTTAAAAATGTATTAGTAAATGCTGAGATAAACATTAACTAAGCTAAATAAATGCAGTCAAGTATTTTTCATTGTTCATGTTAACACATTTTTCTAAGGACAAATCATTTATTTGAATTAAAAAAAAAAAAAAATCCTTTTCAACTATAACTAATCTTTTGTGCTACTGAAAGGTTCCATGGATGTTACATTTCTAATGGAACCATATAGAAATTTATAGAAACCAAGAAAGAAATTAAATTTTTAAACACATTATAAACCCACAATGTATTTCTTTAAAGTGTATGTGTGCACAATAAGTCCAGGGACATTTATTAAGAAAGTAAATTGTCAATCTTGATAGCATGTTGTGTTTAAATTGCAATAATTTGTGTTCTCTTCATCAGGGTGAGGTTAAAGCAGAACAAATACCCCATCCTATTTCTGACCCAAGGAGTGACAGACCTCTACCCTGAACTCATGGACATCCGCTGTCAGAGCACTAAGATAGCCATGAGCTTTGCTCAGAGCGAGAACATACTGGTGAGAGAACACACACGGCCAGATGGTGTAATAGTACAGCTGTTGATACTTCAGAATATAGTTATGAAATCGCATGGAGAGATGCCCAGTTTGGCAGCGTAATAATATGAAGTGAAAGATATCTAATCATGTTTTTCTGCTTCTGTTTTGTTTTGTTTTCTTTAAATGTCAAATTCCATCCCAAAGACTAAACAGCTTGTTGAAAAAGCTTTTGTATGTGTTCACAGGGAATCAGCGCGCACACTGATGAGCTCTTGAGGAACATGGAGTTCATCAGAGAGGCTCAGTCCAAAGGACTAGTGGTCTTCTGCTGGGGCGACTACAACAACGACCACGAGAACAGGATGAAGTTGCGGGACCAGGGCATTGATGGCCTCATATATGACAGGTTGGCTATGATTCGTCTTTTGTTCCTTCCATGCTAATCCAACAGCAGTGTTTAGTAGGGCTGAGCATATTGATGAACTATCATTCACATGTGAAAAGAAAATCAGATTGTCAGAGGTGATTTACACATAAAAGTCATAAAGGTACAGTGGCAATAATATGCTGTTAATTTTAAGGGGTGGAAAATGGTCAGGTATATTTTTGGTGCAAGAAACATAAACTAACTAACATTTACAACACTGACCTAACTGGACGTGTCGCAACATACAATAAAGGGTATCTTTTCCATGTTAATTAGAGTTTGTTCCCTGATTAGCTGTGAAGGCGATATGTGATGAACGACTATTTTAGGAGATTCTATTTTAGAAACGGTTTCTGTTTCTGCTGTCACGGCGGTGATATTTGTGTATATATATGGTGTAATATTTATGAATTTGATTATGTTCTTATCCATTTCATTGCAAGTGCAGTGCAATGTTTACTCTTTCAACATCAATAATGCCCATGTCAGCCTGTACATGAATTTCTTTGGAAATGACAGTACTTTATGGCTGTTTCCTGATATTCCAGGCATATCTGCACATGTCGAAGTGGAGCTGTGTTTCATGGTTAAAGGTTAAACTAATAAACTAATCAATGATGATCTGAATTTATGCAATGCACTCCATGATGTGTGCGTTTCTCAATTTGTTTTTTATCAGACCTCCACAGCTGTTGTGTAAATATAATTTTGCATACACACACACACAATTATAAATGTGGTTTTAAAATGTATCCTTTAAAAACCTCCAGCTAGTCTTACAGGACTTACTTCCATCAAACACGTTTTACATAATATGCTGTGTTTGTCTTTTTTTTTTTTTTTTTTTTTTTTTGCAGTTTCAGACAGTTCAGCTGATATTTGTTCTGTATTTTTGTTCCTTCTCCACTGCAGTAAAACCCCTAAAGAGCTACTCAGAGAAACTTGAGTTCTTGTTTATTGAATTTTAAAGGAATAGTTCACCCGAAAATGAAAATTCTGTCATCATGTATTTGTCTCTGTTTATACCAAACCTGCATTTTATTTTTGTTTTAGTTTGTATTTTATTTAGTGTTAATTCTTTTCAGTATTTCAGAAGTAATTTAATTTTAAATCAATATTTTGTGTACACACACACACACACACACACACACACACACACACACACACACACACACACACACACACACACAGGAATACTACTCCTACTACTACTAAACAGTCAAAAGATTACAATTTTAATCTGTATTTTGTGTGGTGTGACTCCACTTTTCCTTGATAACCAGATATTTATATGCAGTATTGACTCTTTGCATATCTTTCCTTTTCCTTTTTGAATAATTCTCACATCGTTTTTTCCGATCATTTGCCTCTTTTTTCAGAATACATGAATGCTTGGTGCCAAAACCCAATGCTTCAACTTCCTCTGATACCAGTAATGTCTTCTGCTTCCTGGTTGTGTTTGTTTTTTATTGGCATTTGGCTGCTGCCTGATAGATCATGCTCACCGACTAGCACCAAGAGAAACCGTAGTGTTTTACAGCAATGATGTGAGGCAGTAAAACTGTAGAGTTATGATTTTTGAGTGGCTTTTATTTAAATGATTCAGCAGTGGGTTAAGGTTCAGCTGCCTGTTACATCATTAGAGACTTGCTCTTTATATGGGTGACCTAGTTTTCTTCCCAGAACCCAAATTACAGTGCAGACGTGCTTTTTTTTTCTTCTGTCCACTGTAGAGTTTTTTCAGTGCTAGCCGTGTTAGTGCATGAATCCCGTCTGTGGACCTCAATGACTTAATCATTGAAGAATGAATGAATGAATGAATGAATAGATGGATGGCTTTTGCTCTCAAACAAGCTTGATTGAGTATCTTGGAGTATAAAAAGCTGCATGGATCTACATATGAGTCTTACTCTGTGCAAAGTTTTTGCTGTGCCAGTTCTTAAACCAAGCTATAAAATGTCTGTTATTACATATTCTATATAATTATTATTTTAGCTGGGTGGGTACTCAAAAAATCATGTCCTGTCATGTCATTTGTAATGGTGAATGTAAAACATAAACATAAGCCTTCCAAGAGACAACGGAAAAATAGGCCCACCCTTATGCATGATGTTCTTAAACAAACAAACACATATCATCTGACATCATGATGGTAGAAACATCATGGTAGAAGACATAAATATACGCATATATGCCTCTCACTTATGAAGTACAGAAGTTGTTCCAGATGAAAATCACCTAAATGATGTCAGTTCCTTACGTTGGTGATGGAACATTTAACGATCTTGTTTTTGTGAAACGAACTAATATCCCAGAGCCTCTTTGGACTGTGAAAAGTGAAAGTTATTATTTGTGGCATAAAATATAATTGTTTTAATTTAATGCACGTCCCTCAATCTCAGGATACGTTTACAGAACAACAATGTGCCAAAAGTTTCACATACAGACAAAACGACTAAGAATACTGTATTCATGTCAGGCCAGTAGTTGTCACTTTTGTAAAGAAAAACACTATGCACCTATAGACTGAATATTTAATACGCATGCGCACCATAATGGTATCGTTTTCAAAAACATGCACTTTTTAAAAAAAAAACGTTTTCAAAAGTTTGCATTTTCAGACGCCGTTGTTGTGTAAATGAATGGCCAAAATGCATAAAGTTTTCAGTTTTGAAGTTACAACGTTGTCATGTAAACGGCCCGTTTCGTCAGTGCATTGTATGCCAAAGAAGACCTTTATATTGGGTGGTCTTAACCTTTAGTCAAATGAATTGCTTGTTTATTTGAAACCACTCTCATTTTCAGCTGATGTCACTCAGATGATGCGGCTGGCTAATTAAGTATTTAACTTTGGCCTGAATTAATTCTGATTTGAAATAAAAGTATTTTATTAAGTCGATTTGAATTTGATAGACTGTGAATGTACACACATTTTCATCCATGTTTAATATGTCTCCCTGCCCTAAGTCATAATTTTACGTTTTCTTAAGTTTATTTCCCCACAGAATTTTTTGAAAGGCATATTTGTAATATTTAACTTCACAGACTGTGCTTGTAACACTCACATCTTCGTTTTCATTTATGTCTAATTAAATATTCTGTCTACTCTAAGGTCTTTAGCAGAAACTGAAGGCATGGTGTTTTGATGATTGTGGCAAACGTGGACATGCTTATCATAAAGCAACAGAAATATTTCAGCTACTCCCATTTATTTTTTTGGCTTTTGGTCAGAACCTTTGTACGATCCCTTCCCCTTCACCACAAACTTTTTTTTTTTTTTTTTTTTTTTTTTTTTTTTTAATGAAACTTCCTTCTAGCTCTTTCCTTGTTTGATGACACTCCTCCCTCAGATTGACCTACAGATAATATAATAATGATTTGTTCTTTTTATTCACAGAATCTGCGAGGACAAGCTAGAGCAGTCGAGCATTTTCAAAGTAGAGGAACAGGTTGCTCTCAAGGACGTCATCCAAACGTGTGCCTGCTCCACTTACAGCATTCCGTGCTCCTCCATTCCGTGCGCAGGGAAATCCCGGGAGACCAACGGGGAGTCGGACTCCGGCCTCAGTTCCTCTTGAGAACCACACACCCAGTCTGCCTTCACTCTATGTCTGTAATCTACCCACAATGCACCAGAACTAACGCACAAAAACACTCCGTCATTAAGCCAAACTGGGTATATCATGTCAAAAGAATGATATTAAGGACGACGCTAGCTTCCACGAAGGCAGTATGTTTGCTGTATTTAGCCAATTTGCTGTATATTTGTGTGCAAAAAATGGTGTATAGAAAATATTTGTTTTATAATTCTTAATATTCTGTTATATAAGAGGATCTTGGGGATGCCCTCTGATTTTTTTCTCTTTTAAGTATTTATTGATTTCTCTACCTGCAGAATGAGTATTGAACATTTATGCAGTTTAGTATTAGAATTTCATGAACAACCAAAATGCGAGATTCAAACTTCAAATTGATTAAAATTTATAAATAGCCTTTTTTTGTGGCTATTATTTAACAATATTTACTAGCTAAAAGTCAGTCCTGTCTCTCTTAAAGACTTGTGGCTTTTAAGATGACACATGAATATGTATACTATTATTATTCACTACTATATCCATCCACAGATTCATTCATGAATGAAACATTGATGGTGTCAGCAGAGAACAAAATGTAATCTTTTTATTCAGCTGTGCAATTCACGTGAACTCCTACTTGTAAATGCCTATGTATTTGAATGAATGTGCCTCTATAAACCTGCCTGATGTACGTGGTGCTGAGTGTCAGTGTGGTCTTGTCTCTCAGGATGCATTCATACTGCTTCCCCACTACAGGGCAGTGAAATCATGCATGTTTGCTGTTCAATGCCACACTGCACTCTAGCAACCTGCTGTATGAATCCACACTCACTGTGGTGGATGTCACCATGCCAACGTAGACCAGAACAATGCTCTGAGAGCCAGAATAAACGTATTTAATATGAATGAGATGCGTGTCTTTTGTTCAGGTCGATCCCAATATCACCAATATTGTAATACACTATAAGTAAGGATATGCATTCTGGGTAGAAAGTAGTGCACTATATAGGATAGGACTGAAAATGTACACTACAACTTCAGGCTGTAAAATGGATGATGCAAGGAAAAGGGACTTTGCATCAATAAATTTGCATCAGGCCCCTTCAAGACAAACAAAAACGTGATGCAAATATTTAATAAAGGCCAATGATAAGGTAGTGTGGAAATATCACTGTGATATAGTGTCTGTCAGTTAGATTTTGAAGTCTATAAAAACTAGTTTTGCATTAAATCTAAATAAAAGTGCTATCAAATCGATTAATCTCATCTAACATAAAAGTTTGTGTTTATATAAAGTGTGTGTGTGTGTACATATAGACACATATAAACTGTTACGTTAGATCCGATTAATCGATTTGACAGCACTAAAATAAAATAATGTTTATTTAATTTCTGGGACCAGGTTGAGATGGCCTAAATAATCATAATTAATCACTTAAAGTAAAATTTAAATATATTATTAATAAAAAAAGAAACCGTTGCATGGAATTTGTCACGTTAAAGTAAGGTGACCCAATTTCTGAAATAAAAACTGGGGACATTTTTAGTTCAGTGGACAAAATATGATTTGAAATCTCATTTGTTATTATCTATACATTTTAAAAAATGGGGTAATCATAACTTGACGATACAAACATTTTGTTCTACAACTTATTTTTAAATTAAATAAAAAATTTGTGTTTTCGATAAGGTTGTGTGTGTGATTTATGTTGTAGAGCAAAAACAAGGTTTTCAGCAAAAATACAAAAACTTTAAATCTTTCATACAGGATGATTATACACTCACCTGTTCTCATTAATGCAGTTATCTAATCAACCAATCACATGGCAGTTGCTTCAATGCATTTAGGGGTGTGGTCCTGGTCTAAGACAGTCTCCTGAACTCCAAACTTAATGTCAGAATGAGAAAGAAAGGTGATTTAAGCAATTTTGAGCGTGGCATGGCTGTTGGTGCCAGACGGGCCGGTCTGAGTATTTCACAATCTGCTCAGTTACTGGGATTTTCACGCACAACCATTTCTAGGGTTTACAAAGAATGGTGTGAAAAGGAAAAACATCCAGTATGCGGCAGTCCTGTGGGGTAAAATGCCTTGTTGATGCTAGAGGTCAGAGGAGAATGGGCCGACTGATTCAAGCTGATAGAAGAGCAACTTTGACTGAAATAACCACTCGTTACAACCGAGGTATGCAGCAAAGCATTTGTGAAGCCACAACACGCACAACCTTGAGGCGGATGGGCTACAACAGCAGAAGACCCCACCGGGTACCACTCATCTCCACTACAAATAGGATAAAGAGGCTACAATTTGCACGAGCTCACCAAAATTGGACAGTTGAAGACTGGAAAAATGTTGCCTGGTCTGATGAGTCTCGATTTCTGTTGAGACATTCAGATGGTACAGTCAGAATTTGGCGTAAACAGAATGAGAACATGGATCCATCATGCCTTGTTACCACTGTGCAGGCTGGTGGTGGTGGTGTAATGGTGTGGGGGATGTTTTCTTGGCACACTTTAGGCCCCTTAGTGCCAATTGGGCATCGTTTAAATGCCACGGCCTACCTGAGCATTGTTTCTGACCATGTCCATCCCTTTATGACCACCATGTACCCATTCTTTGATGGCTACTTCCAGCAGGGTAATGCACCATGTCACAAACCTTGAATCATTTCAAATTGGTTTCTTGAACTTGACAATGAGCTCACTGTACTAAAATGGCCCCCACAGTCACCAGATCTCAACTCAATAGAGCATCTTTGGGATGTGGTGGAACGGGAGCTTTGTGCCCTGGATGTGCATCCCACAAATATCCATCAACTGCAAGATGCTATCCTATCAATATGGGCCAAGATTTCTAAAGAATGCTTTCAGCACCTTGTTGAATCAATGCCACGTAGAATTAAGGCAGTTCTGAAGGCGAAAGGGGGTCAAACACAGTATTAGTATGGTGTTCTTAATAATCCTTTAGGTGAGTGTAAGTGTTGGAGTAAGTTGACCATGTAAGGGCACTAGATGTGGCATTTAAATGTTTCATGTTGAAATGCTCTTTTATCTGGCCTTTGATGTTTAATGTCATTCTGCAGCTGTGGCCATGTCCATTAATATTTAACATTCTGCAGGTGAGCACTTTCTATTGGTTCGCCCATCTTATACATATAAGCAGCAAAGGAAAATCACCAGCAAACCTGCTCCTATGTACTCTAAAGACTGTGTCTGCTGACATTCAAAGGTCACTTATAATGCCCAGAAATGCTGTCTAGCTCGCTAGGTTTTATAACAGCTCTGTCGTGTTGCAAACAAGAGAGCAGAGGAAGGGGAACTAACCACCCTTTCCCAGCATCATTTTATATAAACAGAGGAAAGCTGTGATGCTTTTGTTGTACTTTGTACTAGATTATTATTTTTTTATTATTATTATATATATATATATATATATATATATATATATATATATATATATATATATATATATATATATATATATATATATATATATATATATATATATATATATATATTTGACAGTTTACACACACTACTATAAGTTTCTGCCTCAGGCTGTTTGCTTCTCTGATTTGGTGTTTTTACAACTTAAAGATATGCACACTATGCCAGGTCATATTTACGTGGTCATTCCAGTTATGCAGCACATTTTCATGTCCCAATATGTCTTCATATTTTGGATGAAAATACTATAGTTAGTAAAGATGTAAATTGTATTAGTTCATTTTGATTTTAGGATAAAAGAAAACTAATAGGCCTACTGAGCTTCTTTCAATGTTTCAGCCCTTGACTAGCTGTAGTGAACTAGTCTGCTGATCTACAATGCCATCTAGTGCTCAGTATGGAACGAGCATTTTATTTTTTTGTCATAATATTCTGCAGTAGCAGTAAAAAAAAAAGAAGCTTCTTACTGATTATTACCCCTCAATAAAGCATGTTCTCTCTATATGCTAATTGTATTTGAGCTGTGCAAACCCATAAGGCTACAAGCCATACCAAAATGAATCCTCACATACACTAACTACACGAAACCACAAATCTAATTGAAGGGAAAAGTACATGTATTAAAATGACTACGAATTAATTAATTCAGATATCGTTTAGTTAAAATTGTTATTATAACCCTAATATTGTAAACGTGAGGATACAATGAGTTCAATATAAGATAATTGCAATATTACGTAACGCGCGTTTATGCGCGTGTGTATGGGAGTTGTAGTTTTTTGTGTGTTCGCTTCTTTTTAAAGGAAATTCGGTTCAGTGCGGTCGCAGAACTCAAAATCCCATAATGCCACGTTAAGGACGTACGCCCACGCTTAATAACGCGAAATGACAGTAATCCCCCGCTGCCATAGTGACAAGCGCGAGAGAAGCTAGCACATAAGCGAAAATAGATTTTAGTGTTTAACTGTTCATTAAACCACAGAAGTGATGGACAATTCCGGGAAAGAAAAGGAGGCAATTCAGCTTATGGCTGACGCTGATAAGAAAGTGAAGTCTTCCGGCTCTTTTTTAGGAGGAATGTTTGGGTGAGCTTAAACAGAATGCTTCCTTATTTATCCGCTCAGTCTGTTAGTCCCTTAAAATATCATATAGTCAGTATGATAATTTTGCCAAGCTTTGGTTTTAGGTTTACCAGTGAACACTGAGTGTTTATTGCACGCAGTTTCAAAATATATATGAATTGTATTGTAAAGGGGACCCAAGCTGTGACAGGCCGCTTTTGCGCATCAATCAATAGACAAATCCTTGTTTATAATAAAGGGTAACATTAGTTGAATTTCTTTGCAATTGTCATAAAGTCTTAATAATAAATCAAATAATGATAATGATGATTGATGTGGTTCCGTGACTGTGTTTTGTGTTTGGCGCATCAGTGGCGCAGTGGCTGCGGTATTTACATACATTTGCATGTTTTTATGCCACTATAATAATACAAAGAAACACAGTATTATGGTACTACTACAATGCCAAAAAGATTATTAGTTAATGCATTCGAGTAGAAACGCCATGCCACTTTGCACATTACATACTGAATACTGATTAAAAGTATATATCTACAGTATATGAAGAACAGACATATATATGTGTATATGTAATATTTAGTTTTTAAAATTTCTCAGGAACGGCTGATTAAAAGATGTTTTATTGATATCCCAAACACATAAGCACATATTCTGCGTTATTTATAGTAAACAAGCTCTGACCTACTAGGTTGTGAAATGGATTTAATTCAAATGGGTTTGATTAATATAATATGAGGCATTTCAAAAACTGACCCAATTGAATATTCCCACCAGGATAGAGCACAAGTTATCCAGGCCTTTCTGTTTATTACCAGCTATACTTTTCTGACTTATAAAATAAAAATGTAACTTCTAAATTTAAAGCATTTAACTTCTGGCTATTTGGGGAAACGTTATTATTTAAGCATTAATGTAATAAAATGGACAAATAGACATAACTGAATTTTCTCACATCTTTCAGGGGAAATCAGAAAGTGGAAGAGGCTTGTGAGATGTACGCCAGAGCAGCCAACATGTTCAAAATGGCCAAAAACTGGAGTGGTATGTGCTTTTTAGTGGTGCAGGAATGACATACTTCACCTTTAACAATCATTATTGTATTATATAATGCTTAAAAGATTATTATGTAACACACATTCAAATGGTTTGAATGTTCTCTAACCAACTAATATTTCTGAATGATTATCTCATTAATGCAGTAGTGTTGTCTTGAATATTAAAACTGCTTTGTTTGGAATTTACAGGATGTATTGTATGTTTATTATATATTCATATTGCACTGATGAGGTTTGTGTGTTTGTATCCAGCTGCAGGCAATGCTTTCTGTCAGGCGGCCAGACTTCACATGCAGCTTCAGAATAAGAACGATTCGGCCACCAGCTACGTCGATGCGGGAAACGCCTTCAAGAAGGCAGATCCACATGGTGAGGACGCGGATGATAATTCCCGTTTTCATGACAATCACACAGCTGATTTATTATGAGTGAGCATGCAGTGATTGATGATGCATCTCAAGATGACTGTTGAGATGCTTCACATAATCCTTAATTTGTTCTTAAACCAAATTAAATTGATCAAAAGTGACAGTAAAGACGTTTATTTTGTTACAAAAGATTTCTCTTTCAAATAAATGCTGTTCTTTTTACCTTTTATATTCATTAAAGAATCCAGACAAACATGTATCATGTTTAAGCATGCAACAATGGTTTTCAACACTGATAAAAAAATAACCATTATTAATAATTGAGCACCTATAATAACTGAGCACAAATCAGCATTTTACTATGATTTCTGAAGGATCATGTGACTTTGAAGACTGGAGTGAAAATTCAGCTTTGATCACAGCCTGGAATAAATTACATTTTAAATGATATTAAAACAGAAAATAGTTATTTTTAAGTGTAATAATATTTCACAATATTACTGTTTTTACTATTACTATTTTTGATCAAATTAATACAGCCTTGGTGAGCTTAAGAGACAAAAACATTTCAAAATCGTAATGTTTCCAAACTTTTGATCGGTACTGTACTGAGATTAAAGAGTAAATAACTGAATAGACAAAAAGTGCCCTTAGAATTCAATAAATTGTTTGTTTGTTTTATTTCCATATCATTGATCATAAGTCTGACTGTCTAACTCTTCCTCCTCCTTCTCTTTAATGCTTGCGATTAGAGGCTATCAAGTGCTTAAACGCATCCATTGATATTTACACAGACATGGTAAGATGTTTTTATAGCAGTCACAATCATAGTTTCAGTCAGGCTGTTCCATTTGTGTTCTGTGTTTCATCTGTGGGCATTTTAATCTTCAATTCACTTTTTAGCTGTCCAGCAATCCACCAAATATTACAGGAGAAACTCCCACAGAGCATTCGATCAGAATAATAGACTGTAAAGCATTCCTCTTCCTTCCAGAATCTAGGAGGAATTTCATAAAGTCACTAAAGCTCCTTTCTCACAGAGATTCCGGAAAATACTCTGATAAGGTGTCCCAGGATTGTTTGATTTTGGCCCATTCACACTGGCAGTGATTTTCTGGAATCTGTGTGTGCGTTCACACGCATCCCGTAAAGACGCGTGACATCAGGATGTGACGTGTAATGTCTCTGCAGCGTCTTAAGTTTGCATATGAACTACGATGATATGATTTCCACGATTGAGCCTTTTTCTGATTTGATTATAAACTAGCGCACCGCGTACCATTCCACTAAGCTGCCGAACGATCTCAGCTTCAGCGTCATCACTACAACACACTCCTCACGGCATTGGCCCTGCCTTTTGTTCACACAGGCACGCTGGACTGATCAATCCCGGGACATGTTTGCGTTCACACACTAGCAATTCTATGGCAATTTTCTGGGATCAACACTCTGTGTGAAAGGGCCTTAGATGAGGCTTTATAATAATATGTATAATCCACAAATCATGTAGATGTGCAAATAGATGACAAAAGTTTGATGGATACTGAATTAAATATTAAATTGATATTCAGTTTATAATGTCTCTGTTCTGTCCTCAGGGAAGATTCACCATCGCAGCCAAGCATCATATCACAATCGCTGAGGTGTACGAGTCAGAGCTGGTGGACATTGAGAAGGTACAAAAATGTCATTTAGTGTAACCCGAAGGTGCATCTTATTTATGTAGCATATACTGAGAATGTAGAATGGTGTAGGACGGCTATGTTCTGTTGGACACTGAATTCTTAAAACTAAATTTAGGATAAAACACAAAAACAAAACTTCTAATTTAAAGGGATAGTTCACCCAGAAATTAAAATCACCCCATGATTTACTCACCCTCAAGTCATCCTAGGTGTGTGACCGAATACAATCAGAGTTATATTAAAAATGTCCTGGCTCTTCCAAGCTTTATAATGGTAGTGAATGGCAGCCCAAAATTTAAAGCCCAAAAAAAGTGCATCCATCCATTATAAAAGTGCTCCACACGGCTCCGGGGGGTTAATAAAAGCCTTCTGAAGTGAATCGATGGGTTTGTGTAAGAAAAATATCCATATTTCACACGTTGTGCAAAATATCTAGCTTCCGACGGACTGCCTTCCGTATTCAGTTTACGGAAAAAGCGTGACTATGACGTCGGACGCAGCATAAGCGTTTTGAACAGAGGTGTTGCACTTTCTTCGGAAGTTGAATACGGAAGGTGGTCCACCGGAAACTAGATATTTTACTTTATAAAATTTTAAATATGGACACACACATTCTTACACAAACCCATCAATTCGCTTCAGAAGCAAATTAACCCCCCGGAGCCGTGTGGATTACTTTTATAATGGATGGATGCACTTTTTGGGGCTGCTTCACTGTCATTATAAAGCTTGGAAGAGCCAGGACCATTTTTAATATAACTCCGATTGTATCCGTCTGAAAGAAGAAAGTCATATACACCTAGGATGACTTGAGGGTGAGTAAATCATGGGGTAATTTTAATTTTTGGGTGAACTATCCCTTTAATGTTAAACAGAACAGCATTGCCACCGTTTAAGATGATTCTGTTTGTGGTTGTCCAAAGGCGATTGCACATTATGAACAAGCTGCTGACTATTATAAAGGAGAGGAATCAAACAGGTAAGCCAGCTTTGTTTTTCCTATTAGTTTCTAAAGAGAGGTTTTATGATTAATGTATTTTGAATGTTAGTTTAAGCTTTGATATGATCCATTTGCTTAATTTACAGCTCTGCAAACAAGTGTCTGCTGAAGGTGGCTTCATACAGCGCTCAGTTAGAGCAGTACCCAAAAGCAATAGAGATTTATGAGCAGGTACGCCATCTGTCGATCTCCTGCAGATTCTTTCAGAATTACTCGCTCACCTGCAGTTGCTAAATCAGTCTGGAATTCCTGTGTGTGTGTGTGTGTGTGTGTGTGTGTGTGTGTGTGTGTGTGTGTGTGTGTGTGTGTGTGTGTGTGTGTGTGTGTGTTTGTGTGTGTGTCTGTAAACAGGTTGGATCCAACACCATGGACAATCCCCTTCTGAAATACAGCGCCAAAGAATACTTCTTCAAAGCTGCTTTGTGTCACTTCATCGTGGACGAGCTTAACGCAAAGGTCGGTTCTCGATTGAGGATGCGCAGATTGATATGAAAAGAACTGATATAGAAGATATGTATAATTTTCTTTTCTGTTGTAGCTCGCTATTGGAAAGTATGAAGAGATGTTTCCAGCCTTCTCAGATTCAAGAGAATGCAAGCTTCTGAAGGTTTGTGATTTTATATTTTTAGTCAGGGTGGATTAGACTTGGGGTGTGGGGGGAAGACTTGGGGGATTAGACTTGGGGGAAGTGGGTCTGCTTGCATTGAAGGACCAGGGTCAGAAATGAACCTTTCCATTAAAGTGCAATATTTGCATTGGAAGGGATTTCCTGGGGCATTTCTTACTTTTCAGTTTTTGTAATGTGTCTGTGTGGTTTGTTTTTTTTAATGATAGATTTAAATGTAATCTTAAAGATTTATTATAGCTAGGCAATGTTTTTCATTAACAACACTTTTTGTTGTACTACAGGAACTCATTACAGGTTAAGGCTGCACTATTACTATTATCGATTATTATTGTCCTTGATATTTTAATAATGATCTCTATTAAAGGAAGACATTACAAATGTTTTTGTGTGTACGAAACGGCCTATTCTTTTATTTTATATAGGCAATGCAACCTGTGAACCATTTATGATAGTATTTATTTATTTTTTTACATATTAGACAATCAAGATTTCATATTGGTTTTCATCAGTAACATTCAAAAATGAATATTCATTGTTGTGTAATTATAAGAGGTTTTGTCCTTACAGAAACTTCTAGAGGCCCACGAGGAGCAAAACGCAGAAGCTTTCACAGAAGCGGTAAGACTTTTACCGTCAGCATCTTTTAAAAGAAAATCCACGTTAACATCTTTCCATTTTTTTTTTTTTGCAATGTTAAAATACTTAATATTTCAACCAGTGGCATAAGTCTGGGACTGGACTCATATTGTGTTATTTTAGTTGTATTAATATTTTTGAAGTAGCTTTTATTTTTATATTCTTAGTTTTCATGTTAATTTGTTTAATTTTTAGTCATTTAGTCACTATTTTATTTTTAAACATTGCTGTGTAGGTTTAATTTATTTTTTCAGTTTTAGTTTCAATTTCTTTCCAGTTAATACTTTTAGTGCTTCAACCTAAACTTATTTCAGTTTATTAGCTTTCAGACATTTTGATTTCAGCTTTATTTCAGTGAATAGAAATGTTTTAGTCTTAGGTAATGATATTAGCCCTGTATTGTGTTCATTCTACCACAGTCCCTCCATATGATAAGAGCTTTTCTCTCCATCTCGTAGGTGAAGGAGTTTGACTCCATCTCACGCTTGGACCAGTGGCACACCACCATGCTTCTGCGGATCAAGAAGACCATTCAGGGCGACGAGGAGGGCGACCTAAAATGATCTGGACCACCCACTGCATGGCACACTCTTTCCCCACTTCCATTTCACATCAGTTTTGTGCAATGGCCAAGTCCAGGTTTCCCAAAACAGTATGTCAAAATGTATTGCTACAACATTTCTAGAGAATATACTTATAAGCCTGTACTGTTAACATTGATATCCAGTTATATATTATAGCACATATCAAAATTTAGCACTGCAGTTCAAAGATCTGCTCTGGTTTCCCTTTTGCTTTACGAGGGTATTTGTGGAAACACGGAGCGAACCGCTTCAGGAGATTTGAGGATACGATGGGAATTTGAGATAGTCCTCGGGTTCTTTTGCAACAGTCACTGAATTGCAACGTGCTAGAGCTGCATGAATTGTACAGATATAATTATTGAATCAGTGCTGCAGGATTGTGTATTAATATGAATTAATCCACAGTGCTTCAGGGTTCATATTATTTAGACATTGACTTTTATGTTGTTTTTATTTGTGCAGTTTCTGTAGTCTGCTCACACTAGTTGGCATGCAGGCCTCGGACTGCAGCTGTCGCCCATGTTTTATTATAATCAGACATTCATGCGGTGCTGAGAATTTCAGTTTCCCATAATCCACCATTTTGAATGTGTGTCATACCTGATGGAAATTCTTTCTTTTTTTATCCACTCTTTGAAATTCTACTTTTGGATTGTTTTCTTAAATGTATATTTATTTAATTTAATTATTATCTGAAATATTATTATTAGTCTAATAATATAATAGTCTGAAATATTATAAATATATTATTACTCTAATAAGTCAAAAATCCATTGAACTATATATTTTTACACCAAGTTAAATCAGCATTTCCATCAGCACAGAAATTGATTTGTTTGTAAAATCCTTGTATAACCTTTATTAACATGCTCTTCGTGTGTGTCGTGTTGTGAATGCTGAGCTCTTGTACACTCTCCACTCCTGTGGTCTTTAGCAGCGCATGTCATTCTGTGTTTCATGTGTCGTGACGTCTGTATTTTACCATATTCTAGAGTTTTTAAGAAGCCATGAAGACGTACCAAACCATGTACTTTCCCACAGAGCAACTGATGTCTTTACTGAATGTCTGTGAGAATGTACAGAAATAAAAACCAATACTGAAATGGCTACATGATTCAATTCTGTCGGTGGTGTTCGCTAAGCCAAGCATCACTATTACGTATTCTCAGAGCTGCATTTTGACGATTAAAGGCCGGTTCACACCAAGTACGATAACTATATTATCATCCACACCAGTGCAGTGGACAATATCGCTGTTCATTTTAAGCGTGTGCTCGTCTGCCACTTTAAATGCTTGAGTTTGTTATAGCTGGATGGATTCTGATTGGCTGTCATGTGTTTATCGTTCATCAGCTGGATAAAGGCCATATCTGTTGTGTGAACTCTGATATTCATTAATATTGAGAACGATTTCTAGAACTATATCTTTATCGTTATCTTTATAGTTATCGTCCTTTATTTCTGCGCTGCTTGAGCTGCGGACATGATCAAATCACATGGCTAGTAAAGGAAAGAAAATATAAGAAATACAAATATATTTATATAGGCCCACCTATAGTCAGTGTATGTATATATAAATGCATATATATGCATACGTATACACACACATATACATGTGTATATATATACATGTGTGTGTATATATATATATATATATATATATATATATATATATATGTGTGTATATATATATATATATGTATATATATATATATATATATATATATATACACAATGTGTATATGTATTTTTATGTATACTCTACCATTCAAGTTTGGGGTCAGTAAGATTTATTAATGTTAAAGTCTCTTTTGCTCACCAAGGCTGCATTTATGCATTTGATCAATAATACTGTAAAAACAAAGTATTTTATTTTTTAAATATTAACATTTCAAACAGTTTTCTTTATTTTAAAATGTATTCCTGTGACCAAAGCTGAAAGTTCAGCATCATTCCTCCAGTCTTCAGTGTCACATGATCCTTCTGATATGATGATTTGATGCTCAAGAAACATTTATGATTATCATTTATCACTGAATTGATTTACAAATATTTTTGAACATTTTAAATGTCTTTACAAGTTTACAAGTTATTTATTTGTCATTACACATGTACAAGTACAGTATAACGAAATGAAGTTTGGAGCAAGCCTCCGGGCCGCAGCCGATTAGTCAGGCGCCGCCCTACGCTCTCCAGAAATACAAGAATGCAGTTTAGCAAGCATTACATAGCAAAACACAACAAAACATCAACAAAACATAAACATAAACATGACACCGTACACGTGGTCACGTGATGGGATTTTTTGTATGGACTGGGAGAGGAGATAGATAAGGACAGGCAGACGGTTGTAGTGGGGGCGGGGGTAGGTTTGTGTATGGTGCGAGTGAGTGATGTTTTCGAGTTCAGTTCTATGGTTTGTCCTTGAAGGGAGATAAGGCAGTGCACAGGGGAAGATAGCAGACCAGCTGCCCGGCTGACCTCCCAACCGAGAGATAGGGACAAGTGAGGTTCGTTGGGCTAGTTGATTAGGTCAGGCAAATACAATTTATTATTTTTTAATCCATTTGATGATCTTTCGTAATTTGTCCGGATCATAATCAATCAATCAGATCTGGTCCTCAGCATTCGCGTCCGGTCTGTGCAGTTTCCTAGACATTACGCCCAGCCTCATGGCCAGACCGGTTACAGTCCGTAAAAGTTCACCGATCTGACCCCCGATAGAGCCCACTCTACCCTGCGTATCCGCAGTCCGGACTGCGTTGTTACGGTTCAGTTCCTCAATTCCTATCATTATTTACTGTCCCTTTTTTCACACTAACAATGTAATGCTTCCTTGCTGAATAAAAATGAATTTATTCCAAAACAAAATAAAGAAAATAGATAGATAAAGGTTACTGACCTCACACTTTTGAACGATGTGTATATATATTTATATTATACATTTATTTTCAGTTTAAAACAGGTGCCCAAATGATTTACTGGAATAGACGTTACATCCAACTATATTATATTAAAATGTATCTAAAATCATGTATATTATTCACTTATATTCTCAAAATATCAATCCAAAATTAAAACAAAAAATGTTTTAAACCTTACTAATTCTGTTTCAATGGCATGTTTTTCCTTCTTTTTTTTTTTTCATCATGGGCCAACTTTGGGCATCTCTGATCTAAAAGACAAAAAGGAAGCTGAATTCAATAGACACTTTATTGAATGATTTTAAGTAAGTGTTGTCATGGTTGCAAATCCTTATACACATAATAGGATACTAAAAGGGAAGCGTTGCATCATTTGAAAGGCGTACTTGTAGTGTTGAGCATAATAAATATCAGTGAAAATCATTACTGGGAAAAAAACAAACTATATAATGACAAGAAGATGTTCCCTAGAAATGGAAAGGAAATCATATGATGTCAGAAACAAACCAAAGAATATATCATTGTGGTTTAAGAACTGTAGTAGTTACAAACATTAAAGATGATTTTCTCCAATCACGGCACCAAATCAAGACAGAAAATGAACATTTTGATATCCTTTATAAAGCAAAAACGTATTTACATCTCATTATTTAAAGCAATGTTTGATTCTGACAAGTTTTTACAACTAAGGTTGATATAATCTACTCGGCACCTTCTTCTACTGAGATTTCTATGCTATTTGAAGCATCTGCAGTCTCTATGCTTTCACTGACTTCCTGTTGGGTGTTTGCACAGTCCGTCTCCCCTACCACAACAGACTGGACCGTTAGACACTCATCAACTGCAGCCGAAGCCAGAACGTTCTCCGTTCCATCAGCTTCTGATACTGCAGCAGCCATTGCGGGAGCCAATATGGCGTCTGAAACGTGACTGGTGACTGTGATGGGCACAGAATCGGATATCGATGGCGAAACGCTGATGGAATGTGCGACCGAAATGGGGATAGAAAAGGGAACGGTCACAGGCATCCCAACCGCAGAAGCATCCAGAGATATCACGCTGGTGCCGTCCGTGGTGACTAGCGGTTGCAGTTGTGTGCCCGCAGGCACTTCGGTCTGGATGACCGTGAGGCCGCCCAGGGTGGTGTGGCTGACCAGCGCGATGGTTCCAGGTCCGGCCCAGTCTCCAGAAATGGTCACTGGCTCTCCGGACACAGTCACCACTTCTTGGGGCTTTCCTGTGTTGCCCTGATGAGACTGTGCTTCGAGAACGGCAGCCGCTGCCCTGTCCTTTTTCTGAGAAGAGCCCTTAGGTTTCTTAGCTCTGTCTTCAACATTTCCCTCCAAAACAACCAGGAAGTTCTTCCATGGAGTTTGTTTGTCATGAGTCTGCATAAGGAAAAAGTTTAATAATATTAAGTCCCAAATGCACACCACTAAATCCATACTAACTTAACTTGCATATGCATATAGCTTAACCAGCATTATTGATTTCTAATTAATATTAATGTGATGAGAGTTTGATGAATATAAATAGTCAAAAATAAGTTCTGAAACTGCTAACAGATTTTGTTCAGATAACGGACTGTGTTCTAGAGTGGAATAAAAGTTCATGGACACATTTAGACATCAATTACACTAGTGTTTAAAAGTTTGAAGTCGGTAAGTGTACACTGGAAGTTGCTTATTTTCAGAATAGAGGAAGGTGTGGCTTATTTTTTCCAGCTGGGAATTGATTGGATCTAGAAAAGTGGGCGTTCCATTCAGCTCGTCACAGAGAAGGAAGTCCATTCCAGAGGGGAAGTACATTTTCAGATTTTTATTAAACCCTCACACTTTGTAACAAATCCTTCCCTCACGGGTCAAAATGACCCGAAGCCCTAAAATTATACTTCAATTTTTCTTTGTCCAGAAAGCTTATTTTATTTAATTCTGATATATTTTTTTTCTTTTTTTAATGCAATTTTTTGAGTTTAATTTAAGCACATTCTTCACATTCTTTCAACATCAATTCAAAATAACTCAATTTCATGCATAACCCTTTTAATTCAACTTAAAATTGGGTGTCTTTGTCGACCTCTTTTGGAAAAAAGATAATATAACATAATATTTCATGACTCTTGCCACTAGATGGCCTTATAACTCTATGGAGCGAATGAGCTGTTTTCAGTATGCATTCAGATACACATGTAGACATCACCAAAAAAATGTTTTTGATAGTTTTAGCATTTTTAGGTTTTTCTGTGTACTGAAGCATTCCTCGCATTCCATTCGAGGGAAGGATTTGTTACTTTTTAACTCCTCGATTTTTGTGCATTCGTGGTTCACATGAGACAAAAGTGCAAGGGTCTCGGACCCCCCCGATGAACTCGCAATCTTTTTTTTTTTTTTTTTAAAGTTAAAATGATTTTCAAAATGACCCGAGGAAAGGATGTTAAAGATTACGAAGACATTTTTTTGTGGATTAATTTGCACAAATTGTTTACCACAAGACTAGTAATGTGCACTAACAAAGTAAATAAGGTGCATTTTGAAACAAAGTCTCTTCTGTTTACCAAGGCAAAAACAGTAATATTATTACATTTTTAAAAAGTTTTCTATTTTATATATTGTAAACTGTAATTTATTCCTGTGATCAAAGCTGAATTTTCAGCATCATTGCTCCAGTCTTCAGTGTCACATGATCCTTCAGAAATTAACTACTTAATATTTTTTGTGGAAACTGATACATTTATTTCAGGATTTTATTTTGATAAAATTTAAAATGGAATTATTTTGTAACATTATAATTGTATTTTCTGTCACATTTGATCAACTTAATGAATCCTTGCTGAATAAAAATATTATTTTCTTTCAAAAGTTAGGAAACATCAGTAACAGATTTAATTGGCATACAGGTACCTATAAAAATACTTTATACAGGTAACAGCCCTTTCTGGAACGTTTTTGCACCATTTACAGTAAAATACATCATGATTTAATGTTGTAATGCAGTGAACCTGAAAGCCCATGGGCATGAATATTTTTTTATAGGCACTATAAACCCCACTTATAAAACCGTGCTGTGTAAAGTGGCAGGTTCTTTACCATAGTGTGTCGGCGTACGGTGGATTTGTCTGTGAACGTTCTTCCACACATGCTGCACATGTATGGCTTCTCTCCGGTGTGGATTCTCTGGTGTCTCTGCAGGGCGTTGAGTTGAGTGAACTGCTTATCACAGTCCTTACAATGATACGGCCTTTCACCTGTGACGAAAGCAGTGTCAAAACAGAAATGCTGGTTTTAATGATCGTCCCTATTGTGAAATATACAGCTGTGCATTGCTTGATCATCATCAGCCTATGGTTATACCAATGAACTATATTCGCAGTTTAATGTAATTATAATTAATGCAGTTATTTACTGCATATCAGCATCTTTCATCAAACTGCTTATGCCACTATTTTATATTATCAGTATGCTTTAGTAAATGTCACATTAGAGAACATTTTTGAAATGCACAGCAATATTCGATTACTTGTGAAGGACACCTGTGTGTATTTTCATATGCTGGTGGAGGGAGTTCCTCTGAGCAAACGCTCTTCCGCAGGTTTCACATTTGTAGGGTCTGAATCCTGAATGGATTCTGTTGTGATGTTTCAGGTATTCTTTAGATGCAAAGCTCTTCCCACAGTTCTCACACATGAACGGCTTTTCACCTGAAGAAGAGGAAGTCATTATCTTTTGCCATCATATTATTTTTCTTTCAGTAACAAGAATCAGTTCACTCACCCGTGTGGCATCTTCTGTGGTAAGACAGCATGTGGTTCTGGGTAAATCTGGCATCACAGAGGTCACAGGCGAAAGGTTTCTCTCCGGTGTGGATCCTGGAATAACATGAGAAAGAATGCGGAAATAGTAAACGTGCAACCCAAGATCTTCTTTAGAGATGCATAGCATATATAGAATTATTTCAGTATTTGTACTTTTTTTAAACAATTATGATTGCACCAATTTTAATTTTCTGCACTAGTATTCTAAAATGTATTTTGATGGGCTTTTTTTCACCAGATATTTTGTGTGTCAAAATATTGGCAATCATATTATATTAAACAATTTTATATTAAATATTATGTTATATTTTACTAAATTACATTACATTATATTATACACTGCCTGGTCAAAAAAATGTTCTGTTTGGATTTAAATAGGCAAATGCTTAAGAGTCAATGACTGGATCATTATTGCAGTGATTATTATGTTTTTAGCATGTTATATGTTTGGCAACAGTTCTTCTAACCCTAACTGATGGAGTGTGTAGCTTTTCATTTCTTAACCATGTAGGAAGACACATCATGGCTCAAACTGGGTTTGCACAGATACTGTAAAATTAAGCTTTCAGGGACTTTTCAAGCACAATTTTTTTCAAACATTATCTAAAAAGAAAATAGATAAAAAAAAACTAATGAAACAAAAAAGGTACAAATAAAGTGCACCACATGCAACGACTGTGGAAACTTAAACCATTGAAAGGATACTATGACAAATACATCACTTATCACCATATTCAAACTGATTTTTCCCCCATGAATATATGACTGACCTAAAGAAACAATGCTGCATCATATACTTGGATATTTATATCACGCTCATAGTCATGTGAAATTAGCCTAGAAATCTAGACGCACCCTAGCGGCAGCAAATCTAATTTGCAGCCAGGGTAGTCTAGCAACTCTCCGTTGGCTTGCGAGCTGGAAAAACCAAACTCTGGTCAGGCCAATCACATCGTGTATAGAGTCGGTGGGCGGGCTTAACATAATGACGGTTCCGCGTGCTACTTGAAAACAAAGAAGCTGGCGAGCAGCGGTCTTTAGAATCGGCTTTGGCCCCGACTCTGGAAGACTTGGAGTTAAGCCTTTCTTTGAGAAAAGAAAAAAGAACGGCACTGAAGTCATTCTTAAGAAAGGAAGATGTGTTCGGAGTTTTGCAGACCGGATACGGTGAAAGTTTAATCTATCAACTAGCTCCGCTTCACCTTCTTTGCTGTGGTTGGTTGTAGCGCTATCCTATTGTGTGCAGAGGGAATCGTTTATCCCTCCCCTCAGATTGAGCCCTGCCATTGGTGAGTTCCCAGACCCAACATCTTGATGCAGGTCTGGCTAATGTGAAATGGCTCTATATCTATATCAGAAAAAAATCTATATCTATATCTATAGTGTGAAAAAAAGTTACATTGGTCAAATTAAAGACTAATTTCTTGTGTGAAAGAACGGTTGGAATTATTTGAGAATAAACGTGAAAATGCACTATGCAAACATAAACGGCTGTAATTCAAGAATGCTTTGGAATATAGACCTATGTTTGGTCTTGTTTTAAAGAAGACAATCAGCAGATTAAAGCACTTCAAAAAAAAAAAAAAAAAAGTATGACAATTTAAATGTACTTAAAGTCAAATGTACTGTACTAAACATTTTGTATTTGTAAATAAAATATTTTTTTACAGAATAATTTGTACAATAAAATTACTATATAAATCAAGTTGTGCTCCAAATTTGAAACTGACATCACAAAAATTTACATTTTGTTTTGATGTTGTACCAAAAATAGCATCTGGGTGTCACCCACATTGCATAGATTTTATGTTTAATGCATTCTCCTGTAACAAATTAATACATTTCTGTCCAAATATCACTTCTATCACCAAATATGGAATCCTGAGACTCCTGAGAGAGAGTTTCATCAAGATTAGAAAAAGTTTTGATTATAGTTAAAATAAATGTTAAAACAATTTAAAGTACTGTTTCCATGGTAACACAACATCCAATTTCAAAATGGTTTGCACAGGAAGAATTTTGAGTTCAACTTTGAGTAAGCCTTCGAATGATAGCGGGACGGTGACAGTTAAGGGGTTGAGAAATGAAAATCTACACACTCCATCCATTAGGGTTAGTAGAACTGTTGCCAAACATATAATGCACTAGAGACAAGATAATCACTGCAATAATGATCCAGTCATAGACTCACAAGTATTTGCCTATTTAAATCCAAACAGCGACTTTGGCCAGGCAGTGTATTAAATTATATTATGGACCATAATATTAAAAGAAACTAGATTTGGATTTTTTCCCCAAAAAATGTGAATGATGCCTGTGCAAATTTCACTGTCATAATGGTACCATGTAGTGGCTTGTTGCCAGGGTTTTGCTATACAGTTGCTAAGGTTTTTCGGATGCGAATACACATTCATTGTGTAGTTGCTTACCAATTTGAAGTAGCATTCATGTATTTAGCACCCTAATATTTAGTGTTTGGGGTTTGTTCAAATGACACTAAACTAGTGTATCCCAGATGTTGCCCACTACCTTTGATGTGTCTTGAGGGCTGAACTCTGGGAGAATCTGGATCCACACTCATCACATTTAAAGGGTTTGTCCCCCGAGTGTGTCCTCTCATGCAGAGTCAGGGCCGTTTTGGAGCTCAGAGATTTGCCGCAGATGTGGCAGTAGTGCCTGTCCGTGCCGCCCTCGTGCACCTGCCGTCTGTGGCGGGTTACGTCCTTCTTGCGCTTGAAGGTTTTGTTGCAGATATCGCAGGGGAAGAGCCTCTCGTCATTGTGCACGTGCCGCTGGTGGATTTTCAGGTTGCAGCGGTTGGCGAACGTCTGCTCGCAGATGTCACAGCGGAACGTGGTGTCCATTTGTACCCCGTGACTGACCTTCAAGTGCTTCAGGTAGCTCTTCTCGTAGTAGAAGGAGCGGCTGCATTTTTCACACCTGTACTTTGCAGCTCCTCTCTTAACTTCCTTCTCGGCTTCATCGGCCTCGTCCATTTCCTCATTAGGCAGGTAGTCTGATTCTTGAGGGTCTTCCTCAGGCACATCGTGAGGTGACTCGGACCCACTGTCATTGCAAGCGTCACCCAATGCGTCCTGCGATGGTTCTGCCTCTGGATCATGTGACGTCTGTTCTTCTTCTACTGCTGTGTCGGATTCGTCAAATGTTTCTGTTTGTATCTTTGACTTTTTCAAAGGGAAGTCCACAGAGACTCTGCGACCGGCTAACCTACTGCTTCTCCTGCCGTGCACGTCCTGTTCCGTCTCCTTCACATTTTCAGGCACTTTTACTGTCTTTTTTCTCTTTACTGCTCTTTTCACACATTCTTGTTTTGTCTTGACTTGAGTACTTGAATCAACATCATCTGTCTGCAGAGATTCAGCTGAAACGGCACTGGGAATTTCGGCCTCACAAGCATCCACCAAGTCTTGGCACTTCAGGAGATTAGCCATTTGTAATACGGTACTGATGTAATTTTTCTCCACCTCAATTTTCCCAGAATACACGTACTCCAAGAATTTTGCAAACGCATTTGGTGAAATGTCACATAGGAAAATCTTTTTCACTTGGTCATTAGATAAGAGATGGGATTTGAAGTAACCACTGGATGCGGCGAGGACCACCTGATGGGCTTCAAACTCCTCCAGCTCTCCTTGAAAATCCACCTGCACCGTGATGTCACACAGGTTTCCCATGGTCCTCAGCTTCCACATGGCACTGAGCAGATTTTTATGGTGACAGCTAGATTGCAGTTGAACAAATCCATCATTCATTTTCACTGGTTTCTGCAGCTGTCACAACATAAATAAGGCATTTAAGTCATTTAACGGGCACATTATATATATATATATATATATATATATATATATATATATATATATATATATTTTTTTTTTTTTTACAAACAACGCAGACTTTTAAACACCTTTAAACAAAATGAACAAAAATGAATATAACCACTGTATTTCTGTACCTTTTAGCTACATTAATGTTAAGCCAGTTATCGTACTTATCGTGCACGTTAAACTTTAGCTTTGTATCTCATGGTAACAAAATATATAAACCAATATCTCTCAGTCTCATTTAAATGTCTTTTATTTACATAATTATTTATACGTGTTCAAGTATCTGCTTTGGAGCAATAACCGTCAAGAGAAAATAAAAGGGGACGCTAAAGCAGTTAGCATTATTAGCTTTGTCTTCAGATATTAGAAACTGTGCTAATGTAACTAAAGAGAGAAATACAGGTGAATAGATCGGATGTTTAATGTCCATCTGTGACATGCCGTGAAAGGAGGGTTTGCAGGCTGGAGATTTCTTACCGTAAGGCCAGTAAAACGGCAGCCCTGTACAAATCAAATCCACAGGCACAACAAGAGTATTTCCGGTAGAACGCGCATTCAGCGCACACTAGAGCAGAAGGCATCATGGGAAATTGAGTTTTTCTTTTACAGATTCTCTTGATTAGTGATGGGATTTGTTTTGTGGTGCATTTTAAAATTACATTCTGTCTGTTAAATCCCTCCATAATAATAATAACATGCTTTATTTAAGTAAATAAAATGTAAAACTCTACACATACATAAGACTTTCTTTTTTTTTAAATGATTTTTTTTTTTTTTATTAACTTATATCTGTTTGTCTTGTATGAATAGATGATTTTGTCTGATTTTTATTTTTGTATTACTTTTTATAGGTTACTTCATGCATCATATATATATATACACCAAAGCATCACACTGCCTCCACCGGCTTGCCTTCTTCCCATAGTGCATCCTGGTGCCATGTGTTCCCCAGGTAAGTGACGCAGACACACCCGGCCATCCACATGATGTAAAAGAAAACGTGATTCATCAGACCAGGCCACCTTCTTCCATTGCTCCGTGGTCCAGTTCTGGTGCTCACGTGCCCACTGTTGGTGCTTTCGGCGGTGGACAGGGGTCAGCATGGGCACCCTGACTGGTCTGCGGCTATGCAGCCCCATACGCAAAAAAAAATGTGATGCACTTTGTATTCTGACACCTTTCTATCAGGACCAGCTTTAACTTCTTGAGCAATTTGAGCTCCAGTAGCTTGTCTGTTTGATCAGACCACACGGGCCAGCCTTCGCTCCCCACCGCCAGTTCACCACTGTTCCTTCCTTGTAGCACTTTTGATAGATACGGACCAGCTCTGACCCACTCGTCTAGCCATCACAATTTGGCCCTTGTCAAACTCGCTCAAATCCTTATGATAATATTACCTAATATATCCCACCCACTAACAGGTGTAGTTATTGAGAGATAATCAGTGTTATTCACTTCACCTGTCAGTGGTCATAATGTTATGCCTGATCAGTGTATACTTTCTTCTTCTTTTTTTCATATGAAAGCTGTATAATTCCTCCAAGCAGGTAATGTTTTATATTTTCATTACTGGATTTTTCTACATAACTTGCCCTACAGTTTTTTGGTCAGAGTTTTAAAGACATGTCATGGGGTGGGAAAATATTGCTCATGCTGTAAACACAACCACCCACCCACTCAGTGCCTGTGGCTTGTGACCTTTGCTAAACAAGATATTGCTCTTAAAATACTAAAGGGCAACTGAGTTCATGGGTAAACTGTTACTGTGACCACCCTATTACTATTTTTTGCCTGTGAATGCATACAAGCAGGTCTGCAATCTGCATGTATTTAAATAAAAATAAAGGTCAGTCAGCAGTTCTTTTCCCCTATGTTTCTCAGACCGTATAAGTGTTGGTCTATAGGGATTTGTTCGGCCTTCAAATACAATCTAGCTTAAAGTCTTATGTTCACAGATGGGCAGAGAAAAAATATAGATGAAGCTTAACAAGGTTAGTTTTAGGTTTTATTACAGAGCTACTGGCAGTAAATCTCTGTGGTAAATAAATGAGCTCAGAATTGAATCACACAAAATTGCATCACACATATAGCCACGTTTTAAACACATTTCCTGGTGTTATTTAAAGCCTGTAGCTATTTAATATTAAAAACATTAGGAATAGCAATAATATTTATGCAGTGTGCTGTGTGTAAACTATGCACAATATGTGAATAATGTATCCCGCTCTCACAATGCAGTGAACTGCCATAGATAACCTTTAGTATAAATAACCTTTTATGCAATGGAAATGTTCCATGGATGTTCATGTTCTTCATGGAACCATCAATGCCAGTAAAGAACCTTTATTTTAAGAGCTAGAGTGGTTTGATTCATACTACAGAGTTTTTGCAGGTCTTAATTCACCCTTACACAAATTAAGGCCTTAAAAAGGTCCTAAATCTTAAATTCATAAAGTTATGGAAATAAAAGCAAAAAATATATATCTTCCTTAGTATTTTGTCCTGATTTGCAATACAAATATAAAAAAAAAAAAATTGATACGTTTACTAGAGATGCACATTTAAAATAAAGTGAGTTTATGTTTAAAACAAGAACAAATATCTTTCAAAACTTTCCTTTGAATTAAGTTTTTTTCTGAGCCGTTGGCAGATATTTGTTCTTATTTTAAGCAAAATTTGCTTTGTTTTAATCAATTTCATTTTATATTTATATATGTCATTTTGTATCTACAAAAATGCATCTTGATTAAAGAATCTTTAGTCAATTGCACTGGAAAAAATACAGAGGAAGAACACAACGTTTAATGCAGTGTGATCAGAAGATCCAGTAAAAGTTCTGTCCATATTCTAGTGGTTCAGAGCAGAGGTATTCAAGAGGTTTTTGTCAGATTCAAAAGTAATGGATTTCTGTTGGAAGTTGTGTTTTCAAATTCTACAGTGTAATTGTTTTTCTCCCTAGGCTTTTACATTTTGAGAAAATATTGATGTATTGTGTTCCCTTCAATTTATTCCTTCAATTGTCTTTACTATGTACCGACTTGCGTATATGATCCACTTTGTGCTCTCGTGTCTTAGCCTAGAAATCTAGACGCACCCTAGCGGCAGCAAATCTAATTTGCAGCCAGGTAGTCTAGCAACTCTCCGTTGGCTTGCGAGCTGGAAAAACCAAACTCTGGTCAGGCCAATCACATCGTGTATAGAGTCGGTGGGTGGGCTTAACATAATGACGGTTCCGCGTGCTACTTGAAAACAAAGAAGCTGGCGAGCAGCGGTCTTTAGAATCGGCTTTGGCCCCGACTCTGGAAGACTTGGAGTTAAGCCTTTCTTTGAGAAAAGAAAAAAGAACGGCACTGAAGTCATTCTTAAGAAAGGAAGATGTGTTCGGAGTTTTGCCGACCGGATACGGATCAACTAGCTCCGCTTCACCTTCATTGCTGTGGTTGGTTGTAGCGATATCCTATTGTGTGCAGAGGGAATTTGAAAGACAACCGTTTATCCCGCCCCTCGGATTGAGCCCTGCCAATGGTGTGTTCCCAGACCCAACATCATGATGTGGGTCTGGCTTGTCAGGCTAATCGTGTCTCTGAACCAGAGCAGATTGTGTATGTGCGAGCTGCGGCGGTTCATGTGACACTAACGTGAAAACTTTATTCGCCCCAATGTAAAGCATATTTACACTGTCTGAATCATAGACCATAAAAAAAATATGGACAACGCGTCTTCATACCTTCCACCAGAGAAAAGTGAAGCCGCCAACGTCCGAATATGGAACTAACATCGTGTTCAGATTTGGGACCGAGTCTGCGCGGTAGAGAGCAGGAAGTAGAGCTGCGACATCAAAAGCCCACCCACACTCTCGCAGATGCAGAACAATTCATTATGTTGGTGTGAAATTAATTTGGGAAAAAATTATTTGAAGTGTAATTTGATTGTTTAGTTTGTCTCGCGTCCATTAGAATACATGGAGGGGTGGGGGTTATGAGCTATACTGGGACCAACCACCTGGGGGCGATGGAGATGCTTTGGCTTCAGTTTTCAACACAAGCGCAGCAGGCTTAGTCTGAATCGTTCCCTATATCCTATATAGTTCACTATGTGCCATTCACCATGTAGAAAATAGTAAATGTGTGAACAAGTGACCGATTCTATCTGCAGCTGTCTATTCAGGGGCAGGACGCTTCAGATTTTAGAGAGCACTTGATTGGACAGAAAATCTGATGAGAAGCTGAAGTGCAAAGTGATGTCATCAAAATCATTGATCCATATTGGCGGAAGTGAGAGACTGTACGTTTTGAACACTTATATCTTCTAAATGCGAATTTTGTCTTTGCTTTAAAGCACACTAGCTTATAGATAATAGTAAGGCTAACATATTAATGCAAAAAGCCAAAAAACTTACATTTACATTCATAAAACCTGCAGAAACCAACTAGCTCATGTCCACCAGATGGCGCTGTTGCACAAAGATTTGTTGAACGCGGAGAATGGAAAACTGGACCTGAGTTTGGTATGCATGTCCGGGCTTTGCACAGTTACATTTGATCCTCTGCATTAATTTGATCTGGACAAAACCCACCCGCTAGACACTGAAAACTAAACACAGACATGGAAATGCAGCGCAGTAATGTGGAACCCCTCCTTAGTAGTTAGGACATGTCAAGTTTAAACTGACTAAAAGTGACACAGGCATTTCTAAAGCTTCCACTGCCAAGATGTTTTCGCCTCAACGGCGGTCCCGTTTCACGCACAACGTGAGGTTTCATAAAGCGCTCCGTCTTTGTCATTAATGATCTGTTGAGAGAAAACTGGACTCTTTATTTATTCATTCGAGCCATGTTCTATCATGCTAATCAGATGCAAGTTTAGACATTTTCTGTGTGTTAGTCCTCCAGGATTCACCAGGGGGTTTGCATGGTCTGCCAAGCGCTCTTTATTGACATAGGAAATCCATATGCCTTGCATTTCCCTTAATGAGTTCTGCAAGTGCGCGGCTCCTTCCGGTGACTCATGCTGCACTTGTGTGGACCGGAGACTGTGGTTTTCCATTTACCTCTGGAGCTCCGCCACGGCGTCTGTGCTGCTGTAACCCGGCACGCTTTCAAAACCAGACAGCTACAGAAAGCTCTCCCTCTCCCCCGGCTCAAAACAATGGAGCCACATCTGCCTCAGTGGATTATGGTAGGCTATACTGTTGGTCTGGAAATCTTGTTTAGTGTCAGAAAGCAGGAAACCGTAAAAAGGAATGCTAAGGTCACACTTTCACGCTGAACTTAATGCCTATAAACCCAGAATGCTCTTAAAAAGGAAGACAGCAGGAAGAAGTGGTGTAGTGAAACTCTTTTTAAACGGTAACTTGCCTGTCTCACACCTTGAGGCCTGTTAATGTGCATAGGCTTATAAGTGAGACTGGGACTATATCTCAGTAACTATATAGGGTTCTGAGTCTTCCGCACACAAATTACATCAGACATTTACCATAGAGACAACTGTGTTGAAATATTATATAATTCAATACTGTAAAAATGTGTATACATAATCAATACGTTACAACAACATGTTTTTACATTGCTTTAACTCAACAAAATAATTTAAGCAATTCTCTCTCTCTCTCTTTTTAAAGTTATAAAGATTTAAACAATTTTTTTTAAAGTCAGTTTAATGTCATTTAAGTTGAAATGATTTAAACATCCGAGCTGACTGCACTTAACTCTAAGGTAGCAGGTTTTTTTGTGTGTGAAAATGTCTGTTTGATATTTTTGTTTTGATACTTTTCCATTCTTATATATATATTATATTCTTTAAGCATTCTTTAGAAATGTTGGCCCATATTGATAGGATAGCATCTTGCAGTTGATGGAGATTTGTGGGATGTACATCCAGGGCACGAAGCTCCCGTTCCACCACATCCCAAAGATGCTCTATTGGGTTGAGATTGGTGACTGTGGGGGCCATTTTAGTACAGTGAACTCATTGTCATGTTCAAGAAACCAATTTAAAATGATTCGAGCTTTGTGACTTGGTGTATTATCCTGTTGCAAGTAGCCTTCAGAGAATGGGTACATGGTGGTCATAAAGGGATGGACATGGTCAGAAACAATGCTCAGGTAGGCCGTGGCATTTAAATGATGCCCAATTGGTACTAAGGGGCCTAAAGTGTGCCAAGAAAACATCCCCCACACCATTACACCACCACCACCAGCCTGCACTGTGGTAACAAGGCATGATGGATCCATGTTCTCATCCTGTTTACGCCAAATTCTGACTCTAATTCTAAATATTTTAATAGTTTATAACTTTTGAGTTTTAACTTTTTTTTGTAGTCAGGACTTTAATATTTGTCTTTCAGAAACAGTATTTGCTGGGGTTAACAACTGACAATTGACAGCCTCAAGGAGCAAATATTTAACCATGGGGTTTGGGAATTTGTTTTTATTCTGTTGATATAAAGGGAAATGATTAAAATATTACAGATGCTAAAATGACATGCAAAAAAATGGCAGCAGATATTTTCAAATTTCACAGTGGGCAGAAGGAACCCAAACAAACCCAAACTCTGAAAATATCTTCTGTATTTATATTGGAGGTTTCAGTAGATGCCACCAAAGTGACCAAAACAACCAGTTAGTGTTTAAATGCTCCGGTTATGAGCTGCAGTCATAGCTTTCCTCCTGTATTGCTGGAATTGGGAAAAGTTGTCCTTGACTGACCCAGCATTGCTCTGAATTCTATCCCTTTTGCTGGAAATCAACAGCATGTTGGACCGTAGTGACTTTTTAATACAAAATAACCGCGTGAATCTCTGCCTGGTTTTAGATTCAACCGCATTGTTAATAGTCTTCCAGTCAAACATACTTCCAGGCCAATGTTCCTCTGTGGTTGCTATTTCTTCCATCTCAATTCAAAATAAATGTTATCATGGACGATACTTTGCTTGAAACTCAATATGCGCCTACAAGATGACCAACAATTTTTCAGCAGATGCAATGTGAGCGTGTAATGACGTACTGAATGAGAGGACAGGGTTTCAACTCTTTAACTTCCTGAGCGTGTTTCTGTCCATTTGAATTTACATGACCATCATGAAGCTTTTATTGTCAATACACTTGAACAAAGAAGGAGCTTTGGAAGCTTTTAACCTGTTTTAGGAGCTGTACACTCTTAGAAACAAAGGTCCAGTGGGACTTGACTCAATTTTAATGAACCTTTATGCCAGAAATGTTTTAAATGATTGCATAATACTTGCATGTTAAATTGATTTAATTTTGTTTACAAGCTGTTTAATTCATAAAATGTAATTAAAATATATTGTATTAATATTTTCAACTAAATCTATAAAATGATCCCATAATGGGATCCCCTAAAAGGTTCTATACAAAGCGCTTTGCAGAGCCCTTTAAGATGATCTAGAACCTTTTCTTAAAGGGATAGTTCACCCAAAAATACTAATTCTGTCATCATTTACTCACCCTCATGTCGTTCCAAACCCGTAAGACTTTCGTTCATTTTCGGAACACAAAATCTTTTTGTTGAAATCTGAGAGATTTCTGTCCCTCATTGAGAGTGAACTACCACTTTGACAAACAAACCTCACTGAGTAATTCATGTAATTGATGGTGAGTAATTAATGAAATACATTTTTGGGTAAACTAACCCTTTAAGAGTGTACTTTTTGTACTATTGCAGTGCTGGCAGCGGCGTCAATGCAGACAGTTTTTGTTGTTTCCCACATGAGCACAGCAGTTCAACATGTCGGGAGCTCTTATGATAATATGTCATGGCTACATTGAGCCTTAAATTAAATTGATCATCACAAATATTCCAAACTAGCACTTTGAGTCACAGTGGTGTGTCTGACTATGAAATAATTTTAAAGGAGTGATGACATGGATTTTTTTTTATTATTATTTGAATATGTTCCTTGATATTCACTTACAATGTTAATTGTTTTTTTGCACAAAAAAACAAACAAACTAATAAAAATATATATGTGGAAAAAGGTCATTTCCAACCCTCTTTCTGACCTTTAGTTTTTAAGGGCCGGCTCCTTTAAGGTTTGTCAGTAAACGGCCACTGTTATGATTAGCTAATGGCATTGCATTGAAAGTGTCAAAAACAATATACATTTAAAATCATCATGAACAGACAAAGCATTATGAAATCTTTACTTCTGGTTTGGGATGTAGCTGCTGTCAGTTCAAATAACAAAACTTTCTTTGCAAACTCTCCATTACACTGTGCAATAATCTGGAGTCGAATGTTCTGAACAAACATATAATCCTCTGACACGATCCGGGATGCTATTAAAATAAACCCTCCACTTGTTTCTGATGCTGGGATCCTTCTGAAGTCTGTACATAGATGCAAAAGAGCTGTTTAAACTGGACATGTCGAAGTGAATGTTCTTTCACTCTTCCATTTGACCTGTTGTCAACAGACTCAAGCGCGTGGAGAATGTCAGAAACTGAACTGTATCCGGTGTAGACAGCATCAGTGATTATAATGGGTTCTATTTGCTGTTGACTCTGGCTCTGATCTTAGGTCAGCTGTTCAGCAACTGAACATATCAATATTTGTCGATGTCTTGCTCTGGAGGCAGGCATATGCAAATGTATTTGCCTGTGTGATGTCACAAATCCCACAATATCCAAACAAGCTGTTTTTGGAGCCTTAGCCTTTGTGTCATTTTGCCCTGAAATTCATTTTCTTTTCATTTTTAAAAATTGGGTGTTCTTTGGAGTGGTCCAAGACCTTAGGACTTTTCTTGCACATGAACTTGTAATACATGCAAAGAATTTAGGATTTGAGGAGTTAATGTGGTTGTAATAAAAATAGTAACACACCCTTCCCTCACGGGTCAATTTGACCCGCATAGGAATTAATGAGAAATGGGGAATTTTAATTAGTCAAAACAAAACAAAAGAAATCTGGCACAATCCAGAACAAACACACACACACACACAAAGGAAGGCTTGAGACTATAGAACATCCCCGATGGAGAACACACTCACATGCAGGAATCCCCATTAAAATGAATGGTGGGTCTTATGAAGGGGACGATGTTTTTTTTTTTCTCTCTCAATTTTTTCAAATAAAAATCAGTCAGTCACGATGCAGATTGCACACAGATAAGTAGTTAGATTTGAACACATTTACAATGCAGAACAAATTAAATTATATTATTAAATTACTGATAAAATCTAGGAATTTAGAGGTACATAAAATAAAAAAAATCTTTTAAAATTACATTAGAAATGGAAGAAAAAAATATTTTGGCATTCATTTTTATGCAATGATTAAATTACACACTCAAGAACACAGAATCTTTGGCTTCTGTCATGCATAAACTGATTTTTTTATACCATTTAGCCATTCAGCACTGTTTTACCTTCCATTCTGTCACCGTTCTTATTGAAATAAGATATTTCAGATGAACGTGAGCGGTTGAACACTTGTTTCATTGACCAATATCCAGCTTTGAGAGCGAGTGTAGTGATTTACGGCTGTGAGCTCGGCTCATGACTCACTGTCTGTTTCCTGACTTTCTCCTTCAACTGTCCTTGTGTTTCATCCAGGGTGTAACACTATACAGCTCTTAACACACTCTCAACCTGGACTCAAGGACAACCGCAAGCTAAGAATAGAGCAATTGAGTGATGATTGGTTATCGATTTTACTCTATTATGGGTGAAATTAGACAGACATTTTTGGCCGAGAGTGATTCTGGTTTCTGTAGTCTGTGTGTGTATGAGATGAATGCTGTGAATGTCATGATACATTCAGTCTATTAGCAGTTTATGTTCTTACATTGTGATATATGAGTGTTTCTTCAACTGCCTTGTGGACTTTTAGAAAATAAGAAGGTGCACCGAATAATTCTGTCATTTAAAGTTTTTCCCCCCTGAAATGTCATGAACATTTCCATTAGTGTCATTTTTGCCTCTGATGGTGTTACATGTCACAGCATTCTGTGTTGGAAATTATATTTTTTATTATAGTTTTGTTTTGCTGAGGCTATTTTCATAGCTGTCCATCCTAAATACAAATGATTCTTATTTTCAGACCTTTTTTTGTGCATAATTTGACAAAATAACAACTTGATTGCCACAATTATACATTCCATAAGTGATATTTTCTTTGATTTGTCATATTTCACTGTTGTCTCCTACACTAACTTTTGAATAATTTAGTGGAAAAATTGTTGTTTACTGTATATAAATATATCTGTATACAAATAATGTAATTTTCACATAATAAATATTTAAATACAAACCCGATTCCAAAAAAGTTGGGACACTGTACAAATTGTGAATAAAAAGGAATGCAATAATTTACAAATCTCATAAACTTATATTTTATTCACAATAGAATATAGATAACATATCAAATGTTGAAAGTGAGACATTTTGAAATGTCATGCCAAATATTGGCTCATTTTGATTTCATGAGAGCTACACATTCCAAAAAGTTGGGACAGGTAGCAATAAGAGGCCGGAAAAGTTAAATGTACATATAAGGAACAGCTGGAGGACCAATTTGCAACTTATTAGGTCAATTGGCAACATGATTGGGTATAAAAAGAGCCTCTCAGAGTGGCAGTGTCTCTCAGAAGTCAAGATGGGCAGAGGATCACCAATTCCCCCAATGCTGCGGCCAAACATACTGGAGCAATATCAGAAAGGAGTTTCTCAGAGAAAAATTGCAAAGAGTTTGAAGTTATCATCGTATACAGTGCATAATATCATCCAAAACTGGGACGCCATGTCATCCGGACTAAAGAGGACAAGGACAACCCAAGTTGTTCTCAGCGCTCAGTTCAGAAGCCTGCATCTCTGATGGGATGGGGTTGCATGAGTGCGTGTGGCATGGGCAGCTTACACATCTGGAAAGGCACCATCAATGCTGAAAGGTATATCCAAGTTCTAGAACAACATATGCGCCCATCCAGACGTCGTCTCTTTCAGGGAAGACCTTGCATTTTCCAACATGACAATGCCAGACCACATACTGCATCAATTACAACATCATGGCTACGTAGAAGAAGGATCCGGGGGCTGAAATGGCCAGCCTGCAGTCCAGATCTTTCACCCATAGAAAACATTTGGCGCATCATAAAGAGGAAGATGCGACAAAGAAGACCTAAGACAGTTGAGCAACTAGAAGCCTGTATTAGACAAGAATGGGACAACATTCCTATTCCTAAACTTGAGCAACTTGTCTCCTCAGTCCCCAGACGTTTGCAGACTGTTAGAAAAAGAAGAGGGGATGCCACACAGTGGGAAACATGGCCTTGTCCCAACTTTTTTGAGATGTGTTGATGCCATGAAATTTAAAATCAACTTATATTTCCCTTTAAAATTATACATTTTCTCAGTTTAAACATTTGATATGTCATCTATGTTGTATTCTGAATAAAATATTGAAATTTGAAACTTTCTCATCATTGCATTCTGTCTTTATTCACAATTTGTACAGTGTCCCAACTTTTTTGGAATCGGGTTTGTATGTACATTTATTGTTTAGTATTTTTGATTAATTAAACATTTATAAATACTTTTACTTGATTCATTCTTTTTTTTTTTTTTCCTCATGGTTTTACAATTTGAATAGGCCTAATTATGATTTTTTCATATTTTAAGATTACAAGTCTGGCTGTGGTATGGAGGCAAACTACAAAAAAGCATTTGAAAATAGCAAATATAATTGCTAAACATTAAAGACAACGTTAATATGACCTTCATATGAAGATAAAAGTAATAAAATCTATTAGTTTTAATAAAATCAACCCCTGGTACACAAGTCACCAGTCATTTTCTTTCATTTGAACTTTCTTTACTGTATAGATGCCCAGCTAACTAAAATATGTTCTGAGAACGTTTTGCTCATGTTCACATTACGTTCTGAAAGCGTTATTTCTAAATGTTCTCTAAACATTCAAAACGTCCAGTGTATTAAAAATGTTCCTTCTTGGTTAGGCAAACGTTAAGGAAACATTCCATTTGATCATTCTTCAAACAGTGTTACTTTTGAATGTTCTCTGAACGCTCAGCGGTACAAATGCTCCATGAACGATGTAACGTTTTAAGAACATTATTAAAGACCAGATATCTGTTGCGTTTTTGAAGTCCCACAGTTCTTGTATGATTAATGTAGTCACACCAGTGAAAGTAGAGTATGGATGATGACCACAAATATGAAAATAACCTTTGCCATAACATGAGTCATACTGCAGTCGTGAATGGAACAAGTGTTATATCAATGAACCTGCGGCACTAGATATGATGTCATTATCCTGAAATAGATATTGTCATCTTGTTAGCCAGACAAGTCTAATATTGTCTGTTTGATTGTCCCGAGGGCTCAGGTTTCCCTGTGTTGCCCTTGAATAACTTCCTTTTGCGTTATCATTGATTGCTTGATCTTCAGCCAATAAGGAAGACTGATCTGATCGCACCATTGATGCTTCACAAAAGTGCAGTGATTAATGTATATCGCTCTATCAGGTAACCTTCAGTTAAAGGTCATGCCAGATGCTATTGCATGAAGTAGTGCAGGTAACCGCAAAATGAGTTTTACATGCATGCTGGACAGTTGAAATACATTGGTTATGTTCAGAATAGCATATTATCACTGTTCTACCAATGTACAGTATGTGAATCTCTATGTGCTTAAAATGCCTGGATGACCTACATTTGCTAAAATGTGCATTTACAAAAGAGCATATTGAGGGACTGTATCTATACTGTATCCCACAGTGTATGCACACAATGCACGCACATTTTTAGATAAGAATATACTTTAAAATATTAAAAAGTAAACACACTGTGTACACTCAAAATAAGATGATTCAATTAATGGTAAAATTCCATCAAATTGAATTGAATAATCCTCACATATCTTAATTAAAAAAATTATTAAGAATTGTTCATTTATTCAATTAAAATTATTCAATTACTGTTTGTATCATGGAATACCGAGACTACATTTGCCATATTGTGCAATATTTTAACTAGAGCACAATGCAATGTGTTCAACCTGACTTTCGTTTCTAGTGTGATAAATTGTAAAAATAAAAATAAAAAAATCCCTTTGAATTATTTCATCAGAATGCCAAGAGTTAAGACACTTTTAGAATAAATATATTTAAAAAAATGTAATTGCATTTAAAAAAGTAGTATGCAGTAAAAAAATATATTATGCAAGAAATGCAAATGTTCTATATATTAAAGAAAATGCAGTAAATATATACAATAATGCAAGTTTTCTACATTTGCCATGTGCAGTATTTTAACTAAAGCATTCTGTATCCCACAATGCAATGCATTCAACCTGACTTTCATTTTTAGTGTGATTAAATTAAACGTAAAGAATATATATATATACCTGTAGTTTTTAGAATGCAAATTTTCGGTGCACATAATCCAACTTTTCTATATGTAGTATGCAATATTACATTGCTATAATGTACAGTGTATAAACATGAGCACACTGCGTGACATACTTGTGTCCCACAATGCAATTTGAGAAACTGACCTTCCATTTCCAGTGAGATTTCTTTTTTTTGACCCAAACTGTCAAATGTTAAGATATTTCTACACAATATGTAACTAAAATGTGAAATGTCTGAATTCCCATATGGTACAGTCAGGACTGTTTAATTCAGTAAATGCCACTGAATTAAAAATGCAACAGTTAGGTCATGTGCCGTACACCAGTCGGGCTTGTTAATGGTGTTTTTCAGTGCCAGGTGATTTTATTGGCCATGTGTTTGTGCATGTTCTCCGTTTTGTCTCTGTGTTTTAATTTGAGAGGACATGCTCGTCAGCACATTCCTGACGAATGGAAAAGCCATTAAGTTTCATCCTGTCCTCCTCTTTACCTCTCTCTCTCCCTGCATTCCTGCATTTATGTTCATTATGTTGCATCATCCCACGTCCTCTCGGCTTGGTCATTATGATTACATGTTGCCCTCCTCTGTGCTTGTTGTGCACGGGACACCCTCTCTCTCTCTTGCTCTATATCTGTCTGAAAACACACACAAACGCACACAAACATACACACTCTTTCATTTTGCTCACTGCCGCAGGAATTTCATGCCTGGTTAGCAAAGGGAGGCGCGCTGGAGGCTGTCCAGATGCTTTCCCACAGTGGCTCCTAGATCCTGGCTATTTTGGAATAGCATACTAGCATACTTTTAATGTGTCGGCAGTGTATAGTATGTGCATAGTGACATTAATGCAGCGTGGCATGGTTCACATTTTTGAATAATAGCATTCAGAATGCACCGTACACATTAACCAATATGCTAGTATTCCACTCTCAAAATTGACATGCACTATATTGCCAAAAGTATTGGGACACCCCTCCAAATAATTGAATTCAGATGTTCCAATCACTTCCATGGGCACAGGTGGATAAAATCAAGCACATGCAGATGCTTCTACAAACATTTGTGAAAGAATGGGTCGCTAGCTCAAGAACAGTGCATAGAGAGCTTAATGGAATGGGTTTCCATGGCCGAGCAGCTGCATCCAAGCCTTACATCACCAAGTGCAATGAAAAGCATGGGATGCAGTGGTGTAAAGCACGCTGCCACTGGACTCTAGAGCAGTGGACACGTGTTCTCTGGAGTGACCAATCATGCTTCTCTGTCTGGCAATCTGATGACCGAGTCTAGATTTGGCGGTTACCAGGAGAATGGTCCCCACCTGACTGCATTGTGCCAAGTGTAATGTTTGGTGGAGGGGGGATTATGGTGTGGGGTTGTTCTTCAGGGGTTGGGCTTGGCCCCTTAGTTCCAGTGAAAGGAACTCTTAATGCTTCAGCATACCAATACATTTTGGACAATTTCATGCTGCCAACTTTGTGGGAACAGTTTGGGGATGGCCCCTTCCTGTTCCAACATGACTGCGCACCAGTGCACAAAGCAAGGTCCATAAAGACATGGATGAGACATAAAGACACTCCTAAACCTTGTGGAAAGCCTTCCCAGAAGAGTTGAAGCTGATATAACTGCAAAAGGTGGGCCAACTCCGTATTAAACCCTACGGATTAAGAATGGGATGTCATTAAAGTTTGTGTGTGTAAAGGCAGACGTCTCAAAACATTTGACAATATAGTGTATATAGTCAAAATACTGGAAAAAATACCTAAATTATGAGTTTAAATGATGAAAAAGGTAATAATTATGACACAATGTCTAAATTATGACAAGTTAAAAATTATGAGATGAAAAGTAATAGTCATGAAATGTCTAAATTACGACACTAAAAACTCAAACTTGACAAAAGATCAAAATTATTTTTGAAAATGATGAAAAATGGTGTAAATGATGACACTAACACACAAAGTCATAAGACATGAAGTATAAATGATGAAAACATAATTATGACATTAAAATGTTCAAATTATGACAAAAGTCAAAATCAAATCAAAATTTTAAAGTAATAATTGTCATAAAGTCTAAATTTGGCAAAAAGTTAAAATGATGACAAAAAAATAGAAATGAGAAGTTATGAACAATTCTGAGTCATAATTTAAACAATAACTTTAATGTCATAACTATGACTATTGTTACTTAATGTGCATGTCACACAAATGTAGGTAGCATTCAGTGTGCACTGCACAGTATGCCGTAAGCAGCAAGATATTGTCCATTACGAGCATAGTCTCTCTCCTCCCTTCTTCTGCCCTCAAGCTCAAAAATACCCTGTGGTTGAGGTCTGATCTCTCCGGATATATGCCTTCATATAAAACACATGCCGGGCTCTGCGCTCTCCAGAGATCGCTCTCAACCACACGATTCAGTCAGACACTCACTCTCTCTGAAGGGGTCCAAGGCCTCAGTCAAACAGCTGCCTCATGGGAAATGAGAAGGGTTTACACATCTAAAATGAGGTGCTGTGGCATGGACCGGTTAGCCCTTTCCACGGGACGTTGTATAACATGGTCGGATTTTGCCCACTTGTGTAAGCAGCTCAGGTGAAATGATGTGCTCATCCCATTCGTGAATGAATGGAGCTTTCATGAAAACAAACCCAAAACAAGCTTATAGGAAGACTAGTCAGTGATATGTGTTGACAGACACAATGACTTCCATAGAGGATCAACACCAAATGCCTGCATGACGTGTGTGTGTGTGTGTGTGTGTGTGTGTGTGTGTGTGTGTGAGTGTGAACCATTCTAAATGTGCTGATCAAAAAACTGTTACAAAAGCTTTTCATTTTGAATCAAATAAATGCAGCCTTGGTGAGCAGAAGAGACTTATTTTAATTGATCCCAAACTTCCCATATTCAGGTTAATTAGGACACCATTGAGATGACTTGGGAAATATCTGTTATCCTATATATAGTTGCTGGACAATCTTAGCTAATGGTAGCATAAAAAAAAAAAAAAAAAAAAATCTGGAAAACAGAATACCAATTTTATGCTTTGTATTTTGTTTCCATGTTTCAAAGTAAATATGCATCTCATAATAGTGTTTTATACTGTGTACTATTACATTTTACCTTACTTGGACCTTACACATATATATTCATACTAGAATCACATGCATTGTGAAGTTCACAAATGTATGTTAAATAGCTTTTCTCAGAAAGGGAGCCATGTGCTGTGACTGTATTGTATGCTCTAAATGCACAATTATTCAAAGACTTCTATGGTGATGTGAACTTTACTCAAGCAGAAGTAAATAGGCAACATCTCCGAGGACATCAGAAGGTCAACAGCTGAGGTTTGCCTTCTAACTTATTCATAAAGTGTCACTTTTTCAAGTTCACAGTAACACCCTGCTGTTTCACACCCTGGCTTGTATATGGATCCCAGACAGAAACATCAGCATGACGGGTGATTTAGTATACAGACATTTTTATTAGATTGCATTGTTGCACAATACATGAAGTGCTGTCACTTTGACAGTTTTGTACTTGTATACAAAAAAAAAAATCAATTATATAATTTTCTGGATAGCCAAGCCAAGAGTTTTATGTACTCTCGTTTATGTCTCCAAAATTTCATGCTTGCATGTTCTGCTTTAGTAGCATTTGTCTCGCAGGTGATATCCATCCAGGAGGAGATGCAGTCTCTTTCTCTCCCGTGATCAAGCCAAACATGTTTGCTGCTTGTTATCCTTTTCCTCTTTTGACTGCCAAGTCATAACCGCCTGGGGTGGTTTTAGTGGAAAGATTTAGATATCACAGATTATCCAGATTTTGAAGGATTTCCTTGACATTCCATTTACTTTGACATTGTGTTCGGATGGCAAAGTCAAAACCGCCGAACCTTTTGCAGGGATTCAGGCATTTCATTAATCAAAAGGCCAATGCGACGGTCACAATTACAGTTAGAGGAATATGAATAACATGTACTGTGATGAACAAAATAATCACAAGCCTTTCCTTCTGCCAACGATGACATCACCCATGCGTGCGGGGGCGGTAGGCATGATTACAGTCAGGCACAGATAAAAAAAAGACATTTATGCTATTGTTGCATTTGTGCTATTGTTGCATCTAAATCGTTTATGGTGTTGAATTATCAGTAATTCCTTCCAGGAAAGAAATGTCCAGTGAATCGACTGTTTTTGATCCTTCAAACAGCAGGCATAAATGTTTGACTAATTCTTGTAATGAGGCCTGACTTCATGCCACATCTTGCGCTGGGCAGAAAACCACTCAAATTACTGCAGATATCAATCTCTCCCTGCAGCAGGTGACTTTTGCTCATATATGCTTGAAGGTTTGCGGCCAACATCTGCAACCTTCTTGAGTTTTCACAAGAACTTGTACTAAGTTCCATAAGCTTTAGGACAGAAAAATCACAATTGTTTCTCCAAAGCAATTAAAGGATTAGTTCACTTCAAAATGAAAATTTCCTAATAATTTACTCACCCCCATCTCATCCAAGATGTTCATGTCTTCCTTTCTTCAGTCAAAAATAAATTAAGTTTTTTGAGGAAAACATTCCATGATTTTTCTTCACATAATGGCCTTCAGTGTCAACCACCGGTTGAAGGTCCAAATCAATGCAGTTTCAAAGGAAGGGCTTCAGAGGCTAAGCACGGTCCCAGACGAGGAATAGAGTCTTATCTAGCAAAACCATCGGTCATTTTCTAAAAAACAACAACAAAAAAACAAACATATATATATATATATATATATATATATATATATATATATATATATATATATATATATATATATATATATATATATATATATATATATATATATATATATATATATACACACACACTCACCTAAAGGATTATTAGGAACACCATACTAATACTGTGTTTGACCCCCTTTCGCCTTCAGAACTGCCTTAATTCTACGTGGCATTGATTCAACAAGGTGCTGAAAGCATTCTTTAGAAATGTTGGCCCATATTGATAGGATAGCATCTTGCAGTTGATGGAGATTTTTGGGATGAATGTCTCAACAGAAATCGAGACTCATCAGACCAGGCAACATTTTTCCAGTCTTCAACTGTCCAATTTTGGTGAGCTCGTGCAAATTGTAGCCTCTTTTTCCTATTTGTAGTGGAGATGAGTGGTACCTGGTGGGGTCTTCTGCTGTTGTAGCCCATCCGCCTCAAGATTGTGCGTGTTGTGGCTTCACAAATGCTTTGCTGCATACCTCGGTTGTAACGAGTGGTTATTTCAGTCAAAGTTGCTCTTCTATCAGCTTGAATCAGTCGGCCCATTCTCCTCTGACCTCTAGCATCAACAAGGCATTTTCACCCACAGGACTGCCGCATACTGGATGTTTTTCACTTTTCACACCATTCTTTGTAAACCCTAGAAATGGTTGTGCGTGAAAATCCCAGTAACTGAGCAGATTGTGAAATACTCAGACCGGCCCGTCTGGCACCAACAACCATGCCACGCTCAAAATTCCCATTCTGACATTCAGTTTGGAGTTCAGGAGATTGTCTTGACCAGGACCACACCCCTAAATGCATTGAAGCAACTGCCATGTGATTGGTTGATTAGATAATTGCATTAATGAGAAATTGAACAGGTGTTCCTAATAATCCTTAGGTGTATATGTATGTATGTGTGTATATAATATATATATATATAATATATATTATATGTTATATGTTCTCCTTCACTGCGTATGATGTTATCATGTCAGAAAGGTCATGTGTGATGATCCAGTGCCGAAAAACTCCGTCTAACGTTAACTTTAAAATTGTCCGACATTGTTGTTTTACCTTTATTTTTGTAAAGGGCATTTGATTTAGTCTTTGCATGTTTGTTTTAACACTGGGTCGGTACTTCCACGTACGTCCCGTGCGTGACCTTTCCGATGTGAAGTGATGTGTCATGCAAAAGCAGAACACCGAAGTCACGCATTTGAGATTAGAAAGTACATAAATGTTTATTTTTTTTTTTTTTTAAAGTGACAGATGGTTTGGCTAGATAAGTCCCTATTCCTCGGCTGGGATCATGCAGAGCCTCTGAAGCCCTTCGAAGCACTTTGAAACTGCATTGATTTGGACCTTCAGTCGTTGGTTGCCATTAAAGTCCATTATGCGAAGAAAAATCCTGGAATGTTTTCCTCAAAAAAATATTTTCGACTGAAGAAAGACATGAACATCTTGGATGAGATGGGGGTGAGTAAATTATCAGGAATTTTTCATTTTGAAGTGAACAAACGCATTGCTTCGCTTCAGAAGGCTTTTATTAACCGCCCAGAGCTGTGTGGAGCACTTTTATGATGGATAGATGCAAAAAATAGACTTCAAAACAGAAACAGCAATTCACTGTATTATAAAGCTTGGAAGAGCCAGGACATTTTTAATGTAACTCCGATTGTATTCATCTGAAAGAAGAATGTCATACACACCTAGGATGACTTGAGGGTGAGTAAATCATTTTTTGGGTGAACTATCCCTTTAATGATGTACTAAATCAAGAACTACAACACTATGGTTAGGACTACATTTTTTGGACAGTAATGTTGTTCCAGGATCAAAATATGCTGACCCAGGAACGCTTCTAACTCTGCAAAATCAGGACTTGTCAAACTGAGACTTCTGCTTACGTTTGCTCATCAGAAGACTCAGTAATCTCACATGTGTCTCCTTTGGAGTGTCAAAAAGCTCTCGATAATGGCTCAGATTGTTCTCAGATTTGCTTTGAAGCAAATTTACTATAAAGCAAATTTGAAGCAGATTGTTTTATTTATTTATTTATTTATTTATTTATTTATTTATTTATTTATTTATTTATTCATTGTAATCAAAAGTGTCCATGTGAACACAAGCATCATTTTATAGCTTCCTTTTGTTATAGTCCTCATAGGATCGAATCTATGGAAGATGATTTCCACCACATAATAAAAGTAAAAAGAAATCATGCTTTGGCAGATCATACATATGACATAAATCAAAATTATGACAAAAAGTCAGAATTATGCTATACTAAGCCAGTCTATTTTTGTCATAATTACTTTTTAATATCATAAATGACTTTTTATTCATAATTTTTCAAATTTTTACTTTTTGTCCATTTCAACTGTCATATTTTGACATTTTGTCAATTTTTAAAACAAATATTTTTCATAATTTAGAATTTGTCATATTTATGACTTTTTATCTTTAATTTCAGATTTGTATGTCCTAGTTTGGTAACATTTTACAATAAGGTCTCATTTGTTAACATTAGTTAATGCATGAACTAACAGTGAGCAATTTATTTTAGCATTTATTAAACATAGTTAATGTTCATGTTAGTTCACAGTGCATTTAAATAATGTCAGCATACAATTTTGATCTTAAAAATGTATTAGTAAATGCTGAGATTAACATGAACTAAGATTAATAAATGCTGTAGAAGTATTGTTCATTGTTAGGTCATGGTAACTAATAATGTCAACAAATAAATCGTCATCTTATTGTTTTAAGTGTCTTATTGTAAAGTGTTTCCCATTATTTCTCATAATTATGACTTGGTATGTTAATTTGGACTTTTTGTCTCATCATTGTGAATTAGTATGTCACAATTTTGAATTTGAATGCATTCCATGAACTGATAAAAGGCATACACTAAATGCAATGTGCAAAGTGCTTTAGATAAAAGCATCTGCCAAATGTAAAAAACTCTATTGCCTCATTTGTGTCTATTTTCATTAAGGAATTGTAGAAATCATCTGAGACAAGGCTAAGTTTAAGTAAATGAAACATACAGTAATTTAGGACTCCATGAAGTCTCCTGAACTATGAAAGAGCAATCTCTACAGTTTTCCTCTAGGTCTACCAGCCATCCTAGATTAATAAGATGCACTGAGAAGAAAAGATAAGACTGAAATAGACACTCTGTGAATGCAGACTGAGCTGTCTGGTGTCGTGTCTGTCTGACAGTAGAGTATAAATCAACAGGTGCCGTGAATCGTACCATGTGCCACAGCCATGAGTGGAGAGGGAACACTCTGTATCCCTCATTAGGTAAGCTTGCTCTCTGCAGCTCAATAAGTCGGGTTGCCGTGGTGATGAGTGTGTTGTCATGGTTGTTTTTGGTTGAAGTCTATATCTCCGATGATGTGAGAGCACAGGTCGTTTTGTTAAACAACAGAGCTGCATAAATCTACTTCAAATAGTCCAAAGCACTGATGCAACACATGCTGACTACAGTAAAGTACTGATGTGTACAGTAGTTTACAGTATCTGCATGCTGACCATATAAACATCTTCTACAAGCATTGACCCAAATACTCATGGGTGCATTTAATTTGGACTTTCAATTTTTATAGATAGTTTTGCAATATTTCATACAATTACATACAAAAATACAATAATAACATTTTTGCTATTTTTTTCACATGCTCTTTTAACCTATTCTACTCTTTGTGATTTCTTTTATATTTTAAGGGGTTTGCATAAATTTTTCTAGTTTGCATATGTGGGAAATTTGTTTAAATTTCCATTTGTAATAAATCCTCCATAAATTGTTTTAATTTATTTATTTATTTATGATATAGAAAATGCTAAATATCATGCTCTCATTTAAATTAAGGACAAACACATTTAATTTGCATTACATTTTTTTATATAAGGGAGTTTACATATGAGGGTCAACATTTTTTATGTATGTATGTATACACGCATGCATGCACGCACATGTTGTGTTTTCATGTGACATTTCATAGGCGTAATGGTTTTTATACTGTATTTTCTATCCCCCTACACTGCCCCTACCTAAACCTACCCATCACAGGAAACATTCTGCATTTTTACATTTTCAAAAAACATCACTTAGTATGATTTATAAGATGTTTTCCTCATGGGGACCAAAAAATGTCCCCACAAGGATTTCGGATATTGCCATCGTTGTGTGTGTGTGTGTGTGTGTGTGTGTGTGTGTGTGTGTGTGTGTGTGTGTGTGTGTGTGTGTGTGTGTGTGTGTGTGTGTGTGTGTGTATACATACTAGGGGTGTCGCAATATACCGGTATTGTGAATAACCACGATATTTAAAATGAATAGGACTCTTATGATAACATGACACGTAAATACTCCCGTGTCCCGAGTCCGACTGCAGCCTGTTAATTGCAGCCATAAAAAATAGTTCAGCTTTGTTTTTAATGTCAAAGTAGTTATATTTCGTTTCTTTATTAAGTTAATTTAGAAAAAAAGTCTGGAGCAATTTTTGTTTGTTAAATTAAAGTTTTTGTTTTTTAAAGAGACCAAGCGGCCGACAGCGAGTTAACCACGTCAGTTTAGTCTCTCGAATCAACACTTGACATGTCTTGCCTATAATAAAATCCATAGTTAAAAAACACTTCAAGCACATCACAATGTTAGTTTAAATGTTTACTATCACCACCACAGTAAAACGGCATTTTTGACAAGCTGAGGCAGACTGATCGCAACGGCGCTCGCAAACGAAACAGGCTATAATCTACTAATAAACAAAATAAAAAGTAAATAAAAAACCTCTTCGCAAAATGAATATAAAGCCGATCTTCAATTCCCGCGATATATGCACATTTAACGGAGTTCACGTCAACAAAAGCAAAATATTTGCGCTGCATCTTATCATCAGCTAATTTCCATATCAAAGACCGCAATATGAAAGAGAGCGAGCTAAGCACTGGTAAGATCATTTAGTCTCATTAGTTTTAATGAAGATGATTGTGTTTTTGAGCATCTAAGACTACTTTCAGTTTCATTGGCCGTTTGCGTGTTGGCTTAATGCTTTAGTGCTAATGTTACTCATTTGCGGCGAAGCGCGTTGCAGTAGCGCCGTCATAGCCTATAACACGCTCTCCCACGTTTATTTTTAACAATTTACATTTATGCATTTACATTTATGCCTTTGGCAGACGCTTTTATCCAAAGCGACTTACATTAAAAATGTGTACCTTGAATGCACTTTTTTTTTTTTTTTTTTTTTTAGTCAGTTCTTGCTTTCCCTGGGAATCGAACCCATGACCTTGGCGTTGCTAGCGCCACGCTCTTATTGTTTAGCTACAGGAAAGCTATTTGCCAGGAGTAAAATGTACACTCACCTAAAGGATTATTAGGAACACCTGTTCAGTTTCTCATTAATGCAATTATCTAATCAACCAATCACATGGCAGTTGCTTCAATGCATTTAGGGGTGTGGTCCTGGTCAAGACAATCTCCTGAACTCCAAACTGAATGTCAGAATGGGAAAGAAAGGTGATTTAAGCAATTTTGAGCGTGGCATGGTTGTTGGATGGGCTACAACAGCAGAAAACCCCACCGGGTACCACTCATCTCCACTACAAATAGGAAAAAGAGGCTACAATTTGCACGAGCTCACCAAAATTGGACAGTTGAAGACTGGAAAAATGTTGCCTGGTCTGATGAGTCTCGATTTCTGTTGAGACATTCAGATGGTAGAGTCAGAATTTGACATAAACAGAATGAGAACATGGATCCATCATGCCTTGTTACCACTGTGCAGGCTGGTGGTGGTGGTGTAATGGTGTGGAGGATGTTTTCTTGGCACACTTTAGGCCCCTTAGTGCCAATTGGGCATCGTTTAAATGCCACGGCCTACCTGAGCATTGTTTCTGACCATGTCCATCCCTTTATGACCACCATGTACCCATTCTCTGATGGCTACTTCCAGCAGGATAATGCACCATGTCACAAAGCTCGAATCATTTCAAATTGGTTTCTTGAACATGACAATGAGTTCACTGTACTAAAATGGCCCCCACAGTCACCAGATCTCAACCCAATAGAGCATCTTTGGGATGTGGTGGAACGGGAGCTTTGTGCCCTGGATGTGCATCCCACAAATCTCCATCAACTGCAAGATTTGCAGTTTGCACTGTCCATGGAGCGGACCAGTTTACATTTCACTGCCGGTTGTATATTCTGTATATAACTATGTATGTGACAAATAAAACTCTTGAATCTTGAATCTTGAGATGCTATCCTATCAATATGGGCCAACATTTCTAAAGAATGCTTTCAGCACTTTGTTGAATCAATGCCACGTAGAATTAAGGCAGTTCTGAAGGCGAAAGGGGGTCAAACACAGTATTAGTATGGTGTTCCTAATAATCCTTTAGGTGAGTGTATATATGTGGTTTAAACAACCATATACATTAACTCTTGTCCAGTTTTGTTTGAAATGCGTCCAAAACCACCTTCTGAATTGATTTGTTTGAGTGATCGGATTTAAATCCGCCTAGAAAGAATTTCGGAAGACATTTACCCTTGATCTTTTCACAATATGATTTCTCAGAGAAAACGAATGAAGTGAACAGGTGTAAAAAGGCCACTGAAGGAATGCGCGCTGCTGCTGGCGTGGACTCAGAGCCAGTCTTGACAGGCGGTTGCATGGGCTCGTGTTGTTTCCACCAATGTCTATTTACATAATAATGTATATTTTTGTATTTGTATTTGCAATCTAGTCATGGTCAATACAGCCTGTTTGTAGCACTTGATTTTTTTTGTTTTGTTTGTTCAGAGCTATTACACGATTAAAACTGTTATAGAAAAACTGTGCAACCACATTGCTACATTAAACTCTGTAAAATATCGTATATAGCCTACTTAAAATACTTAATGTCTCACCTGTGGCCATTTTATAGGTGCACATTATGACTTCATTGGCGCCGGCGCAATGATTGGTTAAAGAGCTTAAAATACGGGTACACAAGTTAACACGTTGAAGTATCAGTTTTGTTGTCAATATTTATTCACCACACTGTTGAACTTGTCAGTTATTTCATTGAGAGCTTCACAGAAGATGCATGTGCCCTGTGTTTATCAGTATCCAATTATGTTTGTTGGGTAAAAAAGAAAAACTAAATAAAGTAATAATTTATTTGATAACTTTCTCCCCAAGGTTTCTATAGATATCGCAATATATCGATATTGTGACTACTTTTGGCCACAATAACCGTGGTGTGAAAAATCTAACATCGTGACAGCCCTAATACATACATACATACATGCATGCATACACACATACATACATACATACATACATACATACATACATACATACATATATATTATTTTCTATATAAATGATTTTATTTTTAACATAAACCTACCCCTTCACGAAACTCTTTTGTATTTATATTTATGCTATATTTTTTACATTATTTAGCATGTTAGTTGGTGATGTTATTGATTTAGACGCAACGCTCTTGGCAGGAACTTGCAAGTATTTGGTGGCATATTGGTTGGTCTGGATGGATAATTATGTGTCATGCTAAAGACAAATGTCTATTCTAATTCAAATCCGTACAGACGTGTTATCATTACAGGCTGGGGAAGCATTAGCCAGGACAGGCTCAATGTCAATGATGTCAAGGAACCGCAGCCGAATAATAGCTCTGCAAAACCAGCCCATCTAAATGCCTCTAGGGCTCTTATCGACTTCTCTGATGATGTATGTGTTGCTAATGTGTGAAAAATGACTGCTATATGGCAGATGGGATTACTTTGTGGCAAGGACAGATGTATCTTGAATAAAAATATGCATTGCATTAACCTTTCATTGAATGTTCTTATTATTGCACAGTTCATCTCTGCTGTGTAATAAAGGTTGAGTGTGCGAATGACCCTCCCATACGGTCGATGACTCATCGTGCAGATAAACTACCTGAAACCTCAACGTTGCTGGACTCCATCCGCTGCACTGCATGACAGCTGGGGTTCTGTTAGGCATGCTGAGAGGGGAATCCCGCCTAAGACGCTTTTCTGCGGCTGCGCGGATGTTCCCGAATAGCCAACCATTAATGAGGATGACTCATCCCTAGAAACCCCACTGGATGGGTGCGGAGGTGATTCACCATGTGCTATCCAAGGATGCCCTTGAGTCTAAACCCAAGAAAAGTGTCACGCTGTGCATAGTTGGTGTTTCCACTGAGAGTTCGTATATGCAGAGGAGGATTGAGGTCACAATCTGCTTGGGGTCCTTTTTTGCCTTCATGTTTCATTAATTAGTAAGACTCTCTGATTACAGCCTTAGCTTTCATTTACGGCTATTTTAAGGATGACACACAGTTTTTGCACCGCCCACCTTACGCCCTCTTACTGTGGATAATGTGCAGCTTGGTATTGCTTTGTGCTCAAGAAAACACAATTTATTCTTCATTAAAAAAGTTATATTGTGGAAAATAGGCTTTTCTATGCACTTTTCTATGCACTGTTAACAATCCATTTTCAGAAATGCACAGATTGAATTGCTTTGGTTAAAGTCACCAGGAAATCAAAATGGACAATACTTATTTTAAATGGAATATTGCATTGTGTATAAGAAATGATTTATCCGTGCATATCACTTATTTTTTTTCATGTGCCCTCATAATCTTTAATCAAAATAACTTCCCCTCCCTCTTGCAGTGACACCTCTTCTCTGGTGATGTGTTTACTGGCATGAGGGCGGGACGACCTGTCACTCACATGAGATCCACCAATAGCAAACCACAATGATCCAACAATCCAATCAATTCCAAATAGACAAAATCAAGTCCCGCCTTATATTTTATCTCATTCGAGAACACGTCTCACTCATATATACTTCAAAATAGGGAAGAAAATGTTGACTTTAAAAGCATCAGGTTTACATGTAAAAGATTTTGAAGTTCAATGTAGACTTTACTCCAGTCTATTTATTGAAACTAAGCTGCAAAAATTCTGAAATCATCATCATGATATCACAGCCATGTACTCATGTCACATATGACCGCCTATATTTATACACTAATGCCTTTTCAGAGTCAGCAACTGATGAACGATGAACTATGAACGATGATGAATATATGCTGGTATATAGAGGTCAGACAATGATAACAGAAGCCATTTACAAATAGTCTTAAAGGTACAGTAGTAAAAACAGTCTGTTTAATTCTAAACGCCTTTTCACATGATTTGCATCAGGGGTTCAACAATAACGATAAATAAGATTATTTTAATATTATATAATATTTAAGTTGAGTCAAATTAATTGATATATAATTAATTGATATAACTCTGAGAGATAATATAGTTACTTTTGTGATTTGCTTTTGTGATTTTTAGGAGTTCAGATTTGCTTTATAGTATATATTGCTTTACATGAGTATGCATGTATTAATATATGTATTCATATTTGGTCACACTTTAGATTAGGGTCCAATTCTCACTATTGACTAATTATTAACTACAACTTTTGTCTCAATAAACTCCTAATTACTGATTATTATTATTATTATTATTATTATTATTATTATTATTATTATTATTACTACTGTTAGTAAGGTAGTCGTTAAGTGTAAGTATTGGATAGGATTAGGGATGAGGAATATGGTCATGCAGAATAAGGCATTAATATGTGCTTTATAAGTACTAATAAACAGCCAATATCCTAGTAATATGCATGCTAATAAGAAACTAGTTAAAGGATTAGTTCACTTTTAAATAAACTTTTGCTGATAATTTACTCACCCCCATGTCATCCAAGATGTCTTTCTTTCTTCAGTCGAAAAGAAATTAAGGTTTTGATGAAAACATTTCAGGATTTTTCTCCTTATAATAGACTTTAATGGGCCCCAAACGGTTCAAGGTCCAAATGACAGTTTCAGTGCAGCTTCAAAGGGCTTTAAACGATACCAGGCGATGAATAAGGTCTTATCTAGTGAAATGATCTGTCATTTAAAAAATTAATTAATAAAAAAAAAAGTTTAAGTTTTATAAGCACAAATGCTCGCCTTGCTCTGTTCTGTGATGCGCGTTCGTGACGTCACGTAATACGAAATTACGTTGAAAAGATCACGCTTGACGTAGACGGAAGTACTTAAAGTCAGTGTTTAAAAATTTGCGGAAGGAGGATTCAAAATCGTCTGACATAGTTGTTTTACCTTTTAACTCCCTTTTTTTGTAAACGGTGTTTGACTTAGTTTGTGCATGTTCAACTTGTAAACACTGACTCGGTACTTCCGCTTACGTCAAGCGTGACCTTTTTACTTTTAACGTAATTAATATATATATATATATATATATTTTTTATATTTTATTTTATTTATTTTTTATTTTTTTTTTAAATGACTGATCGTTTGGCTTATGCATTGCCTGGTATCGTTTAAAGCCGTTTGAAGCTGCACTGAAACTGTCATTTGGACCTTGAACTGTTTGGGGCCCACTGAAGTCCATTATATGGAGAAAAATCCGGGAATGTTTTCATCAAAAAACTTAATTTCTTTTCGACTGAAGAAAGACATGGACATCTTGGATGACATGGGGGTGAGTAAATTATCAGCAAATGTTTATTTAAAAGTGAACGAATGCTTTAATAGACTTGGAGATTTGAAGAAAGACTGTAGAAAGAGAGATGGCTGAGAGACATTACAAAAGAGGAAAGCTCAGAGGAATATCACAGGAAAAAGAAGGGTTATGATCAGGCAAGAGCTTTTGGACCCACATTAATATTAGAAAAGCTTTCCAGCGATGGAGAGACCTAAGTGGGAAGGCCTTAAAATGGCTGCTGAGGTTGCACTGTTTATACTCCATAGAGTAACATTAGTTTTGCTGTTTCACAGAACCAAGATATGCTACTATAATGTTAGCTTTAGAAACAGGACAGTTTTGAGTGTCATTGTTTGTTGCTGGTCACTAACAACCATCTTGCTTGTATTCTCTTGCCTACTGTATGTTCATTGTTCTTCCTTGTCGTTCATAATTTTTGGTTTATTTTTCGCAAAATTGTTTTGCTTAGCTTCAGCTATGATGGAGACATCACTGCATTGCGTGTTCGTGCATTTTGGGGGAGGAGTAATGAAGGGAGGCGTATGTTTGTTTGGGTTAATTTCAAATATCAAACAGTGTTTCTCAGAAATTGCTTACTTTAAATTTTAGATGGCGTTTAAAATGGCCATGCAAAACTAAATTGCAACTGTTTGTGTTGCAAAACCGTGACCAACATCATAAGTCCACTTCAGTGAAGATAATAAAACATAATAACATGGTTTTTCTACCTCACTGGATCATGTAATGTAGAAGATTATAGTACAATGATGAGACCACCATATCAAAAATTTCATTTTTCTCTCTTTTGTGTTTTTGCTGCCGGCTGCACTTTGCAGGCCAAACCTTCTGCGAGTTCTGCTTAGTAAGACTTCACTGGCCTTCTTCTAATGAGCTGCAGTAGAACCAGCCCGAGCAAACCCAACGGTCCAGCCTATCAGGAAGTAATCACCACTCTAATCAGCCATAAAGATGATGTCTCAGCATAGACAACAGGTGCAATGTAGCTGATCGGTATTCCGGTGGGACGAGACTTCCTTCCCAGAGAGAATGCATGGTAAGCAGTTCACCATCAGACCTGATGTGAGCCCTGGAGTGATTACATTCAAATGTATTCAGAAAATCCACGTGAGAAGGATGAACAGTGACTCAATGTCAATACACGCTGAAATCCACAAAGAGTAAATAAAGATTACTCCAGAACATATGACTATTTGCTTTTTAATAAGCGGAGACATTGATTTAAAGTGCTCTATTCATTCCAGCGGAATCCCAAAACAAATGCAAACAAATGTCCCCCATTCCTGATATACACGGTACATCCACTGATGTACAGATATTTTGGTTTCATTAAAATAAAAGGTGACATTAAGGCATGTTAGAAAAACCAGAACATCTTTGAATTTAAAGTGAAAGTTCATTCGAGCACTTGAGTTGGTCAATCACTATTTCTCTCTCAAATGACTGTGTAATTCAAAGTTTTGAGGTCAGAAAGATATTTAAAAAAAAGGATGCAATAAATTGATCAAAAATGACAGTAAAAACATTTCAAATTTTAAAACAATCCTGGGGAAATCCTTTCTACAAAAATCTTAAGCAGCACAACTGTTTTGCTTTGAACAGGAAATCAGCACATTCAAATGATTTCTGAAGGATCATGTGACTGCAACGATGCAGAAAATTCAGCATTGCATCATAAGAATAAATTACATTTTTAAATATATTAAAATAGAAAACCGGTTTTAACTTTTGTACAAATTTTAAATTGTACAAATATTTCACAATATTACAGTTTTTACTGTATTTTTGATCAAATAAATGAATGGTAATGTATAAAATCACAACTTACTGTGCTATTAATGTTGTTATTTAATCATTTTTGGACATCCAGAAACCAAAATATCTAATCAATCAAAACCTAATCAATGCAGCACAAATGACTTTATCAAGCTAAATTATTTGTGCATAACCTATATTCAGATTCAAGTTTTGCCAAATCCAAGCCATGTTGCTATACGAATTAATGCTAATTTATTACTTATTGCATTTCAAATTTGTAAGTCACCATCTCAGTGTCTGCTGAATAAATGTAAAGTTCATGAGGTAAACATTCACCCATTTTGTGACGTCACAACCGTCAAAGCTCCTTTTTTATCCACATTTGGATTTGTGATCCCACCAAACCAGTGTGATGACGGTAACAGTTGCATTTCATAAATACACCCTCATGACTACCTTGCAAACATTTATTCTTTCCAGGAATTGGTTTCGAACCAATGTTGACATTTGTCCATTGGATCTTAAGTCCAACACCTTAACCTCTTGGCCATCCTGGTGATATACTGTGCCATACAGTATTTGTGTTGTAATGATTCTAATACTAATATTGATTTATTGCTTATTTATATTACCAATCACTGTCCACAACTTTCTCATGTCAGATGTTTTAAAGATTAGCCCCTACCAGGATTGGGGTTTGAACCCAAGAGGACATTTGTCCATTGGATCTTAAACCCCCTAAAGCCACAATATGTAATTTTTCGCCGCTAGAGGTCGCTTATTCAAAAAAAAAAGGCGTAGCTTGATGACGGCTTGATTTTGCAGAGTTTTAATTATGCTGTAGACGAGTGTTTCCGCTTCTTCCGGTCATGCGTATATGTGGGGTAACGCAGCACTGTTTTATCATATTGGATACATTATTTGAGTGTGTTGAAAGTTATGTTATAATGCTACTCTGTGCGTTCGCTCGGCGGCTGCTATGAGACACTTGTTCACACTGCAGTAAGATAGATCGATATTAGGCATGGTAAAACATGGTATTCGCGATAAATCAAGAAAACCAGATTTAAACAATAAGACTAACTGTGATGAGCTATAAAACAATGATTAGTTTTCTGTTGATGAATGTCTCCAAACAGTTACTCACCTGTCTAATGAAACACATCATATATTAAGGTGTCTTTGGTGTTTTTGTAACCCCTCCTGTTTGAACCCCTGTGCCAAGCGGGACTCGAACCTGGGTCCGCCGGCATGAGAGTTGGATGCTCTAACAAGGAGGCTAAAGGCTGCAACCTCTAGCATCAGTCACTAGAGTGTCTCTTGAGATCAGAGGAGTGAGGTTTTACTCGCACGGCGACTACTAGCTGGCCTCCATTACACTTCCATGGTTGATACAAAATAAAAAAATAAAATAAAAAATAAAAATAAAAAATCGAGGGTAATGAGGGTATGATGTCATTGCTAGGCGACGCACGGACACGATGCGTGTCCTGGTTAAAATAGCTTATTTCTCTGTATTTAAACATTCTTGGAAACATTTGGAATAATGCAAGTACACAAGTCAACAAAATATATAACTGTTCTAGTGGTTTTTGGGATATTTTAATCCAAAAATCGTATATATTGTGCCTTTAACCACTCGGTCATCCCGGTTATAGTCTCTAATTTCACTGATAATCCTATAAAACTCAACAATACGCCTTGATGGTAAATCAAACAAATATGCATAAATACATGAATATGTCTCTCTTTTAGATGCCGGTTTAAGTATTTGCCCCTAACAGGAATGCGGTTTGACCCCAGTTTATAAAGATTTCATTGATTTACATTGCATTTTGGGCAACTGAATAAAATATAGGTGTTTTTCCTATATATATTGAGTATGAGCTCCATATTCTCTATATATATATATATATATATATATATATATATATATATAATATATATATATATATATATATATATATATATATATATATATATATATATATATATATAATATATATATATATATATATATATATATATATATATATATATATATATATATATATATATATATATATATATATATATATATATATATATATAATATATATATATATATATATAAATATATATATATATATATATATATATATATATATATATATATATATATATATATATATATATATATATATATATATATATATATATATATATATATATATATATATATATATATATATATATATATATATATATATATATATATATATATATATATATATATATATATATATATATATATATATATATATATATATATATATATATATATATATATATATATATATATATATATATAGCAAATAATATATATATATAATATATATAAATAATATATATATATATATATATATATATATATATATAATATATATAGCCATAAAAAGCCTGATGTATCATTTAACAAAATTACGTTAACAGGGTTTCTGCTCCATTCAGATGAGTGGAAAAGCCTTTATTTATATGTAAGGCTGCTGAGTTCGTTCTCTCCACTGGCAGAAAAGTCTCTTTTGGTTGAAAGACTTAATTGACATATGCAACTGTGGTTTTCCCTTTTTTATGAATGGGAGTTGTAGATTCCCCTCATGGGATTTCATAAATCTACTCCCATGTAGATGTATTGATCGCTGTGTGTTGGTCTGTCTCCATACCTCTGTCACTCTCCTCTTGCTCACATCCCTGCCTGGCAGCATAAATGATGTCCACGGCCTGCGTCTCTCTCCAGCCGTGTTACCATAGCAACTGGAGCGATAGGGGAACACTGTGTTCCTTCGATCTGCAAGTGGGTCATGAACAAAACGACACGTACCGAACCATATTGAGTGGCTGGTGCTCCACACGGCTTTGCTGGTGACCTATATCACACGTCCAAACAGGAATCCCCATCGGCTGCTAGGCTGAGATGGGTTTAGCACTCAGATGCAAGCGCACAGCATGACAGCAATTCGGTTGTGTAAGCACAAATGTCTCTGATTGTTATTTACAGCAATGTAACAAGCAATCTTCAGTCGATATCTTGTAGAAAAGAGACTTATTTGGAGCATGTGAAGCATGTTTGAATGTGGAGAGGTGAACCCAAGGTGCAGCTGGGATAATTATAAAATCTTTATTACAAAAACACCATATTCTGAGTGTTATGCACAGTGACTTTAAAATAATAGTTTAGGTAAAGGAATGGGTTTGTAATGACATGAGGGTGAATAAATGCTCACCTAATTTAAATTAAATTTAAATTCTGTCATCATTTACTCACCCTTGTGTCGTTTCAAACCTGTAAGACTTTCGACAAATGAAGATATTTTTGATGAAATCTGAGTGTCCATTGACAGCTACGCAACTACCAGGCTTCAAAAAGTTCATAAAGAGATCACAAATCCTGATCCTGAGATCGCAAAGCTTTTATTCACACATACATACATATATATATATATATATATATATATATATATATATATATATATATATATATATATATATATATATATATATATATATATATATATATATATCATAAACATTCAGCACACACACATCAGATATGGTAGCTCAAGTAGCTCATAACAGAAGCTCAAGCATGTTCACTTGTTTGAGAACCAATGAGGTTCATTCTCGTGTTATGCAGCACGTTTGAGCTTCAGCAAGAACCAATGAGGTTCATTCTCATGTTACACAGCACGTTTGAGGTTCATTCTCATGTTACACAGCACGTTTGAGCTTCAGCAAGAACTAATGAGGTTCATTCTCATGTTTGAGCTTCCTCAGGAACCAATGAGGTTCATTCTCGTGTTTACCAGCACATTTGAGCTTCCTCAAAAACCAATGAGGTTCATTCTCATGTTTGAGCTTCCTCAAGAACCAATGAGGTTCATTCTCATGTTACGCAGGACGTTTGAGCTTCAGCAAGAACCAATGAGGTTCATTCTCGTGTTGAGCTTCCTCAGGAACCAATGAGGCGTGTTTACCAGCACATTTGAGCTTCCTCAAAAACCAATGAGGTTCATTCTCAAGAACTCAATGAGGTTCATTCTCGTGTTACGCGGCACGTTTGAGCTTCAGCAAGAACCAATGAGGTTCATTCTCGTGTTGCGCGGCACGTTTGAGCTTCAGCAAGAACCGTTAATTCTCGTGTTGACGCGTTTGAGCTTCAGCAAGAACCAATGAGGTTCATTTCGTGTTTCGCACGTTTGAGCTTCAGCAACAATGAGGTTCATTCTCGTGTTTGAGCTTCAGCAAGAACCAATGAGGTTCATTCTCATGTTACGCAGGATGTTTGAGCTTCAGCAAGAACCAATGAGGTTCATTCTCGTGTTGCGCAGCACATTTGAGCTTCCTCAAAAACCAATGAGGTTCATTCTCATGTTTGAGCTTCCTCAAGAACCAATGAGGTTCATTCTCATGTTACGCAGCACATTTGAGCTTCAACAAGAACCAATGAGGTTCATTCTCGTGTTGCGCGGCACGTTTGAGCTTCAGCAAGAACCAATGAGGTTCGTTCTCGTGTTGCGCGGCACGTTTGAGCTTCAGCAAGAACCAATGAGGTTCGTTCTCATGTTACGCAGGATGTTTGAGCTTCAGCAAGAACCAATGAGGTTCATTCTCATGTTACGTGGCATGTTTGAGCTGCCTCAAGAACCAATGAGGTTCATTCTCATGTTACGCAGCACATTTGAGCTTCAACAAGAACCAATGAGGTTCATTCTCGTGTTGTGCGGCACGTTTGAACTTCAGCAAGAACCAATGAGGTTCATTCTCATGTTACGCAGGATGTTTGAGCTTCAGCAAGAACCAATGAGGTTCGTTCTCATGTTACGCAGGATGTTTGAGCTTCAATAAGAACCAATGAGGTTCGTTCTCGTGTTGCGCAGCACATTTGAGCTTCAGCAAGAACCAATGAGGTTCATTCTCGTGTTACACAGTACATTTGAGGTTCATTCTCGTGTTACACAGCACATTTAAGCTTCAGCAAGAACCATTGAGGTTCATTCTCGTGTTACGCGGCATGTTTGAGCTTCAGCAAGAACCAATGAGGTTCATTCTCATGTTACGCAGCACATTTGAGCTTCAACAAGAACCAATGAGGTTCATTCTCGTGTTGCGCGGCACATTTGAGCTTCAGCAAGAACCAATGAGGTTCATTCTCGTGCTACGCGGCACGTTTGAGCTTCAGCAAGAACCAATGAGGTTCATTCTCATGTTACGCAGGATGTTTGAGCTTCAGCAAGAACCAATGAGGTTCGTTCTCATGTTACGCAGGATGTTTGAGCTTCAGCAAGAACCAATGAGGTTCGTTCTCATGTTACGCAGGATGTTTGAGCTTCAACAAGAACCATTGAGGTTCATTCTCGTGTTACACAGCACATTTGAGCTTCAACAAGAACCAATGAGGTTCATTCTCATGTTACGCAGGATGTTTGAGCTTCAACAAGAACCAATGAGGTTCATTCTCGTGTTACGCGGCATGTTTGAGCTTCAGCAAGAACCAGTGAGGTTCAAAGTCGTAGTTATGTTAACCGTCAATAAAGGGACAAAAATCTATCTTCAGTAAAAAGATCTTCCTTTTTTTTTCCGAAGATGAACGAAAGTCTTATTGGTTTTGAATGACATGAGGGTGAGTAAATGATGACAAAATTTTCACTTTTGGGTGAACTAACTCTTAATTTTTTTTTTTTGCTGCACTATGCTTTTTAAGTATCAGTGCAAATGTGTATTGACAGTAACTCATCAATTAAAATGGGTTTTGTTCTGCAGATCTCGGTAGGGTTTAAGAAGGACACACCCCATGGAGAGCTACTATTTCATTATGATTTCAGTGTGGTTAGTCTGACAGACTAAACTACTACATCATACTTGGATGCAGTCTTCGTGTTTTACAACTTAGAAGTTCAACAAAGTAATGGACACCATCCCAATTCAAGGAAAACTAAGGGTTATTTTCAACTTAATGGCTACATACAACATATGTGGCCTTGCTGTCAATTACCACAGACAACTACAGGCACTTTCACGTCCCGGGGTTTTTTTGTTTTTTTTTGTTGGTAGTATTAAAACAGATTTCAACAACTTTTTATGTGACATTTTCCATGCCTTCATTATTTGTGTTACTTTTCAAATTACTTGTATGTAGATTTTATTGTTTTAGCATTGCCCAGACTTTGATTATTGTGATGATCAAAATCATAATGATCATAAACTCATTAACAACATTTTTATATTTACTATTTGAAAATTATTTGCATATTGTACATGCTCTCACAAATTATGACTGTTCCTCAAATGACAGAAAAAAAAAATAACGATGACAAATAAATTCATAATATGCAAGCTATGCATATAGCTTTAGCAAGGCTAATGCTACATATAGCTAAATTACCTTTCATGTCCCTTCCTGTTGCCCTTACACAGATAACAAGCAGAAGTAACCAGGTTTACTGTTTATGTGGATGGTAACATGAGAATTTAACTTGCTATGGTAACTTGCCATTATAAGTTTTTTACTGTTTGTTTATGCACTCTGAGGAAGGAGTTATTGACAGCAGACCAAAGACATGATCTAAAGATCTCATGTTGAAAATAACTCTCTATCTTTTTGGTACTTGGTAACATTATTTTATGTATGTTCTGAGTGATCAGACATGCACAACCCCAAGAGCACGCTCATGCAGTATTGACATGGTTTCTCCAAATGTCTCCAGCAGTGTCTTTGTCGCTCTGCTAGGCGTTTCATGCTGCGGCCTGGCACTGGTTTCCCCATAATCTGTAGTCAAGGACAAAATGAGAAACCATCTCTGCGCCCAGAGGCCAGTGCCATACAGGAAACACATCAGCAGCCCGCCACAGTGGGTTTCTGGCACAATGATGTCTGTCATCCACTGCAGTGTTTGAATGAGACTCGAAGACTGACATACAATCTGAGCACTATGAAGACAGGGTTGTGCAAAATTCATAATATAAAGCTTTGCTTTCAGGCAATGAGTGTGCATTTAAACTGAACTGGCCACACCCAGTTGAATTTGAATGACAGGAAGAGGAATTTATTGAATTGCAATTCAAAGAAATTCAAGGTGAATCCACCCTGCTTCACAAAAGTGGACAATATACACTATATTGCCAAAAGTTTTGGGATGCCTCCCTTTACACACACATGAATGACATCCCATTCTTAATCCGTAGGGTTTAATATGGAGTTGGCCCATCCTTTGCAGCTATAACAGCTTCAACTCTTCTGGGAAGGCTTTCCACAAGGTTTAGGAGTGCATTTATGGGAATTTTTGAGGTCAGGCACTGATGTTGGACAAGAAGGCCTGGCTCACAGTCTCCGCTCTAATTCATCCCAAAGGTGTTCTGTCGGGTTGAGGTCAGGACTCTGTGCAGGCCAGTCAAGTTCCTCCACACCAAACTCGCTCATCTTTCTGGCCCTTGCTTTATGCACTGGTGCACAGTCATGTTTAGTGTGACCAAACATCCTGTTTTCCCAGTCCTGTCCTGGCTGTTTTTTATAAAGTGATGAAAATGTCCTGGTTTTCATTATTTTTCATTGGACCATTATATTGACCAGCACTAGGGAAATCTACAAGTATCTCATTGGGGGGGGGGTCATATATTAGTTTTTTTGCACATACATCCTAATTTGAAATTAATTTGACCATTGACCATTTACTTCCTTTCCTTACAGCTAATTTTTTAAAGCATGTCTTTTGTGTGCGGATGATAACGTCACTGTTTGCCAAAGTGGGTAGCTTTTATTAACTTCCGCTGGTCTTTAGAGACTATTTGATGCACAACCTAATTATGGTATAACAATGGCGTCCTTATAAACAGGTAGGGGTGCCAGCACATCAGGCAACCTAGATAGATATTTAGGGGAGCTTTGTTTCTTGGCTTGCGGCCATATCTTGATGACATTGTAGCTCTGTCCTCCAAACAGTATGATGCAATGAAAGACAATCTTCCACACAGCAGTGAGCAGCCCTGCTCTAAGCGATACCTCACTACCTACATTATTCCTATGCAAGTGAGTCTCTGTATTGTGCAGTTGTTCTCTACATGTAGCAACAGAAGAATGCAATAAAATGACAAACGTATTCACATGCATCCTTTTACATCGTGCTTGACTGAACAGATTCTCAGATTACAGGAAATGAAAACACTGGCCTCTGGGCCGGCGCTTTCAGTGTGGCTTGTCTTACATAACCACAAATTGCTGGGCATTTACAAGCTGGAGGCTCCATTGTTTCGGCTCTATGTTCATATTTTAGGGTTGTAAACAGAAACCGATTGGGTAATGTTAGGTATTATTTTACAGCCCTGGTATTTCCTCATGAATGGGAACTACCTGAAATGTGCTTTTTTTTTTTTTGTTGCACTATAGACCTTAGTATGTTAGACGCCATTTCATAAATGCAGATGAAAAAAATGTCAAAAATGAAATATGACGCTACCCTGACTGCTGCTGTATAAGTAACAGGACAAGTCTCAAACCTAAAGCAGTGATGCTACCCAGCAAGCAATAACCGTTATTTCACCGTCTCGGTTAACTATAGACCCGTCACCCGATATAGTCCGGCTATGAGTAACCCATTTCTAGCCAAAATAACCTTGAATTTGGTTATATGTCGTTTTTGCCAAAATAACTTACGAGATGTATGATGTATTACCTTGTTTTCGCCTAGACGCCAGGGCTGTGTTTGGACGGCTATTAAATGTCTTTCAAATGCAAAAATGCTTAAGTAGTAACTTTTTGTTTTTAGATAACTCATACACATACACATACATATATATGTAATTCTACGTGGCATTGATTCAGGTGCTGAAAGCATTCTTTAGAAATGTTGGCCCATATTGATAGGATAGCATCTTGCAGTTGATGGAGATTTGTGGGATGCACATCCAGGGCACGAAGCTCCCGTTCCACCACATCCCAAAGATGCTCTATTGGGTTGAGATCTGGTGACTGTGGGGGCCATTTTAGTACAGTGAACTCATTGTCATGTTCAAGAAACCAGTTTGAAATTATTCGAGCTTTGTGACATGGTGCATTATCCTGCTGGAAGTAGCCATCAGAGAATGGGTACATGGTGGTCATAAAGGGATGGACATGGTCAGAAACAATGCTCAGGTAGGCCGTGGCATTTAAACGATGCCCAATTGGCACTAAGGGGCCTAAAGTGTGCCAAGAAAACATCCTCCACACCATTACACCACCACCACCAGGCTGCACAGTTGTAACAAGGCATGATGGATCCATGTTCTCATTCTGTTTACGTCAAATTCTGACTCTACCATCTGAATGTCTCAACAGAAATCGAGACTCATCAGACCAGGCAACATTTTTCCAGTCTTCAACTGTCCAATTTTGGTGAGCTCGTGCAAATTGTAGCCTCTTTTTCCTATTTGTAGTGACGATGAGTGGTACCCGGTGGGGTCTTCTGCTGTTGTAGCCCATCCGCCTCAAGGTTGTGAGTGTTGTGGCTTCACAAATGCTTTGCTGCATACCTCGGTTGTAACGAGTGGTTATTTCAGTCAAAGTTGCTCTTCTATCAGCTTGAATCAGTCAGCCCATTCTCCTCTGACCTCTAGCATCAACAAGGCATTTTCGCCCACAGGACTGCCGCATACTGGATGTTTTTCCCTTTTCACACCATTCTTTGTAAACCCTAGAAATGGTTGTGCGTGAAAATCCCAGTAACTGAGCAGATTGTGAAATACTCAGACCGGCCCGTCTGGCACCAACAACCATGCCACGCTCAAAATTGCTTAAATCACCTTTCTTTCCCATTCTGACATTCAGTTTGGAGTTCAGGAGATTGTCTTGACCAGGACCACACCCCTAAATGCATTGAAGCAACTGCCATGTGATTGGTTGATTAGATAATTGCATTAATGAGAAATTGAACAGGTGTTCCTAATAATCCTTTAGGTGAGTGTGTGTGTGTGTGTGTGTGTGTGTGTGTGTGTGTGTGTGTGTGTGTGTGTGTGTGTGTGTGTGTGTGTGTGTGTTATATTATATTATATATATATATATATATATATATAAAATATAATATAATATATTGGAGGCTTTCTTAAACCACCAACTTCACATCTCAGGTTATTCGCTGAGGGTTTGGGACTGTACAGTATGTGTTGTTGTGGAGCCTTCAGTCAATCAGTATCATCGTTACTATTTCATAAATCTCTAGCATCATAAATTCCCATGAGCAATGCTTTTACAATGTGTTAATCCTGTGTTATTCAAACAATTGCTATAGACATAGGTGAGAACGCTAACCAATAGCTATCTCTGCCTGATTTGTCAGATAGGAAGGGCATTTTATGCATGGTATTTCAAAAAATGCAATCAACATCCTCATTATTTCTGTGGTGGATAAGTACTGATAAATATTGACAAACAGATATAATCTGTTTGTCATATATTGAAAAAGCTATTCAATGTAGTTAGATACAGCCTCTGTCCGAGATGCCTGCATTAGCAGGTAAATAAATCAGTCACTTGCAAACAAGGAATAAGATAATCTCGTCCGGAACACCTCATTTCGTATTCATCATTATTTCTGTATGCAACAGATGTGCTACTTGGAGCCATTGCATTAAGAGCAGTCGAACATCCCTCAATGTACGTGAACTTCACTAATGCCTTCAAACGCTTAACCAAGCAAATGGAATTGCAGATGTACTGAAGTCAATTAAGCATCAATAACCCCAGCTGAGACTGTTTACCTGATCTGTGCTGCTGTGAAGAGAGCATTTTCTAGTCCGTTTGAAGGCTGCTCTCAACCACATTTGCAGCATACTGGCTGAGTCATTCTGATAGCTGTAGATGAGTCCTAAACTCTGTACCCTTTACAGATTTCCTCTTGGTTTCTGAGTAATTGAACTCACTAATTTCGATTGTGCAGATAGGCGAAAATGCACTGCGCTAAGCTGGGTGTCTTTGTGTGTTTTTATATGTAAGTGTGTGAGCATGTGTGTATTAGGGACCCAGATGGCTCTTTCATAGCTCATGAGACTTAATGAAGTTGTCTTTGGATGTTTCTCCTAAAATCATTAGAATTCATCAGTACAGATGTTAACTAGCAACACTGAAGGCATAGGTTCATTTCTCATAGAATACATGAACTGTGATAACTATAAATATGTATTTATATTTTTAAAGAAACATTTATCTGCATTTATTTAATCAAAGTACAGTAACTTTTCTATTTGAATATATTTTAAAATGTAATTTATTCTTGTTATTCTCTTTAAGAGATTCCTGTCCCTCCATTCTAATATGCTGATTTGATGCTCAAGAAACCTTTCTATTTATCAATGTTGAAAACAGTTGTGCTGCTTAATATTTTGTGGAAAGTCTTGTGAAGTCACTTTGGATAAAATGCATAATAGAAATGTGTTGGACAAAGAGACACAAATCAGCTTGTTGTTGACATGAATTAAGATTAAAAAATTATAACTTCATGTTGATGGTATAGCTCAGATTATTTGCCGTCGGATGAATTTGACGATATGTTTGCATTCATATTAAGATCTTTGATTGCATGCTTTGGTATCTTTGCGAATCTGAGCAGAGTTTGAGACATTGAGATCTTTGAAGCAGTGGTTTTCTTCAACTTCAACTACTTTTTTAGTATTTGATTTTATTAGATATATCATTTTAATATGGATCTCATGGAGTTGAATCTCTTTGCTTTCTAGTTGAATCAGAGATTTTAGAGTAGTAGTTCACTCAAAATGAAACTTCTGTCATTTACTCAACCTCATTACAAACTTGTATGGTGCATATTGAGTGAATAATGGCTTAAATTTCAGTTTGTTCCATCACATGACTTCAGAAGTCTTATGGACCACTATTATGATACACTATATTGCCAAACGTTTTGGGACGCCGACCTTAACATGTACATGACCTTTAATGACATCCCATTCTTAATCCATAGGGGTTAAGAAGTTGGACCACCCTTTGCTGCTATAACAGCTTCAACTCTTGGGAAGGCTTTCCACAAGGTTTAGGAGTGTGTTTATGGGAATGTTTCACCATTTTTCTAGAAGCGCATTTGTGAGGTCAGGCACTGATGCTGGACGAGAAGGCCTGGCTCACAGTCTCTGCTCTAATTCATCCCAAAGGTGTTCTAATCGGGTTGAGGTCAGGACTGTATGCAGGCCAGTCAAGTTCCTCCACACCAAACTCGCTCATCCATGTCTTTATGGACCTTGCTTTGTGCACTGGTGTGCAGTCATGTTGGAACAGGAAGGGGCCATCCCCAAACTGTTCCCACAAAGTTGGGAGCATGAAATTCTCCAAAATGTCTTGGTATGCTGAAGCATTAAGAGTTCCTTTCACTGGAACTAAGTGGCCAAGCCAAACCCCTAAAAAACAACCTCACACCATAATCCCCCCTCAACCAAACTTTACACTTGGCACAATGCAGTCAGGCAAGTACCGTTCTCCATTGGATTGCCAGACAGAGACATGTGATTGGTCACTCCAGAGAACACATCTCCACTGCTCTAGAGTCCAGTGGAGGCGTGCTTTACACCACTGCATCCGGCACTTTGCATTGCACTTGGTGATGTAAGGCTTGGATGCAGCTGCTCGGCCATGGAAACCCATTCCATGACGCTCTCTATGCACTGTTCTTGAGCTAATCTGAAGGCCACATGAAGTCTGGAGGTCTGATGCTATTGACTTGCTATTCTGCGCACTGTGCGCCTCAGCATGCGCTGACCCCACTCTGTGATTTTACATGGTCTACCACTTCGTGGCTGAGTTGCTGTTGTTCCCAATTGCTTCCACTTTGTTATTATACCACAGTTGAGCGTGGAATAATTAGTAGTGAGGAAATTTCACGAATGGACTTATTGCACAGGTGGCAACCTATCACGGTACCACGCTTGAATCCACTGAGCTCCTGAGAGCGACCCATTCTTTCACAAATGTTTGTAGAAGCGTCTGCATGCCTAGGTGCTTGATTTTATACACCTGTGGCCATGGATATGATTGTAAACACCTGAATTCAGTGATTTGGAGGGGTGTCCCAATACTTTATATTGGGACACACACAATATAGCTTTTTGAGCTTGGTCACTATGAACTGTGATTGTTTAGAAAAGGACTGCACTGTGTTTCATGCATAAAAAGCAACAACATTCAGGTTTGATACAACATGAGGGTGATTAAATAATGCCAGAATTTTTGGGTCAACTGTTCCTTTAAAGGGATCAAATTTAAATATCATTTGTGTTTTGTCTTCCCTATGGGGACATCCATGATTTGAAAGCGAGTTAAACGGTACCTGGACGAGCTCTTCAGAAGCGTCTCTCGTACATTAATGAGCACAGCTGGGCGCTGTCAGCTGAGGGCTCTTCCTGCTTTTACTACCTCTTCTCCTGACTGTTTTTGACTGAGAGGCTGAAAATGATCTAAGGGGCAGCGATGCTTCCATGGCAACAATCTGTCACGGCATATGCGTGTGTGTCCTGCTGCTGTGATGTCCATTTCCTCATGTTTACAGCTCACACACACATGCATGTACTTCAAATAGGGTTGCTTGTCTCTGGAGACCATCAGTGACCATTTTTTTTGGCTGGTGCAAGATGAGCTACATCCCAGCAATTTTTTTTTTTTTTCCAAGAACGATTTGATAAAGCGATAGTTAATCCAAAAATAAAAGTTCTGTCATCAATTATGTTGACCGAACCCATGAGACTTTTGTTCCTCTTCAAAACACAAGCTATACTTAATGAAATCTGAGAGATTTCTGTCCGTCCACAATCTATTCACCCAAAACTTCCTTTTATTCACATACAAACATTGATCAGCAAACATAAACAGAAGCTCAAACTATAGCTTGACATGCGAGAATGTGAGCGTCCATTTACCAAATTTGAATGCTATATGTATGTTCATTGATCAATGTTTATGATAGGTATATAATCTATTAATCTTCAGAAGACTTGTATTGTTCAATATATGGGTCTCTCTATGAACATTTTGAAGCATCTGAGTTTTGGGTAAATTACTTTCAATTAATTCTTTCATGTGTGTTTGAAGATCAACAAAAGTCTTATGGATTTAGAACAACATGAGGGTGAGAAAATGATGGCAGAATTTTCATTTTTGGGTGAACTATCCCTTTAAGTTATGGAAATATTGCTTCTGAATGTTCTCAGAACATTGTGGTTTAAAAAAAAACGTTTGTTTATGTGAACACTAGCAAAAACATTAAGGGAATGTTCCATTTTATAATTTTGAAAACATTATGGGAATGTTACTTTTGAATGTTCACTGAATATTTTGAAATAGGAACATATAAAAAAAGATCGACAAACGTCCAACTGAAATCTTTCATAAAAACATTCCATGAATTATGTCTTTGTGCTAACGCTTTGACAACGTTATTTAAGAGCCGATAACTATGAATGAATATTCTATGAATGTTTGTTCATAACTATGAGAGAACCTTGCCAGAACGTTAGTCAACGTTCTGAGAACATTCAAGCCAATCTCATAGGAAAACAACTATTTTACAAGATGGCCATTTTGTATGAATTTGTACAATACAAATTGTCAAAAAAAGACCAATAAAAAAGGATGTAGGTCCTCCTCTTACCCCATTCCCAAACCTAACCGCCACGGGGGCATAAGCAGGTCTTACAGAAATTAGAGCATACAAATTAATATGAATTAGTCACAAATTCAGCAAAACATGAAATAATTACAAATTACCATGAGATTGTGTTGGAATGTTTTGTGCCAGCTGGGGTTGCTTATATAGTCACTGGCCCTGTTTACACCTAGTATTAAGATGAGTTTTGGTCGATTGGATCACAAGTAGACTAGGGAGGCATTCCCGTTTACACTCTTTTGCCCACTGTCAACCACTTCTGTCCTGATTTCTTCAAGGGGTGGGTAAATATTTTTCAGATCTTTTGATCTAATGGACAAAATAAGTTTGCGCAATTTACATATGAACGCGTCCGGAGACGACGGAAAAACATACAGAGAGCATCAGCTTTAATTTTTGCTCTGACAGCCTCAAGATCTAACACTGCAAGAAGAAGTCAGGAATGGTGAGAGAGTGCTTGGTACGTTTTTCTGGATAGTGCACTTCCCAAAATAATTATATTGGGTCACTAGGTGAAGAGTCTTTTACAGCTGTCCGAACATATTTGACCACATAAAAAAGCTATGAAAGCTTGAAACGTTTTAGACCCCATTTACACCTAAATTTAGCATCGTCCACTTGTGATCCAATCAAGGAAAAACTCATCTTAATACCAGGTATATACAGGGCCACTGATGTATACGTAGATAAAGAGAAATGATAACCGCAAACTCCAGCTTGGCGTGTGGGTCACCCTTTTGTTCCAATACCTCATGGTCAATCATGATAATGCCATTCAGTAAGGCGACAGTAATGCACCCCGTATGCAAAACCTGCCACCGGTATGCTAATCAGGATTTACAAGCGCAGTACTGATGCAGCCTAATTTCTAAAGCGGAGCACTGGAAGTATTGTCAGTATAGATTTAGTTGTGTTACCCGAGGGTATTCAACAACATCGCTGAAAAAAGTATATCATAATGACTTTTTTCTAGTTGCTGCACTTTGATACCGTCTGCTCTGCTGGCATTGTAGCAATTACTCTCCGAACAGCTCGGATATCTGCCTCCATCCATCATTGGGTTAACGCTTTTCGCCGTGTTAGTAATGATCGTTCTCTGCAGGATTATGCTGTTTTTGCACCTATCTAATTAGGTCCTCTCTCTGATAGCGATGTGTCTCGTTGAAAATGGGGCTGTTTTGTATTAAAATATGATTGATTGCCTGGTTTGCTTGCTGTGCATCCTCGGGAGTCGATGTAGCAGAGGCATCAACCTCGATGAGTCATGAGTAAATGACAGACTGCTTGTTCTGTTCCTTTCAGTTCCACGAACACAGCAACACAATGGTCCATGAGACAGCGGCACGTACACACACAGACCGAGTTAAGATCCATTTAGAGATGGAGACACAACAGTAATGGAAAGTTGTGAATCAGCTTGCATGCCCCCCTCCCCCCATCCCTTGTTTCTTTTTCTCTCTAGCACTTTCCACAAACATGGTACAAACTAACAGCCAAGGATCAGTGAAAAGACATTCTTAACCTTCAGAAAATGTTGATCGTCTATCTTGGGAGGTCAAACTAAATATTATATGTGCTGTTTTGTTGTATTTTATATGAGGCTTGCAAACTTTTTCAACAGTGCAGTTTGGGAGAAAGTGTAAAATCAAAAAAAAAATTCTATGATTAAACAAAAAATCTATTACTATTATATATTTCATGAATGGGGATAGGATTGCAGATGTACTCTGTTACTCAGCAGAGGCTAGCTAGTTTTTAGGCCAAGTGTTGGTTTGAACATACAGTTTATTATTATTATCGATCGTATTTTGGTGTGTGTGTGTGTGTGTGTGTGTGTGTGTATTTATATATATAAATCATATTATATATAATTATAAATAAATCAAGTAGAAAAAAATAAAGAAGTGGAATAAAATAAGTGAAATAAACTGCAGTGCAGTGAGTAAACTGTAGACTTATAAATATGTGGTTAACAGAAATGTACAAAGAAGTATAATGTGCAAACATACACTTATAACAGGTTGTTACACAGTGAAACAACGAGAACAGAAAGTGCAGAAGAAATGTCAGTATGTCGATGTTTGTTTGTTTATTTATTTATATATATATATATATATACATACATACATACATACATACATACATACACCACACACACACACACACACACACACACACACACCTAAAGGATTATTAGGAACACCTGTTCAATTTCTCATTAATGCAATTATCTAATCAACCAATCACATGGATAGTTGCTTCAATGCATTTAGGTGGGTGTGTTGGCTTTTTCTGGTCAAGACAATCTCCTGAACTCCAAACTGAATGTCAGAATGGGAAAGAAAGGTGATTTAAGCAATTTTGAGCGTGGCATGGTTGTTGGTGCCAGACGGCCGGGTCTGACAGTATTTCACAATCTGCTCAGTTACTGGGATTTTCACGCACAACCATTTCTAGGGTTTACAAAGAATGTGTGAAAAGGAAAAACATCCAGTATGCGGCAGTCCTGTGGGGCGAAGATGCCTTGTTGATGCTAGAGGTCAGAGGAGAATGGGGACCCGACTGATTCAAGCTGATAGAAGAGCAACTTTGACTGAAATAACCACTGTTACTAACCGAGGTATGCAGCAAAGCATTTGTGAAGCCACAACACGCACAACCTTGAGGCGTTGATGGGGCTCCACAACAGCAGAAAGATCTGTATTCCCACCGGTACCACTCATCTCCACTACAAATAGGAAAAAGAGGCTACAATTTGCACGAGCTCACCAAAATTGGACAGTTGAAGACTGGAGTAAAATGTTGCCTGGTCTGATGAGTCTCGATTTCTGCTGAGACATTCAGATGGTAGAGTCAGAATTTGGCATAAACAGAATGAGAACATGGATCCATCATGGCTTGTTACAACTGTGCAGGCTGGTGCAGGCTGGTGGTGTAATGGTGTGGGGATGTTTTCTTGGCACACTTTAGGCCCCCTTAGTGCCAATTGGGCATCGTTTAAATGCCACGGCCACATGACCACCATGTTCCCATTCTCTGATGGCTACTTACCAGCAGGATAATGCACCATGTCACAAAGCTCGAATCATTTCAAATTGGATTTTAGGAACACTTGAACATGACAATAAGTTCACTGTACTAAAATGGCCCCCACAGTCACCAGATCTCAACCCAATAGAGCATCATTTTGGGATGTGGTGGAACAGGAGTCCTGTGGGCGAAGATGCCCTGGATGTGCATCCCACAAATCTCCATCAACTGCAAGATGCTATCCTATCAATATGGGCCAACATTTCTAAAGAATGCTTTCAGCACCTGAATCAATGCCATGTAGAATTAAGGCAGTTCTGAAGGCGCAAACTTTAGGGGTCAAACACAGTATTAGTATGGTGTTCACTAATAATCCTTTAGGTGAGTGTATATGTATGTATGTGTGTGGAACAAAGGAAACTTCGTGCCTGGACATCCTCCATCAACTGGAAGATGCTATCCCTATCAATATGGAGTAACATTTCTAAAGAATGCTTTCAGCACCTGTGTATATATATATACGCATGTGTGTGTGAAGCGAAGGGGTCAAACACAGTATTGTATGGTGTTCCTAATAATCCTTTAGGTGAGTGTGTATGTGTGTGTGTGTGTGTGTGTGTGTGTGTGTGTGTGTGTGTGTGTGAACTAAAAACTATAAAAGAAATTGTGTAAAAGGTTACATTTTTGTTTCTGCAATAAATAAAAATTTTCAGATATGAATGATATTTAGATTAAATATATTTTTTGTAATTAGTTTATATATTTATATAGTAATATTAAATAAATGATTAGAAGGTTTGGTTAAAATTTTATCATTTTCAAACTTTTTACACAGTATATATAGTATTTTTTGAGCTAATTTTGTTTATACGTTTAAATCATGCAATAAATTAATATCAAGGTTGAATGGATAAGTTCATTTAATTTTTACATTTTTTATGAAACATTTGTGTAAAATTTAAGAGAATTAAAAAGAAATTCTTCCTGTCACACAAAGGAATTTTGCTTGGTTAAAAACATGTTAAACAATAGCATATAGCGGCACTAACTAGAAATAACGTGTCAATTTGTGCATCTAATGCTAAAGTAAAGGGACCTCCATTGCCTCTTATTATGGCTGTGTAAAGCAATTTAAATGGCCATTTTGTGTGAAATGTGAAATATAAATAACCTTGGCTGCATCTGAAATCGTATACTAGGTTTTGAATGCGCTAAAAAAAGTGTTCTATATAGTATGAATGTGTGAAGTATGAATGTAATCTGGATGTACTACATTGGCCATGTCATTATCATGTAACCTTCACTGCCATTCATAATTCCTCTCCTGTTGCCTCACGGGATAGTAAGGTGTCCGTCATATTATGCACACTTCAGAATCTCGCCAGAATCAGTAGGCAAAATCTTGCCATGGAATTAGACAGGAAATGTACACATTTACTTCCTGTATTCACCTTGTTTAATTTCATTAAATGACTGCAAAGGTTAAAAACAAAAAACGCTTACTGAAAGTATGCCAAGTATTATGAAAGTTCCATGTCTGGTGCAGTTTGTTGTTTTCAATGTCAATGTACACAAATGTATGTTAATAATATTCAAATATTTGCATATGGCACCTTCAAGACCACAGCTACACAAGACTCTAGCATCCTAAATGACCCATGTGCGATTAAAAAAAATAAAAAATAAAAAAAAACACACAATGGAAATTTCCAGCAATGTATAATTGAAATGTCTCTCAGAGCTTGTCAGTTTGGATGATGATTCACTGACTTAATGTTCAGGGAAAACATGTTTATGCAATCCTGCCAATTGCAATGAGCATATAAACTACATCTAATATACTCCTTTTGAAAGCTCATCTAGTTTATGTTTTGAGTGGACCAGTTGAATTTTGAGTTATGAACTCAGCTCAACCACTGAAAACAGGAAGTTCCACCTGTCTTCTTTTCCATACCTCTCTCACGCATATATGAACTAAATGCTTTTAGTTTGGAGATGCTGTAGTAAATCAAACCAGTCCTCTAGAACGAGACCTTAATTAGGTGCAGTTTAGTCCTGCTCTGTCTGGCACGCAGTTGCTGTTGGGAATAAATCGTGAGCGTGTGTTGTCAAACACTGAGTAAATCTAATAAAGCCATGTGAGCAGATGTATGCATGCTCTCAGATCAAATTCCATTGAAATTCACAAGGCCTCCTTTGAAAGTATCATAAACAGAGTCAGTTGACCCAGAAAGGTTTGGAGGAAGTTGAACGTAAATAAGGGGGAATGTTTGTCTCGGTTTGTGTTCAGATATGCAAAGCAGACAAGGCTTTGAAAGACAGGAAGAAGGTACATGCTCACAGCTTTACATATTTAACATGCTGTACACTATAAAACTCCCTTTGTGGAAACGTTTTTTTTTTTTCATTGCTTCATAGTTTGTTGAACTAGAGTTTTACATTATTTTCATTGCTTACTAAGAAAATATTATTTTTTTTCGTTAAAGCGAGATGAAAAGATGATTCGTTAAAGCATACTGTTAAAGAAAACATGATTAATATGGATATGAAAAATTGACATTAACTTATAAAAAGTAGCTAATACTTCAGTATACTCATGTATTAATAAATGTGTATATATCAATATCAAATTAAATGAAATGTGGTTAAATTTGCTCTGTTCTTTTGTTTTAAATTGTCATTGTGCACATACTGTAATCAGCTAAATATTATTATTAATATTAATAATAAATATTAATATTGACATTATTTTAGTTGAAAATATGCTGTTTTTGTAAATGTAAAATTGACTAAAATGAATAACATTCAGTTTATTTATAGTTATTTTCAAGTAAATATTATTTTAAAGCAGCTTTACAGAAAATGCTCTTTTCAAAGATGAGTATCAAAGTAATATCCATATGGCAGTGATATACAGCTATAATATGTTATGTACACAGCATGAGAAAATGTTGACTAAATTGAAGACTATTTTATCAAAAGTGTGACTAAAACTATGACAATTTTTTTTTACAGATTATCACTTTGGGCCATCCATTCTTGTCATGCAATGTTTTTTCACTAGTTTTTATTGTACATCCACCCGCATTTGGTTAATGTCAAGCCCCGATGAATTCAGGGTTTTGTTCAGGTCCCTAAGCCTTTGTATAAGTATAAGCAATATCTAGACATATACATTTTCTAAGAAAATATGAGTGGTTCTTGCCATGGCAAAACTTGACACTAGGCAGTTACTAGGGACTTTTGCGTGATTGCGAGAAAGCCAGGTCCCATGTTCTGATGCTGATACATGTTCATGTTGCTATATGGTTTCAGGGTAATATTTAAAGGGAAAGTTCACCCAAAAATGAAAATTTGATGTTTATCTGCTTACCCACAGGGCATCCAAAATAGGTGACTTTGTTTCTTCAGTAGAACGCAAATGAAGATTTTTAACTCCAACCGTTGCAGTCTGCCAGTCGTGTAATGCATGTTAATGGTAACATTTTGGTAACAATTATGCTCTGTCTGCACCTGTGTTCGTTTAGCCCTGATTAGTTCATTGTCTTCCACCTGTGCCTGTTTAGTTCCGTCCTTCACTCTGTGTTTGTATACTCCCTGTTCTGTTCAGTTCATTGTCAGTTATTGTTTGTATGTGCTAGTCACTTTCTGCATCTCCCTATGATTAATCATTGTCGTTTGAACCTGAATTCTGTCTTCATCCTCCTTTGCCCTGTGACAATTTTACAAACCCGATTCCAAAAGAGTTTGGACACTGTACAAATTGTGAATAAAAAGGAATGCAATAATTTACAAATCTCATAAACTTATATTTTATTCACAATAGAATATAGATAACATATCAAATGTTGAAAGTGAGACATTTTGAAATGTTTTTGGATTTCATGACAGCTACACATTCCAAAAAAGTTGGGACAAGGTAGCAATAAGAGTTTGAAGTTATCATCATCTACAGTGCATAATATCATCATCAAAATCTGGAACAATCTCTGTGCGTAAGGGTCAAGGCCGGAAAACCATACTGGATGCCCGTGATCTTCGGCCCTTAGACGGCACTGCATCACATACAGAAATGCTACTGCAATGGAAATCACAACATGGGCTCAGGAATACTTCCAGAAAACATTGAACACAATCCATCGTGCCATTCACCGCTCTGCTAAAACTCTATAGGTCAAAAAAGAAGCCACATCTAAACATGATCCAGAAGCGCAGGCGTTTTCTCTGGGCCAAGGCTCATTTAAAATGGACTGTGGCAAAGTGGAAAACTGTTCTGTGGTCAGACCAATCAAAATTTGAAGTTCTTTTTGGAAAGCTGGGACGCCATGTCATCCGGACTAAAGAGGACAAGGACAACCCAAGTTGTTCTCAGCGCTCAGTTCAGAAGCCTGCATCTCTGATGGGATGGGGTTGCATGAGTCGCGTGTGGCATGGGCAGCTTACACATCTGGAAAGGCACCATCAATGCTGAAAGGTATATCCAAGTTCTAGAACAACATATGCTCCCATCCAGACGCTGCCTCTTTCAGGGAAGACCTTGCATTTTCCAACATGACAATGCCAGACCACATACTGCATCAATTACAACATCATGGCTGCGTAGAAGAAGAAGGATCCAGGTACTGAAATGGCCAGCCTGCAGTCCAGATCTTTCACCCATAGAAAAACATTTGGGACTGATCATAAAGAGGAAGATGCGACAAAGAAGACCAAAGACAGTTGAGCAACTAGAAGCCTGTATTAGACACTTAATGGGACAACATTCCTATTCCTAAACTTGAGCAACTTGTCTCCTCAGTCCCCAGACGTTTGCAGACTGTTAGAAAAAGAAGAGGGGATGCCACACAGTGGGAAACATGGCCTTGTCCCAACTTTTTTGAGATGTGTTGATGCCATGAAATTTTCATTTTCTCAGTTTAAACATTTGATATGTCATCTATGTTGTATTCTGAATAAAATATTGAAATTTGAAACTTCCACATCATTGCATTCTGTTTTTATTCACAATTTGTACAGTGTCCCAACTTTTTTGGAATTGGGTTTGTAGAGTATGAGAGTAAAAAAAAACATACACATACGAATCCATATTAAACCTTATGGCTTGTGACAACACATTGGTGTTGTAAGGGTGGATCCTCTACAGCGGTTCTGACTGCAGGGTTGCCGAATGACTAAAGAAACGTTATCAGCAAGATGATAGAAAACTGTACATTTCTCGTCTTTACCACCCACTGTCTTAAGACACGAAACGATCAGTTTGTGTGAGAAACCGAACAGTATTTATTTAATGTTTACCTCTAATACACAACTATGTCCAACTGCCTTCAGCGCGCAATCACTTCCGGTGAGTGAGGTCAATGTACATGATCTGGCGTAGTTTACAGAAGCATCAGAAGTGATGTCTCACGCGTATCTCTATGCCAGATCGTGTACATTGACCTCACTCACCGGAAGTGATCGAGCACTGAATTCAGGCTGTTGGACATAGCTACCATTGACATGCATTACACAACTGGCAGACTGCAACGGTTGGAGTTAAAAATCTTCATTTGTGTTCTACTGAAGAAACAAAGTCACCTATCTTGGATGCCCTGGGGGTAAGCAGATAAACATTACATTTTCATTTTTGGGTGAACTGTCCCTTTAAAGACTATTTGGCAGTCTGAGTCAAAGAGGCCACTCACTTGTCTCTATGATGTTCTGATCCAGTGATTTCCCTCTCACCTTTTTTTTAATGGAAGTCTATGGGGTGGTTGCCCCATTTCTCGCCCGCTGTATAACATTGTAGGCCTGATCGCATAGAAAAGTCACAGAACACCTCTCTTCAATAAGCTGCATGATTTAACACCTCATTAATGGGTGTGGGATGAGTTACGCGTTGAAGTTTGTATGGAATCATTGGAATTTACAAGCACTACAAGCACGCTTGCCTTAGCAAGCACCATTAATTGCTTATGATGTCTTGAAAGCTTATATGAACATCAGATATTGGGGTGAATCTTGCATACTCTGCTACTGAAGTAGAACAATGTGCAGACTTAGATATCAGTGCTGTTCTGAGTGCTTATGTTGCAGAGCATCTACAATGAAGCGAGGGTGTTACCGTTCAAGCCACGACACAGCACAATGATCAGCCATCCATTAGCAGCACATAAATGGAAAGCCTTTCACTGTGGGTTCCAGTTCTTTGTGATGCATCTGCGCTCCGTTTGTTGCTCATCTGTCTAGATAACAAGTCTTGTGCTGCTCTGCGGGGGCTTTATGTCCAGGAAGCCCCTGTCAGACCTGCAGACCTGGTTAATGGGGTCATATTCTGCTCTTTATAGCATTACTCAATCAATAGCATCATCA